>OX463788.1:62686438-63886438 GCA_949825025.1 Siphlonurus alternatus | reverse complement strand
ATCCAAAGCCAAGAATCACCCGATAAAAAGCAGTGTCACATAACTTTACATCACTAATCCATACTTGTTGTTTTCATTGAAATATTAACATTGACATGAAGAAATAAAAAATAATTAGTCAAATTCTTGATAATATTTTTTTGTTAGAAAATTGTATAGTTGTATACATAACAGTAACTTTTTATTAGTTTTAACGATTCCTATCATCTTAAGAGTAACTTTAATTATTCTAATTGTTACGATATACTGCAATGAATATAATAACATAATGTCAAGGCATGACCTAAGTTTTAGGTGCATATTTTTTTTTATATTTTTTTGTGAGTGAAGCTTTTCTAATCACCGCGGGTTGCTTGCCGCCGCCGCGTTGCTGCCGCCGCCTCCTCACTGAAAATACTGAAGGGGGGTTAAGGGGGTGGGGGGCAGGAGGGGGGAATGATTTGTGCTCTCTATGTCTTTAGAAAACGCCAGCTTTTGACATGTTTCAAAGATTTATGTCACGCTTTCGGTTGGTAGAGTAAATTCTGCCTCCCCCTTCCCCTCAAATCCCCTTTCCCCTTTCCTCCCTCCATCTCTCTCCAGCATCCACTTCCCCTCCTGTGCTTCTCCTCATCATTCCACTTTTGCACACATTCTCATGCCACTTTTTTTACACTTACTTGAATAGCAATTCAATAGTTTATATTTGACACGAAAAAGTGTAAAAATATTCAAAACTTTTTTTTAATAAATTTTAGAAAAACTTTTATTTACAGGATGTTAATAATGTAAATTATAATTATATTATATAACAAAGTTTTTTTATTTTATAAATTGCAGGTAAAAATAATGAAAAAAAGTAAAGTAAGGTTTTCTTTTGTTTGTTGAAAAAACAATTAAAATTCATTATTAAATTTATTAATTATACAATAGATATTATATATAGTGAAGACTGAACAGATTTTTGACCATTAATAAGTTACTTCGGAGTCAATGTATAAAATTGCCATGACCCCCCAGTTTTCAAAATTATTTTACAGTAATTAATGTATAATATCCGAAAGTTCAAAGAAAATAAATGTTGATATGTCTTTGTTTTTATTTTTTTTTTCTTAGGTTCCGGTTTCACTCACTCTAAAAGGACCCCATATAATGTTATTTGCAGCGTACGAACCAATTATCCATTATTGTGAACCTCATATTTTAAAATTCTGAATTTTATTAGATGCTGAAAATTCAAAGAAAACAATAGATATGCTGTTTTCACGATATGTGAATAACTAATGACTCTTCGACATGTGGTTTTATTATACTTTTCACACTCTTAACGCATAATTAACATTAAAAGTCACATAAGTCACATGAACACCACGTTACAATTATTTTCACTAATTAAAATTATAAAAATAATTACAAATTATAATATAAACATGTTAAGACTGAAAACTATATACATTACACTGCGAAATAACAAGAACGATTTGTTTCAATAAAATATTATTCATGGTAAAAATTTATGTACCTAAAGAATTTTCTTTTTAAATTCCTTTATGTGTGAGTTTTTGCTAGTAGAATAGAAAGAAAAGGTGAAACTTGCAGGATGCATAATTCTCAGGGGTCCAGCAAGACCGCTTGAAGCGCATTATTTGATTGCACTGGTACATATCCATTTTCAACAATACCTTGGCTACATATCAATGTAGCTTTATACATACACATTAATAAATATTTACTATTGTCAAATAAATTAATTAAAATTAACAAAATATATATTAAAACAATTAAATTAGTAATCATATATAATGATGATAATTATGATATTCTATATATTATTAGAGGCGGTACCAAAGCAGACAGATTCGAGCAGTTACAGTATATGAGGGAATGTGAGTATGCTATGAAAACGCCCGCCTGCCTGCCTGCTAGCCTGCCTGCCTGCCCGCCCGCGTCTGTATGTATTATCAGCCGAGCTTTATCACAGTCATATACAACGTGGCGGCGCGGCACAACGGGCTAGACCAGAGAATACCGCGCGGTTTGGCACATGAGCCGATAAAAATTGTTGCCACGGGCAATTGCAACTGTGAGAGAGAGCAGCCAGTCCTACCCTCTCCTCTCTCTCTCTCTCCCCACCTCCCACCCACCACCACTATCGTAATTATACATCTTTATGTTACCATTGCAAATAAATAATGCGACAATAAACACAGCACACTCCAAAAAACAGATTGGATAAATTTTAAAATTAACAAATCATTTTATACGATCATTTTCATAACAACCGGATTAGAAAATTAACTCTTAAATCAAGAAAAAAAAAAGTCACAATGTTGTTGTGTATGTTTTTTTTATATCACTACTCATAAAGGACATAATTATGTATTTTTTATATATAAAATTATCAGCTGTATATTCTGGGTATATATATACGTGTAATTTTTTATTATTATATGCACGAGTATTATTCTTCTAGTTATGTTGGATAAATTTCATAACATTAATATTTATGGGTTAAATTTTCGATAGGATATCATTTATTTTATTTATTCTATATTTTCGGTATCATTAACACATTTTCATCTTGAACTGCATTATTACAATATACACGTTGTTGTTGTTTTTTTTAATGCATAAAATGATAGTTTATATTTGTAATTTCTATACAATTGTATACTATAAAGGTGCATGTATATAATGACATTTGTAAACATATATCTACACACAGGCTCGGACTGGCCATAAGAGTTGGTGAGCGATCGCTCAGTAGGCCCCCCCGGTTGGAGGCCCCCAAAATGTTAAAAGTAGGCCCCCCCAGGGTGAAGTAGGCCCTCCCTACATCGCGAAGCGATGTAAGATTTAATGTAGACACAGTGTTTTGAAGATATAGAGTAAAACAAGAGGCTTAAATAACAGTACAAACAACTGACTATTATATTTAATAGGTATTATATATTCATAATTAACCAATTACTTCTTATACATTTCAATTTATTTACTATGAGTTTTCAACTTTGAAGTGCCAGCAATTTTTAAAACAAAAAGACAACAATTACATAATAACTTTCATGAGAAAATATAAGGGTCCAGTTGGAGGCCCCCTCAAAATATAAAAGGTAGGCCCTCATAATGAAGACCTACCTTTAATATATTTAGGGGGCCTCCAACCGCCGTGCCGAGGGTCCTTATATTTCTTTAAAAAAAAGTATTGTGTAAAATTCTCCCTCGTGATATGGCCCTCTATACATCGCAATCGGAAAAGGTGTAAGAAAAACGAAGGAAAATAATTTTGAAAAATTAATGTAGAGTAACTAAATCAAGGTGTATAAAGCCCTGAAGGCCCCTTAGACCTGCAAGGCCCCTTGGTCCTGCACTAATATATAAGTCAAATTTAATATTAACATATTCTGTTGCGGTATATGTTTTATTTTTATTTTTTAATATATATCATCTTTTTTATAATTTATTAGAGTGATAAAAATAAGCCAGAATGGTTTAAAACGCCAATCCGGAAAGGTGCATGGACATGTATTATTGAATTAAAAAATTCCTACATTTTATTTTTAAAAATAACGAATATAAATTATAGATTAAATTTTGTAAGTTTTTTTTTTTTTTTTTTTACAAAATCTTCCGCTAGCTTAATTCGTTTTTTCGTAATTCGTAGTCTTCTTCATATATAAGACAAAAAGATGTATATAGCACGTACTTGTTTCTTTCATTACACATTTTTATGTATTTTTTATCTATTCATGCATGATTTAAGGGTAATATAACGCCACCAATGTTTAAAAAAAAAATCCCTGACAATTATGAGAAACAATTAAAATGTTCCCCTCTACACCCGCTATCAATAGCTAAAAGATCAGGTACACAAATATGATCTAGTTTTTTAGTTATTAATTTAACTACTTTAAGTAGTTGACTACTTTAACATGGAGAAATGGAAATTCCATGTTAAATTAGTTAACTTTAAAAATTCATAACTAAAAAACTAGATCATATAATTTGTGTGCCTGATTTTTTAGCTATTGATAGCGGGTGTAGAGGAGAACATTTTAATTGTTTTTCATAATTTTTGTGTGAGGGATTTTTTTTTAACATTGGTGGCGTTATCTTACCCTTAATGCTCAAATCACTTAAATGAGAAACTGCATATCCAGCCCAGAATGCAGTGCAACTATTTTTTTAGGAAATGGAAAAAAAAGAGAGAATCTAACTTTGACCTGAAAATTAAAATTGGAGGTATTTTAACGCAAGGGCAATATACTATATACTAATACTTGTATATAGTCCTTGATTTTAACGTACCGCAATATATTTTGTAATGAATTCGGTCATTTTTCGAGCACAGTTAAGCAGCTGCACATAATACATGACACAGAAATATATAAAAATATAAACGGATGAAAATACGTGCATTATATTGCGATTAAAAATGTTTGATTGTCCCGCAATTTAATTTATTTTTAATTAAATAATAAGTAAGAAATGTATCTGCTCCCTGAAACAATATTTTTCGGGAAAACAAACATTCCATCCAAAATCCAAAGTAACAAAATATTTGTCAACTTTTGCTGGGAATATATTTTTTATTCAAAGCTTTATTGATTTTTAATTATTTTTTTATCGTTTAACTGTTCAACGCCGGCTAAAACAATGCAAAATTATTTTAAAATTGATAAAGTTTCGAATAAAAAATATATTCCCAACAAATATTTTTGTTGGCAAATATGATTTTACGTTGGATGCAATGATTTTTTTCCCAGAAAAAAAGTTTCTCTATGTAGGAGACACACTTTTTATTTAATTAAAAATTAGTTTTTCAAATTAGGACAATTAAACTATTTTTATCGCATGGTACATATTTTCATTCGTGTATTTTAAATATTTCAGGGTCATAACATGTTTTGTTAATTTTAGATGAATTTTTAAGTGCCAAGTGCGCAAATCGGGAAAGTCATGAAAATCCATTATGAAAGAACCCAAGGTTGCAATGTTCTGTCAAAAATATCACAGAAATTAAAATTTTTGCTTCAAAAATATGAAATTACTAATAAAAATTAAGAAATAAATTTGCTGTGTGTCAGTATATTTTTTTACAATATTCTGGGCTTATTGAAACCTACAGAGCTACAACTCTCCAAAGTTCAGGTGACTCAATTTGTGAATCCGAGAGTATAGTGTTATAATCCTTATTGAAAATCAAATTTTTAAAGGTGAACCAAAATTAACACTTTTTTTTACATATTCGGGTACATTACTAGAATTATTTTGGTATTTAATATATATATGTTCCACAATAATTTGATACGATTAATTATTTTTCTAATTGTGCATTTTTTGACCATAAGTCACACAGAAAAATGTTCCAATAAAGTTTTAGTTGTAAAATTTGGGACTTTATACTTGCAAAACTCCTCGATTGAAAAAAAAAAAAAAAAGGTGAAAGAAAAAAAATATACAGAAAATATGACTCGCGTTATCATGCACCAAGAAAGGTATAAATTAATTTTTCCTTAGAATCCAAAATTTCATAAAAAAAATAATAAAAAATCTCGCGATGCTTAGACATTTTTGTACTAAAAAATATAAGTAAGCCACGCCCCCTTTTTGAAAAAAATCGCGCCTGCGGTGGGCTGCTTGGGGGGCTCCGCCCCCCAAACCCCCCGATGGTGTAGAGGCCCCCGCCTTTCATTGCTCAGTAGGCCTTTTGACCCCAGTCCGACCCTGTCTACACACTATTTGTGTAACAGGCGATTTTAACAAGTGACCTTCATTATAACAATTATCAATAATATTCATACAATAAGAAACATAATATAATGATATTCCATGATTGATTTGAAATCGCTATATCTATACTGTATAATATTTATCATTCATACATGCAAAATGTTACGAAACTTTACATAAAATTTGCGACAAAGGTTAATAATATATTATATTATATTCACTATATCACTGTATATGGGATAGTAAATTATATTATGTATATCAAAATTTTAAGTAATTTTGCAATCTAGCAAACAGGCGTGTACGTTATAAATTTACACTGCATGAAAACATATTATTATGCAACAGTCGTGGATCCATGAATATAGGTAGGTATTGTAGGAATGAGCTATTGGGGATGGGACAGTATGTGCATAAACTGGCTATATGATAAAATAACAATTAATTTCTATTCGATGACCACCATGAAATTTTAGAGTAAATAATAATATTGACAACTTCACAACACGCATACCAAATAAAAAAACACTGGATCGGCAAATTAAGTAATTATAATAGCAATTTAGCTACATGATAATATTAACATTTTAATAATATAATACTTATTAATACTAATATATATAATATTATAAAATATGCCTAACCAGACCACGTAAAAATAAATATTACATTATAAAAATTTGAGCTAAATTTAAAACCATTAACATTTACAAATCATATTACAATAATAAAAATGAGTCTTCAGTTGTCATATTGAAATTCAGACACAAGTGATGAAGTATTATAAGAAGAAGAATGATTATTACGAGTATCACTCAAACATGCTGTGACGCTTATATTCAGACGGACCAGAGAGCGAACGGACGAGCGAGTATCTATAACCTTTGGTTAGGGCGAAGTTAAAATAATTTAAAAACACAAAATCATTCTAACATCATTTGTCCTTTAACTTTTAAGAATGACTTAGCTAAATCCTTTGTTAATCGAAAATCATGATTCCCAAGCTGTCAATCAAAAATTGTCTATAGATCTGGGACTCATTGTATTTCGGGCGGCACATATCCTTCAAATGTGACGGCAACAATAACTGCATATACTGCAACTTTACTAACTTTCACGTGATGTAATTTCAAATTAATTGTATTGTATGTTGTTGTTTTTTTTTCATCTATTCTCCCCATTTATTTATTACATAGAATTAATGTGATAGACAAAATTTTATATATACTTTATTAAATTAATGATTAATTTGTATCATTAATTAAAATCATTTTATGTTTATAATTTATTTATTTTAATTTAATTTTCAAGTGCAGACGCGGTAAAAGGAGTAGGAGGAATGCTTACATGTTAAAAAAGAACTGAAGTGTGTTAAGGCATCAGCATCAGCCATCTAATTAAGTAACCAGCAGGTGTATTGTGAGCAGACGATATACAAGTTTCTAGTAATAGGTAAATGCATTAAAGAATAGTCTATTACCACTGTCATGCATCAATATTACAGCTTGTTAATTTTGAGGCTGAACAGATCGTTGCTTTTTGAGTATCCAAATTCAAATTGTTGTAACTTTATTGTTTCATTTTTTTTTTTTTTTTGCCAACAGTTCTACACAGTGCTACCTTTCCTTCCTTTAACTTTCTGGATTATGTTTATAAACAATTTTTACGAATTCAAGTTAAAGTGAAATCTGAATATCGTGAATAAATTGCAAAGGTGCGCGACAAGCCAATTCCATGCACGTATATATATTTGTAGGTCTTGGCGAGTTATACATTGATTGAATCGTAAACTGAGGTTTGCTTCAATAATAGAATTAAATTATTAAAATTAATAGTCAGCAACAAATGAATAAATACTATATAATTATTAATTTATTTTGTACATATTTTATTATATGATTATACATCACTGTATAACGTGTAAATCTCGTAAATATCATTTTCCTGGGTATACTTAAATATAACATTTATATAATTATAATTATGAATATTCCCTTATGCTAGAATTGACTGAATTTCATGCATTGACTTTATAGCACCATCGCTTAGATTTTTTTGCTATAATCATGGCCTTAGCCATTCATCCCAGGATTTGCCTAATGCGAGTGAGGGAATCATGGAAAACTCTAGGTACAATACTGGGTTACCAATTATCTCTCAAATTTACAATTAGCTGACCCAAACCATCAAAATTACAGTCATAAAATCTATTTAGCAGTGCTTGTAAACAAACTCATGACCCTTGAAATACATATCTCCATATATTTTATATACCCGATAATAACTCAATACACTCCACCATTCAACACGATTCACCTATAAGTCACCAAAAAATAGCCTAAAGTAAAAAATATTAATTTTGTATTATAACTGAATAAGTATTATATAAAGAGAAATTAAAATATTATAACTTTATGTTTAACAATAACACATCCAGCATGAAATAAAAACAAAACAAGCCACAAAGAAAAATATAATAAAATTACTGACTATTAAATTTTCTCTCCCCCTCCCTCTCACAAAACAATTTTTTTTTTTTAATAATATATAAATTTTTTGATAAGTTTTTACCTTTTCAAATGCCTACACACATAGGCCGCGGTAACATCTTCTATTGACGGCTGTATATTATATTTCGTTTGTTATTGACAAAGCTCTCTTTTTGAAGAGCAAAGATATTATTTTTCAGAATAAAAAAAAACAAAACAAATGAATTCATTTTCTTTTGTGTTTGTAAAAAAAAAAAAAAAAAAATATTATAAAATGTAACATAAATTGCTTGAAGGCATTTTCAGTATTTGACGTATAGATCAGGGCGGAATATACTTTGAGCTGCTTCTGCCTGTTAATCAATATACAGGCATTTTTATATATCACGGCACGCCATATAACTCCGTGCCTTTTACCTCGCGATTTTTTTTTTCTTTTTTTTTTTTTTTGTTACGTGGGAAGCGGAAGAATGCGTCATTTGCACATCAGGATCAAGCCAATATGTATTGTACTACACATTTTTATTTATAACATATAAATTAATGCAGTTTTCATAGATACGTATATTAAAAAAAAAAAAATAACTCCTTTGTACTTTTTAGAAAGGCAAACAATTACGGATTAAATTCTTATAAAATATATTATTATAAAATAGTAAACTAGATGAAATACATGTAAAAATAGAATTTCTTATTGTTAAAATTTATGCATTTATTTTTTTATGCTTTTATTAATTATTACACTTTTTTTAATACTAATTTGATACATTAATATATATATCATATTTTGATCCTATGGTACTAATAATTAATAACATTATTATTAATTTGTCAATACAGCTCATATTTACAACTGATTCAATACATTCCTCGACCATGTTAAAAAAAAATTGCTTCTAGCATTCTTGACCAGCTCAACTTGATCTTCTGCATGCTATAAATATATAAAAATACCAACAAGGGAGAAGTAATTTTTAAGGTCTACCTGGTCTACACTAGAATCTGCCTCAAGGTGTCGTAAGGTTACGTCACAACAATTCTGAACATGTTGCAGCATCCCCTGCCTTGTGCCACACACGCCGCTCTAACCATTTAGCGATACCCCCTCCCCCCCTCCTTCTTTTAGCCCCGCGCGACAGTTCCGATCTGACATTTCACACTCCCGTACCTCCCACCAACTTCGCTTAGTGCATCAAACCAGGATTTCCCACTAACTTGTCTATCTTATAATGGAAACGTATACTAAAATGAACTTTATGTACATGAAAACTCATACTATTATTAATATTAAAATGTCATAGTAATATTATAGAATTTTTTTATTGTAGAGTTTTCCGGTACATAAGATGAAACCTTATTCTATTATATCAAAGCATTTGAGAGTTTGAAGGAGGAAGGAAGAAAAAAAAAATATTAGATAAGTACTGTAAACTGTATCAATATAACCTCAACTGCTGTTTAAAGTCTGTTTTCTTATATTTTAACATTAGAAAAATAACTTAAATAAAATAGTGGTTATTTTGGTATAACTATATCCCAGCTGTTTTTTTTTTACGTCTTGGCACGCGTATGGCATTCCGTCTGACCCTGTGAGCCCTCTTTCGATGTATAACAGTCTCACACATGTCTAGCACCTAGGCCTAATTCACAAAATATAATTATATAGCATTTTGCTATCTTCATTACATTGCAGTAGCGCGTCACCATGAGTATAGTTTAAAAACAGTTTATTTTGTGCTTTAAGCTTAAGGTAGTTCACAACTTTTTTATTTTCAGCTCTAGAAACTGCCGCTGTAACATCTCCTACACTTTTTATAGTATTAAATTTTGATGTTATAATGGTGGGGTTCATTTTTTAGCTTTTGAACTGAACCCTAGTATAGGGTACTGGCCACATTTAAGTGACTGAATTGAATTTATGGTGGGGTTCAATATTATAGTAAAAAAAAAAAAAAAAATACAGGTATTATTATCCCCCAACTTGCATTTGAATTCTGAAATAATGCAGACATCTCTCACTGCAAAAATGTCTGTACAAAAGTATAGAAATAAAAACAGAAAATAGACAAAAAGGTCAACAATTTCTCACTTCCGGCTACTTCCGATAGGAACGTTAGAATAATTTGACTGTATTATATAATTATAATAGTGATTATATTTTTGTTTAATATTTAGACGAGAGAAAAAAAAATTAAATAAAAGAATAAAACAGTAATGGCGTGTTTGAGATTTAAATATCATTAAAAAAGAAGTCATAATTATAATATATTACTGGAGACTTTGAAAACACGAAGACTTATGAATCGTATGACACAGGAAAGTTTTCGGCATGATCTACTTGTTAGCAAGACATTATATATACGTTTCTCTTGTATGACTTTTTTTTTTTCAGCACCAGAACACTTGTTTTTTTTTATTATTGCTATATATTTTTTTATTTTATTATTATATATTTTTTAACTTAAAAAGTAATTTTTTCACATCTCTTTGAACAAAGAATTGTCTTTTATTATTATATAAATTTATAGAGGAAGTTATAAATATATTTTATTATTGTTTCCTGTCGTATATTTCCTAAAATTTGATGAACCAACGCATTTATTTGAGATACAAAAAGATATAAAAAAATAAAGTTGTAGACTTTTTTTTTTACGTGGCTTTCACGGTTATATAAGCTAGATCTTAATCGTAATGTTCATATTTATACTTTCAAGTATTGTTTCCTGTTTTGTGATTATAAACTCTATTTTTAAAAATCTTAAATCCAAACAAGATACTTCCCTTATTATTATCTTTTTAAACAAAATTATGTATAACATATATAACTATGACGTCAGCATGCAGTGTTGAAGAGCAAAGAGTGACAGGTGTTCAAATGACAAACGTTTGAGCGAAGCTCAGATTTCAAACCAGTTTTTTTTTTTCTTTTTCCTCCTCAAGAAAACTTGACTATATTCTTTTTCCCTATAGCAAAAGTTGACAAAAAAAATTAAGCCTGACGGATTGAGTGAGACAAACGTGACTCTTAAAATACTTTATATTTTTATTTTTCTTACATACTACGTATATAATATACAAGATATATAAATTCCCATTTATATCAATCTTAAATGTATAATATGATGGTTGCTGTAAATTATTTGGTATAAAAGGTTATTGGCTTGTAATAAAAAAGTTAAAAAAAGGTAAAGGTATAAACTGAGGTAAATGACCTAATAATTAACACCAAAAGTTGACACTTTTCTTCCCCCCCCCCTCTCTCTCTTCAGCATTTATTTAAATAATATAATAATGTACAAACATGCAGCGTACAAAGTAATGATTATTATTACTATTCATTGGCTATTTTCTAACAACATTAATTTATGTAATATCATGTAATAAGTGCTTATTATAAGAATACATATTTATTATTTTGTATTTGATAATTCAAGTTGTTTAAAATATCTTGACAGTGCCTAACGATTGTTGTATATGATAACAATTGTTTATCTTTTAACATTATTTTTTTTATATATTATAGTAAAAATATAATTAAAATTTTTGAATTACATTTTTATAAATACTTTAAAAATAAACCGATTAAAATTGTAATAAATGGCACAATTTGATGTCAATATCAAGAAATAGAATGTCACAAAAAAATAATACAATTTATTTGTTTGAGTGACAATTGACTGATTACAAAATTGCATCTAGTCATTCTCCTCAATCAATCTCAACACCATCAAGGCTGATGTTCTTCTGAGTCTTTATTAGTTCATAATTTACCCTATCTGGAACGATGCTCACATAGTGCAACAACAACAGTAATTTTCTACACAAAATTATAACAAGTTATCAGTATAACTTTCCTTGTTTGTGTTTCTAGGTAATTACAAATATTGATTATCTAGATGTATTGTGTGCATCACAAAATGCATTAGTGCATATATTATGCAGTGCATTTTATAACACAACAGTAAATTGGAATTTTTAGTAAATATTAGGAGCATAAAAATAGACAAAAAATATTTAATAGCTGCATGCATGAGTGTTTTAAACGACGAAATAACACCACACGTATTAAGTGTACCCCCATACATGTAGCTGCATGGTTCTAGCCTAGCTGCTATAGTTTCTCGACATACTTGAAGTAAATGTCAAGTTAAGGTGATACCACTCAGGTTTTTAGGTTGAATGGATGGATGGATGGATGGATAGTTGGATGGATGGAAGCTTCACCGGTGGGTCTCCTACCGCCGCTGCTACCACCACACCACCTCCTCCACCACTCTCCTCCACCTCTTCGCAGCTGTCACACTAAGATGGACAGTGTCACTCAGAAAACCCCTCCACTCCCCTCTTTCTCTATCCCTCCCTTAGGCGTCCGTCCAAACTTCATCGACCCAAAATCCCCCCCCCCCTCCTATTCCCATTCTACCACCGTCCGCTGTCCATTCCTCTATACTAACGCCAGGATAGGTAAAATGAAATGCAATCCCCCGTTGCTTTTTTTCTGTAATTATATGTATATTTTTTTTATAAATTTAATAAAAAATGTTAATCGAATTAAATTATATGCTATACCTTTCTTTATATTGATTTTTTTTTTTAAATAAATTAAAATAAGTTAACATTAGTATATTATTATTAAGTTATTTATTTAGATAAAAACAACAATAATTGCTATTTTTTATAATTAATTCTTCCTTTAAATTATTTGATCAACGACATGTATACACTAAATTAGTTGAAGGAAGTTTACTCAACAATAATTACTTAACTCACTGGTAATCAAATTAGGTCACACACTATAGAAGCAATCAAGTCTTAATTTTAGCTGAAACGTAACTATACTAGTTAATAGAACCTGTGCAACACAATCTGCAGGTGTGGATGGTCTACTTCCGGTCTTCAAATTTCCTGCTTCATCATCATTGTCGTGTTCTCATCGATTTTCTCAAGAAAATTCCGCAATATCAAGTTCTTACATGCACCTCAATGAATATTATAACATAGAAGTAGCTTGTCATAATTACATATTTATCTTTACACTAATTTAACATCATGTTGAAGAAAAAAATACAATGTCTACCGGATATAGCTGTTTAGAATACAATAGAGTATTGACCTCAATTTTTTTTATTGCAGAAATGGATAGAGGGTACAAAGTTATGCTACCCTGATTTTTTTCATATTTTTTAGAGCCCGGGAACTATTTTTAAAAAAATTATTGAAAGTTATTTTTGTGACGTCACGAGACGCCGCTCCTTAAGAAAAAGATAGGACTTGCCGCCGCGTGACGTCACAAAAAGGACTTTCAATAATTTTTTAAAAATACTTCCCGGGCTCTAAAAAATCTGAAAAAAATCAGGGTAGCATAACTTTGCACGCTCTATCCATTTCTGCAATAAAAAAATTGAGGGCAATACTCCATTTGCAAATAGCTTTACCCAAAAATCAAATAAAGTGACGATATCAATCAATAAGTTAAGGCTTAACCTGAGAAATTTGGAAGAAAAATTCGCTACAACAGATTTTCTTCAAATTAATTTGGTGGACTCACAACAATCGTCAAATTAGCTCTGAATTTTTTCGGAATTTTTTAACCGTTGGTTTAATTATAATTAATTTATTTAAATGAGAATTTTGTATCCTTCCAATGTTAAATTTGTTAATTAGCATTGCAAAAAAACTATACAACAGATTCTTTTACTTTTTTTTTTACTAAAACCTAATTTTTTAGACTATTTTTCTGAATTGTTTTCATATATTTTGAACCGTGGCGATGATCGTTTCCTATATGTGATGAGAAATGTGGCAACGTTCTCAAGGACTGTTGTCACCACCCCCTCCTAAAAATTTATGCTCATTCCAATGCAAACAGTGTTGCCACTATAGCCACGCCTCTTGACCTTGACAGACAAATTCTCAGGTTATACCTTAATTTATAAAAATATAATGATATAATATATTACCTTTAATTAGTATAGATAATCTTATTTAATTTTTACCTGATAAATTTAAAAAAAATGATCCAGGATTTATATTATGTGATAATCTTTTCGTCGCATTTCTGTTTTAAGTTGATCAACAACATCAGCTATTTATTTGGTTTTACATAATTTTTTTAAACATGACGTACAACATGAATGATGATTTTCTAATATTAAATTCTCGATATATTTTTAACGTTTTTTTCACCTCACAATCATTACGCTATTATATTATTACGGTAAAAAGTTATGTAAAATTTTATATATGAACGTCTTATGATAATGAAAGTGTACTAGCTGCTGTGAATTAATGAATATATTAAATTATTTGTAATGTAGCGTTAACATCTCTGTTATAGAGAATTATTTAAATTATACTTACATCACGTATATATAAAATAAAACATAAAAATTTGTTGCTGAAAATTCTTTCTTTTTACTAACGATATACCTTAAACGTGTTAAAATGAAAATGTGTATGTATAATATAATGTATATATTTTTTTATTTAATATTATTTTTTAAATTTAATAGAAGAGTAATTTTTTAATTTTGTTATTAAATAACCTTATTGTTTAAGCACCTGTTATAATAATGTAATTTGATTACCGTAGTAATGCATTAAATTAAACAAAGATGTAAAGTATACATAAATAGTTAAATGTGTGTTAATATTCTCATATTTTATCATAATAGCAACAGATCGGAACATCTGTAAGTAATGTTAACTTTCATGCATTCTAAACATCATAATATGTTGTAGCACATCCACATCTATAATAATATATCTTTGGTGTACAGAAAAATTAAGAAATTAACTTTTAAATAAATACCTGGACACTAATTACATTTAGCATAGAATACAGTTGGCCCAGAATGCATATAATAAACTAAATCGTCGATCAAATAGAATAAATGAATAAATAAATAATAGATCAAAATAATGTTTGAATAAAGCTGTAATTATAGAAACAATATAGAAATATACAGCTAATTATCTCAGATAATGATATAATATAAACAAAATCCGAATGAAATTTATTATTTTAATGTAGAATGTTTCTTATTGTTTTTTTACACTAAATGTATGTGTAAAAGAACATATTATACAGTAAAGTTTAAAAAACGTTAAAATTTTGCAGTAAAATTGTCGCAAAATCTGATGGTTTTCAGTAATTTTTTTCTGGTTAGCTTTAAATTTTCATATACATTCAAATTTCAATTTAAAGATAATGATGATAATGGAAGCGTTAAAATGCGTCTAAATTGTATCGTAAAATGATATTATTGTTTTACCGATGTTAATTATTTAGATTTAGTGTGTCCTGCATACAAATAACTAGTTTCACAATTTTTATATTATTTTACTTAAATTGACTGTATTTTTTGCTAATTCTTCTGTTGCGTGTTACAATAAAACAAATGAAAAAGATAAAGTAGTGAGAAATTCAGCACATTATTCAGTTTGTATCAAGTATCAATTTATTAATTGATTATTTAATTAATCGCATATTATATAAGAAACGGAATTAACCAAATAAAATCCAAGTTATCTTACCGCGGCTTTAATATTTATATAGGAATTAGTATAGACTACTTATATTTCACAAGCATTCAAAGTTTGAAATGAAATATTCCAAAATGTAAGTTAAATAGCCCATGTATTGAATAACCTGTCATATAATGCCATCATGAACTATAAATTCATTATTATATAATATATATTACTATACATGAGTAACACAGTGATAGTTACATTTACAAGATGTTGGAAAATCATTAACATTCTGTAATTAAATTTGTTTTTTTTTGCTGTATAGTCCCGGGATATTATTACAAATAAAAGGTTCCGCGAACGGTTGCAACATGCCGCAATCGTCTCGCGCTTGTCGATCGCCGCCGCCGCCTCACATCGCGTCATGTCCCGGAGTCCGTCATCTTCAGCGTCGATCGCAATTAACTTCATCGCTAATCAATCTAGTGGCTCACAAAATGCTGTACAGACAAATCAAGTTTAGTCTCCATACGAAGGGACTGAAATTGCATGGGATGCATTTTTTACTGCTCGGGAGTTGAAATAATAATTGTAAAACCAGTTTTCAAAAACTTAAATTGTCCACAAAAATTAAAGGTCATCAAAATATTTTATATACACGCTTTATTATAAACGGATTAAAGTACAATATTATCCGTTCAAATTAAAACAAAAGCAAAATTTACCATATTAGTATAACAAATTAATATAAATAACATAATATTTTTTTATCATAATCGTACATACTGTACTGCTTTACAATTAAATTATCCGAAAATTCACAAAATTTAATTTAAATAATTTTAAAATTTGGATTGCCATAATATAGCAAATAGCAATAGCAAATAAGTTGAAATATTCAATTAAAAATGATCAGAAAATCCACAAAATTTAATTTATCAAATTTAAATTTTGGATTGCCATAATAGAACATGCAATTGAAAATAAGTTGAAATATTTATTTAAAAATTAAATCAACATTAAAACTGTTCAAACTGTAGTAGATTTCACTAATTATGCTATTATAAACGATATTGATGCTTCATTAATTACTGAAAGTAAACATTTATGAGAGTGTATATATATTATACTGTAGTGTGAGTGCATACATCAAACAATATAATACATAATATATAGTAAGAACAACATTGGGAAGTATAGATGGCACGTGCATTGTATAAAATATAATTACTGTATACTAAATTTAAATATGAAGGACCAATACTCCATAAGCAACGCCCTATAGCTTCATCAGGTGACATCCATTGTTCTCATCAGCTACTCACCTAAGTGCAAAGTAAAAGTAAACACCCTAGTGCTCGATGATGCTTAAAATTCTTCACAAAATATAATACTTTACAGACTACATGCACTGGGACAAAGTAATTATTAAAATATCAAAGTTCTAAATTTGAATGTTTTCCGAAAATAACATACAAGAGGCACATTGATATACAGTAAAAAAATATATTATATAATTAATGAAAAATATCTTTAAAAAATAGAATGCTTTATTGCTGAAATATTTTGTTCAAAATTAAAATAATTATTGGTTTAGTTTATATACTCCTGATGCATTTAAAATTAATTTCACGCCATATCTTACTACATAATATTATATACATCAGTTAAAAAATAACAACAAAATAATGTAGGTACTGTACGCTACATACAATGTACTTTGAATATTTAAAAGATAACTCATAAAAATTAAAATAGAATAAGTGCACGTAACATTCATATAATATGATTTATGAAAGTTATAAAAATAACAGATATGTACTACAGTTAGAGTAACATATAAATTGCGAGACTTTATATACTTTACAGCAAGCCGAAGCCGTGGTCATGCATATAGCACCAACAAAAAACAAAACAAAAAAAGAAGAAAAAAAAAAAGAAAAAAAAGAGTAATTTTGGCATGACATACAGTGGTGGGTGCAATGAAGAAAAATTAACCCTGCATTTACTCCAAAGTAAATGTAGTAGGGCAAAGGGGTCGAAGCCCGAAAACCACCCTTTAGTAAAGGCCCACGAGTGACAACAAGGTTGAGATAGTGAAATGTCATGCTGAAGTCAAACGTAGAGTTCCATTCCACAAATTGAATGATTTTTACATTCATAATCAAAAAAATAATAAATACTGTATCTTGCATGAAATTTTGCTACAGCTTAACCGGAGCTAAAAATGTTTGCGTTTTGAAGATAGAATCTTGTCTTTATTTGTTGGACTGTATTTTCAGCTCAAGGAATAACTTGCTTACAATGTGTATAGCTAGGTAATACACTGAAAAAACACTTGACAGTTTTCCTGCTAAATTTAGCTGTTTTACGCGTTTGTATTTGTACCCATAAAAAAATTTGTTAAATTCAACAGAGTTGCTGTTTTAGATTTCTACAACCTCAGAACTGTTGAATTTTAGTCGTTAGATGTGTAGAATTCGGTGTAGCAGTGTATGAATGTTAAAAACGACAGAGTTTGCGATGTAAGATTTATAGGTTCTATCTTTTTAATTTTAACATTTCTACTCTTTTAATTTCTACAGTTTATTCCTTGATTCTACTAACGTATCTACTTCCTTATATTCTACAACTTTACTCTGTTAAATATATAATGTTCTAGAAGCTGGTAATAGATGATGCAATTGATCTATTTATTGCATACAGTTTTTCTTTATACAAGAAAACGTAAGTTCCATTTCGTACAAGTGAACTTAAAGTTCTCTTGTAAAGAAAAACTGTATGCATTAAATAGATCAATTGCATCAACATGTAATACACCATCTTCTATATTATCAAAACATTCCATAATAAAATATTAAAAGTTTCATAAGCAATGACAACATTATAATTAAATAATGATTAGGGAGCAAACAAATCCTAAATAAAGATTTAAAGTGGTTATAAGGGTTCAATTAAAAAAAAAATAGTGATTTATTTATAGAGTAAATATTTAATTAAAAAATCCAAACATTATATTGTACAATATTAGATGGCTTTATTTGTATTATACATTAAAAACGTTATAAAATTTGTGAATGAGGTGAAGATGGAAATTTGTCACATTTGAACTCTATTTTTACACTATTATACTCAACAACTGACGTAAAGGAGCATCATCTTGAGGGTCAATTCTGGGTCTCCTTTCCATCTGGGTAGTTTGAATGGCCGTTCGGGGAAGTGGTGGTAGCACAAGGGCGGTTGTAATCTGGACTGCATTCGCGAGACGTTCTGTCTGATGCATAATCCCCACATGGACGTCAACTAGAAATGCACAGGTCTTGCATTAGTATTATTGCAAATTTATTGCAAGTAAACCTTCAACTTACCAAAAAATTTGCACGTGTAGCGTTATGGCCCTCATCGCTCCTCAACGGTTCAAATATCGTCGGCCATGTGAAAATGCCTCGAAAATACCCCGGCACGCAGTATTGCTGGCCGCCCGTGTCTTAAAATATTAACACAATTATTAAAACAATGAATGGCATAACATTATAGGAAGTAAAATATTAATTAAACTTACCATTGATGATCCAGAATACATTTCACAGAGCACAACAAGAACTGAACTGACGCCTGCAGATTGAAACAGGAAATGACAAAACGTGTCTGCCGCGCAGAAATAACGGTCATTTTATAACGTGGTAAAAAGTTTAATTTTTGCAGAGTAGATGTGTTAAAATTAGTGTAACCGTTGAAACTTCAAAATGTTACAAAGTTTCTAACGTTGAATGTATGCTTACACATTGCCGAACTGTTACTCTGCCTTTCACATATTCTAACATTTAATTTCCAACAATTTCACACGGTTGAAAGTTACACCGTAAAACGTTATTTCATTTTTAACAGAGTAAATTGTAACTTTTATGTATTGAAATGTTAAATCTTACCATGCAACTGCGTACATTGATATTTAACAGGGTAGAGACTGTTGATTTTGACAGTCCTCGCATAACAGTGTTTGGAACTGTTGAATTTAACACAGAACTAGTTTATATTTAACAGGAATACTGTAGAATTTGTACCAACAGTTCAAAAACTGTCAACTGTTTTTTCCGTGTAGGATTTATTTTTAAGCGACATCTTTGCAGCAAACATAATTACTCACACAAAAGTAACAACATAAGAATAAAAACGGTTTATTGTGACATTACATTTTTATTACAAAAATGCACATACTGTGATATTGTTACTTGAAAACAGCTGTGTTCTTGCGTCATATATAGTCGAAGTACTCACAAGTTTTAATAGCTTCAGGTTTTCATGAACTACTGCGTATTACGATTGTTTTTACTATTTTAAGTTTAAACATCACGAACGCCCAGAATTAGGTCTAGGATATCCAAAAAAGTGACCATAAAATTAAGTTGATAATACTGGAACAAAGTATCAACTATTATAGAAACCCATGCAGCGTTTTTAAACCACTTTAAAACGTTGATAGAAACCGAGCAAAAACTTTACAGATGAACCCAATTAAACATGCTGACAATTTCGAATACAATCGATTCAAAACTATATATATTATAATTAATTATTTTATATATACAATAGAGTAGGTTAACTATTACAAAGTTAATAATAGTTTTAACAAGAAAAATATTTTTATTTGTTCGAAATAAGAATTTGAATCAAAAAACAAATTTTAAAACTTTGAAACAAACAATATTGCATGCAGAGATATAATTTGACAATTCAATTTATGAGACAATATCATTATTATTACTTGATTTTTTTTTTTTTTTTTTTTTGTTTTTGCAAATTTAAACTTATCAGTGGGTTAAATTTGATTAATAATAAAAATTTATTTAGGCAACAGGTTTAAAGAGTTTAATTTTTATAAAATGAGAAACACGTTGTAATACTGACTATAATTTTACTCATTTAACAAAATTGATATGCATTTTTATGTTATAATAAATGAACCGGAGACAAGTGCAGATGTGTCGCAATATTAAATACTTGGGCATGGTGGTGCCATGGTGGTTATCATTTGGATTAGAGGGTAAAGAAAGCATTGTGTGATATTATGAATAATTACATTTAAATGAAGACAGAGATTAATTGAGATTTTATGGAGAGACCTACAGAAAAAGAGAGAGAGAGACTAAGGGGAGATTTAGTGTAAATTTTGATGATGAACCAAACATCTGTCAAAAAATAGACGAATAATCATTCTATGAATTTATCATAGCATTTTACACACAAATTACCTACATTGTATGTCAAGTTATATACTATAATCTGTATATTCTTTTTATGTAATAATATTCTAGTAGCTAATTTTTAAATTATGATACGAGTTCATACGTATAGTTCAATTAAAACAAAACATGGTAAATAATTACATCAATACAATACAAAATTTATTCACAGATAACTGAATAACTGGATCGCGATAAATGCATAACAATATAATTATATATACAAATTATATAATTTCATAATTACACTAAAAAATAAATTAACTGCGTCCATTAAAAACTTTTTTAAGAAAATTGTTTATCTTTGTCTGTTTTTTAATGCTTTTAATCATTTCATAATTATTTATTATGAATTTATTAATTATTTATCATTTATTTGTAGCTATGTAACTAAATTAAAATAATTCTTGACTTGTCTGACTTAGGCACGGATTCGGGAGGGAGGGGGTGGGGCTGAAGAACTATGCCCCCAAAATTTTGGATTTAACATGAATAATTATAATAAAATTAGAATGGGATTAAAGGAAATTAATACGAATTATACGTTATTTGAAGGTATGTATTTATCAAGGTTTTTGGAGGTATATTAATGGGCGCAGTTAGCCAGGTTTTTAACCACGTTTAGCTTAACCACATTTAACTAGGTGGGTTAACACGTAAAACAAGTATAGTTAAACGTGGTTAAGCTAAACGTGTTTAAAAACCTGGCTATAACTGCTTCGTGAATCGCACCCATTATATTCTGTATATTTTTGTATGAAAAATTTAAAAAATAACTGAAAACGCTCCTTATGTTTTTGTTTTATTAGTTTGCTTTTATCAGTAAATCTAACCTTTTTTAAAATGAAATCAGGCAACTTTGCTAAGATAATATATATATATCCTATATATTAATTATTATATAGAATACTATACAATCCTAAAATATTATTATTTACTATTAATTAAATATTTTAAGTGCATGAATGAAATTTTGATAAAACAACGATATTACGTGGTAACTTATCACATGGCGCACGTGTAATTTCGTAATTAAAATTAAATGGTTCGCAAAGAATGTCAGCATCAATCTTTTAAGTTAACTAAAACCTAAATAGACTGATGTACTGCGTTGGATGCGTTCTATAATATAATTAAAATCATAAAAATTATTAATTTTACATATATTCACCTTTATGAATATAATACAAATGATTTCAATAAAATATACAATACATTCGTATACATATAATAAGCCACTATAATATTATAATGCACCCCTCTTTTTTATTTTTCTTCTTAACTAACTCATGATACAAACTATTTATAATAATCTTTTCTTGATGTGAACATGGTTTTTATATCATTAATAAAAAAGTAAGTGACGGAATAAAAAATTGTTTTGATTTAAATTAAGTTCAATTACATATCTCTCTCCATTGAAGTGGTCTATAAGAGAAATAACAGGGAGAAGAAAGGAGGGGGGGGGGGCAAGAGAATGAAATAAAGTGGGGGGGGGGTAACATAGCAAGGTTGTAAGTGAGGTGTATACAGAGCAAAATACAGGGAGGAAGGGAGGGATGAAAAAAAATAGAAAGAAAGAAAAGAGACGGACAGATAGATAATGACTAGACAAATTTGCCTCTGGTGTAGGTATAAGGAAAGTGCTAAAGCATCTGCCGTCTGTCTTACTATATACTACTAATATTCAAGGTATAAAATTATCTTGTTTCTTTTCAATGAATAAGAGATATAATATTGAACCTTATGTATTGAAATAAGTTAAAAAATTATATAATAATATACTACTTATGAAGTATTCTCTTCTATGCTAGCTATTAGTCTACTCTGTGCTTGCTACGAGTTAAGTACCGCGGTATGTTGTGTATTTATTGGGCGGGTAAAGGGAAGACGAGCTGACACTGCCCTAATATCATACTTACAGTTCGCTCACTTTAACAATTAATGCAAATAACAACATCGTGTCATTGCGTCACATTTTTTAATCCTTTAAATTTAAAAAAATAATTTGATAATATTTTGTGACCTTTAAATCTTCCAAATAACTGTTTTATGAACTAAAAATTAAATTAAAATTTAATAAAAAAATTCTACCTGTGTATAGCTTCATTTGATTAAAACGTATTTAAATTTATTATACGGAACTTTGATTTAAATTAATTCAGTCATTAAATTTATACAAAAATATTAATCAATTCAATTGCTCGATTAAAAAAATTTATTTATCAAATTGTTCATAATAACTTCAATTTTATTTCTCTTATTTGTCTAGTTTGTAAATTAAAATATAAAATTATGAAATTTAATTACTTACAATTAAATTTTTAAATTGCCACAATATATTACAGTATAGAGAATAATTGTTTATATTAATTATCATGCGCCTGTACGTTAATATTTTCAGCATAATTAAAATTTCAAACTTTAAGCTAGACGGGTGTTTACCTTTTTATTTGATTAACAAATTGTTATATACTGTAATAAAAAAAAATGTCAAAGAACTTTTAAACTTTGTGTTTACCATTACGAGCCTTTCAAATCGGTAAAAAAATCTACTTTACTGTAATAACGAATTAATTGAAATAACCACTAAAACAAAATTGGTCTTTCAGTGGAATCATATTATTTTTACAGGTAATCGTTTGTATGAAAAAAAAACAACAATTTCTATTTAAAAAAAGAAGTCAAAGTTAATAAGTATTTAAATAAATTTAAATAGTTCCATGCCATACTTAAAATACGGTACCATTTAAATTTGTGCTAATTCATTAATAAACATTTTATAATTTTACATGATCAATTACATAAGTATGCTAATTACCTTTTAATATTCTAGCTGTCAACATTTAGTTAACAAATTATTTATTTACCAAATTATTACAGGTATTAAGTATTCAATTAAAAAAAATAAACTTTAACTTGGCTGAAATTATACTTTTCATAAAAAAAAACTTCAAATTTCTTCCGTAATTTTTTAATAAAATTAATCCAACTCCATTTGGTTGCGCTAATAAGAAAGGTAGTACAAAAATTGGTCAGGTAATTTTGTCTATCACATTTGCTTCTTATCCAAGTCCCCCTTTTTGGTCTGTCAGCTATAGAATAGGTCGTCATTATTCACGCAGTATATAGGGAGCAAGCCGTCTTATAGGAAGGTTAACACCTGTGTTGCAGTTTTTTTACGTTGCTTCTATTACATAGGCCGAGGAATGTTTCTTTTTTTTTTTTTATCATAGTAGCTTTTATATAGTACGATTTAAAAACCGTGGAGCCTATTTCTTGCCTATCAAAAACTTATCCTTCAAACTTGTCACATGTCAATCATTTTTTTTTTTATAGTCACCGGGTATGGTTTAGGTTTTTATTATTGTTGAGAATTGGTTATAAATAGGTAAGGTGGTTTAGGATAATTTTTGCTGTACAACAGTATTAACTATACAGCTTCATATTGTGTGGATTAATTAAAAGAATAATATAATATGTAAATTTAAAGACCGCTGTTTTTTTTTTTTTTTTTTTTTACAATTAACATCCACAACAATTATTGTATTATTTTATAGAAACCTGAAAATATTTTTTTTTAAAATTTGTTTCTAATGTTGACATTATATCATAAAATCCGTACCTTCCGCACAAGTACACATTATAATTACTAGCACCTATTTCCAAATCGAAGATTATATTAATAAACGGCACTTATGTGTTTCATGACAACTGAATAATTATTAAAAATACCTGTAGATAAAATATTAATTAATTAATAATAGTTTGTACTTACATTTCATTTTCTTGGGACAATTTTGCTTTACGCGTGGCATTTTTCTTCTTATTAAAATATAATTTCATCTAAAAAAATATCCACTCTTTTATGACACTAGTTAAAGATTTTTAAAACAATTATTTTTTTGCACTTTTCAGATCCGTATCACATAATAGTGTTAAGTCAATCAAAGTTGCGCAGAATCCACGCGAAATATTTGAACACGTTGTATGGAACAAATCTGCACTGTCATTTCTGCAAAATTTGATTACTGTATAAATAATTTCACAACATTTGCGTACATATAATGAATTGTTTTACACTGATGTGTTATATTCTGTTTCACGGGAACCAAAGGTACTGCGCTAGGGTACAAAAAAAAAAAAAAAGGACTCACAACCCTACAATTTGCACACGTGAGTTTTATGAAACTTGATGTTAAATTTGTAAATAAAGTACACGTTTTTTGCAAATGTTTTTAAATAACGAAGTATAATGAGACACTTTTCACAGAGTAATTGTCACATAAACTAGTTAATAAATTAATTAAATAATTTAATTACGTGTCATTTACAAAAGTTTTTTAATCACTTATATAAATAATTAAAGTATCAAAACACGTAATTTAAAATATATGTATTAATTTTTTACAAATCAATAGATGAAAAATTCACAAAAAAACTTTGTTTTGCCGGTGTTTTAAATTGCTGTCAATCACTTTTAAAAAAATAGTCACATGGTCTTCTTTAGTATACACTGATGATTTTACTATCGAGTTGTTTCTATGAGTTTATATGATAGTTCATGGGAGCCAGTGAAGCTGTTTCGCAGGAGGTACTGGATCGCACGTCCATGCGAGACGTCAAGATTTCGTCAACTGACTTCAGACTGCTGCTGTCTCGCCTTGTCTCTCACTCTTTCTCTTTCGATGCTCTTTCTCTCTCTCAACATCGCACCTTCTCTCTCACAACAAACTCGTACCTCATGGCAAGCTTGACACTTGGGCGGAGACTACATTAAGACACGCCCACACCGGACTAGGATTTTTTTTACACCAATATAACAAGAATATTCACAGATTTAGTAAAATAATTTGCTTGATTGCAGTAACTTAAATTAAAGTAAATATTAATTTTAAATGTTATTTGTAAAATAAAATACAACAAAATTACTGCGTATGCCATTCAAATTTTTGTTAAGCATGAAAAATGGTCAATTTTCTCAAAGAATTCATTCCATTATAAATGCAAAACCTTTTATTAATAATGCATTTAAGTATTAAGGAAGCGAATTATTTTTTAATACAAATACACAAAGTTTACAAAAGAAGTCTGTGTAATGTATTTTAATGGGTATTCATTGGTTTGGTTCAATAATTTTACTCTTTTAAGAAGTCCGCAAAAAGCGGCAAATTTCAAATAAATTGGCGGGCTAAATTTTTTGAATGAAAATCTAAATTATTTTAACAGAGAAGCTTGTCATGTTTGTAGAATGAAAAGGTAATAAAGTTATAATTTTGTTTTTCCAAATACATATAATTGTTCTCAATAAATACTTAAAATTCTTGCAAAATTTGATTAAATAAATTTTGAACTACATGAACTTGATAATTCTTGTAATGTTGGTACACTGTGCTGAAGAAGAAAAATCATTCTTGACCGTAGAAAATTTTATGCTGTGTTTTCGTAGATTCTGCTTAAATTAAGCATTCTAGTGAACTTTGGAAAACTAATGAAGCTATAAGAAAATTTTTAGAATAATAAGGTAAGAAATTTTAATCCCAGCATGGCCTAATTTATGTGTAAAAAGGATAAAACTGCTGTCTTTCGTTCGGCTTGGATGGCGTCCATGTTGGCGACTGTAGGTTTTGCTTGTCATTGCTAGCCTCGCACAGGGCGTTAAAATATTGGCGGTAACGTCAAAGCATTGTAATTTATAGTTATTGCTTTTTAGAGACTTCTTTTACTGCTTGAATGATTTAGGAAAAAATTAAAAGCGTTTTAGTACAAAATAACACTGGTAGTTTTATAGCAGCTAAAGAGACTTGCAAATAATTTAAAAGGTTCATAATCCTTAAACTTTTCGTTCAACCTTTTAAATTTATTTTGTAAATTGCGGCTCATGATTTTTTAAATTTAAATTATTAAATGAATTTGAAATTATTTGGAAAGTCAACGAATACTAGAATTACTTCAGGCACTGTAATTTCATCGAGAAAATCTTTTGATTTTTGTAATTTTGCGCGGGTAAAATGACGTCACATTACTTTATTTGACATGTACAAATTTACCAAGTATTAATTTTGTTATACCTTGGTAAGTGAGGCTAGTACAAGCTCCACCTACCCATTCTATCTTTCTCTTACTACGAAATTTACGAGCGCTTTGGCGGGAAAGAGAAGGAGATATGTGGCTTGACAGAGAAACATATAGACTGAGAGGAAGAAGAAGTTTTTTTCCAGTTCTTTAGAAAATGATAGAAAAATAAGATAATTTTAAATTACTTGCTTGAAATGCTTGACACCAATAATAACTCACATTCGTGTCAATACATGATTCGAATAAAAAGTGCTCGAATTAATTATACTAATAATTGCAATTAATATGACACTAAAGTTAATTTTTCGCAATTTTGCTATAGTTAAATACTTTTTTATAAAACTAAATTGTTACAGAGCACGAATATTAAAAACATGAAGGGTGCACCAAAACTTGACAGATGAACCTTATGTCCTTGTATTTAGAGCTCATTTTGTTTATTGCTTTTTTTTTTTTTTTTTAATATGCAAGGAACGCATCAATATAAAAAGTACAAATAATCTAAAATTTTTTAGTATTTCTGATAATTCTTTGATCATATTAAATTATGAGGCTGTTTTGCGCACAATATAATAAATGACAAGTTTTTAATCATGCACTATATAATTAATATTTTCATTTATTCTGCAAAAGGTAAAATTTTCATAAAGCAAGTTCGAAGTCTATTTCAACATTAATCATTACTATCACTAGTATGTATCATCATTAGTTTCAAGTATTACATACAGTATAATATTATACTATAATTATGTCATTTTCAGATTCCATATTCTCATTAATTGATTGCACAACCAAACATTGCACAAGTCACAAGTTTCTGTACAGTTGACTCTTATTCAGAATTAATTCATATGTAGTTCAACACGAAGAAAAATTTTAATTACAGTATTAAGTAATTAATTTACAATTTGTTTATTTTTAGTTTTTACAATTTTATCATGCAGCTTTTGAGATTAAAGCTTAATTTTCTGAGTTTTATGCATTTTTTGTTTTTGTTTTGTTTCAATATTAAAATTAAATTTATATAATTCTGTAAATGTTCTTGGTGTTCAATTTTTATTAGTTAACTGGAATCATAATTATTATTATTTTTTTCTTAAATCGTTTTTCATCCATTATACAGATTATAAATTTATTACAAACTATTTGTATTAATCATTACATTAGCATGCAGTGGTAACTACTGTGTCTAGCTGTCTACTGATATTTAACACACGCGCAGTGCATCAAAATCTATTAGATATATGTATATATATATACATATATATATATATATAAACGACTAATTTAATTTTACGAAAAAAAAAGTTTTTCTTTTTTTTTTGTGCCTCGAAGTACTGGGAAATAAATTAAATGAAATAGATACATGCAGAACTATTTTATACAATAGTCCAAAAAAGGTGTCATAAGAAAAAAAAAAAAAAACTGTTGTTTTAGTTGTTTAATTTATGTTTTGCAGTCAATTGTCTTGATATTTTATTCATAGAAGAGACTACAGGTTTAGTGCAGTATTTTTTCTTTGTTTTGCGACAATTACAGTATCACAAACCTTAGTTTACGTCTGGAAGACATTTTGAATAGAAAATAGTACCGTTTTGCGTTACGACCTTCATTTTTTAACGATAGGCGCTCGATTCGAAAAAAACATCACATCCCTAGTTTAGTTTGCCAGTTTATGAGAACGCCACGGCCGTGGGCGCGGCAACCCGGTTGCCTAGCGGTCATCCCAAGTATCTAATAGACTTTTAACCTGCTATTAGTACTGACATCATGGTTTAATGTTAATTAATTTAGCGAACTTTAAAACCAAAACAGAAAAGGCATGCTGCCATGATTTTTGTTATTGTGACGTCACAGGAGCTCGAAATCGATTAATTAAATCAAACCGAACTAAACCGATCAGCTGAGCTGAAAAAAGGCGTTCGTTTTAAAATAAAAGACAGATCGGAATATACGTCTATATACGCCTCCAGAAGCTATAATAAATCCAGAATATTACTTTTAAATGTTAAAGGGTTTTTATTTTTTTTAATGTCACCACTTTTTTTCAAGTTTATAGCATTTTTGGTGTCGACGTGTTGTCACAACAGAAGCCCAGCGGCCCCAGGCTTTCGTCTGGAAGAGGTGCAAAGTGGTCGAAGTGGTGGCGACGCGATTTTGAAATCAACTTAAACTTACTTTTTTATACTTTTTTCTAATAGTTATAATATTATAGAAGCATGTAATATTTTTAAAAAATTACATAAGTTATAATAACCTTGTTGTGGGACATTTTTAAAAAATGAAGATTACTACGCGTTAGCGACGTCTAGTCTGGGATCTCATGCGTAATCTAAGGCTTGTTTTACTGTAGATCGCGTACAGTGAAATTGTAAAGTTCCTACTTACAATTTTACACTTTCAAAAGTGCCTACTTTTGAATCCGACAGTTGTTATGCCGTATGGTAGATTGTTAGACATTAAGTATAATATAACAGTCATGTAGGTATTGGGCAAGCAAAGATGTTCCGAATTATAGTGCATGCCATGAGGTCACTAGTTATGTATCTACACTTTTTTTCTCGAGAAAGTGACGAGGAGCTTGCATTACTCATAGAAATATTGTCAAAAGTCTTGAACAACGGAGTAACAGCTTATATTCAACAAAATCGAATGTTTTTCAAGTGTATTATACTCATACAACAATAACAACGATATATTTTACAATTTTACAATAAGATTTTGTGACATGCATTTAGCATGGTTCTAAATATAAAGGAATAAAGTTGATATTTGTCCCTGAAAAAAATAGCCTATATATTGTGAAATGCATTTTAGTCCAAAAATTTAGAGATTTTGAAAATTTTAAAGCAGGCGCTGGTTTACAGAACGGGTGAATGCTGAAGCACCCCCTGATATTTATTTGTGCATGTTAAACGTGGGTGGTATAGACTTTCCCCTGTACTCCTAATTTTTTTAACTTTGACCTTACGAGCCCAGCTCCTCCTTCTCCCCAATTTTTTTTTCTTTTTTCTGGATCATCTAATAAATATGCTATAAGGAATACAGGATGCATGCAGCAAAGAGTTTATAATATAATATAAAATCTCTGCATGCAGGTTCCAGTTTTGGAGGAATTGACATTGCCGGCTTTTTTGACAAAGCCATATGAAAGTTTAATAGACTTTATCACTACAAACTTAGGTATATTTTTTGGGGGGGTACAATATGTCTTCTCATAATTCGAAATAAATATCAATGTAGTACAGTATATTAAAGCTCGTAATAAAGAGCCAACAGACCGGAACTATAAAAAAAAAGGTAAAAAAGAAAAGGCTGGAAAATTATAATATTATGCAGCATAAAATTAACTTTAGTGCTGAAGTTGACTAGTGAAATAATTTTTGAAGTATAATATTAAGTTGTCTACAATGGACAACATACATGAAATTTTTTTATTGCAGAAATGAATAGAGGGTACCAAATTATGCCACTCTGAATTCTTTTACATTTTTTTGAAACCCAGAACTATTTTTAAATAATTATTGAAAGTGCGGCCACGCCCCCTGGAGGCGTCAATAGGCGTCCAGTCTCTATCCTTTTTATTAAGGCTGCAGGGGTGCCAACTGAAATCACAGGACTTTCAATAATTATTTAAAAATAGTTCTGGGTTTCAAAAAAATCTGAAAAAATTCATAGTAGCATAATTTCGTACCATCTATAAATATTCATTTCTGCAATAAAATTTTTTCATGTATGTTGTCCGTTCTAGAACACGAAATATTATTATTTCTAAAAAAATTTAAATTCTCTAGAATGTTATACTATGTTCTCTGTCCAATCTATTACAGTACATTATAAAAATAATACTCGTTATTATGTTTGTAATAATGATATTAATATATATTATGTATAAAATCATGGAGACTTATATAGCAAAAGTTCACACAAATGCAGATGTAATTATGTATAATGCCGTAATATTTTTTGCTCTCAATACTGTTACATGATGTTTTGCAAGTGACACTGCATGATGCGCTTAGAAAGTGTCTGGTCAAGTATACACGTGACCTCCAAGTCTTCAAACCCGAAGAGATCTTGCATTCAAGTACCAAAACTGGGGGTGTGATGTTATTTTCATTTATAATTGCAGTTATTTATACCACAATCGGACAGTTAGATGCGGAAGGTGTTACCTTATATTTTTATATAATTAGTACTAATTACTGTCCCGTATGCCTAACCTGTCTACTCAAAAGTAGAATTAGTAGATAGGGACGGAGGGCGAACAGGAAAAGCCAAAGCCCATACACCCTCGGGTGCACGATAACCCTTAATAGGATGATAGGAGTAAGGTGACTGGAGGACGAGGTTACTATAGGATATCAGGAAAAAAGGCGGCTGTGGCCTTGTGTTATAGGTACAGTACTGTCCCGGTATTCACTTGGAAGTGACGATGGGAAACCACAAAAAACATCGTCAAGGCAGTCGAAATAAAAATGAAATAAGCAACTCCCAAACAGTGCTTGACTTGTCGCGCTGCGGTTACCGGGCATGCAAACAAGCACGAGAAGAACGCTCACAAATTGCAGACAGTCGGGGGCGAACTCTTCTTCGCCAGAGACGATCTACATTAAAGTCCGACACGGACTGACATTTCAGCGATCTTGCCACACTGCTTGGTAACCTATCATAAATGTACAGTCCGACAGTATACATAAGGCCAAGGGGGAGGGGAGGGGGAATTTGGGAGAAGAAGTGAATGCAATAAGAAATAGTTGGGTGCTGGAAAAATTTAAGAGCACAAAAAATACTTATTTTTCCCTATATATCGCAACCCCAATTCACAGGGAGATATAGGGATTTATAACAAATATTCTAGCATAAAAGCTCCATTATTAATTTAAAAAATATACATATAACATAATAGGGAGATGCCGAGACGCAAAATGCATGCAGTGCACAGTAAGCTGTTTAAATCTATTGCACGATCGAGTCAATTGATTGCCAAAGAAAAAAATAGAGCAAAATACAAAATAATTCAATGTTAATTTTTTAAAAAGTTCTATGAGCTACTGTTGAACTATTTTTTGTAAAATTAGAAACTTCATATTTTTATAAATAAAAGTAATGAGGAAAAATAGATACATTATTCATACGATCATGTCAAAAATATATCGCCAAATCAGCTGTATGTAGTACATTAGTACATGTAAGTAACAAATTATGCAAATATATTATAGTTATATGTATTTTTTTTTTTAAATTTCTTTTTTTTTTTATTCACCTTAGAGGATAAGTATATAACATATGATGTGTGTATTTTTTTGCTGTTGATAATTTAATGATTGACATGGTCTTGATGTAGGTCAGGTTCATGAAATGTCATTGCATGCTCCCATTAGCATCTTGCCACGGAGCCATTGAACTCTGCATAAGCCACAATAAACAACAAATATGCATCATGCAGAGTCCACTCCTTATATGATGTCTCTTATTTTTACTTCAATATAGCTTATATGCATGTATAGCAGTATAAGAAAATAGACTTTATTATACGTAAATATCATATCACAATTATTGCTTTCCCAGCTGTACTCGTGTACTTTCAATTAAAAAATGGAGATACTATATACAAATGGCTCAGTTTCGAACGTTATCCTTGTGTGTTTGTGGGCGATATCCCATTGCACTTTATATGCAGGCGTGGTGAACTTAAACTTTGTGTGGCTAAGCTGGATGATCGTCTTACCTCCCTAAAAATTATGAACCTACATATTATATTTGTCTCTTGGAGCTGCAGCACCAAAAAATCAGGTACTTTTAAAAATTCGTGATGTCCCCGAGGTGTTATAAATACATTTACAAGGTTTTCAAGACCACAAATAAATATATAAATGCAAATAAATGTGTGAAATATAAAGTATATAATATTCAATGTGAGCATCAATTTTTTTTTATATTTTCAAAAAACCCGTGCTATATGGTCCAATTTTGTCCAATATTTTTTGAGAACTCCTGAATATACCTTATATTATACATATTATATTATCGATACAAATAAATGCAGCTTGTTGTACGCCACTTGCAAGTTACCTTCAAAATTTCTCGATCGTTTCCTCGCCTTTTATAGGACTTGGTGAATATTGTGACAACAAAATAAATATAATATCAACTTTCTACTAAAAATAAGATATCTTTTTAAAGCAAATAACAACCTTATATACTTACTGCATACGCTGTTTGTTTTTGGTCACTTTCGTATTTTTAATTATAAAAAGAATACAAGACTTTGTAAAAATTGTGCAATTCATTTATAAAATATATTCGTTGTTTTATCAATATTTAGATTTTAAATTTCAGGCAATGTCATTTCAAATATCATACTTGTATGAGACAGTTTCATTAGTAATGAATCTTATATAGAGACAGAACCACACATAAAATCTTGTTAATTAATATTGAGTCTGCGTCATTTCCGCAGCGTGGCTTGCGCCCTAGATGCTTTATGTGTTTTATTTATCTGAAGCAGCTGTGCTTGAGCCCAGCCTGTGCAAATTATATTACAAGAGGCTATAAGAAATAGATTAATAAACCCGCATAGTTCCTCGCATGTTATACTATAGAATTAATGGGACGTTTAATGTAACAGAAGAACATTAAAGATAAATATTTTAATCATGAAATTCAAACCCCCATATCTATTTTAAGATTAATAATACTGTATATGTGGTGGTCTATGTTTCATAATGTATTTCTAAAATTAAATTTTACAGTATTTTTTATCATTGTTAATTAAGCTTCGAGACAAATTATATAGAATTTAGTGAGTTGTGGTCTATAAATACTATAATTTATATATATTACAAAATTTAAGCCTTCCGCAACTCTTACAATATTGTGCTAATCAAGAAATATAAAATATTCCAAATAATAAAATTTTATCAGTATTATGTTGTACTGTAGATGCATCGTCCACTTTTTAACAACATAAATGCAGTAAATCTTATATGTCTCAAAGCGTTTACAGTGGCATGCAGCTAAATTTAATTTTTTAAAGCATTAGTCAAATTATTGATCAATATTTCTGTAAGAGAGACTTTTGAACATTTGTTTGCTCGTCATTGCTTATTACAATGCATGCTTTATAATATAACTGTTCTGGTAGTTATTGTATTAATTTTTTAATTTTTAATTAATTTTTTAACAACAGCGAAAAGGGTGATGGAATGTCAATTTCACCAAACAATAATCAACGATGCTCGATGCATTCTTTTGGTATCGTAATATAACTATTATATTATATCGATGCATTCTTAGTGCACACATTAATATGGTAAATTAATATTTTAAGGTAAGAATATGTCTGTATATAGTTATATAACATATCGCTAATTCTATTCCACGCATAATATAAGAGTGCAATGGTATGAATAAAATTTCAACTAAATCACGTAAATTGTTGACTGATAATATAATTAAATTTATTATTACTGGTAACTGACAAGTGCATGTATGAATAAAATTTGTCATATTTTTTTTATCAATATCGCTCACAGCATTCATAACACTTGATTATATTATAATGATTTACTATTATATATTATAATATACAGTATAATGTATATTATATGTAACATAAATTAAATATACTAAATATAGTATTATAATTAATTTATTATTAATCAAATTTAGCTCTCTGTGTGACCCCCATCCCTCCCATATAAAGATTAATAATTATTTATAAGAAAAAAAAACAATGATGTTTTACTTTTTTTTTCCTTCCAATTAGATAACAATCATGTATGAGATTAAAAAAATAATAATAATAACATTGTCTGGGAAATAGAGGTTAATATGTCATATGTCATGTACACCAAAGGTCTAATATGGATGCATATTATCTCCATTGCCATTTATATAACTATTAATCTACAATCCACATGAGAAACGATAGTTGATTTTTCTTAATTATTATATGAATGCAAACTGTTGTAGCTACGAAGAAACAGTTACAGTATTATATATATACGACTATTATACTTCACACCAAAAATATATTAACTTATCATTGCTAATTCACTTAGTAATTATATATAATATTAAAATATAATTTTATGCACCTGTTTTGCACATGACATGTAAAATTGTTGAATAATCATTAAAAACTTCAGAATGTGATAGCAAAGTTCATCGCTTGATTTGTGGTATTAATTTTAAAAGTTAAAATTTACTTTCATTTTGGACTATTTACCTGCCGCTGTTTTGTTGTTTATGTGTTCATCAGGTAAATAATCAATTAGTAAAAATAATGTTAATTTTTTTTTTTGTGTGTGAATAGGTGAATACTTATGGAAATTTAGCTCTTATACAGTATATAATTATCATTACTTTAATATTATTTTAAGTATTTATTTAGGTATGTACTTCGTAAACGAAGATAGAATTCAAGAAAATAAATTGAATACTTTTCTTCGTCCTATTTGATTTAAAAATGATTATATATTTATAATCATTATTACATAGGATTATCACAGTACTTAGTTATCTCAGGAGAGTTTTCGCAAAAACAGTTGCAACTCCCTTGCGTTACAGCATGCAGTAGTGAGCATGTGATGGACTTATTACTTTATCCGTGTACTAATATAATTAAATTTGGAGTGAACTATTATTTTTAAGGTACAAAAAAAGTTTGTATAAGAATGACATGACGTTATATGATGAAAACATGGTGGGAAATTTATAGGAATAGTATTGATATTTTACATTTAGCATAAATTTTATTAAAAATAGAAGCAGGTGTTAATTATTTCATTAAACAAAAAAGGTGACGTAACTAACTAGTTAAATTCGATATTCTATAGAATATAAAAACTGGTTTTTCTGTTCCTTCAGTTCAGAAAAGATCTCTCGCTTCGCTTTGCTCGCTTGTACACTTCTACTATCCTTCGTTCGTTCGTTGTGTTGCTGGCTGTTTCTCTCATTTCTGACATATTTATGACTCAACTAACAATATATCTTGAAATATATTTTCGACAATGCCCCCTTCCCCCCTTCCCCTCCTCCTCTCTCTCTCGCGCTCACTATACTCTCTACCCCTCCTCCCCCCGCTGTATTCTCTCCCTCTTTTGCCAGTCTGTCTCTTTGCCCATAAATTTTGACGTCATGTCAAGTTTCCTAACAGCTGATTGGCTGAACCAAATGATGGACGGTTAGTGGGATTTTCTGTTAGGTTCAGTAGGATATAATGCCAAGTATAACCGAGAGATATAAATTTTCTATAATGTTCTCTCTCTCTCTCACTCTCTCTCCTAAACCAAAGGCGTATTCCTCGTTTTTTTTATAACATGACTTTATTTTTTTTTAAAGTAATTTATATTTCATGATATATTTCACACACTTTTTATTAAAGAATAGTTTTATAAAAATCAATATTTTGGAGACAAAAAAAAAAAATTTTAATGTTTAATGCTGTTTTCTTTTATTAAAATAAAATGCTGTATTTAAAAAGAGTTACCGATTGACAATTGGCTATATGATGATTAAAATAATTTGACAATGCACCTTAAAAACGCAACCTGCATTACATTAATGTACGTTGGGTTGCATACTCATTCTGTTATCGCTCGCGTTCGGCGGGGCGGTGCAGCTCTGTGTCATGTTAAATGTAGAAATATTCATATCCTTGTCTTTATTTTTATCATTAAAGAATATTAAGCTTGATTTGAGTGTATCTATATATAACTATTAAAATTTCTTTAAATAGTTTAAAACATTTAAAACTGAATTGATGTCCGCTCACTTAATTTCAATTCTATAATTACTCTAAATGTATAATAACTATAATATTAAACTTGTCTTGTAAACAATGCAAATTTCTGGTTAATTTATGTTAAAAAAAAGTTTCATATAATTCCAACTACAAGTACTAAATTTACTTAATATTATATACATGTCAAAAATAGAATTTAATTAATTCCATCTGCCTTGGTATTTGTTATTATTTTATTATCACTTTTTTTCGTGCTCTCCTATTGTGTGATTTACTACTACTTCATACAAAAATATTCTACAACATATAAATTTATATGTCGATGTCTTAAATTTAATAATAATTCACACACTTATATTTATGTATGTATAACTTTTAGAAATATTTTAAGTAAAAAAAAAAAAAAAAAAGTATAATAAATTATAATTAGAAGTGACATGTGGTAAGTAGGTTGATGGTTGACTAGCATATAGACACACCTGAAACACATAAACAATTCATGTTAGAAGTCTCACTGCAGCAGTGTATGTCCTGCTGCATGTGTATAAAAGGTATTATAGAAAGAGGACTATGTAACCCACAGTATAAAAGAACTAAGGGAGAGAGAGAGAGAGAAGGGTGCGGGGGAAAAAAAAAAGTTTTTGCTTGGCTATGGTAGAGTAGAAAAGGAGAGAAGGGTGGGGACGATTAGTTGGTCGCTTAGCGCGAAACCATTTAGATCAGACAGGTGCACAAGAAAAAATATTGCAAGCTCAAATTTTATTATACTCATCAAATTATAGAATAATTTAAAGCTAATCTTGTATGTATATTTTATTGTATATAAAAATTGTTACTTAAAAAAATATCATATTCATTTGTACATTAATTATTTTATCATTTTTTTTCTTAAGTAAAATATTTATAATTTTCGTTGCTTTTTGTTTTACAATATTGTATAATTCATTTATATAATATACGTTATGTTATTTTTTATGTCTACAATAATTTGCAAAAAATTAAATAATAATAATAATAATAAATAAAACCTGAACAATGTCATTGAACTTTAATCCAGGGCAGCAATTTGAAGTGGGTTTGGCAAATTTAGTTTTTTGTGTAGATAGCTTTTCAATAAAAAGAATTTCTCATCGATCAGTTTAGACTTGACAACATGCAGGTATACAGTTATATTTATAGTACATATTTATGTATTATATCAGTCCTAATGTTATTGGTTCCAAAACCACACGTCACAGGTAAAGTTTGTGATTTTACTGTATATATAAGCTATAATAAAATACATACAGTGCGGGTGTATTCACCGCAAATATTGAGAATTCACGTCACTGCTAATAATAATATTCGAGCTTACTGCATTGTATGCAAAAAAGTTTGGCAAAAAATTCTGAAAAAATTGATTTTTTTTTTCAAGCAAGCTCGACTTGTGCACTGTCACACATACTTATTTTTTATTTTTTGTGTTTAAAAGAATGAATATCGTCCCAGTTTTGAGCATAGATTTTTTATAATAAGCCTATAAACACAGCAATTTAGTAATTCATTATATTGTCAGCTGGTGGATACATACTGTATCACGGTGATATGTTTCAAATATGTTAAATATTTTTTCCACAGGTATTTGACTTTATTTTAGGACATATTTATATTATATGAATTATACTATACTTGAACGCGCGACGTACCAAGACGGACGATCAAATTACATTCACTCCTGTTGATGATTTTCTATAGAGAGTATACTTGAACTATACTTTATAGATAAGGGAAACCGTGGTGATGACACGTTATTATTTAAGAGTTGTCACCGTCGTTGCAATTTTACCTCGCCATGTTTTTATATATATATATATAATATTATATACCCTTAAAATTAATTCGTACTGTGTTATAATTATTATATATATCATATTAGGCCAATTACATGGGTACGAGGAAAGTCAATTCAAATTAAAAATCTTCGATATTATGGTTGGGATAATTAATAATATTTTAAGATTTTTTTTTCTGTTTGGAAGTATTAGTATGCTGGTGTGGTCGAACTTGATACAATTATTGCCGGCTATATATAATATGCGTGTCAATGGCTACATCATGTATCATGCAGTATACAATAGTAAATTATGCGTTTTTCTTTAAGTAACGTTCAATTTATAAATTTTAGCAGATGATAGTCAAGCTGAGGCCCCGCAAAATATTTTGATCTAAATTAAACGCAAAAAAAAAAAAAAAAAAAAAAAAATGTAATTATTATTATTTTAAGTAGAAAAAAAATCTCATTATTATACAACATAAAAAACTATAATTGATGATGTTATTCTGTTACTAGCTTACTCATGATTCGCATCAGGGACCATCATTATGTGATTTACTCTTAATATACATGCAGTACATCAATAACTGGTTGTTCAATTTAACTAAATGTTATACATTACTGCAATGAGAGACGTGAAATTAGTGACATTCTTTTCTTGAAAAAAGTTGTAAATTTTAACGTCGATGCACCTGATATCCTCGGAACAATAAATTTGCATGTTCCACAACGCAGTATTAGGCAGCAACAATTATTTTCAGTTAAAACTTCTACTATACAAATGTCCCTAAGTTTGCGTACACAACGAGAGTCCAAGTAGCTTGTAACAAAATGGATTTGTCTCCTTTGTTTGATTTATTTCATCTAAATTATAAACAGCTAAAAACTGCAATATCATAAGTATGTGCAATATTGTATTGTTCTTATTAGAGCATAATAAAAGATATTGAATAATTCAACAACAGTAGAATAATTTAATATTATGTTTAATGCGCTAATAAACAAAACAATCTATGTGAAATGTATACTGTATATTTGTGTAATTAATTATAATTATGTTTACTTAATTGTGTGTTATGTTCTTTTTGACTGGGAGATGTACTACACTTATGTATCCTATATAAATATGGAAAAACTGTATTGGATTCAATAATTTTTTAATGGATGATATTTTCCTCGATGCATGTCATAACCAATTAAGCTTGTGTACCTTTCATTCAATAAAAATTATCCGTATATACATGAGGTATATTAATTGAAGTTCGTATATTGGCTTGCATTGGCATCTTGCAGGAACGCAGACTATATATTATTATATATTCTACAGGGGGTTTGAAGCTAAATTACACTTTTTCTTTTATTTGAGCTTCATTTTGTTAACTTTATATAAATATTATATAACATAAATTTATTATGGCAGTTTCATGCAATTTTTTACTATTTTCTCCGTGCATGCTAAAATATCTGGCGTTGCGACTTAATCAGTTAAGTCAGAATGGCTACAGCCAATCAAGTGTCTACATTTCTGAGGAGATGGTGGAGTTATACCAGGACAGGTGTTATAGTGCTGATATCCCAAGGTTTTAATCGTAATCGAGAAATCAATGATGAAGAATGCTCTCTCGACTTAAGTACTGGCCTTAATTATATCGAGTGCAGACAGACGTTTGATTGCAATTCTATACTGCACGTGGCACAGAAAGAAAATTATTATTTTCCTCTTGTGAGATTCTCGCATTTAAGTGTTTACACCACTCGCAGAAATAATCCTGCAAACACACGTGTATTATACTTGTTAATTATGTAATAGAGAAGGTCATTTAGTTAGTAGAATTAAACGTAATCATGTACGTATATACGCGCTGATGAAAATAATAATAAAAGTATTCTTTATATGTAATGTAGTTTTACCGCTAAAGAAGTATAGGAGAAACTCGTCTATAATACTTATAGATTTAATATGAATTGGGAGGTTTGATAAGATTAAGACACTAAGATTTGATACCAAACATAAGCTATAAAATATATTTATAAAATTTATATAACGACTTCCGATATTATATAATATTTTTCAAAAAATACTCGTCTATTGTTTCGTTTCAAATGTTTTCATATTGTTATATGACATAAACTTACATTTTTTTGCTGTAAAACCTTTGTGCGTTTACTGCAAAAAAGATTAAAAAGGTATAAAAGGACTCGTATATAAATTATTATTATATATGTTTACTATAATATACATACCCCAGTGGAATACCTTTAAAAGTTCATTGATGCATTAGTTAAAATTAAACTTACTTTATTTGTCAATTGATTCTCGATCTCGATTTCGATTCGTTACTTAAAGTATAAAATATACTTAAATACCTTTTTTGTCATTTTATACTGTAACATATTTAGTGATTGTATTTTGTTATATACATACATGGCACAAAGAGCATATAAGACGTCCGGCTCTCATGTTAAGTTGCTATAATCTAAACAGACTGCAGTGTGCACTTCCTCTGATGTGCAGCTATTTCAATGGGCTGACGTCATCATTGGTACAGGAAGTGCGAACTACATGTAGTTTTTGTTTGGACCCTGTCATTTATTAGACCCCGATGACTTGTTAAATGTATTGAGCTCCTTGATTTTGTCCAATATTTGTGATTTTGCTATAATTTTCTTAAAAAAAAAAAATACTTCAAATGAGTATCATTATTTTCTGTGTAAAAAGTACGTATATTTATTTTAATGCGTGCCAAATTTGTATAAAGGTGTAAGACGACACAAGATTAGTATGGAGTGACGTAACGTAGGTAGGTAGTTTCTGATGTAGCTAGCTGAGATGACAGAGAAGGAGAGAGAGAGAGAAGCGCTTGGCACGGAAGGCGGGTGGGCGGGGTGGGTGGGTGCAGAGACGGACAGTCAGTTCAGTATGTGATGCTGCGGACACAGAGAGATGGAGGTATGGGGGTGGGTGGGAGGGAGGGAGGGACAGGCAAGGCAGGGAGAGAGCCACCAGGGGGCGGGGAACAAGGGGGTGGGGAAGTAAAAAGAGATTAAGATGGAGGTTGTGGACCGTAGAGAAGAGCCAGTAAAGAGAGAGAAAGAGAAGAGAGATAGAGAGAGGAGGGGAATAAAAGGGGGAAAATAAGGGCGAAGGGAGGAGGTAGGAGACAGTTGAAGTGCGTAATGGGTGACCAACACTGAGTCTTCTCGCGCTTATACACCAACAATCGATCTCTCTCTCTCACTCTCTTCCTAGCCTCTCTAGTCTCTTTTCTCTCAACCTCAACTTGGCTGCAGCCACCGCCACTGACTCTCTTGCTTGCATGCCCTCCCCCTCCTACTCCACCTCACCCCTGCATGACGGTCCTCCTCTCCAACCCCCTTTCGAATCTACTCGTCCTGACTGACGTAAGGACAGACAACTTGAAGGACGCAATCTTGTCCTTACCTGATTACGACACGTCTTGTTGAAGTCGGTCACTAAAGTATTGATAATTTGGTAAATCTATTTCATTGTTATATACTTGTCTATCAAATTAAATCATTTTGATTTTTGTTTGTTCTTTTCATATATATATATTTGTTTTATTATTATGACTTATAATCTAATAATGCGTAGGACTGCACCACAGTATTAAACAATCACATTCTTCAAGGTAAAACGTATAAAAGTATCATTGATATTATTTATTGGATCATAATATAAAAAGATGGTTTCACAAACCTGGTACTTATTTATACAATTTATACAACATGTTTAAGTGATTTATTTTAATAACACTGTTACTTTAAACACAGCACACTTATAATATATATATATATATATATATATATATATATATATATATGTGTGTGTGTGTGTGTGTGTGTGTGTGTGTGTGTGTGTGTGTGTGTGTGTGTGTGTGTGTGTGTGTGTGTGTGTGTGTGTGTGTGTGTAAAACTATAAATATATTTTATATACAGTACGTGTACTGTTCAAATTAATTGAAAGTTTATTCCTTTTTATTTTTGCTGTTAAATGAATTTTTCAGTCACCTTTGTTATTGTTGTTATCAGCTAAGAAATTCATAATAAGAAGGCTACAACAACACTACTGCATGACAATTTAGGAATTCAACTTTTACTATAATTATACATAAAAGAGAATTTCAGTTTTGCAATGGGAGTTTATTTTATAAAAAAATACACACTACACTGTAAGCCTTAATTTTCATACAAAATAACAAAAAGTTACGCGAGTTAAGTCAGGTATAAAAATATAATTACATAATCAAATCAACCTTAATTCTTTGACAAAAAATACAACAAAATAATAAAGCTTTATAGCTTAAAAATTGTTTTATTTTTCTTCATAACACATAGTTGAGTCAGTTATATAATATATACTAAAATCAACCTTGATTATTATTAAAAAAATTCAGAAATCTTGAAAAAAAATTGAAGAAAATGTTATAGGTTGAGCAACACGTAATACACACATGCTCATCTGGTTGCAGATCTTAGCGTTTGGTAGGCGCTCTAGGGGCTCGTGGCGCGGAGAGGATTTCTCGCAAGTCATGGCATTCCAATGTAATTTGAGCTGAAGCAGATGTTTTCATTCATAATGCATATCAAAGAAATGAAACACTTTATTAACATGAAGTAACAATATTGTAACGTCATATTTTAGGATAAATTTATTTTACTTATTTTTATTATATATATTATATTATGATATGTATTTACACCTTTTTTTTTTACTTATAATATTTTATCAATATATATATATATATATATATATATAATATATATACACACACACCCAGTATATATTACATACTGTTTTACATGTCAGAAAAAATAGTTTTTCAATTATAAAAGAACTTCATGCATTGTGGTGTAAAACTATAATATATTTATACGGTACATGCGGCGTTTATTTATTTTATTTTATACGTTAGAAAGGTCAAGAATATATGGAGAACAAAAATATAAAATCTTTATCTCTCTCATTTTTTCATTTTTATTTTTTTATGCCTTGAGTCCTTGACTATATACACTGAGTATATAGACTGTGAACTGAACCTTTTAATAACATCGTTAACGCCTGTCCGAGTAAGATATATATAACATTTCCAATTTTGAGCATTATATAGTTATAATATATATTATATATTATAGTGTTTGTCGCTCCTCGTACAAGTACTTGACGCGATGTAACCTTAGCTAGTCCTGCAGGACTTGGGTGGGTAGGTGGGTGGAGTGCGGAAGAGCCACCGCAATTGTTTCTTCATCCTTGCGAGTGTTTTTCAGTCGTCTTGCGCTAATCCGCACTTCAGTTTTCTTATGGTTTGATACTCTCGTAGAACAAAGAAAGCAATTGAAAGGACACTTAAGACATTCGATACATTCATTTAAGTTTTATAATACTTAACAATACAATATACAATATTATAATACGAAAGGATTGAAAATTATAAAAAAAGGACTGAAAATTATAAAAAAAAAGAATCAAATTTGTTACGTAAAATAAATCTTTAAAATTTTTAATTGTTATGACCTATTTTTAAATTAAACAATTATGCAATGTAGATGCAATAATTAACCTTTTTATTCTATATAATTGCTGATTTTAATAGACTAGGAGATTTGTGATTTTGATGTGATGTAAGGTCCTTTGTGTCATTGAAGAAAACGTGTGAAGCTGTTGGCAGCCAGAGCCTGTCCGGGCGGGCCGCGCATTGCAGTGGCGCTCGCTTGGTGCTCACTAGCTGGCTGCTGGGTGGTGGTGGGACAAGCGGCAGGGCTGAGGAAGACGGACAGACAGCTTGGGCAGCAGGAGAGAGGGAAGACGGTTTGTGCTGCACACAGACAGCAGCAGCTCAACGCCGGGTGGCGGGCGGGTTGGTGTGCGAAGAACGAAGGAGTATACGCCATGCAACCAGGCAGGCAAGCTTCAGACGTCGGGTCGATACTGGCTGAGTGACAAGTATCGATCTCGGTCTCTCTCTCTCTCTCTTCACAACGTCGGTCGGTCGGCTCGGGAGGGCCTTCTATAACCCCCCCCCTCCTCTCCTTTACCTCTTCGTCCCCCGTCCTTCTCTACTCCCCCATCCCTCCTCCAACCCGATCTCCCCCGGTACCGGTCAGTGCGGAGCCTGATTAGAAGAGCAAGAGCAAGAGAACGACAGCGGCAGGCAGCTTTGGTGCGCGGTGGCGCGCTATGGAGCAAGCAAGCAAGCAATAGGGGTAGGGGGAGGGGTAGTATAGTAGAAGTAGCAAACGCTAGCACCAAGATAGATAGATGTCGTCAAAGAACAAGGCACAGCAATAGTAGCACCCAGTCCAATGACGACCTCTCCGCTCCCCGCCCCCCCCTTCCTCTCTTTACCCCAAGCACCCAGAACCAATACATGTGTCAGTCAATATTGCAACTTCGATGTCAACGTCAATTGGAAACAAATGTAACCGCTTCTGAACTTTCTGCAGTCCCTTCCCCCTCCCCAATACACAGGTAAATATAATTAGGCATTCATGGACTTTATTGTTAACATTACATTATTGAATTTAATTCTTAACTAATGTTAAGATCTATATATAAGATAAAAATTGTACTCTGCATAATTTTAATTTTTAAAGTTTTAAATACTTGACATGCCATGGAAAATAAAATCAAGGCTGCAATCACAAAATCTATCGAAATCCATTTTGTTGTAATATATTAGCACTTAGCGGGTTATTTGCAAATTTCTGTTGTTGGTCCATGTTTAAATAATTCAGTATATTCTATTAATATAATTTACATTTACACGTAATATTAATTCGTTAATTTATGTACTACACTATAAAATGTATGGGTATACAGATCATATTTAGTCAATTCTCGCAGTGTAAGTATAGTTCATTTAAAAAAGGAAAAATAGCCTCAAATGAAATCGTTTTATTTATTTATTTTTATATAAAATAAAGAGGGCTTGGGGTTTTTCATAATCGAAAGCAAAGTGCGGTGACGAAAATAAAAGCTTTGGTAGTTTTTATTTTTATTATTATTATTTTTATTGAAGAATTTTTATCGTTTTTATTTTTAGTATTCTAACATGTGGTATGAAAAGAGCTAAAGCAGTAGCAGTAGCAGCAGGCAAGCTTTAGCAACCCTAGAGAAAGTAGCCATCGATTCATTCATGTTCTTCTTGGGGTAGGTCAAAATATTCTGCCGCTACTCTGTGACGTCATCTTTCATTTTTTTTTTTTTTTTTTCGCTCTCTCTTTCCCGTTTTTTTCACCCACTCGCTCTTCTCTACCACTATTACGTTGAGTCCTTTGCTGCTTTTTTCTTGAAGAGAACCTTGAATCTATTTTATAACTTACAACATTTTAGTGACGAAGTTCTTTATGTAAGAGCATTTTTTAAAACCACTCCTGATCGTGTTTTTTGATAATATTCAATATGTTAACATCTATGATCATACAACAAGTAAAAAAACTTAGCAACAATGGTTTAGATAGGTTTTACATTATAAAATTACAAATGAAATTAAGCTTTGAAAAATTAATTGGTATTATAGTGTTGTGGTAAAATTACGTTTACTTTACGACAGTTCATTTCATGTTTTTTTTTTGTTTTTTTTTTTTTCAATTAATTAACAAGCCTAATTTTATTCAGCTTTTTATTTCAAAATCAATTACTTTATGTAATAAGTTGTTGCTTGTAATCTGTTTGTTTTAAATTAATACTTTTGCTATAAACAAAATAAGAAAAGTAACTTTTTGTATTCATTACAGTTGATCTATAATAATTACTTTTCATATTATTACAGTCGCTACTCGAGATTATCCAAAATAAAATATACTTTAGCTCCACTGTCATTATATGACCTTTGTCAGTGCAAGCTATTGACCATTTCCATTCAGTGCAAGCTATTATTGGAACAAATTTATCATTAAAATTTTTTCTTGTCTCCGAAGACCATAAAGACTTCCGGGTTTCATAGAGTATAAAAAAAAATCAGTTCTTACACTCCTTACTTCTCTCGATCCCGATGCATACATCGACATGCAGTGATGGCGGATGCCTTCGTCCAATGTTGTTTGAATGGGTAATCACTAACGCCATCATCGGAAGAACTAAGAACGCATGCAGTTCATTTGTTTTTCCAAATATAAAAAATCACCGTTGATGAGAGAGCAAAATGATTTTCATTTTCTTTGTATGATATGATAATATAAAATGGTTTTGGTTATTCAATTAAATCACCGTTATATGTATATAAATAATAGTAAAAATAATAAATAGTAAGACAAAGTGGAAAATGCTTAATTTCAACTTAATTCACTGTAATTATAATTTAAATTTAATAAAATTTAGTAAAAAAAAAAATTAGATGGGTGATAATTATGAGATAAAATATTATTTATAACCTATATAATATTATCTGGTATTAAATTAAATATTTATAGAAAATAATTATAATTATAGAATGAATCAAATCGTATAATATTAATTTCTCGTGGTTAGTGCTTGAACTTAATTGTGTTGATGTAATACTGATAACGATCATCCTCAATCTAATCGCAGATATCGATTTATAATTTTATTTTTTTTAATAAACTTGAATTCGTGTATCACAGTCACTGTGCTTAGAATAGAATATATTATTCTATTCCGACTACTGGTTGTAAATACATTGACAATAAAGTGTTATATAATACAGCATTAGGCTTGTCAAAATTCACATACACATCACATATAATAATATAATGATATGACATAATAATCTATAACAAAACAGTATATGAGCAGAAATTTTATAATTTAGTTATGAAAAATATATATAAAGTCTAGTCTTCATTATTATTGAAAGCACAATAACATTATTACCTTATATCTAACAGAATTTGCAGGAAAACAAACAAATTTAATAATATTGCATTATTTATGCTGTGGGAGGTGAGACGCAGTGCGTTTGACCGTGTCTCTGTACTCTATGTCAGATCATAAAAGTGAAGCAACACCGAGAGTGGTTAGTATTTATTAGATGGGTGACCATTTAAAAAAATCACATTTCTCACCCAGGGGTAAATCGTAGCGTTGTTTCCACTACGTGGTTCCCCTGGCTTTGGACCATTGCACGTCCGGTCTATTGACAAAAGTTGTTGGTGTCCACCCTAGCTGAGGTTTCCACGTTTCCCTCAGTCACAGGCAAATGTCAGGATGGATTATAAGGCCGTGGATACCCCTGTTCCGGAAGATTCCGCCGAAACGTTCATATTCGTGTTTCAAAAAGTTTGGGGTTTCAAGCTTATTGTTAGTGGGTAATTAGTAAGTAGTAGAAATACCCAATTAGGCTTTGATACAAAAATCCTACCACACTATTTTTTGTTGTTGTTGTACGTTATATTAAACTCACAAATATTGAATCATTGTGTAAGACGCATTGTGATACAAGCATGACCATTTAATTATGGACCACAAGACATCTGAGTATTATGGCGAGTTAGTAAAACAAAAATAACTTTGCTCTCTTCCTAATGTTGGTGTAAGTACATAACAAAAATGGACGGGCGAGCACGTACGTCTACGGGTGTCACATTTAACACGGTCACGTTTGTTGTATGTCTGGAGACTAATGCAGTCATCGGGTGACATCATGCAGTTTGTAACGAAACTACAATGCTTAATAATATGCCGACCGAAGTACTCCCGAAACCAAGTCTACTAATATAACAGGCCGTGTATGTAATCATTGGAGAATGTGCGAACTGAAATTTATTTGCGAAATCACTGTAAATCACCATTACGTCTTGTATGTGGTTTCAGGTGTTTGCTGTCATACATAATATATATAATTATATTAATTATATCATATATAATTACATGAATTGTTACAGTTTAATGAGAATCTTCAACTCTGGCGAAATGGTTCTTTCAGCCAATGAAAATTTAGCGCACGAGCTGTGCGCGACATGTTCTACCTTGCTCACTATAACCTTTAACCCATCGGTACCTTTTTTTTCAAAAGTTGGTTTAAAATACAAAATTAATCATTTATCATTTATTCATTTATCCACGGGAAGGATTATTTTACACGACATAAAAAACATTAAAGATTTTGTGGTGCATAGAATTTGAATAAAAAAATAAATAATATTTTGCAGCCCAAGATCGCTGATAAAACAAACAATAAGGGATAGAGAAAACTGTGACAATAAACGAATGATTTGATTTTTTTTTTAATTGCAATGAGATTTTAAATATTTTACCTTATAGACCTGTAAGTAGTATTATTAAGTAATACGCGCAAGGCACTATAAGTAAGTTACAACATAGTCTAAATATCACTCTATAATAAGGTACTTATGTTCATTCATGGTGCTTAAATATATATTATGCTATTAAGTCACTGTGTAGACTGGGCATGTAGCTCAGTTTTAAGTTACATGAGTCACCAAACGCATGCATGTTTATGTTTAAAAATATTTTCATAACGTATATTCACTGCTTCACTGCGCATGCGCTGCATGATCACCGTGACTGTCTGCAAGTGGCGATTAGTAGATAAGAGATGCACATACTGGAGGCTAGTCTGTACTCTCTGTACCATGCTAGCATATTCAGTCGCATTCCACGTGGAGATTTTTAGTGAGAAGACCTAATTTGAGATTCCAAAGCTTTGTAACATGTTGTTCGATGATTTCGATCTCGACGATGAAGGTGGGTAAATGAGATGGGATGTGGGATACTGCATGCATGCGATACTGTTAAATATATGTCGATCTTAATTAACATACAAAATGGGGGGGGGGAGTTGAACCCCCGAATTGGTCTCGATGTTCTGAAAGCTCCGTTCCTCTCCGATGATTTTTGTTAGCTATAAATATAATGTTAGCTTTCTTCGTGAATGGACAACATACCTGAAAAAAATTTATTGCAGAAATGAATAGAGGGTATCAAATTATGCTACTCTGAATTTTTTTAGACCTAGAACTATTTTTAAATAATTATTGACAGTGCGGCCACGCCCCCTAGAGGCGTCAATAGGCGTCCAGTCTCTATCCTTTTTATTAAGAATTCAGGGGTGCCAACTGAAATCACAGGACTTTCAATAATTATTTAAAAATAGTTCCGGGTCTCAAAAAAATCTGAAAAAATTCAGAGAAGCATAATTTGGTATACCCTCTATTCATTTCTGCAATAAAATTTTTTCATGTATGTTGTACATTATTGAATCTTTGATTTACCACCTTATACATTCATGATATAATATTATGTTTAAATATTTTTCTGCTGTATTTCTTACTTGTGTACCATCACGATGGCGTGAAATTAAATTATTATTATTATAATATAATAATTATAATATTATGTTTTTTTGACGTTTTACAATTTACTATTGATCTCGGTCTACTGTTTTTTTTTTTTTTTTTTTTTTTTCATATGTTACGTATTTGGTTTAGGTGACATTATAAATAAATTAATTGAAAAAAATTGAAAGCTAGTGTGGACGGTCCCGCCCCTTCCCGTTTTACCGCAATAATGTCACCCCACCAGCATTTTTTTTTTTTTTTTTGGTTCCGCCAAATCGGAAGTATAAAATTTGACCAGGAATGAAGGACAAAGAGAGATTTTGGGGTTAGACGTTGTTAGAATATTCGTTTCCATCAGCATACAGTGTGTAGGGCAAACTAATACATGCATGCAACTAGAATGATATTATATATTCATTGCTCCGCATCTCTTACTTTCCCCACTATACCAAACATCCTTCACTTTTTTTTATAATTTTGATTCTCACACTTTCAACGGTACGGTTACATCAATTACATCATGAGGTAACATATCTACAGTACAACAGATCTTAGTTTACCTCTAGACAGTTCAGTAGACAAGACGGCGCCAGATATATCAGCCAATGAAAAGGCTAGAATAACAGCTGGACACCTTTTCATTGGCTGATATTTATGGCGCCTTCTGGTCTACTGAACTGTCTAGAGGTAAACTAACGTAAGATCTGTTATACTGTATATGATCATAAGTCTAACTCAATATCTTTGCCATCAGCTGTATTCATAGTTCCATATGTTTATAATATAAATAATATAAACATCATATATGAATACAATACATATTGCATGCATAAATAGTTTCCAAACTATATATATATATATATATTATATAAAGATGAAACACGTGTTAATTTAAAATATTATCAATATCCCACTAAAACGCTGCATAAATAAAATTCTACTGTATAATATAAGTTAAATAATCCGCTGCAATGTTCACGATGATGTCATGTTTACATTGTTTACATTGTAATGCATGCAAACTTTCATTGCACTTTTGACTATAGATATCATAGGAGTATGAGTTTGTCTCATTTCTAAGTAAGCTTTGGACTTCTCAGATTACGATTCTGTTAAATAATCCGATGCATTTTTCATGATGATTTCATACCAACAATGTTTATAAATATTGCAATGCATGCAAGCATTTATTATTGCCTTTTTTGACAAGGCCAGATATCAGGAGTATGAGGTTGAAAAAACTTATTTCTGAGTAAGCTTCTCAGATTACAGAGATTCTGGTATCAATAATGTTTCTCTACATCGCACATATACAGGCGTATGTAACAATGTAACGAGTTAATTTTTTTAGGTTTCTCGAAAGTTTCCCTTTGATTTTGACAGATTACATTATATAATAAAGGAACAAATTAATGGACAACATACATGAAAAAAAATTATTGCAGAAATGAATACAGGGTACCAAATTATGCTACTCTGAATTTTTTCAGATTTTTTTGAAACCCGGAACTATTTTTAAATAATTATTGAAAGTCCTGTGATTTCAGTTGGCACCCCTGCAGCCTTAATAAAAAGGATAGAGACTGGACGCCTATTGACGCCTCCAGGGGGCGTGGCCGCACTTTCAATAATTAGTTAAAAATAGTTCTGGGTTTCAAAAAAATGTAAAAGAATTCAGAGTGGCATAATTTGGTACCCTCTATTCATTTCTGCAATAAAAAAATTTCATGTATGTTGTCCATTGTTGCGTGCATTTTAAACATTCGAGAAGTAAATCCGTTTTAGAAAGAACAAAGAAAATTAAAAGAAGAAGAAAAAAAAAAAAAAAAAAAACGGTTACTAAAAAGCACCGAAGTCTGCTCTAAAAATATATTGGTGACTCATTGCTTTTTTTTTCTGTAAAACGCTTCATTCTCTTTACAAAAGTTGATTGCCATATAGTAAAATAATTATGTTTTCTTAGCACTGAGAAATGGTAGCTACAGTTTGACGAACGATAAATTCCTCCCGGAAATGTAATTTAAAAAGCACTAAGAGTTTAATTCTAAACCTAAGAAGTGGGCAACGGTGCTTTAATTACACCTCGGTCCTCGGTGCAAAATTTATAGTGTTAATAAAAGCCTATCCTTGGGGGGGCGGGGGGGGGGTCTATGAAATAATTCCAATGAGTGACTCTTTTACTGGTGACACTATACTGTACAATAAACCTAAGTATTACTTTTATGACTTACTACATCCGGTGATAATTATATATGCATGGCTATTGGCTATTTATATACATTTAAGGGTAAGGTAACATGCCCAATGTTAAAAATATATACAGACATGACAATTATGAAACATATTTATCTTAAAATGTGCTCTTCAACATCCCCTATCAGCAGTAGCTAAAATATCAGGGTGTATACAAATCAGAGCTAGTTTTTGAGTTATGAATTTTTAAAGTTGACTACTTTAACATAGAGAAATAGAACTTCCATGTTAAATTAGTCAACTATAAAAATTAATAACTCAAAAACTGGATCAAATTTGTATATACCTGATATTTTAGCTATTGATAGGGGATGTAGAGGAGAACATTTTAAGATATAATATGTTATATGATTTTTATGTGTGGGAATTTTTTTAACAGTGTGTGTACTTAAGGTAGAGATAACACGGATCAGCTGACCCAATGCTAGAAAAATCCCAGCGTTCATGAAAATTATGAAAAAAATTTAAAATGTTCTCCTCTACATCCCCTATCAGTAGGTAAAATATCAAGTATACAAAAACGATCTAGTTTTTGAGTTATGAATTTTTAAAGTTGACTAATTTAACATGGAGAAATGGAACTTCCATATTAAATTAGTCAACTTTAAAAATTCATAACTCGAAAACTAGCTCGTTTTTGTATGCCTGATATTTTACCTACTGATAGGGGATGCAGAGGAGAACATTTTAATTTTTTTTTCATAATTTTCATGAATGCTGGGATTTTTTTAGCATTGGGTCAGCTGATCCGTGTTATCTCTACCTTAAGGGTAAGATAATATACCCATACTGCAGTATTTGACTCGTTCGCTCACCACTCTTATTTTATCATAATATGGCGTTAAATATCAAAGTATTTTAATTACAGCGTATGTAATACGACGGTTTCATATATAATAGAGAGAATAATAGCGCTCAATGGTATTATATTATTCAGTATTATATGCCTGCTGATGGACTATATAACTGTGGTGGTGGCCAACAAATGGAACTGTTTTCTCTTCCTCCAGAGATCTCATAGTTCCAACAATCGGACCTTATTTGACCCCTGGGGGACCATTTGATCATGGGACGTCACTCTAGAATGTCAAGACTTAATTAATAAATCACTCTTAGGAAGCGAAACATAAGAGTGATAAGATCAATAATCACTCAACAATCAAGAAAGTGTATTATATCACGGATAGAAATAAACAGATGATACTCTCAATAATTAAAAAAATATCGATAAGGGATAATAATTTTACTTCTTAAAAAATAACTGGTTACAATTGATTGTATTGCTTTTTAATTATATAAATCAAAGTTTTAAGTATAATATTAAATTGACAATCTGCATAATTTTTTTACAGAGACGAAATCGAGTTATATGAAGAAAAAAAAAAATAATAAGAGACTTCATTTGTAAAAAAGGCATATCAGCACCATTATATGCACCTTTAATTTATTTTTTTTCTAGATTTCTTTGAACAACTTTGATATGAAAGTTTAAAATTGTGCTGCAAAACGCTGTAACGCCGTAGTAACGCCTTTCCCTATATATTTATGCTTTCTCGTAAAATACCTACATGACTATGACGTCACAGCATGAGTTTAAGGGTGTTAGAAGTTTTTATTTTAATTAAAACAAAAATTGACATACATAACTCGAGGTCCTATTTATATCCATAAATAAAATATGCACGTTCTCCATTATAGATGCTATTAATATTATATATGCTGTCCCATAAGCTCATTGTCGACTTACTTGATATTATATTGAAAAAAATAGTTACAGATCGGGAAAGCTTAATTTGTATTTCATCTGCAGTGATCCTAATGGTGATAACTTTTATATAATAGACGTGTCGTGATTTTTCATTGAATTGTTCTCGTGCAATTCAGATCATTTTTATAAACATTAAAATTATAGACCTTCAATGATTCTATAAGTAACCAAAACAGCAGGGAGAGGACTTCAAAATGCAGAATAATGATGCAGGAGTAGATCTTTCATTATATAACATATAATATATTATATATTATACATATAATATAATATATATATTATATTATATATAATATAATATATATATTATTATTTTTATTATATGTTTTATATAACATTTATATTATTATATGGATTTTTGTTTTATTATTATTTAATTCAGAACTTCATACAGTGCAATCTTTATACTAAAATGTAAAGAAGACTTTAGACCCTCAACTTAAAAGTTATGATGGGACGTCTCGACACACCCAAAAGAAAGTACATTCGCCGCCTTGAAAATTTTTGCCTATGTAGTTGTAGCCTTGTTAATCACCATGCCCCGTAAGAATAACACAATTCATGGTGATTAACAAGGCTGCAAATGAGAATTTTTCCAAGGCTGTACAATAAAACTATATATGAAAATGTATAATATATATAGAATAAACATAGAACAATTAGAACTAAATCAAACCGCGTTCAAAAATATAATTCAATAACGTCAATAAATTTGATCGTGTATCAATGTTTTTACTTTCTCTGCCCCCTACCTACCCTTTTCTTCTCATGTATTTCTTTCCTCCACGTTTCATAAGGTTGCATGAAGTCTGTATGGTCTGATAAGAAGATATTTCTGTCATTTTGCTAGCATTATAATTACAATTAAATTACAAAAAATAATCAGTTATAGCACCAGTACAATAAAAAAATGCGTTTTTCGTATACGCGTCATACTTCCACTGGCTATTATATAAACTGACGCACTTTGATAATCTCAAACCTCTCTGTTTAGTTGTCGTGCACGACAATGTGTCGTTTTCCGACTCCTTTTCTATTTCGTTTGCCATTTGCTTGCGTTCGACTTTAGGGAATGAATTTAGGGGAGCTATAACCCATGCAACATCAGCAACAACTGCACTGCTTATGATGAGTATGATGAATCTCGTCATGGAAATGCTGTATGATGAAAAAAGCAGGCCTAAAGTCTGGGTCTTAGTTTTTTATTTACTCTTATTTATAGATGAAACTATTGAGTATTCAATATATCAATAAATCAATTAATTCACATTAATCAACGACCAAAAACAAAAAAAACGTGTGATGAAATAATGTTATTGTTGTACTGTACGTACTATATGTCTTGTATTAATTATTTAAAATAAATGTTGCTTAAGTTTTTAATTACATTTTCACTATTAAAAAATATAATATGCTATGTATACATCGACATATATTATAATGAAAAATTGTGAAGTAAAAAGAAAAGATAAAGACAGAGCTTTATTGAATTAGAAATACTGAACTTTTTAATTGTATTCACTTGCTAGCCTGATAAATGATAACTATAAAATAGTGAACCAAATCTGAATAAAGAATATTTCGTTTTCACCTAAACCATTTAGATAATAAAAAAAGTACTGAAGTACCTTTAAATAATTATATGCACGTGCGAGATTGGATAACAGTCAATAGTTTTATTTTCCAAGAATGCACTCTTGTTTTAAAGTTCTTCTTATTAAAATGTATATTTTGCGGGAAATATTAAGCACCGCTGTTTTTGTTTGGAATTGAACCACGCTTGCCAAAGAGTCGCCATCTATCCTGCAATGTATGCAACCCTTTCTCTCTACTACGGACCGGTTGAGTATTCAAGTTTCCTACACAAGTCGCAATATTTCCTTCCGCAATTCTTAACAGTAAACAACAATGATTTTAAATATATATTATATATATAATTATATATATTTATATTATTTATATTATACATTTTTATTTATTTATTTTACTTGTTTATTTATTGTTATTTTTTTGTACTACTGCTAGTTTCAGAATATTTATATTTTTTAGAAATATCTCCTGGGGACATTCACGCAAAGCATGCTTTAACCCCCACTTTAGCCTCGATTTTTATCCCTGGTGCTAAATGGTGGGGGTTAAAGTGCTTCGTGAATATCCCCCATAGAAATTATGATTTTTTTTTTTTTTTTTTTAGTGAAACATGCATCCTCTTACTAACTGGTAAGATCATATTATATTATTTTGCAGCAGCATAGCAGAAATTTTAATTGCATTAAAAAAAAAAAGGTAATGCAAAATTTATACAAACCAGTGGCAATAGCAGTACATTATTTCAATAAAATGAAATTATGAGTTATAAATTATTGAAATATTATGTATAGAAATTGCTCTATTGCGTCGAAATATTAGGCAATCCTATTCCTATTCTAACACTTAACCTTAACACAGGGGCGGGGAGGTTCTGGGTTTCACCCCTCCCTCCTCTCCCTTCTTTGAGGCACCCAGCATAAGGCAAAATACATCTAAAGCGTGAGTTGTGTATGTTACAGGACTTACAGGGAACTTTACCTCCGTCTGCAGCTACATGGACCCTTCTTCGTTTGACGAAGATACTCACATTTGTCTCAAGTGCAACAGTACTATCGTGGGTCTCGATAACTATGTATTACATCGGCGCACCAAGTGCAGCGTGGCGCCTCTACAGATTGACACAACTTCCATCCGGTAAGATACCTCCGCAACATATAATTATGTTAGCTAGGATGATCAGAGACCCTATATATGCATACTACATTTTAAAAATTGGAATGTCGTGTATTTGCTTAACTAATGGACAACATACATGAAAAAATTTTATTGCCATAAATGAATAGAGGGTACCAAATTATGCTACTCTGAATTCTTTCAGATTTTTTTGAGACCCAGAACTATATTTAAATAATTATTGAAAGTGCGGCCACGCCCCCTGGAGGCGTCAATAGGCGTCCAGTCTCCATCCTTTTTATTAAGGCTGCAGGGGTGCCAACTGAAATCACAGGACTTTCAATAATTATTTAAAAATAGTTCCGGGTTTCAAAAAAATCTGAAAAAATTCAGAGTAGCATAATTTGGTACCATCTATTCATTTCTGCAGTAAATTTTTTTCATGTATGTTGTCCATTCCATGCAGTAATTTTTCCAATCAGTTAATAAATATATGCTTGCCTAAATTCCGCCACAGTTAATACAGCTTCATTGTGGTCTATAGTCTAATTTTATTTACTCGCAGAATAAATAATTATTCATCACAACAATATAATTATATTTAGTCCTGATCGTGATAACGTGATAACAATGATTTTTATTGCATATTTGAATAGAGAACTTCGAGTGCATCTCAATTTTTGTAAGAATTTTTGAACCCTCCAACACCCTGAAAATTGAAGGGAAAGACTCTCTGGCGTCATAATCATACTTGCGTGTTAATTATGTACATGACTATGACGTCACAGCGTTTTGCAACAAGATTTTAAGGGTGATAGACAGAGATGCAAAACTTCGCGCGAAACATGGTGTGCGAAACTTTCGCGAAACTTTCGTGCGAATATTCGCGAAACTTAAAAAATTTAAAAAATTAAATTAAATTAAATTAAATTAAATTTAAAAAATGACTGTCGCAATGCGATTTTTCATATTATATTCATCAAAAAATTAAGAAAACAAGATAAAATGGACCCTTTCACGACCTGTCCATCCTAGAATGTGTTAAATGATTTTAAAAATAATTAAAAGTAATTTTTAAAATTAATAAAAAAGAAATAATTTTTTTTATATCTAATAAATTAAATTGAACTCTTTTTTATTTCATTTATGCAATTAAACCTGTCATTAAAGCAAAATTAGGAAGAAAAAGGCGTACTCATTAAATACGATTCGAAAAAGTAGAGCGGGAAATTCAAATATATAAATTTCGCGAAGTTTCGCGCGAAACTTTCGCGAAACTTGGCTTGCGAAACTTCGCGAATATTCGCGAAACTAGCGAAATTTCGCGCGAAGCTTCGCGAAGCGTTGCATCACTGGTGATAGATAGTTCAACAAAATCTGAAAAAAATATAACTCAAGGTCCTTGATCTAATTATACAATAAAAAAATCATTAAGGTTTCCCATTAACCCAGGTTATTATTAAGAAAAGTGAATAAATATATATAATCATATAAAATATATTGCATTTAGCAATGAAAGACCCTAACATACTCGAGGTACATGTAACTGTCAAGTGAAATGAAAGTCGACCATTGTTTGTCACAGATTTAATGACCCGAAGCTGCGATCATCCCCTGAAAACTCGCCATCCAAGGCTCAAGATTTCTTCAGTTCCCTCGAGCTCCGTAGCAGTTCTAAGGACCGTTTGAATGAATTTGAAATTGATTTTGATTTACCTCCTATTCATCACAAATCTGAATTAGACTTACCTTCAAGCTCGTCAAAAAACAATTACGTTCGGTTATCCGAACTTGAATTGGAGTCGAATTTTGTTGAGCACATCGAGATTGATTTAAGCTGTAAGACTCGAAAAAATAATTATGATACATTGGATTTAGAACATGAAAATCTTATAAATGATCCTAACGTAATAAGTATCAACAAAACGAAATCAATTCTAGACTCTGATATATTCTCATCTGGCACCATCGACAATGTAATGACGTCGCCGCTTGTCTCTTCCATACGTGATTTTGCTCCTCCACCAACACACACATCAGGAAAGTGGATGCCCGGTAAATCTGGTCACCGCAAGTACGGAAGCGACGTCCACTACTTTTGTCGCACTTGCAATCGTCGGCTGGCCAGCAGCTTGTTATATGAAAACCACTTAAAGTCCGAGCTTCATTTCAAACGAAAAGCAGAGAGTTCAGTTCTCGACATGGAAGGCCTTGGCTCTGTGAACTTGGCTAATAGACCTTCCTACAAGGTAGATCGCCCTCGTCGCTCTGGGGCCGGCAAGAAAAAGGGATATGACGACATGCTCACGCCAAGCCAGGTCAAGAAGTTGAGAGCCTCCAAAAAGAAAGGCTCCAATGTCTTGGTAAGCTGAAAATATTGTATCGTATGTCTTGTAGCCAACGTGTTATCAATTATTTTTGCCGGTGTATTTAATTTGAGCAGGATGACGTAATATTGTACCCCACAATAGTGTCGTAGTAGTACATATGATGGTGCAATGGTACACATGTAATTACCTTACACTTAACAGAGAGGTGAGACGGAGACAAATCCGCTTACATTAATTTAGAATTTATTATTATGCATTCCATTGGTACAGGATGAAATTATTTTATTGAAAGTAACATCAGAATAAGTGTTATTTTTAATTGATGATTAAAGTTTAGTTATTTTTATGCCTTAATTGCCTTCCTTTGGTCCCCTTCACAATAAGAAAAAGAGCAGATCGGGAAAATTACGTGTTTTTAGACTGGCACTGAGCTATACAGATTACATTTTTTTTTACAAGTTTATACTATTTAAAAATTACTTGAAACAAATTGAAAATTAATTAAAAATCAAAATTTTTATTAATCAATTTTCAAACATACAAACATTTATAAAAATACAAGCACTTTGAATGAGGGTGGTTAGACGCGGCAAAAGAAGCATATTAAAAAATGATACGATTATATAGTATATATATAATATATATATATATATATATATATATATATATATATATATATATATATATATATATATAATATATATATATATATATATGATTAAAATAAATACTGACACTAGAATTTAAATTGCAATTTGACAATTCTCTTATTCAAAGTGGTAGCTTATTATACAATCTATAATACACATTGATAAAGGTCCTTTGTTACAAAGTTCAATCCAGATAATTGAAGAGGTTATTGTTAATTTTTTTGTTTCTTCTCATAATTATAATATTTTGATTCATGAAAATATTCTTCGTATATATAACGGTCCTTAATTGAATAAAAAACGCTGTAACTCCTGCAGGGTGATGGTAGAATCAAATCTTGTGGTAAAAGATTTTAAAAAATAAGATTCGACGGACCATTCATTTTTCGGTTATATGAACGTTATTAAATATACTGTACAACACCATTTTCATTATTACATGCATAGTTAATGTCATTGTCCCTGTTATATACCATTATATTATCTTCATGCTGTAACGTAGGCTTAAAATACAACATTTTTGTGGTCTTCAAATGAAGACCTTCCTGATGTTTTATTCTTTAACAATTGTATATGATAAATCGTCCCTCGTTCTGAATAAAAGCCATCTGCTTAACACGAGTCCCTTGCAATAATGAGCTTTCTGCTATTTCAGGTAAGCGCAATTATGACCTTGTACATCGGTATAAAATAAAGCTCGTTGGTGCGCTTACCTGAAATAGATAGTCATAGCTTATTATTGCAAGCGGGACGAAAGACAATATAAAATCTATGCATTTACTCCATATAAGTGCGTTAAATTTTTGCAAATTTTGCGAGTTTTTAATTCAGCAACAACAAAAACCATTTGAATGGTGTCTCAAGTACAGTGTGTGCGTGTGTTTCAGGTCCTGCCAAGGACTACCAGTCCTGCGACTGCCAGTCGTACTAGCAGTGCTGCTGGTAGTAGCGGTGGTGAAAGCAGTGGCAGCGGTGCTGGCAAGAGAATGTGTCGGAAGTTTGTGGACTGCGACGTTTGTTCGATGAGAGTCCACAAAACCTTGGTGGGGAAGCATCTCGTGTCTCACTTTCACTGTATCCGTGCGGGGCACCACCCTGAACTGGCCAAGAAAATGGTGCTTCGTCACATGGACCGCATTGTACATCACGCCCCCTTCCAGTGTTCAATGTGCCACTTCTACTGCAACTCTCCGTCAGCCCTGAAGATGCACTTCACCTCGGATATGCACCAGCAAAATGACAAGCTGGTAAGCAGGCGAATTGAATTTGTATTTAATAACATGTATAGTGGACATTGTAATCTATAGAACTGTAAATATATTCACTTGCAATATTTGGTTCTTTCTAACCTAAAAAAAATATATTAGTTAAATTTACTGTATCGTACAGGCATTCCATTTTTTTATTATTATTATTATTTATAGGCTGAATAAAAGCGCTGAACAAATGAGAGGGGGGATGGGGATGAGAAAAAGATCCTGTATGGAGTCCTATTATTCCCATTAATATATCAAGTTAAATAAATAACGAGATCGATTGATTTTCACATTTTCTCAGTTTTTTTACGTTTGATCTTCTTAAATTAATATAAATGAAACTTTTGTCTATAATATATAATAATAACGAGAAAATCTATTAATTCGCTCAGATATGTTAAATTTGAAATATATAACAGTTTTCATAGTCACGTTTTTCTTTCATCTTCTAGCAAAGGTTCAATTATTTTTCATTTATATTATAAATACATGATGTTATATATCGTCCCTCTTCCGGAATAATGAGCTATCTGCTATTTCAAAATTTTCAAATTCAAATTTTTATTTATTTAGCAACGGTTACATAACCAAGGCATTAAATACAATAAGTCAACAATACGAACAAATATTAATAATATTTACGTAGACATATAAAAAAATAGCAGCAAAATAAGACAATAAATAAAGAGAAAAAAAATTATAAAAAATGTACAATGTACAAGCTGCATGATAATAATAATTAAAACAATGCACTTATAATTTCAGGTATAAGCGCAATTATAAGCTTTAAATCGGTATAAAATAAAGCTCATAATTGCGCTCACTTAAAATAGCAGATAGCTCATTGTTGCAACGAGATCATGGTAGGCAGGTAGTTCTATTGCGGACGAGGGACGATATGTCGTGTGGTTAGTGAGGTTCAATTAGTCAATGATTGCCGAGTGCTCCAGTTGAGCACCATGACTTCCATGTTGCAGCACCATGGACTATATTGGTGTCAACAATGTAAGGTGGAGTGTCCAGACTTGGCCGGTATCGTTGAGCACCTTAGCTCCGAGACTCACCTGCAAGTGGCGGCGGCTCTGAACCATACCGTGCCCATGGTGGTGCGAAAGCGAGAACTACTGACCTGCAGCGAGTGCGACGTCAAGCTACCCCTCAAGATGGCTCTAGTTCAGCATATGAGGCGTTGCCATAGACTGAATCCTGACCCCGAGCCGTTCTTTCAATGTGCACTGTGCTCCTTCGCCAGCGCTAAGCGACGGTCTCTCCAGGTATATATATACATGGTGATACACTGTACATAGAGTGCATTCATAAACATATCGTACCTCGTCCGGAATAATGAGCTATCTGATATTTCAGGTGGGCGTAATTATGAGCTGTAAATCGATATAAAATAAAGCTCATAATTACGCTCAAATGAAATGGCATATAGCTCATTATTGCAACGAGATCATGGTAGGCAGATAGCTCATTATTCCAAACGAGGAACGATATATTTAATTTACATTATTTCGTGCCTGTATACTTAACAAGTTTTTATTTTATTTATTTATTTTGAATAATTTGGCTTGTACAGAGACAAACATTGATCAAGTCAAACCTTATTATAAAACTAAAATTAAAATTATACATACAAGGACAAAACAAAGACACAACCTATCTAATAAATTATTAATCAATTAACAATTATAATGGCAAATAATCTAACTTAATACAATATTTCCTGGTAATTTACTACTATATAAAAAAATATTTAACTGAATAATACTCCTTATTAATTAAAATTTTCTTTAACATCATATTTTCAAAAGAATTGTGATTAGCTATGTTTGTATGACTATTTGGTAGAAAATCGTAAATTTTGGCTATTTGATTCATACAGAACTATTTTCCATAAATCCAGAATTGTGAACATCTATTGCAACTTTATTTTTGTTTCTTGTATATATGATATGAATGATGATTTTAAACAATGCACATTTCAAAATATATAATCTTTCTGAATACCATAAATTTCACCTGTGGAAACTTATTTGTGACGTATGTTTGCTGCAGACTCACATGCTGACCAAGCACGTGAAGAAGGCCGGCTCACGTCGTCGCGACTACTTCTGCGGGATCTGTGACCGTACCTTCGAGACTCGAGCGCAGTGCACGGAGCACCGCCGTCTGTTGGTGTGCAAACTTCGCAGTGCGCGTCTCCGAGGTCGTGATGTCCGCCGCCGCTGTAACCTGTGTGGAGAGCGATGCGAGGACCTGGCAAAACTTAAGGAGCACCTCTTTGAGCATCACCAGGGCGCCCTACACAGGCAAGTGCTTCTTCCAGCCTGTGCTGCACGTGTGACGAGCTAGGCCTCGGAGTTCTCGTGCCACCTTCCATAATTGTGGTTCATACTGCATGACAATGTGTGCTAAATTACTTAATTACAGAGCAGCTATATACCTGACTGCTATACTGAATTAACAATATCATGATAGAAACATAAATATATAGCATTATAATATCGCCTTTCGAAGCTTGATCTATATGATCGAAACCAAAATACGTTGCAGTTTTTCTAGGTGTAATCATTTCGATATTGTAGCTTATTGCTACATAAAAGTCATACATTATTGTATTCATTCTTTTTTGCAAAGAACTATAAATTTATATGCATGCAAGTATGCAATTTTTCAAAAAAATTAACTGAAATTTAAGACATTGTTTTTATAAACTCGTATGAATTTTAATTTTTAACATGACATGTATCCCTGCCCCCGGCGGGCTGAGTATCCCTCTATGCTGTGCTTTATTGAGCTCTTTTTTTCTTTTCACCTTTAGAAGTGTTTTTCCCTAAAGAGAAACGGTTACACTGTCTTGAAATTTTTTGCGTCCGCTATATAGTGTACTGTACGTGTATATAATTTTACTAAAATAAAAATACACACTTATTAATCGTTGGTTTAGCTTCCGATAAAAATCTAAAGGAAAATAAATGCAATTAAAAAATAACCGCCTCATTTTAATAATGAGCATTAATTTGAGACGTGATGTTATGTGTACAGGTGCGAGACTTGTTACGAGGAATTCGCCATCTCCCAGGACTTGTCGCGACATGTACGCGACGGCAAGTGCAATGGCAATCTGGACTTTGTAGCTCAAGTGCCAAGTCCCGACGTGATCGTGCTGCCGGCGCCTGAGAAAAAGAGATTCTCCTGTGATCACTGCGTCAAATCGTTCACCAGAAAGAGGAACTTGGCCTACCACTGCATGTAAGTAAACAGTGCACATCCCGTTGTAAATTGTTTCTCAGATAGGTGATATTTAAGTTATAAATACATTAATCACAGCTTCCAGTTGAGGGAAATTTCTCCGTTATAGTCATCTGCATGTTCGATTTTTTTCTCTGAAAATATTAAATAAGCTATATAATTAATTTGAAAATATATTTAAATGTATCCCATAATATAGTAGGTCTTCTGACTTGAATTGAAGGTAGTTCTTTTTTTGTTTTTTTACCAAAAACTTGCTTTTTAGTGATGAAATAGCAATTTCGTGTTTTGTTTTTTTCTCTTCTTTACATAGATTATTTAGATAGGACGTTTGCATCTTAAAATCAGCTGATTCGAAGCTTCTATATTTCGAAAGTAAAGGAGCAATTTTTAGAGAAAATTTTATTATATTTAACTGTACCCCACATTCAATATTTGTTGAAGAAAAGCAATATATTGCAGTTTAATATTTTTACGGTTCACTAGGAAATATTATGAAAGTAAAGTTTCTGCAAAATTAATTGCGTAATTTTTAAAACTTATTCTGCAAATGTCGTTTTGCTTAAAAAAATGTTGTAGGTTACCAAAAGCTTTTCTTGAAGGTCAAATCGATAAAAACATCGGAATTAATGAAGTACAGTATAACATAATTATTATAGCTGTTAAGTTTTTTAACACAAATGTTATAAGTTATAAACTGTATTTATTTACTTATTCGTAACCACTATTCATTACTCTTCATATTCATGGAACAAGAAAATGACTGAATCAAAACCCGTAACAATGTAAAAATCGAGTTAGCACTCTACACTCACAGCTATAATTTGACAGAAAGAAAAAGAAATTGTTGCATATAGATATTTTTGTTTCTTTTAGTTTTGTTTTGCTAAAGAATTTGCTCTTCCTATTTTTTTTACTTATTAAACATTTACACGTAAATAGCTCATTTTGATTAGGTAGCTTCAGTGGGCGATGACTGATGATAGTTTCTAGAGGCCAATAAGAGTTATTACAAAAATTACGACGAAGGAGCCTTCGTAAATCTGTAACGCAGAAACGGTGCTCAATACGACTCGTGTGTGTTTGCAGGAGGTTTCACGCTGTAGCCGAAGAAGTGGATTCAGAGCTAGTTCTGGTGGACGGTGTTGAGGCAACTCCCAGGGTGATCGAGGCTACAGCCATACCCGCCCGCCGACAGTACCCGATCTTTAGGTGTGACCTGTGTAAATTCTGCACAGCGAAGAAGTGTTTCCTGCAGCGCCACATTAGCGCCATGCACTTCCCAGACACGCGTTCTCGGGACTGGACCTGCGTCACTTGTCTCAAGTCGTTTTACGAAAAGTAAGTGACACATTTATTAACGTTTGACATTCTCTATGTATATCAAATCACCCCTCGTCCGGAATAATGAGCTCTCTGCCTAGCTACCACGATTTCGTTGCAATAATGAGCTATCTGCTTTTTCAGGTGAGTGCAATTATGAGCTTTCTTTTATATACCGATCTACAGCTCATAATTGCGCTCACCTGAAATAGCACATAGCTCATTTTATTCCGGACGAATGAAGATATAGAAGGATTTTTAAAAATATAATATCGATTTTTTTTTTCAGTTCAGGTTGTTTCTATCTGTCATAATTAATATTTAAACTTAAATATATATGCTTAAAAACCCTGCTTGTATGCTATAATTGTATAGATTCGTTATATTAGTATAAATATTTTCAAATACTATTAATGATTTGCCACGTGCTTGTCAGCTAATTATTAATATAAACCTTTATTTTAATAGCAGTTAAAAGTAAGATATATTAACAAATAAAAAGATCGTATTCAGGATTGTAATGTCATGTCATTAATTTGGACATAACAAAAGATATGCGTAAAATATAATATGCATTATAATATACGGTATAAAATATGTGTGTGACATAAATTCTAGTTCCAAGATCTTAAAAAATAAGCTGTAACCACAATATCCCGAAAGAATTCTGGACTAATCAGATTAATTTGGAATTTAATAGCTCGTCTGCTCCTTACGACCAATTATTGTAACAAAATAGTGTTTCGTATTTTACGTCATACGCACCTGTCTTTTTCAGTATAAGCAGAATTCTACACTTTTCAAGAATTAACGCTTTCACGTGTCCGCGTATTCTATTCACGCAGGTGTCAGATCAAGCTACTTCGCTATATTATTATCCTTTACTATTGAATTATTTTGTGGGAATCAGTTATTACATTTAATTAATAAATAATTGAGTTTATAACATGACATTAAAGTTGGACACTATAGTTATTTATTGTATAATGTAATAAAAAACTATTATACCCGGTATATAATACAATGTTCTTGTATATATTATATTAGAGCGGCAGGTTTGGTCAAAAAACTTCGAAAAGAAAAATATAATAAATTTCTTTGACATTTAAACTAAAAATGGTATAGCATATTTATAATATATAGTATATGACGTGATGTACTGTTAATATTGGTACTATATATAGCTCTAGAATGAATACCAGCCAGTATGGCAGGCTGGCACATTATATTATAAAGCTAAAGGACTGCTACTGGCCAACTTGATGCTATAGCATTGGGTGCATGGCATGAGTTTGTGCTGGTGGGTGGGTAGCGGGGACGTATACTCCCGTGTAATATATGTTATAGATGCGGTCTCAGACCATGCCTGGTTGGCACAGTAGAAGAGTTTTAGCAGGACATGAAGGGTTAAAAGAGAGGATGGGGGGGTGGAGGGAAGAGAGTGAGAAGCAAAAGCAGTAGGACGGTTGGGAGAGATGTGTGGGGTTGGGGGGAGCCCAGTTTGTTTGCGGTATGGGGTACAAAATGTATGATGCTATAATTTTAGTCTTGCTGCTGCAGCTTGTATGTAACGTGGCGATGAACATTGTAACACCGCATAGTGTTAATATATCAAACGTTAATATGGGTACATATAGGAGGGATGAGGTGGTGCTGGAGAAGAGGAGGACGATGCTTGGCGGCCAGTCGAGTAGTATAGTGTTTTAGTGGGAGTATGTGGGGTGTAATAGCAGGCAGGAGCTTGAAGGGACAAACGATAACGAGCTTGAAATATTCAAGAAAGATCCAATATTCCCCCCCCCCCCTCTTCTTCTATTTCATTCCCTTACATGAAAACTCTTAACCAAAACATTCCTTTTATAATAATAGTACAAGGAATTTTATATTATACTGTATATAAGTATAAGACAAAAGTATTTAAATTATTATTTTATTTTATATAACATTTTTGTATTTAAAGACATAGAAATTCATGTATTAATATAATTATTACGTATTATGTTAGGACAGTTTCTATATATACGTAAGTATAATTTTTCTATTAACTAGCTGTTAACATTTTTTAAAGTAATAATCAATTATATTTTTTAAGTATTTTGAAACGTTGTACATGCTGATAAAATATCAAATAAATATAACATGCAATGCAATATATCACAATAATCAGATAATCAAAATATTGCATGTTATTGCAAATTTTTGTTCATTTCTGCCCGACTCGTTTGTCAGTGGTGGTTCGTCAGATTTTCAGCCCGCGGGAGAGGGTGGAGGAGGAAATATTCAAAATCCACCCCTATTCCTTCAGTGCTCCTTTCTCCTTTTTGCTCCCCAAAAACGACCCTTGTTATCGTAAAAGGCCCCCGTCAGTCCAGGGTAGATTCCACCCTCACCCCTCTGCTCAGACACTATCCTCTATATTTAAATCTTACAATTTCTTCGTAGATTGGTTCAAATGAACCTCCGCCCCACTTCCTCCTCCACTGCGATGCATTATTCACGCTACAGTCAAACTGATTTGACATTCCCTCCGGAAGTAGCCGGAAGTCACCTTCCCAGTTGCACTGAAATTTTGAACTTTTGCAGATAAATTTGTAATAAAAGTATTGACATGTTTGTGAAATTTCAAAACTCAAAAATAAATAGAAAAACTAAAACCTCTCACTTCCGGTATAAGAACATAAAACAAATATGAGTGTACTACACCCGAGTGTGTTGTGATGTCCACAGATACAGCCTGAGGCAGCACGAAAAGCTGCACTTCCCAAAACCGTTCAAGTGCCTTGAGGTGGGTTGCATCTTCTCGTCGCGATACCAGAGTGAGATGACTCGCCACACCGACAGCGTTCACTCCGAAGAGCGACACTTTGCTTGTCCTAAATGCAGCTACGAGGCAAAGACCAAGTTTCAGCTCAAGAGGTACAGTACTTGTTTAAAAATTCCTTGAATGCAACCGGTCTGACGTGAAGTATAGCAAATAATTATCAAATTTGAGATAAGTTAAAAAAGCAACAACGTTTTCGCTAATGTTAAATCAAAACCTTGCTCCGGTAACGGCCCCTTGTGCAATAGGAACAGCTGTTTTGCGGTCACTATACGTGACGTCACCTTGGGGCCTTTTGGAGAAAATGCGCAGATCAGTCCAAATTCGTAGGGCTAATGGACCTATCAATCAGGCGCGGATCCAAAAAATAATTTGAAAGGTGGGGAGGGGGGAAGGGGGACTTCCACCATAAGACCAAAAATGTTGAATAAAAAAATTTGGTGGGGGGAATGCCTACAATACCCATGTTAAATCCAACATTTCGGGGAGGGGGGGCTGCAGCCCCCCAGCCTCCCCCCTGGATTCACGCCTCGTATCAATTATTGTTCTATCGTGCATGGTAGTCATGGTACAGTACCATCTCTCTCTCTCTGTAAACTTTTTACACGCGGCGCGCGCGTAGGGGGCTGTTGATTTCTTTATTAGTCTACCTCCATTATGTAACATTGGACTACACTAATATGAATTCATAAATTTATTACTAATAATTTATATGTAGTAGCAAACTTTATATATAATATAGATATATCAATTATAATGTTCTATTTTTTTTAATGTTAAAATAAAAAATACGCGTTCACTTTCACCAATGTAATTAATACTAGTTGTGACAAGTTCTTCAATTAAAATTAAATAACAAAAGTGTTTTCTTAGTAATACTATATCATACTATGTATTTTGATGGGCTACTATATTGTCTTGCCAATGAGCCGAATAACTACTTGACATATGTACGCTCTTTGCATAAACGGACGTTAAGCACCAATGAGTGCTCCATATAATTAAATAAATCCACAGAGCTTATTATACCTATAATATATAAACAGATAACCTGACATCGGTGATAATGTTTTTGACCGTCAGTGAAAAAATCAGAGAGCTCGCCGATATTTTGTTGATCTGACGTCACGAATCTTATAATCTCTTGTCCTCTAATATACAATAGAAGAGTCGCGCGTGCCGTCAAATCAACGCTAGCGCGGGATTCTGTATCTTGTAACACAATTATTTATTTATTTCACCAAATATATAATTATATATATATATGTACAGTACATATTCACATATTACATAAACAAAAATAATGAGGAAAGAAAAAGAAAAGTAATAATACTTTGAAAAATGCATGCAGTGTTCAAATATTTTAGATTAAGATTTGATATGGCTTGCCAAGTTGTTTCGAAGCAGCATGTTAATTAAATATCATAATTGATATTTACCTTTGTTACGACAGTGATTGTGTTTGTTGCAGACATTCCACGGTGCACGAGGATGAAAAGGCATACCAGTGCCAGCATTGTAAGATGCGCTTTAGCCTCAACTCGCACCTCCGTCGCCACAACCGTGTGCACACCGGGACCAAGCCATTCAAGTGTCCACACTGTGACTACTGCTGCAACACTCTGGTGAGCCGCCACTTTTCATGCTTTTTGGCCTGTACAAATAATCGCAAATAATAACTTTGCATGTCCGTGCCGTATAACCAAATTTTTATTTTATATAATTATTTTTTCAAAAATGTCTCAAGGTTCCTCGGGATATTTCCCGTGGAGTCCATAAAAATGACACACATGACATGCGTGAAATGGTTGCTACCGTTCCGGAATACCTGGAACCTTTTGAAATTTCTGTTAATTTTCTAGTCATAGTCTGAAATCTTTGATAAATACTATATAACTATGGAGCAGTGAATTAATTAGAGAAGATTAGTGGTTGAAATAGATATCGGGTTTCCTATTTGTAGTGCATGATGTTTACGTTTTTACGTTTTAATTACCGATGTTTCAAAAATCAATTGACTCCTTCCTTAGGTGAACTGAGACTAACACACTAAACTTTTAGATACTTAGTCCAAGTACAAATTTTGTACTTTTTTTGACTCTGTTTAATCACTACATATTTTGTACTTGGATAAAGTACTTAATTCAGCTTTTACAAAAAAAGTACTGAAAAGAAGTTTCAGTACAAAAAATGTACTTTTATTGACTCCATTTAATCACATCTTTTTTTCCAAAAAAAAAAGTACTGACTTCATTAATGTACTGAAAGGTTATGTAACGCTAACGTAAAACGTAATGCATTATTTCTCGAATTTATATCTGACGCTTGTCAATAAATGCATATTGTCTTTATTTTACCTGCTGTATGTATTATTACATATTAGATGTATTAAATAATAGTTCAGAAAAAAAATAATATATAAAAATTTTGCACACAAGGATAAAATAACAGTCATATTTTATTATTTATTAATTAATAACTTACGATTAAAAAAATTCAATCAAATTGAATGGCAATGCATCAAAAGTCAAAATTGAGTTAACAAGTAATTATATATTATATGATGCATAGTAATATTTTCTGCAGATCGAGAGCAAATTTTTTTACATATTTTAAAGCTTACCGTTGTCGCAAGATTTGATCGATTTCGATTGAAACTAAACAATCCACATTACAAACGTATATTCATATTTGAGATTCTCTATATAAAACACCCCTAACGGTTAAGATTACTATAATTAATCGCTAATTACTAGCAGTCACTGATTGCACGGTCTTGTGGTCGGTCAACATATGTTTTGAACTTCCGGTTTTTTACGCCACTGTGGCAACTCATTGAACTTAAGTTTCAGTACTTTTATTAAAAAAATGTACTGAATTTGTTTTGTACTTAAAAAAATGTACTTAATTTGTTTTGTACTTAAAAAAATATGCACTAAATTTGTTTTGTAATTAAAATAAGTACATTAATTATTTAATTACTTCAAACACAGTTCAATTTCAAGAAAGTACTTAAATTAAGTAATTTTTTAAAGTAATGAAAACCCATTCAGTATCTAATATTTAAGTGTGAAAGATCTGGTATATTTGCATTGTAGTAAAGTGAATGTACATCTGCAGTATGACTATAAAAACAGAGGGTTTATTATACCATATTGCTATTTAGTTATAGTCTACGTTTTAATTTCAACTTAAATCATGAACGTATACTGTACGTGGGGTAAGAAAAAAAGCTTAAAACTGACTTTGCTTGTTTTTAATTGTTATATATTGATTAAATGCGTAAAATAATCAACTGTGTCTCTATAATTTATTCCATGCAAACTGGAGCGACGATAGAATATGCTATAATTATATTTGCACACTTTTTAATGTTATAATGTTGTGCAAAGTCAAGCTTGATGCGACCACTATAATCTTTATCAGACGTGGATCCAAGGGGGGGGGGGGGCGATGGGGGTGATCGCCCCCTCCAAACAAAAGGTCCCAAAATACATTGAAGGTGTTATTACCACCCCCACCCCACCCGTCGCCCCACCCTCCCACCCCAAATTTTGCGGGATATAGCATCGCTCCCCCCCCCCCCCCCCCCCCCAGAACCGCGAGCTGGATCCGCCCCTGATCTTTATAGGTTATAGGTATGCAATGGCCTTAATAGCTTTTTATATAAACGAAATGAAAATTAATTTTGCTTTTAAATTTAAATTAAGGCTGAAGTGAATAAAGCAAATCTATTCGCCAAAAATTGTAAACCTCAATTTTGTTCTTTTGTTATACTTTAATTTTATCCTCTTGTCACTTGTCACTATAGAGATTCACAATTAATGATTTATACTTCTCACTGCATGCACGATATTATTACTTGTAAATCTTGAAATTCGGATAATTTTTTTATATTTAAAAATTATATTCACACTTGTTTTAACAACGTGTCTTTCTATTTTTTTTTTTTTTTTTTAGTTATGTAGCCAAATATATAATACAGTATATATAATAGTAAAACAAGGCAAAACTGGATGTCTTTAGTCTTATTACCTTTCTTCTATAAGCTAAGTATGGTCTGAGAGTTTGTTGATAAGAACAGTCTCATCATCACTACATACTATTATTACGATTGGATACCAGTTGTTATTATAAATATCCAAGTGGTAGCGGAAAAATATCCTAACTCCATTTTGCTTACCAATGGAGTTAGTATATTTTTTTTCATGCAGCTTACCAATGGAGTTAGTATATTTTTCCGCTACCAAGTCAATATATCTGATACAGGTAAGTTTGTGATACATGTACGCTTTTGTTGTACTTTTTCAGGAGAACCTACGCAAACATATCCTGAAGACCAACAAACACCTCAACAAGGACATGTACCGCTGTAAATTGTGTGCCAAGGCACAGCCACCTGATGATCCCACCCCTGTCTTTTCGTGTAACCACGCCAATGACTTCAGGGCTCACCTCCACCTGGCTCACCAGGGTGAGGTACAGACCCTAAACTTGGGTACCAGAAATATTTTGAATTACGTGGACGGGATCTGTGATGATTTCGTGTCATTGGCTAGTCTCGAAAACTACAAGACCCGCACCACACCTCTACCTTGTGCTGCTCCCCCAAAGACAAGCGGCAAGCAGGGTGGCAAAAGGTTGGTGGAGAAGGTACCCCTTGGGAACAGTGTCCCCCCACCACTAGGTCGCCCAGTGACGCCAAGCTGTGCAATCCAATTAGACGAGCAAATTCACCACGTTGAGGCAGCGGAATCGCTCCTTAAATTGCAATATTCGTTTTAATCGCCTAAATATGGCTGTCATTGCATGTTAAAAGCATACAGAGGCTTCAAATTAAAAATTAGGCAGTCACAGAGAGTGGCTTGAGTTAACAATCAACATTTGGATAATTTTTTCCGTGCGCGATGCAGCTGCATGAGCGGGAGCTGCAAAGTAAGGATGCAGGTCCTTGATGACGTCAAAATGACGTCAAAGTAAAACATGGCGGAGTATGTATAGTTGTGCGTTGTGACGTCATCAAGGACCTGCATCTTTACTTTGCAGTCCCCGCTCATGCAGCTGCATCGCGCACGTAAAAAATGATCCGAATGTTGATTGTCAACTCAAGCAACTCTCTGTGACTGTTAAATTTTTAATTTGAGGCCTGTATGTCTTTAAGCAAGTGCGCATTATTCGTGAATAAAAACATGAATAATGCACATTTGCTGTACTATCTATTGGTGGCCGTATTTGGCGATTAAAAAGAGCATTGCGATATCGCTACCTCAACGCAGTAAATTTGAGCGTCTGTTTCATATTATAGGATTTCACAGCTTGTGCGTGCACGTCACGCCCATCGCTTATAGTGAATCTATCTTCTTCTGCATGTACAGAAGGGGGTTTACAAAGTGTCTTGTTGTTTACATCATATCAGCAAGTATGTATATATTTTATTTGTAAAGTGAAGATCTGTCGATGCTTTCTAATACCTTGATGCCAAACGTCTATATGACGTCACCCATAGATACTTTTTAAACCTTCTTTCTGTAGTAAAGTTTGATTAGCTTGAGATTTTTGTTTGCAGTGTACATTATTTTAATATTATACTTTATGTTTTCTCCAAACTCACTTACCTATAATTAATAACTATAACACACACTTCTTTAACAAATGTATATACTTCCATATCTTTAATTTTAAAAAAAAAAAAATGTATATATGCTAGGGGCAGGGGCATAACTTCTTCTAACAACTGTACTTTTTTTTTGCGTGTGTTATATAATTATAATTATTTTTTCACCGTTATTTTTAAATTATGAGTTAACACTAATATGCATTTTGTTATTGTTAATTGCTATTTGTTGAGTTTTTTTTTTTTTTTTTTTTCTTTCAAATGCTTGTGTTAAAACTTAAATGCACCAAATCTGTATTATAGTTAAATTTTTAATAACACTAAAATGCATTTTGTTTTGTTCATTGCTATTTGTTGTTGTTTTTTTTCTTTTATTTTAAATGCTTGCTTGTGTTAAAACTGAAATGCACCAAATTTATATTATATTTAATGTTAGTTTATTTGTTTGATATTGCCTGGTAAATAAAAATAGAATGAATGTGGTGTATACGCTTCTTCTGCACACTGTTTTTATTTAATCATATTTTCTTTGGCCCTTAAGGTTTTGTTTTTTTATTAATTAATACATTTTTATGTTTATTAACATTTCACACAAAAATGTTAAAGGTTTAATTCAATATCAGTGACATGACCAGGGAAAAAAATAGCTTATTTGGAGAAGGAGGGGGGGGGGGGGTTGAAAAAACAAACTCTTTTTTTTTTTTTTTCAATTATCTACATTTTTCATAAGTCCTTTGACAGAAAGGGGTACTAAAAAGATTAAAAATTTGGGAGGAGGGGTAATTCGCCCAGTACACCTATGCGGAAAAGAGGTCCTGATTATGTCACTATGTTGTCTTTAATATTTCACTTGACATAAAACGCTTACAATATTTAAGAGACTGACACACATATTACTAAAATGGCATTTGTAATAGAAAATGTTGTATAAAATATGTGCATATTACTACTCGTATCTATTGTCTAGTTTTATATAAACATAAGTAAAGAATTATGTCTAATTAGCTTTAAAATGTTAATTCCAAAGGTCATGTTGTGTTATATTTTTATGTACTCAATATACTGTAATTATATATTAAAAACAAACTTGTCATAAAATTTATATTTAGTAATATTTGTAGTTTGTTATTCAAAATGTTAATTTACAATAATTGTAAGATCTTTAATGTTTTCTGCAAGACTGAAGATTCTAGCTCAAGGCTGTATAAATAAAAGTCATAGTACTGCCATTTGTAATAAATTATCAATATAAATATTTTGGTTAAATTTAAATGTTTGTGTTTAAATTAAATGACATAAATATTATAAATGCTTTGACTATAACTGGCTTTTAAAATATATGAATGCTAGATTTGTTTTTTGTTTTTTTTTGCTCTACCATTTTCACCTTTAATCTAACCAATGTGCATGTTTACTTGTTTCATTTTACTTATTTGTTAGTTTATTTAACATATTTATTTAACATATTTATTTATTTATTCATTCATTATATATATATATTATGTGTGTGTATAAATTATACAGTATATTATATTTCTTTTTTTTTAAGTTTCAGTATATATGACTATTAGTTTTTAGTATTTAAATTTTAAAATAATTGATTTTAAATAGTATTTAAACATTTAACAAGAAAACTAACGTGCATGCAGTCATGGTAGTGTACAATTCCATGCAATGGAAACTTGAATAGACAACCTGCATAAATATTTTAATCGATTGGATATTGGATAGACAACCTCGAGTTATGATTTGTCAAACATTTTCAGATTTCTTTAAACCGCTCGTGCTACAAAACACAGTGACGTTATAGCCATGCAAATATTTAACACGCAAGCCTATACTGCAGTACAAGAAAAGGTGTTACATGTCTATGACGAGGGTCTTTCATCTTAATTTTGAAAGTTGACGAAAATATTGGAAAAGTGACAGTACACACGAGTTGAAATAAATTTCATTTTTTATTCGCTATTAAGCTCTCTCCTCATTTAATTCCCTCCTGTTTTGCACCATTTTAGAGAGAAAAATACGTGATTACGTATTTTTTCCTCGTTTTGAGCAGAAAATGTTAGAAATATTGCCTCCATTTCATCTTCACTGTGCGCGAGAAAGAAATAAGTTGTATTTTAAAAATAAAAAGACGTTGCAAGATAAGGTTTAGACACTGTGTAAAGGAAGATGTAAATTTTCAACTATAATAGGGCATTTTATAAGTCAAGGTTCCCTATTCAATTACGCAATAAAAATTTCCATACAGGTGCATGTTCCATTGTAAAAAAAAAATTTTTTTTTAAAGGAATAAACTATAGTAGAATGTCAGCCTCAAAATTTGTTATTGCAAAAATAGATAGAGGATGCAAAGTTATGTCACATATTTTGTTCAGCTTTTTTAGAACCCGGGAAGTATTGCTAAAAAGTTTTGCCGAGGTTGGGTTTGAACCCACGCCCTTTTTAGGTCCTATCCTTTTATTAATTAAAGAGAGGCGTCCAGAGGCGTTACTTTCTCTGTATTTTCAAGGATTTTTTGAAAATAGTTCCGGGACTTAAAAATGCGAAAAAATTATAGTAGGATAACTTTGCACCCTGTTTAAATTTTACAATAAAAATTTTGGAGGTCGATATTCCATAATTTGTCTTTTAATATTTATATATAATTGAACTTAAATTCTGATGCTTTCTGGCGGGTGCATGTGACGTTTAATAATTAGATGTACATAACACACGACAACACATTAAACACACTAGTTATTATACTTACACAATAACATGAATACCCTTCTTGCACGCAAAAGTTATTTACTAACAAATTTATAATTAAGTTGATTAATTAAATGTTTTAATTTTTACAGGAACAAATCAAGAAAAACAGCGTCAAAACAAAGACAAAAAGAAAAAGTTTTAATTCAACAAGTTAAATTAGAAGTTCCAGATTTTGACTTTTGTGAACTTTTAAAACCTAAAATAGATGTACCTGGGGAAATTATAACAGACGATTGTAATTGGGATGATAATTTTATGTTCCCAATTGCAATCGACAGCGATGAGAATTATTCTAACTTATTACGAGGCTCCTCAGAGACAATGATTCGTGATTCTAGTAGAAATACAAAAAGAAGTCTGGATATACCTGTAATAGAGATAACACCAGATTATCAAATACAACTTGATATTGGGGAAAACGGAACCCCTTGTGTTATATTCATTCCTTATTGTGAGCAAAAACAGGCTTATGATGAACAGTTAAAGATTGAAGAAGAAGAAAAACGACAACAACTTTTACAACAAAATGAGGAAACTTTTGAAGCAAGTTTAGATAATTTTGATAGTCAGCTGTTGTATAATGATGATATCAACGAAAAGGTTGTTGGACGAGTAGAAGATGATTACTTATTGCTATAACGTTTTAATTGTTTGGATTTTTCGCCCAATTGCATACATAACTTTAAAACACAATTTAGGAGTTTAGGTCAGTGAAATCAAGTTAACGTCTTAAAATAAGATTTCATGTATGCAATTAGGTGATCATTGGTGTACATATTTCGTACACAAAACTTATACAGACGCGACTCTAGGGGGATGGCTGGAAGGGCCGCCCTCCCCCCCGAAATTTGGATTTAATAACATGGGCAATATAGGCATTTTCCCCACTCCCTTTTTTTTAACATTGGCCCAATGAAAATTCCCCTTCCCCCCGAAATTTGGTTCTGAATCCGCGCCTGAACGTATAGAACAAATAAATCAGAAAAATAAGCAAGTTGATAATTCACGTCTATTTTCTTCATGACAGTCATTATGTTTATTTATAGTTAATTTTTGGAGTTGCTCCTTTCTGTTTTAAATATACCTTTTATGGTAAAAAAGCAGTTTATATTATATGTGACATTTTTTTTTTAAACAGGTTTTTATCCCTAATTTTACTTTTAAATTCCTCCGCGATTCACGAAGGAGATTTCCAGAAAGTTATCCAGCTTTTCACCAACAACGTTTAGTGTCAGACGGTACGTGGTTAGTGGTACCTGGGTAACTCTCTTTGTGAATTGTGAATCAAGCTCACTCAGTTATGTTTAACAATATAATAATTTATTATGTGTTTAATTGTTTTAAATCTAAAAGCTTTTTTAGTTTTTTTATAATTTAATTTTTAATATCTTGATTTTAAAATTTAAATTAGGTAGAAGAGTTATCGAAGTGAAGTCCAGAGATAGCTACATGTATTGTACATACCGGTACTTATAAACAACAATGTGTCGATAAATTATCATTTTATTCATTATAAACTTAAAGGAATGATTTTATTTTATACTATAAATATGTTCACTCCTAATGGAGTGTCGACCTTAATTTTTTTATTGCAGAAATGGATAGAGGGTGCAAAGTTGTGCTACCCTGATTTTTTTCAGATTTTTTTTGAGACTGGGAACTATTTTTAAAAAATTATTGAAAGTCTTTTTTGTGACGTCACGAGGCTTTTTCTTGAGGAGCGGCGACTGCGACTCGTGACGTCACTAAAAGGAATTTCAATCATTTTTTAAAAATAGTTCCCGGTCTCAAAAAATCTGAAAAAAATCAGGGTAGCCCCTCTACTTTGCACCCTCTATCCATTTCTGCAATAAAAAATTGAGGTCGATACTCGATTGGTATGCATTTTTTTTAAATTAAATATCCCATACTGAAATATAATAGTAATGGAAAACCTATATAACTTTTTTTTACTCTTTTACTGTATGAACAAAATAATATAATAGAGAGTATAACGAGTATGTTACTTTGTTGTTTTTTTAAAGATTTTTCCGAGTCTGAAACCGTTTTTTTTTTTTTTTTTTTTTACATCGAGATTAATTATATTATTTTAATGGACAACCAACATTTTTTATTTATTGCATTTAGTTAGTACAAATTAATTATACAAAGTTATGTTACTTTGCTTTTTTTTTATATATTTCATTCAGAGCCTGGAAACTACTTTTAATCTTTTTTTTAAAGTTCATTTAAGACTTCTCAAGATAAAAAATATGCTGAAGATATGCGATATGCTGACCACGAGATGTATTGGCTGAACCTTAAAAAAAAAAAAAAAAAAAAAAAAAAAATGAAAATGAAAACAGTTTCTGAAATATCTGACAAAAGCAATATAACGTAACTTTGTATATTCACTATATTCATTTACTAATTGAAGGCAATAAAAAAATCATGTTGGTTGTCCATTAAAATAATAAAGAGCTGTTATTTAGATATATTTTATTGATGTGTTATGAACCACGGAATATATTTTAATTTCATCCTTTTGTATGAAGTACGTGGAATATAAAATTGAAGCATAATGATTATGAAAGAGGTATGAAGACTCAATAATTATACAGAGTATTGTATATATGATATGTTAAATTATGTATTAAAAATATTTTTAAAAATAAAAAATGTGATCAGATTTGTTGTTGTTTTATTGTTAAATTATAAATATATTATATTATAATTATTATATGTATTGTATAGTTTTCCCACACAAATTGTTTAAGCTACGATAATTAGAATACATTATAGGTGAAATCAATAAAGAAGCTACTTAATTTTTTACCTGTTGTTTTCTGATTCACCTTCCTCATGCTAACTATAATTGCCAAGTGTTTATAGCTATGCAGCATATATTTGCAGAAATTTTAAAATAATATAAAAGTACATATTTTGCTTTTCAGTAGAGGCATTTTTTTTTTTCTTAATAGAGTATCGACATGAAAATTTTTTATTGCAAAAATGAATAAAGGGTGCCGAATTATGCTACTTTGATTTTTTTCAGATTTTTTTTTTATTCCCGGAACTATTTTTAAATAATTATTGAAAATGCGGCCACTCCCCCTGGAGGCATTTAGGCCCTATATCCTTTTTATTAAGGATCCAGGGGGGCTAACATAACGTACAAAACTTTCAAATAATTATTTAAAAAATAATTCCGGGACTCAAAAAAATCTGAAAAAAATTCAAAGTAGCATAATTTGGTACCCCCTATTCAGTTCTTCAATAAAAAAAAAAAACATACTTCAATGTTGATTGTCCATTCAAATATCTCTGTAGTGTGCTGTTTTTTTATTTATAAAATAAGTGAAATTAAAAAAAAAGCTGCGAGAGTGCTGTGACGTAAATAATTATAATTTAAAACATATCAAAATACTTGACTTATATAATATACGGCTTATTGAACATTTAATAGTTGCAAGAAAGAGAGCAATACTTTTACTGCTGAGTATTAATACTATAATATAAGACATAAGCTTGTTCACATTATGACTCCTTGTTTTTTTGAAGCTACCACTCTCGCATGCAGCTCCATTCACACACTATGATGAGTTTTCCTTCCCTTGATAAGAAGAAGAAATAATTCCTTCCTCCTCCCATTCCTTATAACACCAGCCATAATAAATAACCTGCTGGCAATGTCACTTACAAACTTTTTGTCCGTCAAATAAATTAGCAAGGAAAGCATCAGACATGCACATGGCACTTTATTTTATATAATATTATGTATGTACAAATATAATTATCAAGATAACTATTAGTTTATCATGTTTAAAAAATATCATTTTTTTTATGATATGAGTATAGAATTGATCAAACACATCAATTAAATTCTTATTTGTCATGGAAAAATAATAACAATTTTACTAAAGAAAGTACAGTTTACAAATGTACAATCATCGCCTCGGAAAATTTCCCATTGCAACCTTGCTAATTACAATACCCCGTAAGAAAAATACAGGGCATGTTGATTAACAAGGCTGCAAAACGGGAAATTTTCCGAGGCGACGAGTGTACATTAAAAAAATGTCTTGACACAATATTTTATAAATACATACGTAGTTTTCTCATGCACTATTTGTTAATTTTTTAAATAAGATTTAGCTTCTCATCAAAGAACTGGAATAAATGTAAGACAAAGTTAGCTTGGCACATATTATATAGAAGAGAGAGGTTGACTGGCTGGCTACATAAATATAGCCTCACCGGTAATGGCTATAAATCTCTCGTACCGTGTAATCATCGCCAGTAAATATGATGGCGGGACGGAGCTGCCCGCGTGATGGATCTGCGCAGAGACACACGCAAAGATAAAGTTCCTTATTTCTATCATTTCCCCTTTTCTCATCCTCTCCCACCTATCTTTCTCTCTCTTTTTCTCTCTCTCATTCCCCTATTCTCCTCATTCCATCAACCTTTGATTAAAAACCTTACGTCAAAAGCTTGGGCCATATTTTATTAAATTACAACAAAATATATCATAAATTAAATCTATGGGTTATATATATACGTTCATAAATATATATTTATACAGACAGCATAGATTGATAATCATTAAAAGAATAAGAAAAGTTTATAACTTGAATTTTTAATTACTTTTTGTTTTATTATTATTATTATTAAGGATAAAATAATTGTAAGTTTTGGAATGACACAGTGACATAAATTATTGCCATCAATATTCACAATATGAAGCTACCTGCCAAAGGCTTAGTTTTTTTTTTCCTCAGGTAAGAGATTATTTTGATCTAATCCTCTATGTTACCTTTATTAATAGTCGATGCTACCATGGTAAAACTTTGATTAACTATAAATGCTTACATTATAAATTAAACCGTCTTGGACAATCGAGTATTATGACAAATACAGAAAAGTCATTAACCCTAGCATTACCAATATATATTTTTTTGTCCCGCGCTTTACCAAGGGGAGGGGGGGGAGTCAAATGACACACTACAGTTGAATCTCTATGTTTAACTTTAAATTTTTGTCCTTGCTTTATTTTTTTAAATGCGTCGCTTGCAAGGTAGCTAAATAACAGAAAGTATAAGGATTATTAATTTTTTCAGATTTTTTGGAGTATCCTTTTACACATTACACAATATATTTCCTGATTTAAAAAAGTTGTGCGTAGTACGTGCATGGTTATATAATAATATATATTATTTTAATTATATTAGAATTTTAATTTGAGTGACAAAATTTATTTTCAAATTGTCAAATTTGATTTGAATATTCTAAATTCACATCAAGCATTAACATAATTTAGTTTATATTTCAGATTAGTTTTAGTCGACAACCTCTTTTTGAAGAACTCTGATATATTTATGAATTTCAGGAGTTGTAGCAAATACCCCTCCTTATTCACATGCAGATGTATCAATAAAAGAAAGAAACTGATTGGTAGTTTCTTTTAAAGAAGGAATCTGATTGGTAGTTATATGACCTTGATGCCCTACCTGCCCATTAATTTCCACCTCCCTGTCATCCCTGGTGAAATGATTTTACTATGTATCTTGTTTGTATCGTCCTTTGTTTATTTGTTAAATTAGTAATAGAAAATTTTTTTTGGCTTGATCAATGATTGTCTATGTATACATACATAACATACAACCCAAATGTTTTAAAATAACTCCTTGAGCTTCATATCTGGTGGTGGAATTTCTCTCTACAGACATTCCATACCTTTCAGGTTACCAAAACATTCTTCTTTCCACACTCTTGAAACAAGTTAATTTGTTTGATTTACCAACACAAACTGTCTTATATCGTTATAATTTATACCACAAATAAATTGTTTATAAGTCATATCATGGTAAAAGGGCTCGCAGTATCCAAATCACAAAATAAATTAGTAAATTAAATCACATAAACATTGAAATAGTGTTTAAAAGTTTTATTAATTTCTTGAGTTCTTCACTCTCTTGACATCATGCCACTTTTCTATAACTATTAATTATTATTCATGAAAATGTGATAAGATCATAAGATGATGATTTAGATTAACAATAAAACTATTGTAATATAATGATTAAATCTAATGAATGGTAACCACATGCAGTATAACTTCTGGAATTAACTTGCAGAATAAAAATTTCAGCAAACATTTATTTAAGTTATGCTCTTCATCGAATTGACTAATTTCTCTTGAGCCTAATTTTAGTAATATAATCCTTAATATTCCACCATCCTTTCCCTCCCTTACTTCTATAATATATACCGCCTCGAGCTCCAAACTCAAAAAGGTCAGACGAAATTATGTAAAATTTGGATTGCAACCGACATATTGAATAACTTCAAAAAAAGAATTTTTCGCCACATGTTTGAAAGAACGTCCTTTTATTTTTGTTTTATTATACATGTCTCTGGACACAAATAATTGAATTTACATTTTACACAACATACATTTCTCATGATGTCTCCCCCTTAATTCTTTCCTTGTCCTATAAGATGGAGCATTATATTGAATTGGGATCATACAATTAAGATGCAATATTTTATGATGACGTTTCTTATTGCCTACAATGATTTTATATCAATCAGCAAACAGTGGAGTGTCACCAGTTCAATTTGTTTTACAATTTTGTCCCTTATAGTCAAAACACGATGTTGAAATGTATGCACTTGTTACTCCTCTGAAACACCTGCAGGCATTAATTAACAGTCATCAGTCATGCATGAGGATGTGATGAAATTTAGTTTATAAAATACAACACATTGCTAATTAAAGATATTTCTGTGGTTACAAGCATAATATTTATTATAAGACACCAGCATACGCATAATGCTTAATATTTAATTTTATTTAACATTTTTGTACTATAAATATATAAGTACTGTTATTTCCATTCAATAAATTTATTAAAATTGTGACATGACTGATTAGTAAAAATTTCATAAAAATATGTAAAGAATAATATGTAAATTTTATTGTACTTTGTTATGAATAATATAAAATTACTGGCTTGTGCATGACTACAGACTACAGTATGAGAAAACACAGTAAAGCAAATCTAAATTATATTACTCTCCTTCCCCTCTGAATATAAATTTATACGGTACATATATATAAAGTAGAGTAAACTTGTCTTCGATTCTTTAGTCATCAATCGATTATAACATAATGTTCATTTCTACATATCTCTCTTACAACATACACACATATCTCTCTCTCCTTCCTTTTTTTTTTATTATTAATAAACATAAATTATAACTTTTTAGATAGATAATCCCTTTATGCCTTTTTTTTTTGCAATTTACTTTGCACATAGATCATATCCTTCTCTCATGATATAACCTTCTCCGCCCTCTCTCCTATACTTCAACTCATTCTCTCTCTCTCTCTCTCTCTTGCTCTCAGTGTAGTGAGGAGAGAGGAGGAGGTGGAGAGGTTGCTAGCTCGCCTGCTTGCTCGCTGCTTGCACAAAACGAGTGACGGATGGCTTGGAAGTAACGCCTGACAAGGTTGACAGATTTATGACAGCTTGGCCCCCTTTCTGCTGCTGCCTCTCTCTTCTCTCTCTCTCTCTCTCTCTCTCTCTCTCTCTCTCTCTCTCTCTCTCTCTCTCTGTCTCTCTACTCGCAAGCTAGGCTCTCCCAGACAGCTGCATGTAATGCCGTTTCTCACGAATAGCATAGACAGACGGACCGCGCGCCGACCAAAAAGATTTATCGTAAAACCTTTCGTTTGATGATCGTAAATTTTCAGCACAGCTAGAGAGTAAAAACCCCTCCCCCTTTACCCCTACCTCCCTCCTTTCACAATTCTCCTCTTCTCTTTTTTTTTTTTTACATTATTTAAACCTCCCTTCCATCCTTATTCGAACACCCCTTTTTTATTATTATTATTTCCATTCTTCAATATTCACCTTTTGTAATAATTGTGATTTAAAAGATTGACTTTATTTTATTTATTTTTTCTTTTTATAATAAGATTTACGGGCTTTTTGGAATGACGTAACGATGAATATCGTACAAATACTTCATTTGTGTTCAATATTAGTCGCAGTCAGGCGTGATTATAGTCGAATCTTTAAATGTCAAGCAGATTTAAAGTTGATTTAAAATAAAATCATATTTAATTCCTAATTAAATAATTATCAAACATCTTTTTTCAATAATTAATGAAAGGTCACGTCAATTATTTTTAACAGCACAAGATATACACAAATAAGCCTTTATTTAATGTTCTATAGAATTCTAGCTGGGTGTCCAAGCGGAAAGTTCATTCTGCAAAATGAGCTAATTGTTAGCTGCGTAACACATGAGTGCATGCATGGTGGCACTCATGCAGCTGCAGATATCGTCGAATATCGAAAAATTCTTAGAGGAGGAAAGGAAAGTATCCATGCAGTGATATTTTTAATTAATGTAAAACAGACGTAAGAAAATACTATCTCATTCAAAAACGTCAACTTTTCTCCTTCATTTAACAGCCAGCTACAAAACCTGATAATTAACTGACGTTTGGTATTAGAAGGTGTTGAGATCATGTGAAGAAAATACCTCTTTCATTTGAAGTTGCATCTTATTTTGAAAAGAATTTTTAATTTGGAAACCAATTTAATCGATTTTTATATTATCAACTTTTTAAAGAACAATATTTTTATTTTTTATTTAATCACAGGTTTAAAGAAACCTTCTATCATTAATGGAGTATCGACCTCGATTTTTTTATTGCAGAAATGGATAGAGGGTGCAAAGTTATGCTACCCTGATTTTTTTCAGATTTTTTTAGAGACCGGGAACTATTTTTAAAAAATTATTGAAAGTTCTTTTTGTGACGTCACGAGACGCCGCTCCTTAAGAAAAAGATAGGACTTGCCGCCGCGTGACGTCACAAAAAGGATTTTCAATAATTTTTTAAAAATACTTCCCGGGCTCTAAAAAATCTGAAAAAAATCAGGGTAACACAACGTTGCACGCTCTATCCATTTCTGCAATAAAAAAATTGATTTCGATACTCAATTGCAAGTTTTAAATTAAATTGAAGTATAGAATAAAAATAAGTTGACTTTTACTGAACATTATTGAATATATAAGCTGGTCATATTTGGAATCATATTACATATTATTACACGTTGCAACAAATTTATTTTCTCAGTGTACGCGTGAGGTTGGCCCCCGTGCAGGCAGGAGACATTGGCAGAGGAACGTTATCCCGCATGCGACACGTGGAGGCGTGGCGGGCGTGATTTATCGGAGATGCTGGTTAGATCAAGTGCGTGCGCCTCTCACCTCCCTTAAATTGCGAATTTGAACCTTCCTTTCTTCTAGAACTTCAACATAAGTAAATTTGCTAATAATTGTAATCTGTAAGTTGAGAGGTCCCTGTATGTGTCTTATGATCAAATTTTCCAGAGCTTCACGAGGTCTGAGCGATAATAAGCGGTGGGTGGGAGCTGCCAATCATATTTTGATTGACATCTCCATTACTGGCAGCTTATATTCCTCTCTTTTGAAACCCAGTTTATTGACAAATACGTTAAAAATGACTTTGTAGATCATATAAAAAAAACTTAAAGGAGCAAATCTCCCATACAGTGTACACTTGTCTTCCTTGTGACTTTTTTTTTTATCAGAGCTCAGAGCTTTAGAGATGATGAAACTAAAAATCAACGAGTTGCATGCTGACCCAGCCTCAAGCAATCAGGACACTTGACGCAACAAATAAGAGGTGTGGGTGGGTGTCAATCATCGACGACGTCGCCTGCCTTTCTCTTCATTTATCATAATTAATATATATGTATTGACGAAAAACTATCGATATGAAGATCCTAGCCCTATATAGGAAATAAAAGCTTTTATGAATATTAACTGACTTGTGGGTGGCTGCAGGACGGTTGTCAATCATGTTTTTGATTGACAGTTCCCCACCCATAATTCCACCCACTGCTAATTATTCTTAAGTGCTTTTGAGGGTTATAGTACGGGCATTGTTTATAAAGGATTAAATTTTTTACATAGGATAAGACACGTATGTACGCATTTTTAGGTCCCTTTGCACAGCGAAATTTCAAAAATAGCATTGCATGATGAGCTCATTCAAAGTTTCGTGGTACGATGGGGCCAAAAATACTTGAATGTGTGATTTTAAATATAAGCCCTTTAACATTGTTCAAATCGGTGGCTTAACCTGTATCAAGCCGAAACCTTGGTGCTTATGTGCGACACTATATAGCAGCACCATGCTTAGATTAAGACACGGAGGTCTCTGGAAGAGTGTATGATAATTTCTAAGACTCGCATATTACACAATAAAGATTCATATCAGACTATTATCAGTTAGAGAGCGGAAAAGGACTTTTTCGAATTTATAATTTTTAATTTAAACAAAAATTGGAAATTCATCAATACTATTTGAAAATAATTAATAAAATTTCATAACCTCTGTATCCAAGATGATGATGATATCACTCAAAGTTGCATCATAAATAGGAATCTCAGAATCTCACACGCAGATTAATTCATATTAGTACTTTCATAAAATATATATAGATGATACAATAATTATGTAATTCTTTAATAAAATTGATTGACAATACCTCTATAATAATTAGTGGAATTAACATGATTTGTAAATTAAAACATTATATTATAATATAATATAACATCTAAATGGGGAATTCTCCTACATTTATTTTAATTTTTTTTCAGATGCCTTGAAATTAAATGTCCCAAAACAAAAAAGTTTCAATTTTCAAAATTGGAGACAAGGGAATTTTTTAAAAATCTTCCTTCTTTTGAATTTAGCGCCAAAACGTGACGTAGAAACTGCCTAGCAGGTGAAATTTTCCTGTAATAAATTTATATTTTCGATTATCACTCTTAAAGTAAACTGATATTAGAGACAAAACTATTGATACTAGGGTAGAAAAACCCGCTGATTTCGATCGTGTTACTAAAATTTATAGCCAATCACTCCTTGACACTCAAACTATGATATCAGGCAGTTGTTGTGTGTTAACTAGGGAGTTTCTACGTCACAATTTTCAGGTTTGCGCGCGGGTTGCATACTTTGCCCCTATTCTAATATTCCCTTCAGAGTCCCCAAATTTGAGTTAAAAAAGTTGAAACCTAAATCAAACTTATTGTTAATACATACCCAATCATAATATAGTAAATAAATTAAAATTTGAGTTGTAAGAGAATTCCCCATTGTTGAAGAGAGAGGAAAAGAGAAGGACATCAATTGATTTCATGAGAATAAAAGAAGATATTGTAAAATCAAAGGAAATTTATATCAATTTTATGGTTGTTAATGCGATGTGGATAAAAAAATCTCAAGGTCTAGCTTCTTCGTTCGATCTATCTTGGCACGAGGTCAGTCGACTAGAGTGATTCAAAAATTATTGCGGCTCTTTACGAGAAGTTCAAATAATGTTAAAAGGTAGCAGCACAAGGCTATCATAGCTTGTCGCTGAGGATGATAGTAGTTGGTTAAATGCAAAAGAGATGGAAGGACAGTCGTAAATTAAGTTCGTACCATGAAATTTATATCCTGGAATGTAAAATTAACTTTTGTTTTGCTATTTCTTGCAAAACTAGCTATAAAAATCATTATAATGACTTCTAATTACGTATGTTTAATTCTCTTCGTTTTCATAGCAAATTTAATACGCATATTAAATAAATCTTACAGTAATATAGTAATTATGCGCTGATAATAATTATGATATAAAATATAATTATATATAAGGTTTTATCAGCATTTATATGTAATATAAGAATATAACTATATAGTTTTATAATTTATAATTCTACACGTACTTACTACGTTGCAACGTCTTTGTATTACATAGTATGCATTTTTTTTTTCTTTTTGACATTCACGTTAAAAGAAATAGTTGTAATTGCTGCAATGCTGCAATTATACATTTTTTGTTATTACTCATCAAATTTGGACATTCATTGATAACAAATAAGTTTATACCTCAATGAGTTTAGAGCTAGAGTAGAGAGAAAATTACACATTTAGTTAATTTATTGCAAGATATTCTAAAACAAGGAGAGACGATATTATAATTATTATTATTATTATTTTTTTTTTTTTGTTTTCATTATAATACCTTCAATAATTTAAATAGTTGAAAATTTATATATAATAATAGTTATAAGAATATACAAATAAAATTTTATAAATAGACATCAGACATAATCATGATATATATATGTGCATAACCAAAACAATTCGAATTTAAAAATAGTTAATATATTTCTAACAAGTACATAATACGCTGTTACTGAATGTTTGGATGTTGAAAGACTTGAAATGTTTTTAATTATTAATACTATACAGCCAGATTGTTGTGAATAATAAAAAACTTTTTCTTCTGAAAACATTTTTACTGTTGTTATTTTTTTTCTACATTCGGTTTGTCACATTGATATAGTAATACTTCAGAACAGTAGATCGAGCTAGAGCTTTTATTTAGACAAGAATAAAAATATATAAATGAGCGTTTTTGTCTACATTGATACACATTGAGCGTTATTGTCGAATTTTCATTATAAATGCTGTAAGCCTAATAATATAAACTATATTATATGTACACTCCATTCAAATAAAACTGTCTGATCCGGCCATGTTACGGGATTCATGATGGAGTCGAATAAAACATTTTCATTTGAATGTACTGTACACCTCGGGACAACACAAACGTTATTTCTTATTTTGCTGCTTCAAGATACAAGGAGATGCAGATTTGTAATTGTAGGGGGTCATATTAAAATGCACCCATTATTAGTCTGTAGCGATCCCAAAATATTAATCCAGTTCACCATGCACGCCTCCATTATAGAATGAGTGAGAACGCCGCGTCTACAAAGGAGCAAGTGTGACGTAAATGTGCCAGTATATGGCTATAGTGCTATATATTAATATATAATTATTATATTATTATGTTGTATAATTCGTGCAGCTGTTTCGTGCAGGCGCGGATCCAGGGGAGGGGGGGGGCTAGATTAGATTTAACATTGGCCTTATGGAGATGCTCCCCCCCCCCCCTCGAAATTTGGTCAGAACTATTGATCCGCGCCTGTTGTTTCACGGTGTACATTTTTTTAGTATCACAGGTTTAATACAGGGTTATTAATGTTAATTAACATTGTGGTATAAGAAAAGTATAATAACTCGATCGGTATATACTTCTATTTGGTTGGGCAGCTTGGGCTAAAATGAATTGGTTGTGTCATCATTTCAACTGATAAGTAAGAATGAACTCCTTACTCAAAGTTAAATCATACTGATATTTTTTAACAATGTTGTCCCCCCCCCCCCCTTTTTACCTTTTCTCCCCCTCCCATCTCCTCTTTTACTTTTACAGCTTTGAGAATTTATCAATTCACCGAAGTGAGCCAGAGCAAATAATCTATAATATATACAAAATATATATGTAGATGCTTAATTGGAAAATTTAAAATAAAATAATATTATAGGAAATGACTGCTATTATGTTCTATGATATTTTTGTCATTTTTAATACATTTTTTATTTTTTATTGATAAATTACTATATTTTTTATTTCTCTTCAAAATAAACATATCGCAGCACTTTAATAAATATATATATATATTAAAAGCTCAATTTTCTAATAGTAATGAAAATACTTGCGACATTGAGTAATTTCATCATAGCCGCGCGAGCTCGTTCAACAAACGCATTAAACGTACAGTCGTATATAAAAGTAACCAAACGAGTCTCTATTTTATTAAACGTAAATATCTGTACTCATGTCTCATGTGTTATAGTCAACATCTCGCAATTTCTTAAATTGAATTCTTGAAAATTCTTACAGAGGTAGAGCTGTTAACGGAATGGTTAGTATAATAATATTCGTCTAGTCAGAGAGCTTTAAAAAATATCTGCGGTCTATTAAAATTCAAGATTCTTACATTTACACCGAATTTTTCATTTGCTAAAAAGCTGTTTGAAATAGGATTAATTTATTTATTCCCTATAGTATTAAATGTGCATTCAATTATATAATATTAAAAAAATAACAATAAATTATTTTATTTGTAAAAAGGTCGTATTTACTCAGGACTATATCACCTAAACTCGAAAGGCATATTCTGCATATTATAACACATGACCAATATGAGGATCTATATATTGATATAGATTATATCTATGTACAAAAAGCATCAAATTCATGCACTGTTTAAAATACTTGCATTAATGCTCTAAATTAATAATTAACAAGATACATTTTTAATGAAATTTAGTTCGTAAAAACTTACATCATGATTTGATATCAAAGCAAAATAATCAAATTATTATTTTATAGCAATTTCATTTCATTTTTTTCCACATGTTATCGATAATAATTAAATACTGAAGATAAATTAATAATAGGCACAAAAATTAAATCAATTTTATTTTAAAACTAATTTAAAATTCGTCCGAAAGTAATTTTGCCAAAACCAAACCTAATTTTAAGTTGAATTTACGATTAAAATACAACTTATTTATTATGGGCGCGATTCACGAAGCAGTTAGCCAAGTTTCTAACCACGTTTAGCTTATATTAACCACGTTTAACTAGGTGGTTTAACACGTAAAACAGGTATAGTTAAACGTGGTTAGAAAGCTGGTTAACTGCTTCGTGAATCGCACTTATTATTAATGCTAAATAAATAAAAATATTGCAAAAGTAAGACTTAAATTTTAATCTTTGACACTTAATACTACATATTATGGATAAGTGACTGTTAATTAAATAAGACTAATATAAGTTAGAATTTTGTTAAGATAAAACATAAGACGTTCACATGACGGTGTTTAATACGGATTCGTTGACGATGTATGTCTCATAAGAATAACATGATCTTTTATCCACGGATATACGTATATTAAACACCGTCATGTGAACGTAATGGAATGAATCATGACATAATGCATTTGAAATTGATTTTTTTTTTCTCTCAAGCCAATTCAGTGTAAGAATAAAGAGAATATTTAAATGCAAATAATTCAGTGTTAACTTTATAGGATTGCAATACGTTGCAATACGCAATTTCAATAAGCCTCTTTTTCTGCCCTATGTTTTTCAATTTGTAGTCGTCTCGGACGATATTGTGTGCTTTTTTTATTTGGTGTAGCCAATACGAAGAGCGTTTGCAGCGCCAAATTGAAAGACGGGCCGGACTTCACTGCTTGGTTGTAGTGTCGTCAGACAAGATGTGTGTCACTTCTCTGCAGCTCGCACTGATACGATTTCTACTGTGAAATGTGAGTAAAAAATCAATTAATTACCGCAATTCGACACCAAACCAGCTGGCTAAATATTTGTCCTCGTCATAGCTTACAAATAAAAATTTATAACCTTTATTTATAATATTGAATAATTATATATCATTTCAAGTATTTAATTATATTTTGAATTTAAAAAAGGTTGCTTTAAATTACAAACTTTTATTTGTAATTATGTTATATATTTGTGATTTTTTTAACATTTTTAAAAGGCATGTAACATTAAGTTTAATTACAAAATAGATTCAAATAGTTTGAATTTGAACAATTATTTTTTCTTTACTGTTTTTTTTTTTTTGTTTTTTGTTTTTGTTTTGTTTTGTTTTCTTTGTACTCAATTTTTGGGTATTTTGCATATCAAATTATCAAAACAACATCAGTTACAATTTTATAACATTTTATTTGAATTCTAAAAACATTGGGTGCGATTCACGAAGTAGTTAACCAGGTTTCTAACCACGTTTAGCTTAACCACGTTTAACTATACCTGTTTTACGTGTTAAACCACCTTAGTTAAACGTGGTTAGAAACCTGGCTAACTGCTTTGTGAATCGCACCCATTGAAGCCTTTATTAAAAATCAATCTATTAAGACTATTATACAAACGTAATAATATATAAATACTATATACAGATTATACATGCACTATTATAGAAAACAACAGTCACCAACAATTGTAAGTATATTGCATAATATGTGGCGCTTGTTTACAAACATTAATATGTAAAACACAAGTACAAATTTATATTTATTTATACATCTAAAAATTGAATGTTAACGATAAAAAAATGAATACCAGTATAACTTTTGCTATTTTGGATTTAACATACCAAGCAATATACTGTATGTTTCCCCACACGATTTTTGTTACTAAAATTGACCAAATGGGACCAACTCCCATCCCGAAAACAAATTCTGGGTCCGCGTCTGGTTCACAACTTCAATTTCAATACAACATGAATATTGTACAGAGAAATATATAGTTACAAATTCTTTTAAAATATACCTCAAATATAATGTTAATAATATTGAATTGTTTGATTTAATCACAAATTATTTTGAAAATTATACTTACAAGAAACTGAAACTGCATGCATGCAGAACAATGCACTACAATAGTCAACAATGCTATAATATACAGGGGACAGTCAGGACCGATATGTATGACAACCAAAACATCGGGTTCTGGTACCCGATACTATATATTCGGCAAGCTGATTAGAAAACGTACATATTAATAATAATTAATTTGTAAACTTATTTAATAGCTTATGTACCTCACAATTTTTCATTTTTTTTCCTTCTCTTTGAATATTTTCATGCATTTATTCATTACGACCAAATATCCACTACGATAAAGTATCCTAGACCCCAAGCATTTAATAGACCGACCTGGTTCCTTCAATACGCACATTTGATTATGCCTTGCAATGTAAAGAAATTTGATGCCAAGCATGCAGTTTCCATCTGCTCTTAAGAATTATTATATTCTTAAAAATAGTTAATAATATTTGTTTGTTTTTTACTCTAGCTTTTTGTGCTATAGCATTAGATAAGTTTGTAGGTTAGCAGCCACTTTTGTGATATGGTGCTTCTTATAGTGCCTTGCTTGCTACCCCCACCCTATTACTTGTAATACTGTGTGTATCTTGGGTGAAATAATAAAATAAATAAATAAATAAATAAATAAATAAATAAATAAATAAATAAATAAATAAATAAATAAATAAATAAATAAATAAATAAATAAATAAATAAATAAATAAATAAATAAATAAATAAATAAATAAATAAATAAATAAATAAATAAATAATGTGTATGTATAATATACATATCATACATTAAGCATACGTAAGTAATAATAAGAACTGTTGCTGTGTGAAGGCACTCGCACAAAACATCAGGCGCCATGCATTATCTTCCCATTTTTCTCTATATTTTTTATATTGTTAATATTGTTCTCATATCAGTTCGAAGGCCCTCAGAATCAAACCAGCTTATAAACTTTTCACTAAAGGTCATTTTATTATCTTGTTATCATGTAGGCAACAACCTTCTACCTGAATGAATTTTATATTGAGGTCTCATTTAAAGGTTTAGTATAGCCAAAATGGTTTTAATTTAATAATTTCATATTTTTTTAAGCAGATAATATAATATTAAAGTATTTTGATAGTAACAAATAATAACAATAAGTTATATATAATGAATTGACGAATATTCAAGCTTGCAATTTTAGTAGATAATGAAGTCGAAAAGAGTCATTAATAGGAAGCGCAAAATACATTTGAACACGACAGTGTCTTATTTCAATTAGAGTGATGGAAATGACTTTCAGAACTTAACAACCATCAAGTTGGCTTATTGCAAAAATCTATCTTTGTGATGTATATTTTTATTCATACAAGGTGATTTGATTGGGCTTGTACATCTTGGAAATATTTTAAATAAGTTATTTTCCATGAGTTTGGAACATAATAATTTTGTTTGTCAAAAAGATGCGAGAGAAATTTGATTTTTCTTCATCTTCGCGGATTTATCCACCATTGTTAACGACTTCCTTGATACTCGATTTTTATAGCAATTTAAGTACACTCAAATTAATTTTAAATTCCCACCGGAAGTAACCGGAAGTGTGAGGTTTCTGTCCTTCCAATTCGTATTTGAAATATAAAATTTTGCAGAAAGGTTTGTTATTAAAGCCCTGACTTATTTACAAAAAAAAAATAAATCAAAACTCAGACATGAACAGAAAGACCAGAAACCTTTCACTTCCGGCTACTTCCGATGGGAATGCCAAATAAATTTTACTGTAATAGAAATCAATATGAGATATATCGACTTGTGTGTATGGGAAAAAGTATGTATTTATTTTGTCAAACTTTTCTATTTCAATTACAAGAAATAAATAAACATTTTGAATTTTTCATAATGATCATGTAAGTGGATTATTTTAATTTTATATTAAATATTGTAGTGTAGCAATATAAATGAAAATATTTCTAATTTGAATTATTTTAATAAATATTTTTTACCTGCTAAGTAAATTTTGCCAATTAGTAACAAATTTTCAGTCTACAATCATGGATTGAATCATTTAATTAATTCGTTTAAAATATTATTAAAATATTCAGTTTTACTTTAACAAACTGCATCGTTTAAAAATCTACGTAACCAATATTTAAAGAAAACATTATCTTATGGAATTAAGTTAGGTTCACTTTGAAACTTTAAATTGAATTTTGTTAAATCCATACCAAATTTATTATTGATATAGGAAGTTCAAAACGTATGGAAAACTCGTGCTATTTATAGTATAGCAAAGTGACTATATATGTGATTTATTAACACAAAATGGAACACGAATGCGATTACATAATAATTCAGTTAGGATCTGTATTTTTAATACAATAAAGTTAAGTAAAGTTTAAAATAAGTATATTTGATAAAGTTATCTTTATAATTAATATGGTTCGAGGTTGTCTTTCAGTATTCTATATAGTACACATACATACATTTAACAACATTTATACATTTAATAATTAATTAATTTCATATCACTACAAAGACTGCTACATACCTCCTCTTTCGAAATTGCAAATCTTCGTCTCTGTTTAAATATATATAGAGCAGCAAATCAGTACATATACATACATATATATGTCTGCTAGTTGCAATAACCTTGTCTTCCAGTCCTGACAAGGTTTATATTTTAATATATGTAAAAAAAAACGACTTGAAATAAATTTTATCTTTATTCGCTATTAAATTCCCTCCTAGTTGCACCATTTTATAGGGGGGGGGGGGAATACGTATTTTTTCCTCTTATTGAGCATAAAATATTAGAAATATTGTCTCCATTTCATCCTCACTTTGAGCGTAGAGGAAATAAGATGTGTTTTAGAGGCAAAAAAGATAAGGTTTAGACGTGTAAAGGATGAGTTGAGGACAGAATTTTTCAACTAGGGGAGTCAAAAACAAACCTTATTGAAAATTGAATATGATTGTGACGTGAACCTTATATGATTGTCTTGTACAACCTAAAAGTTCAAATGAATAAAATATACATTTTTTTTTTGCAAGTAAGACTTATAACGTTCAGACAGTCTTGACGTGTACACGAAAACAATTTGTGAAAAAATACGCGTAGAATAATCTCGGTAAACTCGGACTTAATATTATGTATTAATAATTTTCTTTATAAAATTTAAAGTCTTGTTTTAAGAAAGTATATGTTATGACGTTGCCGAGAAATTTCCTTGTATTGAGTGTAAGGAGGGAGTAAGAAGCTTAGGGGTGATAGGATGAAAGCCAATTAGCTTGGAATACAATACGTCACGTGACGTCACGCAAGCCGATTGTCGTCTGTTTTGCTGATTGCTTGTTACCAAAACCGAATTAAACCAGACTTTATTACAAAAAATAATAAAATATAATGAAACAATATACTTTGATAAACAATTACTATGTTTAATCCTTTCACAATAATAAAATAAAATAAGTAAAAAACAAATAAGAAACATTAAGTTAACAATTTTAATTTGCAATGATTACAACAAAAGGGAGCATTGTGAATAATTTGATTGTAGTATATGCTTTTTTATAATTAAAAAAATTGCCATATCATGCCCTCATTTTTTTAAAAATACTATGCGTTTTTTTCATAATATTTTGTTTTATTGAAATAATTTCATGTGTATACGTTAAAAATATTTGTATTTTTCTCTGCAACTAACAATTATTTTACAAAAATCCTGGAAAATATATATATATTTTTTTTAAGCTCTGTTCGTAAACCCTGCAGAAAGTGTATAACATTGAGCAGGGACAGCAGGGTTTACGAACAGAATTTTTTATTCATCATTATTAAACATAATACAGTTTAAGAAAGTCACATATCACATATTGGCCTCTATGAGCTTTGTGCTCAAAAGAGGAAAAAACTTTTAGGATAAATATGATTGAAAAATAACATAATGCCTGGATCGGAATCTAATCTAACCTTATTATAATATCCAAAATGCTTTGGTATTTAATACATATATATTATAAACATAATTGTGAAAATCAATCTATAACTAGCTCTCTTATAAAGATTATTTTACGCGTTGTGTTTTAAAAATATCAAACGGTAATTGAAATTAAATCTTGTTTATTTTACTCATCAGTATTTGAAATAAAGTGTAATTTTATTACCCTCCGCTTATTTACGAAAAATCACAATGAGCGTGGTTCAAAAAAAGTTTTAAAAGAAGTTAACCTTTTTCTTCTTTGTTATATTAGAGGATGCACAGTTATGCCACTCCGATTTTTTTTCAAATTTTTTAGAGGCCGGGAAATATTGCTAAATGTTTTGCCGAGGTTGGGATTGAACACCCCTTTGACGTCCTATATCTTTTTAGCGGCAAGAGGCATCACTTTCTCTGTACTTTCAATATTAATTTTTTAAAAGTAGTTCCCGAACTCTATAAAAAATCTGAAAAAAAAAATTAGAGTAGCATAACATTGCATCCTCTATCCATTTCTGCAATAAAAAATTTGAGGTCGATAATCCATTGTAAGAAGGTAATTGATGCATTGGCATAGAAACGAGTATTATCCCGATTATTATTAATAATTGCTATAAATGCCTTGTAGTAAAATTATTTGTTTATTTTAAGTGTTTTTCTTCCATTAAAGAGAAACTTCAAAGCAAATAAACACACTTAAAAAAATAGCAACCTTTAAACGTGGTTTGTAACTTAATCTGAAATTAATGAAGTAATAATTTTTTATCGATTATAGCCTAAAACAAGTTTATACAAGCTTGTCTTATAATTATACTACTTTGCACAACTTTAAAGTAAACATTTTTAACGTCGGGCAATCAAATTAAGCAAACACGCTTAACAAAGCCGTCCGTCTGCGTAGATGAGTTTGCTTTCAATGTAACGCTATCATTGGTTCCCTGTTTACAATCAATCACAATAAAAATAGGACCAAACTAAACATTTAAATGTGATGCTATTTTTAAAAATTTGAAGCCATTTACAAGTACTTGGTGCAACAATTATTTAATTCAACAAATTAATTTGTTTAATGTTCAAGTAATGTTGACTAAAAAGCTAAATAATTATTTTATACAAAGCAAATTCAATAACTATTTCTATTTTCATATCTAAGTTGGTAAAATTAAATCAAGAAACAGTAATAAGAATTAACAAGATGGAATAATTGAAAACCATAGGATAACACACTGCACTGTGTTACATTATATTATAATATTAATTAATGTTATCTACATTTTAATTTGAGCTTGATATCTGCTATTAATTTGAGTTCTGACTTTATATTTTAATATTATAGAATTAAGCTTGCAACGAAACAATTTTTTTTTTACTAGAGTACTTTCAGTGAAAACTTGGCCGCCATTACCCCTGCTGATACAAATGTAGACTACTCGCTGTATATGTACTGTGCATTAGATATCTGACTGACGCTGGAGACGTATGTCCTCAGGCAAGTGAAGCTTAGCGGTTAACCTAATATTCGGGGGTTAGAGCACATAATGGCGGCTGCTGATTCAATTTTTAAATTTTTAAGAAGTTCACGTTTTGATGTGCATATAATATAATAAATATAATGTATTATATAATTTATGTTCTCGTATGTTCCGACTTTCTCAAGCTAAATGCTCGTAAAAAAATCTAAAAATAGTCTTCTTTGTGATTTACGGGAAAAGGCTTGTCATAATTAGAAGTGATGGGGGGAGGGGGATCGGGGTTACACCTCGGGATATCACGGACTTGACGCCCAATCGTTGTTGGCGCTGCAGCTCCAATAGACAATGATATTCATAATGCAACTTTGGGACACCACGAACTTTACTCTTGCTTTGTTTTGTAGGCCACGCAGTCTATTGAGGCGTGGTGAACCAAAATGCTTTTGATATGGGTAGTTTTGGTGCTCTTCTTTCATCTCCCAAAATTGTAAATCTGCACCTCTCTGTCTATTGGACCTTCAGCTCTAGCAAGTGAGACAGAAGTAACGTTCGTGGTGTCCGGAGCTGTACCGCTTGACAACAACAACAAACAGAGCAGAGGTTCATGCTGTCTACGCAGAGACGACCAATTTAATTAGGTGGGGGTAGTTAAGCTACTGTCATAAACAGAATGCATTTTTGCTCCGTTTGCTATCATATTTAAAGGTTTCTAATAATGTTTAATAAATATTTAATATGCCACTTTGTTAGATAAACAACAACAAAAATAATATTTAGATCAAATTGGTGAATATCGACCTTAAAAAAATATTGCAGAAATGGATAGAGGGTGCAGTGTTTTCTACTCTTTTTTTTTTTAAGATTTTTAGAGCCCTCCAACTATTTAAAATTTAAATATTATATATGTATATATTCTATATAGATATATAATATTAAAGGTACAGAGTACAGAGAGAGCTAGGCGTCAAGAAGCGTCACTTCTTAATAAAAAGGATAGAACTTAAAGGGGCGTGGAGTCAAACCTGAACTTTAAATAAATTTTTAGCAATACTTCCTGACATCTAAAAAAAATCAGAGAACTTTGCAGCTTCTATTCATTTCTGCAATAATGTTGAGGTCGATACTCTATTGAAGTTTAAGATTTTTTTTTTTTTTTTTCAGCTAAGAGGAATTAAAGTTTAAAGCAGCTAAAAAGAAAAGAGCATGCAGCGTGGCTTTATGTGAAACCATATGGAACAACGTTTGAACGTTTTAATCCCGCAGTAAGGTTTCTTCAGCATAACGCGCGCTCAAGCTAAACTTGACAGGCCCAAATTTTATCGTATACATATAATTATTATCACTTTTTTCATCATATATAATTATATATAAAGTTACGTAAGTGATCATATATTATATTATATATGGTGTTAATTTAATGTGCATTGCAAATAATGTAGCTACTAAAAATTAAATTAAAATTATTTTATTAATCCAGTTGCATACAAGTATTATACATTTATAATATGTCAATAACCGGGTACAAATAAAGCATTATGCCTATTAGTTAAGAAACGTTAAAAACAGGAAAAAACATAATTTTTACTTTCACGGTATGCTTTAAAACAGATTATTAAGAAGAATGGGGAATTCTCCTACATTTATTTTAATTTTTTTTTCCAGATGCTCTATGCCTTGAAATTAAATGTCCCAAAACAAAAAAGTTTCAATCTTCAAAATTGGAGACAAGGGAATTTTTTAAAAATCTTCCTTCTTTTGAATTTAGTGCCAAAACGTGACGTAGAAACTGCCTAGAAGGCGAAATTTTCCTGCAATAAATTTATATTTTCGATTACCACTCTTAAAATAAACTGATATTGGAAACAAAACTATTGATACTAGGGTAGAAAAACCCGCTGATTTCGATTGTGTTACTAAAATTTGTAGTCAATCACTCCTTGAAGCTCAAATTATGATATCAGGCAGTTGTTCTGTGTTAACTAGGGAGTTTCTACGTCACAATTTTCAGGTTTGCGCGCGGGTTGCATAATTTGCCCCTATTCTAATAATCCCTTCAGAGTTCCCAAATTTGAGTTTAAAAAGTTGAAACTTAAGTCAAACTTATTGTTAATATGTACCCTATCATAATATAGTAGTTAAATTAAAATTTGAGTTGTAAGAGAATTCCCCATTGTTTTAACTATTTTAATTTTTCTAAATCCTTATACTTAAATATTTATAGTTTGTATTAGGTCTATGCTGGGTATATATATATATATTTATGCAATGTACTATCGTACCTTAATGTTAACTAATAAAACAATTATACATTATATATTTTTATGGAATTAATTTAACAGTAAGTTCTATTAAAAATAGTTATATAAATCAATAAAAAATTACGTATCGAAAGATTTGAGAGCTCTTTATAAAGATATTTCCGGTAAAACATTTGAATAATGTCAGTTTCCTGTGTCTGATACTTTCTTTGTACTTACATACTTACTTGATAAAGAAAAGACAAACTTTTCCTCAACCGTGACTAATAATAATTCGTCCTTACTGGAGTAACAATGGAGACTTTGACAGGAAGGCACGTTTCAAAAAGTCACATGTTGCTTTTGAAGAACATGCCACGTGAGGGTTCTGGACCAATATATAAGCTCGTCTGCCGGTTTGTGAGTCACTCGGGTCTTGAACGGTGAACAGCTCGCTCCGTAGCCAGCCTCTTGTGGCCGCCGCGCCCTCAACACCATGCGGCGCCGCCAAGGTAATACGCATATACAAATTAGCTTAAATGTATTAATTATTTTATTTTTCATATTTACTTATTACTCATTAAGTTTACAATCTAAACTTTCCGAAACCCTAACTTCATGGGTTCTTGGATGCATTTACCTGTTTCGTGACTGAGGGAAACGTAGAAACCTTATTTTTATATAAACAAGATGGAATCCACAGCTTTTGTCAATTAATGGCCCAAAGTCCACATAGCAGTTTTTTTAACTTGCTTTTAATTTTAAAACTTCATTATTTAAGATTTATATTCAGTAAGTGAATATTGAAAATTTATGTGATGTCTAATAGAACTGATGCAAGATGTTAAACTATTTAGTGACAACAATAATAAACTCTATTTTGAAAATTGTTTCACAGAGACAGTATGATTGTGTAACGTTCGTTCGTGTTAGTCTGTTTTAGAATTTAATTTGTTTCATTTTTCGTCTACAACTTCATTGGTGTAAAATTTTGAAACAACTGACTGTTATTGGGACATAACCATATAAGCCACTGATATTTTCGCGGCCTGAAATGACCAGCCCCGAGCGTGTCTTTCTTTGTCCATACAGATGCACATCGCGTGAACATGACTGAGAAGCTGCACGAGTACCAAGGGCCGGTGGGGCGGCTGCATGAAGTCCGCGACCGCCTCTCCCAGCGCGTGGCAGCGTGGCGCGAGCAGTGGGCGGCATGTGGCGGCGGCGTGGCTGGCCTCCGGGCAATGCTGGCGGGCCAACAGCAGCAGGAGACCGCCCATGACTACTCGCACATCTACCGGTGAGTTGCGCACGCATCTAATGGAGTACCGACCTCAATTTTTTTTATAACAGGAATGGATAGAGGATGAAAAGTTATGTTACTATGATTTTTTTCAGATTTTTTAGGGACCGGGAAGTTTTGCTAAAAAGTTTTGGCGAGGTTGGGTTCGAATCCATGTTCCTTTTAGGTCCTATCTTTTATTAAGAGAGGCGGCAAGAGGCGGCACTTTTTCTGCACTTTCAATAATTTTTAAAAAATAATTGCCGGGCTCTAAAAACTCTGAAAAAAATCAGAGTAGCATAACTTTGCACCCTCTATCCATTTCTGCAATAAAAAAAATTGAGGTCGGTAATCCATTAGCTATATCTGCACCGTTAACCAAGGCACTTAGATGACTTAGAACTTTATAAGAAAGGAACTTCTGTATATTTTAAAAACCACAAGTTGGGAAAAATTATTCGCAGAAACCGAGGCTTTGTTTAGTATTTACACGATATGATTTTTTTGTCGTGCAGCCAGAAGACGCGTGGTGAGCTAGTACGCATATCTGCCGCGGTCATGGGCATCGAGTTCTCGTACGCGGCAGAGACTGCGTTCGTGTCTCCGACGCTGCTCAAGATCGGCGTGGCTCATCGCCACATGACGCTGGTATGGGGCCTGAGCCCACTGATCGGCTTCTTCCTCACACCCGTGCTTGGTTCGCTGAGTGACCGCTGCTCGCACCCGCTCGGGCGCCGGAGACCTTTCATTCTGGCACTCTCCGCAGGTGTCTTTTTGGGTGAGCATTGCATCGTCCCAGTTCTAAAAAATTTAATAGTGCTCAACGGGACTTGAAAAGAAAAAGACATAAAACTATTGATGGCAACTGCTACGTCACTATAATAATTTAGCATATAATAATATATAGAAAGCTCAACAAATGTAAGATTAACGCCAAAAGTAGCAAAATCGCAAACTTAATAACTAGTATTCAAATTTATATTACAACCGTGAAAATTAAAAAAAAAAAAAAAAAAAAACTTCGCAAAGCTTTGAAATCTTTAACACGATATAACACTTTGTGAAGCTCACAATATCAGCATACATTAAATTGATTACCATAAGCTTGAAATGATTCTTTAGGTACCTGTAAAAATATCGTTCACGCGTGCATTTGATATTAAGCATTAGTGCAAAGTACATTCCTAACTCATCACAACTACTGTGTTGCAAATATTCGGTGGGTACATTTTGAAAACAAAACAGAAAACCACTAATCGTTAATACTTTAGCAGACGTGGATCTAGGGGGTGACTGGGAGGCCCGCTTCCCTCCCCCCCCCGGAATTTTGGATTTAACATGGACAATATAGGCATTTTCTCCCCTCTAATAATTGTTTATTAAAATTCAGCTTATGAGGCCATCCCACCCCCCTGAAATTTTATTCTATATCAGCGCCTGCGCTTTAAGTATAGGGAAAAGATTTGTCATCTCGATGCCATAAAATGAAATAAGAATTTAAAATAGGCTACTGGCTTAATTAAAATTTGAGATTCATGTAGCTGAGGATTCCTACACACATTTTGATTAATAATAACTTATTTTTACTTCATCACTTCGTTTACATGACGGTGTTTAATAAGGATGCGTTGATGACGCCTCATAAGAATAACATTATCCGTCGTCAACGAATGCGTATTCAACACTTAAACGTTAGTGAATGTCCAACAAAAAATAGTAAACAATCACAGCATGCAACGTCAACAAAGTATTAAATCATTCAATAGTACTCTTATATACACAACTGCAGTACAATATCGCGGTGGTGTTTAGGCCTGCTGCTGGTGCCAAACGGAGAGTCTCTGGGCTACTGGTTCGGGGACACGCATGGGGTGCACGTCAACGACACCCTGACTGACGGTACCATCGCCGACCCTGAGCAATCTAAGGTAAGTGTGATTAATATATTTCGTTTTAATTAAGTTTAAGATCACCGTTAAGTTCATAAGTACAGCTTAATTAAGATCAGTGTGAGTGTGTTATATTATTTGTGAACATACAACAGTATATTGGTGCGCCTTATAAAATATCAACAGGTGCTTTTAACAAAATCATTGCCAAACAAACGTATATATCATATTATATAAGAATTTTTAAATTATTTTTATTTTTCTCGTTTCCCTAAGCTTTTTTCCTAGCTCTAGTTGCTCTTCATGCAAATTATATAATTTATAACAATATTACCGTCACAAAAATATTATATAATCCAAATTTAATATGTTACTAATAGTATTCAACTCAGATAATCTAAAATTTAAAAAAATGTACGTATGTTTGGTAATGTAAATTTTTAAAATATCTGTGAAGCACTGCAGTCTGTTTTCTTCAGTTTTATATGTAAAATTTTTTGATAAATGAGCGCGCGGCATAAAAAGGAGGCATGAAGATTCCAACTAAAAGAAGTAACAAATGTATCATGTAATCTGAGCATCGATCGATCTCGGTAAACATGTTCCAACTTATATTATAGTTTGCACACGTTTGTACAGGTATCGGTGATTGGCAGCCACCCATGGGGAGTGCTGTTCACCGTTCTGGGCACCGTGATGCTCGACTTTGATGCAGACGCTTGTCAGAGCCCTGCGCGCGCATACCTCCTCGACGTCACACAACCTGGTGAGTCACTTCGAGATTTGAGAAACGCTTTGTCACAGATTTAATCAATTGAGAATGAAAGCCTCATTGTTAACTCCCTCGAGGCTTTGTTGTGCCCGAACTCACGCGTGTTTACTGGTGTTGGCAGAGGACCATGCGCGCGGCCTCAGCACCTTCACCATCATGGCGGGGCTGGGCGGCTGCATGGGATACGCTCTCGGAGGAATCAACTGGGATGCCACGGCAATCGGTGAGCCAACAGAGATATGAACAAAATGATCATAGCTCACACAAATTGAAACTTGGTTCATTAATATAGGGTGTAGTATTTACTTGGAACAATTTTCACGTCTAGTAAACTGAATAGGTCTATTCGTAATAAATGCACCAATTAATTCATTTATAAAAAAATTAATTATCTCTATAGGTAATATAAGAAAAATCAGATTTTTTATTGTTATTTACGAACATATACATTGTCTTTATGCGATATCGACACGAGATTGAAGCACGTGTGTGCAGGTTTGATGTTGGGTGGACACGTGCGCGCCGTGTTCTCGCTCATCACCATCATCTTCGTGTTCTGCGTGGCCGCCACCATCACGAGCTTCAGAGAGATCCCGTTGGCGCTGCTCAGCCACGAGGACGCTGCCAACAAGAATGAAACCAATAAGGTGTGTGCTCTAACAGTGACCTCCGTAATACATATTATATGCTACGCTAGCGGCACCACGCTCAGACTCTGCGAGGCACTGATTATTTTAGTTAAATTTCTGGCCATAGACACGGAGATCTCTAAATGTCTATATATATTATGAAGTATATAGACAGCTGTCGCCGGTCTCTGATACTAAAAAAAAAAAACAAAAAAAAAAAAAAAATCATTTTTGTACAGTCGTCTCCAAATTTCCCAAGGTGACGAGTGTATTTCAATTGATTCCTTAATTTAATTACCCATATCAAAAACTTTTGGAGATTATGCAAGCATGTATTTACGCTGACGTTTATTTGACCGCAGGAGGTCCGGCGTGGCCAGCTGACTCGCCAGGAGACGGTGCAGGGCGGCAGCGGGGTCACCAGCTACGGCTCGCTCGCCACCGCGCAGCCCCCGGACTTCACGGTATGTCTTTCAACAAAAACGACAAACTCAAGTATTGTAATATTATTTTTGATTGGCGTTGTATCTGCAAGTCCATTATACTATATAAATTTTGTTATTGGATAACCTACATGAATTTTTTATTGCAATTTGGATAAGGACCTCAAGTTATGTATATTGTCAATTTTTCAGATTTTTTTTTAAACCTCTAACACCTTAAAAATCGAGGGAAGCAACGCTGTAACGTCATGTAGTCATGCAACGTCTTCCTCTGTGAGTATATATAGGCTATGTTTGTGAGTTAAATATTTGCACGACTATAATGTCAGAGCGTCTTTTTCCATAATTTTTATTGTTTTTTTTTTTTAGATTTTAAAGTCCGTAGACAAGATGTTTCTTTATCAGATGACGTTTAATTAATTCCAATGTGATACGTACTGATGACGGAAAAACCGTCATCGGTACGTATCATAGAAGTACAAGTATAAGCGTTCGAAAGAAAAAGAGTGAACTCGGCCGGGAATTGAACCCAGGACCTTTCCCAGGACGGAAAAAGCACATTGGAATTAATTTTTAGTGTGTTACATAAAAATACGTGAAAAAATTTGACAGTACTCAAGGGATCCTATCTCTATCCAAATATGCATTAAAAAAATGTCATGCAGGTTTTTGTCCATTGCCGAGAGCTCAAATATAATTAATTTACATCTATAATTATTTTCAGTAAAATACTGAATTTAAGGTGGATTCACATGGCGATTTTTATCATGCTACGCGACGCGAATAATGCGCACTTGCTATAACATCCATTGGCGACCATATTAAGAGCATCGTAATTAACGCGATTCCCGGCGAATTCGCCGCCGCATAGGAATTCACAGCTTTTACGTCAAAATCGCGTCGCATCGCCGTTGTCGCCATCTGAATCCGCCTTAAGGTGTTTTCTTGTAATTTTTAAGCAGGCAATACCTGGATTGACAGTTGATATATGGATATATGAGGAACTGAGTTAAAAAATCATGCAATATATTAATTTTTCCATGTATAGCCAATTGGTGGTTATATAACTCGTGCTGTTGTGAATGCTGTACCTTTCTGTGGGGCCCACAGGGCGAGATGGCAGAGGACCCAGCAGCAGCAGCAGTGCCGGAGGATCAAGCAGCGCCAGACAGCGACGGTTACGTCAACTACGGCTTTGAGGACATCGAGCCACCCATCGCAACACAGGTACGTTGTCTATAGCACATTAAGTTTTTATTTTAAAACTGACGACGATTTCACTGATCACAAATTATATACGCAGTGAAAAAGACTCGCGATGATGCACATCATTTTTTGGTCCGAGTCTTTCAGAGAATATATTGAGACTTTTAAGTTGATTGAATTATTTTATCAATAATTCTATATACTATAATATAATAAAACTACTTAATTTTTTCTTTGTATTGGTGTCAAGTTGTTAAAATATATATGTATAATATATATGTATGTAAGATTTTTTTTTCTTTATAATTATTAACCATCGACATAAAAACAAACAAACAGTATTTGCATGTAATAATACGAGTCTATATATATTAATCACAAGTAATTATATAATAAAATATACGTTTATAGTTTATATACAGGATAATGGATATAATTTACATATTAAATTTAGCATATATTTGACAGTATTTTTTATCTTCCTTTGAAATAAAATGTAATTTTTTATGTCCACTAATCCAACTATAATTTTATTATTATGCTATGACTCGCCTCTATCTGATCACTGACATGGCGCCATCGCGTGGCGGTGTTTGCAGGCGTCACTGCGCCACTACCTGCTGTCCATCATCCACATGCCTGGCTCGCTGCGCATCCTGTGTGCCACCAATCTGTTCTGCTGGAGCGCTCACGTCTGCTACTCGCTGTACTTCACCGACTTTGTGGGCGAGGCTGTGTTTGGTGGGGACCCGCAGGTGTGTGCATCGACGATCACGGTTTAATTTTAAAGGTCGCTTAAATTCACGCAATGTGTATTTATGGTGATATAAAGGGGGGATCCACAAAGCGTTAAAATAACAATTATGACATTTTTTTTTAAATTATTAATTTAAATTTAATCATTAATGTAGAGCTCAAATTTAATTTTCAAAAATTTGAAAAATTGACACTTAAATCCTTAAATGTAATCTTTAATGCTTTGTGAATGCCCCACCTACAAAATATGGTTTCAATTTTGCTGCCACACTTTGGTATAATTTACAATATGAAATAAAAAAAAAATAGTGTCTTATTTATTGTAAAAAGTTGCCATGGATGCGATGCGGCAACGGCGATGCGACGCGATTTTGCCACACAAGCTGTGAAATCCTATGAGGCGAGCGAATTCGCCAGCTTGCGGCAGCGAAATCATGTTAATTGCGATGCTCTTTTTTTGTAATCGCCAAATATGGCCGCCAATGGATGTCACAGCAAGTGCGCATTATTCGCGTCACGTCGCATGAAAAAATTCGTGATGTGAATTTTCGCACTGTACGTACTTTAAAAAGAAAAAGATATTCCTATGAAATAGAACTTTGTGCACTTACTTAATGCTTCCACCAAAGCGACCAATAAAGAGAGAAATTACAGGACCCTGTAATATTTAATATATGTTGCTATGTTCCACTGTTTTGTTTGTTTTTTACACGTGTCTTAAAAGTTCTTCTTTATTCCCTTCAATGCTAAATTATTATCTTCAGAAATCTATAATGGGTGCGATTCACGAAGCAGTTAGCGAGTTAGCCAGGTTTTTAACCACGTTAAGCTTAACCACGTTAAGCTTAACCACGTTTAACTATAACTGCTTTACGTGTTAAACCACTTATAGTTATTGTGGTTAAGCTAAACGTGGTTAGAAACCTGGACCTGGCTATCTTCTTCGTGAATCTTGCCCAATATCTGCAATTTATTTTATGTATTTATTTGTAATGACACTGACAGCTCATCCCATATTAACCAAGAACAATGACTATTTGAAGAAAACGGTGTATATTTTTTAAAGCACATGACTGTACACACGTACACACACAACCATTCATTCTGACTGGTTGCATGTTGGTGCAGGCCGCAGAGGGCTCGGTGAAGCGCGACCTCTACGAAGAAGGTGTCCGGTTCGGGTGCTGGGGCATGGCCATGTACTCGCTTTCGTGCGCCTGTTACTCGCTGCTCATCGACCGCCTCGTCCAGCGCTTCAAGTAAGTCATCACTCAGGGGCGTAGACAAGGGGGGGGGGTTATAATCCCCCCTTGAGAGCTGAACCTTAGTAAATTTTAAGGGAAAAATAACAAAAAATGGTTCTCGACGGATGCGATTTAGATAAAGTTTTATGAAAAATTTTCTTAAAAAAAAAAATTTAAAAATTTATATCCCCGAAATACATTGTTAATATATCTTTAATTTATTTAAAATCCATCTACAGTATTATTATTATTTAAGTATGCAATAATTATAATATTATAATTATATTATGTATATAGTATTCATTATCAAGTGTTTCATGTTTTTGTATACGAAATGACAACAATTTAAAATATAAAAAATGTTGAAAACATTTCCCGCATAATGTTCAGGATAAAAATAAAAATTATAATATAGTATTTTAGTATTTTTTAATTAATTATGTAGAAGGTAATTACATCTTACAATTGCTAGATTTATTGTCTAATGTATAATACTGCTGTATAATACGTATATATATATTTAAATTTATTATTAAAGTTACAAAAAATCCGATTTTTTGAATGTATTAATTTTACAGTATACTTAATTAATGTAATAAATTGATTTTCCTGTTTTGAAAATTAAAATATAAATATTTTTTTTTGCTCGTACGTACATCGTCTTAAAATGTGGTCTATTTTTAAAGAAAAAGAAGTGACAAAAATATTGGAACTACATAATTTACGATTTACCAATAAAATATAAGAAATTTGCTGCAACTTTGCATCGAAAAAAATTATAGTCCACGTCCCTTTTTCAAAAAACTCACGCATCATGAAACTAATAAAAATAATATAAAAGTGGTTATTAGATGAATTACTTGATTTAACTAAAATTATTTACTCAAAGCTTTATTTATTACGTTAGTGCACGTATTGAAAAAATGAATTAAAAAAATGGGGTGCAAAAAATAGAAAATTTAAAAAAAATTGCAACGTACAGGCCATACATTCTCTATAATATAGTATTTTTTCATAATTTTACCCTAAAATAGGGGGCGTGTCCCTAAAAAAACGCGCCTGCGGCGGGCTATTGGGAAGCTACGCCCCCCAAACCCCCAGTGGGCTGTTCTCAATCTTTATCTTGAAGAACCCCCCTTCCCTTGGACATATCCTGGCTACACCACTGGTCATTACCATGGATCGTCTGAGCTGGAAACGAAATAATTTTGTCTCCATTATTGTCAATAGTCAATACTAATAATCAAAAATGAAAATTAAGATGAACAAATCGCTCATCAAGATAGTAAGATAGTAATATTTTCGTCTCCAATAATGCCAGATAATATTTGAGGAAATAGTGTCAGTAGTAAAGTTATTTTCATGATCTTTTAACTATACAAAAACCTTGGTAAATAAAATGACTGACTCATTAAAATTCCATAATTTTGAATTTAAATTAAATATTAAATTCAATTAAAATAATTGGGCTTAAAGGGGTCATTTAAAAATTGTAATGTGAGGAGTTTATTTTAAATGTTTAATTCTTATTTGAAGAACTTGCTTTCTTGTTTAAAAAAAAAAAAAAAAACGTTCGCGTTTATCGAAAGAAGAAGAGAGGATTGAGAGGATTTACTTTTAACTTTATTTCTATTATCTGATAAAATTGTAGTAATAACTTTTTATATATTATTTAACTACAGAGTTTAATACTCGTTATGTGTAGTCGTCGTTGACTTTTACGTACTCCTGCTCTGTTCGGCAAGATGAATTGATATAACTCTTCAAGTCAGAAATCCTTATAATTTCCGATTTATATCTGATAAGCGATTTGCACATCTTTATATTAATTTTTTGAATTGAGCATTAGTATTGGAACAAATTAATTAATGTAATAAATTACAAGAATGTTTTATCAGTATAACTGATATTTAAAATTACATTAAAAATTAAAATTCGATTTTTAAATAAGTAATTTACAATTTTTTTACAACATTCTTTAGAGCTGCCATCTGTTGGTGGGCCCATGAAACAATCCCCAAATTTAAAAGTGATTTTTCTAGCTACTTTATGGCAAAACTGCGTAGGGGAGTTAAAGGGGTAGTAATACCCTCTAACAAGTATAAGATGAGTAAATTGGCATCTTTTTATCAATTATTACTGATTTTTTTTTCCATTTTGTGCAGGCTCTTAGCAACGAAATTAAATCACCGGAAATCCTTCACTTTTTCATATAGCTCCAATTTTTACACCATCGTTAGAGGGTTACATTAGCATGTTAAAAATGAAGTTTCGTCATATTGTGTGCAACAGTTCTTTCCCTATCATCCCCTAAATTTCGGAACGCTAAGCGCTCACTTATATGACGGTGTAAAAATTGAACGAACCATCGTGTTAAAATTTATGGAACTGATACTTAAGTACTCTCTAAGAACAGAATTACTCAAAAAAGAGAAAAAAGTTATTAAAAAAAAATATTTCAACCCTTCTGTGTGTCTCAACCCCAAAAATTGCATTTCTTTTATTGGTTTTCCATATTAAATTAAAGGGATTCGACACAAAATTTTTATTTTAACGATAAATTGTCCTCCTGAATCCAATGGTACTGTTTGAATATTAACCAAAACAACCCTTCATTAAAAAATGAGCTCTTACACATCAAGTAATCAATGAAACTTCTTTTTGACATTGCCACTCAATTAGGCTTTAGTTTTTACTAAAGGAACAGCTTTTGAATTTTTCAAATCGGTTCACATCAAAAATTCTAAAATTTAGGGTAGAAAAAAATCCTCCCTTAAATTCGAATCCTTGGTGTTAAACGATTTGAAAAATTCAAAAAAAATTCTTGCGGTAAAAAAATTAAGCCTGATTGAGTGGCAATGTCAAAAAGAAACTTTATTGATTATTTGATGTGGTAGAGCTCATTTTTTAATGAAGGGTTGTTTTGCTTAATTTTAAAACAGCACCATAGAATTCAGGAGGGCAATTTACCCTAAAAAATAAAAATTTGGTGCACTGAATACAATTTTTGCATCCTTTTACACCGTCATATAAGTGAGCGCTTAGCGTTCCGAAATTTAGGGGATGATAGGGAAAGAACTGTTGCACACAATATGACGAAACTTCATTTTTAACATGCTAATGTAACCCTCTAACGGTGGTGTAAAAATTGGAGCTATATGAAAAAGTGAAGGATTTCCGGTGATTTAATTTCGTTGCTAAGAGCCTGCACAAAATGGAAAAAAAAATCAGTAATAATTGATAAAAAGATGCCAATTTACTCATCTTATACTTGTTAGAGAGTATTACTACCCCTTTAACTCCCCTACGCAGTTTTGCCATAAAGTAGCTAGAAAAATCACTTTTAAATTTGGGGATTGTTTCATGGGCCCACCAACAGATGGCAGCTCTAAAGAATGCTGTAAAAAAATTGTAAATTACTTATTTAAAAATCGAATTTTAATTTTTAATGTAATTTTAAATATCAGTTATACTGATAAAACATTCTTGTAATTTATTACATTAATTGATTTGTTCCAATACTAATGCTCAATTCAAAAAATTAATATAAAGATGTGCAAATCGCTTATCAGATATAAATCGGAAATTATAAGGATTTCTGACTTAAAGAGTTATATCAATTCATCTTGCCGAACAGAGCAGGAGTACGTAAAAGTCAACGACGACTACACATAACGAGTATTAAACTCTGTAATTAAATAATATATATAGAGTTAGTACAATTTTATCAGATAATAGAAATGAAGTAAGCTACAATACAAATCATACACATGCTGCCCATGCACACTTTAGTTATCTTAACTTATCTTTCTTTTGTTACATTAATTTTGTTACACCCTTGCCGCCCCACCGAGATCGTATTTATTGTTACAGGGCGAAGCGCGTGTACGTGGGAGGTCAGCTGGTGTACTGTTCAGGTATGACCCTGCTGGCTCTGACCAGACATCGCGCTGGCGTCATCGTCTTCTCATGGACCGCCGGCGTCATGTACTCGACGCTCTTCACCATGCCGTACCTGCTGGTAGCGCACTACCACGCCGAACACACGGTAAATGTCTTGCCACCAAATTACAGTCAAATTAATGACATTTCCACCGGAAGTATATCCAAAAGTTTTATAATTTTCTGTCCTTATTTGAAGTTTAAATTTTGCAGAAAGATTTGTAATAAAAGTATTGGCTTGTTTGCAAAATTTAAAAAATCAACTGGAAAGCCAGGATTTCAGCTTCTTTCATTAGAGGATTTTTGAACGAGTTATGACTTGTCGCCTTGACAAATTTTCCACTTGCAGCCTTGTTAATCATCATGCAGAAGGGAACTTTTCCGAGGCGACGACTGTACCATATATATATATATGTATAATACTATAATATATATATATGATATATATATATATATACAGATATATAAGTATATCTGTACCTATTGCTAGGCCCGATAAGCGGCTCTACCCCTAACACAAATGACGTAACTTCCGGGCTTCAGCTACGGCTGCAAGATTTGTACGTGATATGAATTGACGTACTAGAATACACAGTGATCAAATATCGAAGTTAATATGCTTCATTATGAAAATTTAACATTGGTTATCTTATATACTTATCTTCTCCTAAATTGCTCGCAAGATGAAAGACAGCAGTTTATAAATATTATATTTTTCTTCAGCACTTATAATTTGTGTATAGTTTCAATTTTATTATACAGCATAATAATATAATATTAATATTATTATATTATTAATATAAAAAAATTAAAAAAATCATTAATACACTGTATTCTTGATATTCGTTAATATTAATATTAATTGACTCGTCATTGTTATTGTAATTGTTAACCAAGTTTAATGCCGCATGCAGTTCTCGGCAGTCCCTGAGCCCGTGGACACCTTGGAGGCGGGGATAGGACAGCCTTTGGCAGCAGCACACCCGCCCCCAGCAGCCGCCCCACAGCAGTTGCGAGGCCTCGGTACCGACGTGGCTCTAGTCAGCAGTATGGTGTTCCTGGCGCAGCTTATCCTGTCGGCGTGCATGGGCGCCATCGTCAGCTGGGCAGGTACCACCAGCGCCGTGGTGTGTGTGGCCGCCGTCCTCAGCTTTTGTGGGGCCATGTGTGCCACGCAGGTGCTCTACCTTGATCTTTAACCTCTTTGTCTGCCATCGTGCCAGCAAAGCAACCGTTACTGCCATGCAAATTCTTCATCAGAGCTGAGTATAAAATACACGTGCATTGCAGATTACAAATACATAATAGGTCTGTTCGTAAATACACAATTAGAAAGAATCGATTATTTGTGATGAACCTTATGTTTCATGTACAGAATGTTCACTACAAATAATCGATTCTTTCTGATTGTGTATTTACGAACAGACCTATTATTATATTAAATATAAATTGGGTGTGATTGATGAAGGAAAATATCCATCACGTATTTCTCATTAACCACGTTTAGTGTCAGCCTTAATTAAATCAATAACACTAACTGAGGTTGAATATATTTCTGGATATAACTCTTTGTGATTCGCTCCCAAATATCTTATTACAACAAGTGTAAATGTAGCCAGAGCGAAATACTTGCACACCTACATGTGTTTACATTGTCTGCAAGCGACTTAATATGAGAAATATTAATTTTTGTAGTAATTATTTTTATTTTAATAACACACAATTTTTAAATTATAATTTTGTTTACCTGTTTATTCGTTTATCTAGAAATTTGAATTGTGAAAATTAAATTAGTCTCGTCAGAAATACGAATAAAACATTTTAACGTTAATGGAGTATCGAACTCATTTTTTAATTGCAGAAATGGATTGAGCGTGCAAAGTTATGCTACCCTGATTTTTTTCAGATATTTTAGAGCCCGGGAAGTATTTTTAAAAAATTATTGAAAGTTCTTTTTGTGACGTCACAAAAAAATAAGACAAAAATAGGACTTGCCGCCTCGTGACGTCACAAAAAGGACTTTCAATAATTTTTTAAAAATACTTCCCGGGCTCTAAAAAATCTGAAAAAAATCAGGGTAGCATAACTTTGCACGCTCTATCCATTTCTGCAATAAAAAAAATTGAGGTCTAATGAGATCCATACTCCATTGAAAGAGAAAATAGAGCCTAGAGGACATTTGTCTTAATCTCAGCTGACCGTAGCAGCATTAATTATTAGCACATTTCAAATATATTTAGGTAAAAGAAAAAAAAGATCGATATTTATTACAATTTATTTCTGTCATTTATTGTAGCTTACTATACGTATAAAATTAATTTCTATTAAGGGGAAAAAAATCGAATTATGAATGTTTATAGACCGCTATTTTTTAGTAAATAATTATATATTATTGTACGTGATTGAATTATTTGAATTTGTATTGTGAATTATTGTAACTACTAAAACATTTAAATAATATGTTTACTATTCAGTCTTGATCCACACATTCATGATATGCTTGTACGTACAGTACCATAATAGCTACCATACAATAAATTATGCTTATATAATATGCAGTATATACCCATAATAACATTCATAACAATTAATGATTCACTATGTTCCTTCCAGAAACGGCATGCTTCAATAAATTACATAGTGCATGAGCTTATAAATTACATTTTATGCATCTCGTGCATACAAAATTGAATTTTTAGCTATTTCATACCACTAATATTTTGTTATTTTGGGGTATAATGTTTAATTAGTATTGAACTAATACTGCACGCAAAATTAAAATTAAGATATCATCAATTGAGCTTCAAGCAAAATCCCTTTACAAGTAAAGGGATCTTTTGGTTTCAAGGAGTCGTGCATAACTTTTAAAATAAAATTGAAAAATTCGAAATACATGGATTGAACAGTGAATTATTCCGATAATCAATAAATTTGATACAGCCAAATTTTCATCTCACACTGTAATAAACATTGTGTTTCTCTATAAGCTTTTAACACTACAGATTTTTTAATTGGCTTTAAATGATACACCATATGCAAAACAAGGCAAGATAATTTCTTATAAGAAGTTACCTGTAAAGGTAATGAAATAATATTTATTGTTCGTACGTCAATTTTGTCTCATATAGTGTATCTGGTACGTGTTCTCAAATATTAAACTTAATTCCTTGTTGTCACTTGTAAATTATAAATTGCTTGATCTTAGCCTTATATAAATGAGGGCTTTCATATATGCATTATTGCACGGAGAAATATATTACTAAGAATTTAAGCATGACAATATAGCACAGATTTTATTATTTTGTGTTTTTAATTGTATTGTTTGAGTGATTGATTGTTTTTGTGAGACGATCGGCACATAATCATGTGTATAATATAGACCCCATTTCGTTATTGAATGAATTATTTATAGTAAAAGTTTATATAATATAAATATTAACAAAATATTAAGTTATTATTATACTTATAGTTCCATTAAATTGCATATAAAATATGAGATCGTTCCACTACCTGTTCTTTTCCTGTGATTTTTTTTTACCTTCACATGCTATATTAATAAGAGATCTATACGAAGTAGCTCTAACTGCATCATGCAATTATTATTAAATCAAGTGTCTTAATCTTCAAACTTTTGAAGTAATTTTTAAATGTACTATACATGCATTAAAAGTTTAACTATTAATGCAAAAAATTATGCAGGCTCGGACTGAGAAGCTAGGGGCCATGCAGTCAGGGCCATATAGGCATTACAGACCTGAAAGAAGGTCTGAGGCCAATTTTTGTATACCCTTTGTGTTAAAAAGTGGAGAGGCCAGTCAGGGATCTCTGACCCAGCTTTATGGCCAATCCGAGCCTCATATTATGTCACTTTTCAGTCGCATGTAAAATTAGTGGGACAGCGTGTGTAAACCCTGCACTATAATTAATATGATATGTTAATTCCACTGTTTGTGCTAACTGTTTACCATTAAATGTTGATAGTTTTGTTTTAATTGCAAAATTCTTCTGTATAGTTTCAATAACTTGTTCAATTTGTTCAGTTACTTCGGAGTCAAATAATATTTTTGTACGACGAGAATCGAATGAAATTAATTTTAAAAATTGAGAATGCTCTAAAACTTAATCGCTCATAATAGTTTAAACAAATTCAATCTGGTATATATAGTTTTCTCACAACAGCTCCATTTCTATTTTCTGCATGTCGATAAGGCCAATGTTAAACTTCTACCCCAGTTTTCACAAAACTGATAACACAGATTCTCTCTTCAAAATTGGTATGTCACCTATTAATGGCAAGTTCAAAGTCCCCTGCAGGTCTTAATTGTTGAATTCAGGTGCAACGATCGCGAGATTTCAATAAACTGGGATTCATCCTTAAAAGATAATAAAAGATAAACCATAGCCACCACGGAAAATATTTTAAGCCTGATATATACCTGATATACCCCCACCACTTATAGTAGAGCTACACATGGTATCCTTTCCAAGTTTAATGTAGTTTTATTATATCCGCTTATTATATTACAGAGACTATAATAGAGTTAGTGCGCCTCGCGATGTTCATTTGTGTCGCTAAGGTCCATCTTGCCCTTGAAAATGAAGCAGTGTTTTTTTAAATTTTATCAGTTATAAATAACGTAAAAAATCTAATTCTTCAATAATAATTGTCAACTGTATTTTTCGGTTTGGAGTGGACCGATGTTCCGTAAAGGAATTTTCACTAAAAAATCTTCTTGGTGAAAAGACAAATTCACGTTTTATTTTTATTTTTATTTTATTTTTTTTTTTTTTTTTTAACATAGGTTTAGATAGAACGGTGAGGACACTGAAAAATCAGCTGACTTTAAGCCTCTATTATACGAACGCTTTTACACCTCTAGCAGCAACATGTGCAGTACAGTATTTACTAATATAATATGGTGTTTTTAGTGCACTAGCTGGTTTAATGGTGCTATATCCGTGCTCGTTATATATATATATATGCATAGTTTTTTGTGATCATTACATAATTATATATTATAACAGTATCAATCTTCTAGGTGTTAAATTAAAATAATTGTATGTAACAATTTCATGTATGTGATGTATATAATTAATCCAACTTGAATTAATTCAATTATTATTTTTAGTCTCCAAAACAGTCTCAAAAACTCAATATTCAAATTCAAATTTTTATTTCGATCATAGAGGCTGTACAGCATATATTCTACATTTCAAATGGACTGTTAAAATTTATATTTTACTTTTTGTAAAAAGGAATACGTCAATAGAGAATGAAAAAACGTGCCCTCCTAGAATTTAGGCGCTTTTTATTTTCGTTATAACATTGAATATATTCATGATTAAAATCATGTGGGCGTCACCAATTATTTGATTAAATCCCACATGACAGTCTTGTTCCATTTTTTTTTTTTTTTTTTTTTTTAATTTAAAATTTAAAGAGTGACGCGCATTTGTGACACTAAATATTTCAATTGTTTAATTGTTATAATATTTAGACAACTTTTATGAAATTTTTTATTGCATAATTGGATAGCAAGGATCTCGAATTATGTATTTTTATTTTTTTTAAATTGAACCCTCTAACACCCTTAAAATTGTGCTGCAAAACGCTGTGACGTCATAGTCATGTAAATATTTAACACACAAACATAGGGAAAGTCGTTGCATGACAATGACGTCACAGCGTCTTTCCCCTAATTTTTGAGGATGTTAAAGGGTTCAAAAAAATGTGAAAAAAAAATTGGCAATACATTACTGGAGGTCCTCTATCCACATATGCAGTAACAAAAAAAATCATAGAGATTGTCCATTACTACTCTACCCTTCCCTACAAAAATATGAAGACATAACAAACAAGCCCCTTTTATGCAGGACATCATTTCGAATTAGTTGTTCATGAACTTTATCCCCAATATGTTTGAAGGTGTGGTGAACTTAAAAACGTTATAAGTGACTGATGGATTAGAATGCTCTTCTTAATTACCTCATATGTGCAAATCTCGTAGTCTCTTTTATAGCTGCAGTGTCAGCAAATGAGGCAGGCCGGGGTAAAACGTTCATGTTGTCCCGAGATGTATAATTTTCTGTTAAAGGATAGTTTCTTCTTACTGTTGTTTGTTGAGCTTTCTGCCCATAAAAGGGTGTATAATAGCATATTGATATATTGATCTTGTAATCTATTTTATCGTATTAGTAATTTAGTATAGAGTTTCATAAATGTACGAGTTCATAATTTATTTAATTTGTGGAAATTAAGAAATGAAATTTATTATTTGATAGTTTGATATTTGATTACATCAGTATTTTTTGTAGAACATTTAATTCATACAAACTTACATACTAATATTACATGAAATGATAGTGTAAAATTAAAGATTAATACATTAGTAGTTCTTAAATATACTGCATATAATATTTATGTACTAAAAAAATATTATGTAGTTATAATTATATCAGACACCCTGGATATTAATTCAATATGTAACCTGCAATATACGCTGCAAATTTGCAAGGAATCATTACAATAAATAGTTATGCACTGATATATATATATATTAAATACTATAATTTATGTTAATTATACTAATTACATGGCCTACAACTAGCGTGTTTAAATACTTTCATGCTAATGTGTACAATTTCATCCAGATCCGAGTTCTAAATAACATGCACATAAAATATAATATATGACTATGCGTCGACGCATAGTTCATGTTACTTTGTTTTGGTTATAAATTGAAATGCACTAAAATCTATTAATTAATATTTAATTGTCATTTGAGAATTTTATGTCCCCCTAAAAATTAAATACTTAAATTCTTCAAGAATGTAATGCCATAACTTGAAAATGAGAAAATTGATGTATAATATAATTATCACAGTTATTATAAATTATTACTACTGTTAATATTTTTTGTTAAAATTTCTATAATTAAATATTGAAATATTAAAAATTATATAAATTAATTCCTCTCATCAGGTAGAGACTAAAGTGCCGTGACCTCACATCGTAATCATTTATTGGTCCATCCCTTTTTTTTCAAACTTTTTGGAAATCCACCCTCTCCTCAAAATATTGACTTGATAAAGCACCAAGAGATGTCATGGAAAATATCCTCGGTAGAATCAGTATGACTTAACTACACGTGTACTTTAGCCAGTAGCAAAGTTCTGATACAAAAAGAATGCCACTTTTAGAATCACTCAGATAAAATCCACCAGATGTCTATACCTGTCTTTATAATATGACGTCAATTATGTTGCCACTACAATTCAATATTCATTGCTGCTATGACAATAATGAAGTATTAAACTTAATTGTTGACAAAAATGTTCATATTAGCATATATAAACATTTTGTCAAACCAATAATGTTGTTGTCGTGTTTTATAATTTTTTTTCTCTGAATATTATTATTATTCAAGTGAACAAAGTGACCAAAATATTCAAATCTGAAAAAAAAAAAAAAACAAAAAAAAAAAAGAGTTCAAACGGTGCAATTTCTAATGAAGACATCACAGAATCGCCTTGTATACTTATTGATAATGTTTTATGCGATTGTAATTGTGTATATTATGACATTACAAACCTCATAGGAAGTTCTGGAAGGCGTGAAATAATATTAAAAACAATTAAATATTTCATATTGCATGATATTAACTCTCCCCAATCCTCACCCAATTACTTTTTTTTATTGTTCCTTGAATATCAATTTTTTTTATTGTTCCTTGAATAATACATACAAGTAAAGATAAATTGTTTCTATTATATATTAATAATATACACAAAAAAGAAATTAATTAAGTAAAACAGCATAATATCATTTTCTAATGTATATAGCAACACCCACCACTGACAAAATTCTTCTGAAAGTCCGAAGATTTTGACAATTACCAACAACATTCTTGGAGTTTCTTCACCTCCATGACCTCTAATTGTTGGTAGTTTAGAGTTTTTGATCGATTTACTACGGTATATTTTAATTTAATTATTGAAAATATTCAGAATCCTTTCACAAGCGTGCAATAAATGCCGAGTATGTTACGATATAAAATTGCTTGTTATATTGTAACGTTTGTTAATGTTTCAACTCTAATAATTTTATTTGATTGGTTGTTGTAAAATAAAATATGTAATACGTTCTAAATAGCTATAAATAGCATAATATAATTATAAACATCGATGTAGGACTATATATAAAATAATACTAATACAGTTTTATTTTGCAAAAACTTAATGTTAAACATGAAAATAATTTGTGAATAATAAGGAGAATAAATTAGAAACAGTGGATATTTTCTTGCAATAAATACCAATTAAATTTGGATAAAATTTTTAATAATATTTGAATGTAATTATCATCCATGTTCTTCGTAAATGTATTCTCAGCAACGTAATTACATGATTATTTCATTAAATTTTACATTGCAGGGCAAAGAAAAAAATGAGGTTGACCCTATTTGGCCATAATCACCTCCAATTTATTAATTTTTGTCCATTTATTTTTAATCACTAATACAAAATAATAAATAATCACAACCAAATTTAGTTTATGATATATTATATAACAATGTAAGCATCATCTTCATTTTTTTATGTGTTATCAAACTCGATCGATTTACTAATAGATGTATATTTGTTGTAATCTGTATTATTAACCATTAACGACACAATAAATGTCATGTAAAAACAATACTTATATTTTCATTTCAATTTCAGGTGAAAATGGCCAGCAGGTATGTTCTGGATGATTAGCCTTTAGTCTTAAAGGCCTTCTGAACCTTTGCACAGTATTAAGTGCACGGTTAGCTTTGCTTCAGGGTGATTCGGCTGCATAATTTTTTTGGTTTCAGTAGCACAAATATCAGAGATAATAGCCGATGAAGAAGCACCTGTGACGTCACTCACGCTCATTCAGCGGCGACAATATAGGGAAATCCCTGCAAAAGATAGGTTCATTCCCGCTGTAACCACGGCCACAATTTTACTTCTGGAATTTTGAAACTTTACCAGGGCAGTTTTGATAGTATTTGTCAAATAGCCTGAAAGATTTTTTTTATGACATTCATAGAAACCGAGTTATTGCGGTAGAAAGAGGAGCAAAAATGTTGTATAGGAAAACAATGTTAAATTTTTAGCTTATCTTGCAACCGCAATAACTCAATCTGTACACAAGCCACCAAAAAAATTCTTTCAGTCTATTTGACAAATATTATCAAGACTGCCCTGGTAAAGTTTCACAATTCCAGAAGTAAAATTGTGGCCGTGGTTGCAGCGGGAGTGAACCTATCTTTTGCAGGGATTTCCCTATATTGTCGCCGCTGAATGAGCGTGAGTGACGTCACAGGTGCTTCTTCATCGGCTATTATCTCTGATATTTGTGCTACTGAAACCAAAAAAATTATGCAGCCGAATCACACTGAAGCAAAGCTAACCGTGCACTTAATACTGTGAAATGGTTCAGAAGGCCTTTAACTGATATATAGCATATATTATATCCAGCTGCATGGATTTGGATGCAGGGTTAAGAAGTCAGCAGTAATTTTTACTTGTTTGGGAAGTTTTAGTTGTAAAATATACGAAGATAACTCGTAATATTTATGCATTACGTGATGGGAAAAAATCAAAATGAGATGTTTATTACTACTTTAATTATTAATTATTATGTCTCTACAAAATATATTAAGTTTAAATGCCTACATTATCAATAAGCTTGTTCGCGCGTAAATAAATACTCAATCAGAAATAATTTTTTTTATTGTTGATCCTTATATTCCATGCACAGAAGGTTCTCATCAATAAAAATCGATTCTTCTTTATTGTGTATTTACGAACAGACCTGAAATTATTCATAATTTAGGATCCCTTCCGCGAAAGAGAGCATATATCGATGACATCGTGCATGCAAGCAACTTGAAATTAACTCAAAGTATATACGCAATACGCAGTACATATAATTATTGTAGCGAGTCCAATTAAAATTATGCACCCGGCCTTTTCCCAATTCAATAATTAATAATTCCATATATTGTGGGTGAATGTAGTGGAACGCATATGGCATGATTTTTTTACGATTGTTTGTCTTATACATAGCTTTGTGGAACTCAAATTCAACAGTATTATGTTCGTAAATACACAATCAGAAAGAATCAATTATTTGTGATGAACCTTCTGTACATGGAACATAAGGTTCATTACAAAAAATCGATTCTTTCTGATTGTGCATTTACGAACAGACCTAATATCTAGCTGTTATAGAGTCTATAGTATATTATCTTTCACCATTGCATGCATTTAATTAAATACAAATTGAGCTTTCTATAATAACTATATATAATACACCATATTTAAGATATTTTTTTTGGAGGGGGGGGGGGAGGGGAGAAAAAATGCCACAGTCATATAAAGTATTCTTATTTATTTATTAAAAATATAATATAATTATTATGTATATATTATGATAAAAATAAAGTTAAAATATTTTTATTCAGAAACAATTAATTTATATAATTAATCGAGTTTAATTAAAAAGCTTAAAATTGTAAAGGGCAATTTTTAGAATGATACAACTCCCTGTAAATATTTCGTAATAAAAATATAATCATGTAGTAAAATTCTTGGATATCAATAAAATGTGGCGGATAAAGCTTTAAACTTCCGTGTCATTATTTTGTATATATATTATGTGCTGCATCCATGGCTTAAAGATAAGGTGGCTAGCTGTAGCGTTCACTCACTCATGCCTTATATTATCTTGCTTCAGCCTGCTTTCTGTGATAACACAAGAGTTGCCATGTTGTATCAACATCACACAACAGAAATAAAGAGTTTTTAGATTGCACACGATATTTTTCTCTATAGTAAATACATTTTTTTATACTATAAAAAAAACTAGAACAATTTAAAATAATTTAATTATATAAAAATGTGGAGCTTTCAACCAGAGCCAGGAATTTTACCACCGGAGGAAAATAGAAGGTAAGTAATGCGATTTTAAATAATTTTGCATGGACTACAAATTTGTTCATCATATATTAATTATGTGTAAAGTGCATGCCACACATTATGCAGCTTTGTTTTGCTTAATGCTTTTTTTTATTTCAATGCGCTTACACTGTTACCTCCTTTCTCTTCTTCATATTTAAGCGTCAAGTAAACTTGTAGGAATGAATTTTATTATCGATTTTATTTTTTATTTTTATTGATAGAAATGTCTAGCAATATCTCAACTCACTCAACTGCATGTATTTTGTATTTTCATATTGAACATGGCAATAATGATGCGATAAAACTGAAACTATAAAATAATAGTGATCTAAAAATGTCGAGGTTTACGTTTTACTGAAATAACTAAACGCTACATATATGCATGCTCCCGTTAACCGGTTTAATTTTCAGAACACAACATGTAAAAGGAGTCACCTGTTTGTTTTGAATTGTTGAAATAATGCAATTAGATTTTGTAGTAAATTTAATTAACTTGTATATATAAAAATCAATCAAATTGATTTTTTTTTAATTTAACGAGAGGAAAAAATATATTGCATTATATATTTCACCATTGTATATCATTAATTATGTCATGCATAATTTTACTGCAGAATAAATATGATACCCATACTAATTATTTTAAATAAAAAGAGCTTAAAATTTTATATTGAACTTCTCTTAAATTATAATAAGTAAAAGTAAAAAAAATGTATCAGGTATCGTTTGAATAATTATTTGAGTTAAAAAAATCATCTCTTGGTACAAAATACATAAAATAAAGTAAATTAACGTTGCATATTACACAGTTCTTACGATCAACGTGGAACAATATAAGTAGTTTTGTAAAACACACATGCATGCTATAATTTCTTCCTATATACGTATTTTTAATATATATGTTTCAAAATCCCATCCTGGAAGTAAAATAAAAGTATTTAATTTTACAGTAAATGCAAGACACGTAAAACGAACAGTTGTCTTTTCGACTAAAAGAAAGTGCATTAATAATAAAATTATGGCATGTAATTATAAAATTCTCAATTGCATTATTCCTTGCCGTTCCTTATACAATGTAACTATAGCAGACCCGCGCGAAATCAATAAATTTCAATGCAAGTAATAATGTAACATTATAGGTTTAATTTTTAGCATATATAACTACATAAATTTATAATACAAAATTATAGGTTAAAATTATTTCATTATTAATTTACTGTCACCCGGCCCCAAAACAGGCCGTGGCCACACCATATAACATTTAATAGATACTTTATATTTTTTGTTCATATATATTATTGCTCGAGTTAATTATTGAAGGATTATTACTGATGAATTATTAATTGTATGTATTGATGAGGGCCAGATTGTTTATTTCTTGTTAATGTTTCTTGTTTTAATGTGTTATTTATTAAGTATATGGTCGTACATTGCAACATGTGATTAATGAACATTATCCATATATATATTGACGTGCTTATATTGTTGTATGCAATCGAAAGGCAATAAAAGATTATGAATTATATCCTTTCTCGATCCCTCCCTTATATCCCTAATAATATATACCCCGCCTCGAGCGCCGCTCCAAGCATTCCAAGCTTATTATATAGTGGTGTATTCTTTTGTAACGAGAAAAATAAATTAATTATGAAGATCGATGACCTGCATAGTAATTAATTAAAGAAATTATAATCAATTCATTTATCTAACTCTAGCTGTTATGTATAATATTTATTTGGGTGAAATAAATAAATAAATAATAAAATCCGAACTATATAATATATTAACTACAGAGTGAACCACAATTCGCGTGCCAACTTTTTTCGTAAATTTGGTATTGCAAAAATTTTCGTACAAACTTCAAATTTGGTACACTTGTAGCTGAGGGTTGTAAAAATTAGTTCAGGGTGTTAAAGTTTTTATTGGACATCAAGAACACCCCTTTCAGGGGTGGTTTTTAGAAAAATTATTTTCGTCTTATGGAAATTCAATGTTAAATACAACTTTTTTTGAAATCATTGTATTTTTGCGCAGAAAGTTTCTAGCATGGGGTAATCGACCCTTCTAAACTCAGAAATAATTTTAGATTTTTTCCCCGACGCACCCCTAAGGGTGGAGACCTACCCCTAAAATCCATTTTTCTTAAAAATTGTGCTAAAATAATGAAATTAATTTTCAAGGGGAAATCGACCCTCCTAAACTCGGAAATAATTTTAGATTTATTCCCCGACGCACCCCTGAGGGTAGAGACCAACCCCTAAAATTCATTTTCCTTAAAAATTGTGCTAAAATTATGAAATTAATTTTCAAGGGGTAATCGACCCTCCTAAACTCGGAAATAATTTTAGATTTATTCCCCGACGCACCCCTGAGGGTAGAAACCTACCCCTAAAATTCATTTTCCTTAAAAATTGTGCTAAAATTATGAAATTAATTTTCAAAGGGTAATCGACCCTCTTGAACTTGGAAATAATTTTAAATTTTTTCCCCGATGCAACCCTGAAGGTAAACTGCTACCCACCATATCCTTCATTCTTAATAATCGATTAGAAATTGTGAATTAAATTTTTTTCGGGATTTATCGAAATTTTCACAGAAAACAATATCCCATGCAGACTCACCCCTTCACTTGCAGCATGACTGTGGTTTCACTCAATGTGCCCACCGTTAATTGGCGTAATGGCACATGTTGGTCCCCTCAACGAGGCTATGTGTGTAGGTGCAGGGCCTCTAACATCTGAGGTGTGACCAATTCCATGCAACGTCTGATCTCCACTTTCAGTTCGTCAATGGTCTCAAATCTCCTTCTTGTAAACATTTCGCTTCAGAAAGAGATTTGAGACCATTGACGAGCTCAAAGTGACAGACGTTATGTGTTATGTGGAATTGGTCACACCTCAGTTGTTAAAGGCACACATAGCCTCGTTGTGCAGACCAACATTTGCCTTCACGCCATGCAATTAACGGTGGACACATCCATCGTCATGCTGCAAGTGAAGAGGTGAGTCTGTGATTTCTTTTTATTAAAGATTCCGATCCCGAAAAAAAAAAAAAAAATCACAATTCCTACTCGGTTATTAAGAATAAAGGCTATGGTGGGTAGCCGTACGTTGACCCTCAGGGTTGCGTTGGGGAAAAAATCTAAAATTATTTCCGAGTTCAGAAGGGTAGAGTACCCCTTGAAAATTAATTTCACAATTTTTAAGAAAAATGGATTTTAGGGGTAGTTTTTCACCCTCAGGGCTGCGTTGGGAAAAAATCTAAAATTATTTCCAGGTTCAGGAGGTTCGATTACCCCTTGAAAATTAATTTCATAATTTTAGCACAATTTTTAAGGAAAATGAATTTTAGGGGTAGGTCTCTACCCTCAGGGGTGCGTCGGGGAATAAATCTAAAATTATTTCCGAGTTTAGGAGGGTCGATTACCCCTTGAAAATTAATTTCATAATTTTAGCACAATTTTTAAGGAAAATGGATTTAGGGGTAGGTCTCCACCCTCAAGGGTGCGTCGGGGAAAAAATCTAAAGTTACTTCCGAGTTCAGGAGGGTCGATTACCCCTTGAAAATTAATTTCATAATTTTAGCACAATTTTTAAGGAAAATGGATTTTAGGGGTAGGTCTCCACCCTTAGGGGTGCGTCGGGGAAAAAATCTAAAATTATTTCTGAGTCCAGGAGGGTCGATTACCCTATGCTAGAAACTTTCTGCGCAAAATTACAATGATTTCAAAAAAAGTTGTATTTAACATTGAATTTCCATAAGGCGAAAATAATTTTTCTAAAAACCACCCCTGAAAGGGGTGTTGTTGATGTCCAATAAAAATTTTAACACCCTGAACTAATTTTTACATCCCTCAGCTACAAGTGTACCAAATTTGAAGTTTGTACGAAAATTTTTGCAATACCAAATTTACGAAAAAAGTTGGCACGCGAATTGTGGTTCACTCTGTATAATATTATAATTATATTTTTTTTATTTTTACAAGGATACTGCACCCCTGAGCCTGGAGGCTCGCGAGGTGGGGTAATGGGGGTACGCTTTTTCAAAACTCGATTTATAATTTTATTGTAACGAAAAAAAAATATATCTCGGATCTCGGCCTGATCTCTAGGCATTTTCTTAGATTTAGTAAAAAATGTTTGTACCAAATTATACTCAAGTTTTATGTAAATATGTATGTTGGCTGCCATGTGTGACGTCAGAGCAACCATATTGAATATTTATCGTGACAACACCTGCTAAGTGCGTGGAATCTGTGGTGGAATTGTGAATGCCCCGGTATCGAAATTAAACTTATTACTGAGGTATTTATGAGTCGCCAGGGTCCAGCAGACATAAAATTTATATTCGCATGAAAGTTAGCGTAATTTTGATTGAGTATTTGCTCGGAAATTTGTTTGACAGATCAGCTGACCGCACAGTGCAGTTTTTTTTCGCCCACTTTAGGAAAGGCCATAAGGCAAAATAATTGTATAAATCGCTGACCTGAAAGATTTAAGAACTGTAAGTTCAGCAAATGATAGCCCTTAACTTCAGGCATGGATTGAATTATTTTTAAGCTCTCCTTATCATTATATCAGTGCCAACGTTAATGTAGACTAAGCCTACTGAGACCCGGCCCCCTTTTTCCGACCAACATTTCCGCATTTTAAAATAAAAGATACTATTTATGTGCGTCAAATATATTAACATTTCGTATAATCTTAAATTTAATATGCACTTATTTACAAGGTAACGGTGCATCCAGAGTATGTATAAGGGATAGAACGTAAATTTGGTAAAATAGAATTAAAGTTAATGTGGTACTTGACTTTTTGTAACATTATAACAATAAACATGGTATGATACCCACTTGTATAGTTTTTGTAATTGGTTTCTGACCTTTGTACAACATATAAAGACTTTTAATATCATGTTGTAAATTTTAATTGTAATTATGAGCCTACTTTTGAGTATGCATACACTTTTTCTACACCTAATCGACCTTACGTTCATGTGCGTAAGGTCGATTCAATTCAATAGGTGACTTGTCCTTACACTGATCCTCGCCATCTGTGCGAGTGGCGCTGCAACTTTGTGTACGGTCAAAGCATGTAGAAATGAAATAATACATTGCGAAGATGGGGGAAAAATTTTGTGAACCGCGAGTTAGGTACGAAAGAAAATAAAAAGTTAACATTTTTCACTGCCAAAACGTGGTATAACTATTCTAGTTTGCTTCAGTGCAATTGTTTTCACCCTAGCACTGCTCAATTCCAAATACTAGCGAGATAAAGACAACTACCTCGGGCCACCGCGGCTCGCCATGCTGCCAAGCGATTCTGCGATTGGTTGACCACAGAGCAGCCATTGATGGGTTAGAACGACATGACGTCATGCTGTCAAGTGATTGGTCGACTTTGAACTGCAAGTTGCAAAAAGTTGCAGCGCCACTCACAGATGGCGAGGATCAGTGTAAGGACAAGTCACCTATTCTCTATTGGTCATTTTCAAATACATACACAGACACATATAATGAAGGCACTCTGCATGAAATGGTAAGACACGTCCAAACTCATACTTAAAAACTAAATGTAATATAACTAGATATATACATTATATAGCCGGGTCTCGTCAGATCACTGAAGTCAAGCAACGCCACGCGTGGTTAGTAGTTGGATGGGTGACCATTTTCAACAAAAACCACGTTTCCCACCCAGGGGTAAAACGTTGCGCTTTTCCACCATGTGGTTCCCCTGGCTTTGGACCATTGCACTTCCGGTTCATTGACAAAAGCTGTAGCGTCCATCCTGGCTGAGGTTTCTACGTTTCCCTCAGCCGCAGGCAAATGCCGGGATGGATTTGCAAGGCCGTGGCCGCCCCCGTTCCAGAAGAGCCCGCGAAACGCTCAAGTTAGGGTTTCGGAAGGTTCGGGGTTTCAAAGTAGTATGTAATTAGTAAAAATAAAAGTACCCAATAGAGTTTGATTAAAAATTAAAAAAAAAATATATAGTTATGTTACATTTAGTTTTTAAGTATGAGTTTGGATGTGTCTTACCATTTCATGCAGAGTGCCTCATTATGATTGTGTCTGTATGTATTTGAAAAATGACCAGTAGAGAATTGAATTGAATCGACCTTACGCACATGAACGTAAGGTCGATCGGGTGTAGAAAGTGTATATGATTGAGTGCAGAAAGTGTACACTGGGCAAGGTTTACGAACAGACCTCCTGATCCTTATATGCTACGATAGGCAGTTGTAGCTTGAACATTGTTGAACAATTAAGGGCTAGTAGATTAAGTAACTGAAATTACTAACTGCTACCACAATCAATACTGTATCACTATTCCTTGAAGGCAGTGACATAGCCAGAAATAAAAATTGGAGCGGAGAAGGGGGGTGGGGGGGGGGGCAGTAGCAGATAGCTCATTATAGCACATGAGATCGTGGTAGGCAGATATTATTCCGGACGAGGATGATATCGTCCCTTGTCTGCAATTATGAGCTATCTGCTCCACGATTTCGTTGCAATAATGAGCTGTCTACTATTTCAGATGAACACAATATTGAGCTATAAATCGGTATAAAATAAGGCTCAAAATTGCGCTCACCTGAAAGAGCAGACAGCTCATTATTGCAACGAGATCGTGGAGCAGATAGCTCATTATTGCGGACGAAGGACGATATACAGGTTAAACAGTTGCTGTGTGTGTCTGAATTCAATTACTGATTCAGGTCAGGAACAAAATTACTACGACATCACATTAACTTTATTTTCAGGCATGTAGTTAGGCATGCAGATCTATTTGAGAGACATCCTTGTATTTAATTTTATGAAGCTCATAAGTTTAAAAAAGCAATTGTAGATACTATGCAATTCCTCTATAACTCCTAGAAATTGTTGTCCTTTATTTATCTTTACCTTTATCCAGTAGGCTACTAGTGTCTAGTGGTAGAGTACACTCCACAACTACAACATCAAACGCAGTAAAAGATAATAAATAACCTTCTACTCCTTAATAAGGTCTCAATCGTACTGTGTTTCAATCATAATATCATGTTCAGTAAAGCTGTAGGCCTATAGAATAGAATTTCTTTTACCTCTCTTTGTTTGATGCTTATGTTTTGACAAAGTTTTTGTTTGTGTTTTTTTGTAGCTCGCAAAAATAACTCGCCCTGATCACCATGAATCCTACAGAGCATGGGTAATTTTTTGTGTATATTATTATTTTTTTTTTTGTCTCAACTTTATCTTAAAAAAATATATATATGAGTACTGTATATAAATAAAAGGAGCATGCCATTTTAAATTTCCTGCTTTGCCATTTTTCATATTTGTGCTAAAGCTTACTTAAGGATGAACATAACATGATTTATTTATATTTGGGGGGGGGGGGAGGGAAGTCCGAAAGCCGGAAAGACAAAGCTTAATTGGTACTACTGTAATTGAATTGGAAATTATAAATTGCTAAATGTATTGTATGCATTTATTTTGTATTCTTTTGTGTAAATCTTTTGGTGTGTTCATCCTTGAAGAATTTTAAATAATTAATATAATTAGATGTATTGTATACATTTATAATAGTTAGCATTAATTTTATTAATTATTTTATTGTAGTATGCTTCTGGTAACTTACGTTTTTTTCTTACATAAATCCATCTAATCAATTTATGTACATACTTATGCTCATTGTGATATTCAACCAGTAATCATACTTAACACATATTTTAATTTTATCAATTTAAAATGCTATGCTATTTTAATATTACAGTTCATCCCTTTATTAACAGTGGAACTTATTTTCCAACATTGTTCACCGTGTTCTCTGGGGCTTCTAATACCCAGTTTGCATGCCAGACGCCTTTATTAATGAAGAACAGTATGTTTGACATGGTGGGGAGAAGGGTAATTTTGGTACCTAAGTATTAAATTTATAGAAAGTGAATGGCAGAATATTGTATTATATATGTAACATGTAACAGCGTTCATTTTAGATGGAGCCCCCATCATTAAGCTATGTATGTCATATTGTTTGTAATGTTGTCATCTGCACTTATTTTTTTATATATATTTTTTTTTCATTTTTTAATGGGATGAACTGTACTCTAATAATGAAAAGCATTGCTCTGCAAAATGAAATTTCTTAAAGTAATACTCTACTTTGTTCTTCAATGAAAGAAATAAGTTAATTCATAAATAGACAAGGAAACGAGAATCAAGAATGAGATTTTCCTTAAATTATAATGTTACCTTTAAAGAAGGTTCATCTGATTCTTGAATCAATTGGCAAACAGATCTAGTGTTTTGTTACAGGGTTATTAATAATTTTTTGTGTTTTTGTGTGATTTGCTGCAGAATTTTTAGAATACACCGTCAATACCAGACAAATATGATGGGCTTTGAAATAAATTTCAAATTTTTACTATAAATTAAACCACAATGACCACAAGCAAAAGCAGTTTACATAATTGTTTAAGAAATGTATATAATTACATAATATATGTAAATGATTTTTTTTTCTATAGTAATTAATACTATTAAAGTAAATAAATAAATACCAGTATGAGTGCCTGGGGGATCAAGCCTACCCACTTTAGGCTTAAGTTCAGTCTCTTCTCTTGTTTTTTACAATGAACTTATATCGGAATGACTTAAAAATGGTTTTATTCACAAAGACCTCAAACTGTATATACCTAATTATACCGTCCCTTGTCTGGAATAATTAGATACCACCATCATGTGTATCAATGAGTCTCTGCCATAATGAGTTGTCATTATTGCACTCACCTGATATAGCAGAGAGCTCATTGTTGCACACAATCGTAGTATGCTCATTATTCTGGACAAAGGATGATTATACTGTATGAGAGCAAACAGAGCTACTACAGGCTGTTATCAGTGAAATGAGATGAAAATTTAACCATTTCTTACAAGCAGGAACTTACAATGGTTTATAAACGCCCTTGATCGCCAGACCCTCGTATATTAAATATTTATTAAAGTATATAGTTAATAAGTTCATATATTGATTTTAATTTTTATTGCATGCATTTAAATTAGTATTTCAAAATAAAAAATAAAAAGAAATGGTGGGGAAAATAAAACATTTAAAATTAATAAAGAAATTTAGGTAAAGTAAGCAACTAAATAATACTATATAATAATGTACCATTTTTCAGATTTAACGCACCATTTAACATGGCTGCCATAAAACAAGTGATAAATGAAGCTGTGGAGAGAGGTAAGTTGGTGTCTTTCTGGAACATATTATCACCATTGTATCACTAGATTACTATAGTTATTGTTGGTATTCTTGTAGGCTGTTGCAGAATAGAACAAAGTTTATTGTCAAAGTCAGTACTAGCTGTGTCAATATTTGAATATCTGTGAAGTCTAGATGATATTCCCTTATGAATAAAATAGTGAACAGTAGAAAATTATTGTGTTAGTACACAACCCAGTAAACACAGGATGTCAAAAATGTGTTGGACCGGGACTTTTAAGTAGAGATAACGCCGGTCAGCTGTGACGTAGGTCCCTTTGATTAACATGTAAACCTTAGCAAATTCACGAAAATTCTAAAAAAAATTTGAGAGGCAGATGTTAGTGCCCAAAGGCCATTGAAAAAATTTCAAAACAATTTAACGAGCTGATTTTTTTAAATTAATTTTTTTAATTTTCAGCATAGGACTTTCTCATGGAGAGACAAATTAAAATCTTAATTAAAAAAAATTGGCTCGTTAAATTGTTTTGAAACTTTTTCTATGGCTTTTAGGCACTAATATCTGCCTCTCAAAAAATTTTCAGAATTTTTGTGAATTTGCTAAGGTTTACATGCTAATTATCAAAGGCGAGTATGTCGAACAGCTGACCGGCGTTATCTCTACCTTAAGAGTGTTGGAGCAGTATTGGTCTAACATTCTCAGCACTGGACCAACACTGGACCGACAGGGTTGTGTTTACCGTAAATAATCTTTATCATCCTTAGATTTAACTTATCATTTAACTGAGAACATTTTTTTTTTTATTATATTTTATGCATATATTTGTTTTATTAATAACTGGCCACAACAAATAACATTAAGCAAAATTTGTTCTTTAGCTGGGATGCAAGACAAAATACGTGCCTATAGTGTGTGCTGAAACATGTTTCAGTTCGTATGCCCACCCCCATGCGGCTTCGTGACCTGATACGTCAGATACGAGCAGCGAGAACGGGGGCTGAGGAGCGGGCAGTGGTCAACAAGGAATGCGCTCTTATACGCAGCTGTTTTAGAGACGATGACTCTATGTGGAGGTGTCGAAATCTTGCAAAGCTGCTCTACATACACATGCTAGGGTGAGACAAGAGTTAGCTAGTCACGAAGGATCTAATATGTGCCACCACTTTACTCAACAGCTTAAAGAAGTCCCTTACTTGATGCACAACCAGAAAAATCTGCATAACATTAGTAGATTTTAACATGCAATTGAAAATCAATGTCCTCTTTTATAATTTTATTTAGATTAATTTAAATTCAATTTTCAATTTATTTAGTAAAAGTCATAGAATGTTCCATTTATAGAAAAATTTAATGTAATTATTGATAATCTTACTTGAAAGCAACTTAAGGTGATGTGGCATAACCAGCAAAGCCTAACTGATTGAAAAAGTCATAGCAGGTGAAAATCTTGTGGTTAAGCATCATCTGATGTGAAATGTCTTAAAATGTAAACAATTTTCTAGTGAGTTTGTGACCACAATGTTTTCACCTACTGTGAGTTACTTTTATATTGATAAGGTTTTGCTGATTATTCCTATCCTTTGCTTTCATATAAGATTAAAATTTATTTAGTAGCAGATGAAAATTACAAGTTAACAAAGAAAAAAAATAACTAAATATATAAAATAACTTAAAACATTAGAGAGATAGGGGGTGGGAGAAAGCTGTCAGCTACTGTTTTTAAGCAGTTAGCAGGCTTTTAGCCTCTGTATATGTATCCCATACAAAACAAGTTAGATTCTCATTGGGCGAATGAATAAAGAATAAAGTCAATAGAAAGCATGGAACTACATGATGAAATTGTTTCTCTATATTTGATAGAGTTTTTATTCTTCTTATTGAAAAAAGAGTTACTGTAGACAGAATATAGGTGTATAGCACATGCACAGTGTAACGACTAATTTAGACTAATCAGTGTAAAAAATTAAGAACTCTGAAAGAATTTGCAAAGAAAATTTGCTAATTATATTTTATTATTAATGTACGGCATAAGAATATTTTATTTGAAATATCTTTGCATCCTTCCATTGTATTAACTCAACTGTTATTAAGGGTAAGGTAACGCCACCAATGTTAAAAAAAATCCCTCTCACAAAAATTCTGAAAAAAATTTAAAATGTTCTCCTCTATACCCCTTATCAGTACCTAAAATATCAGGTTTACAAATACGATCTAGTTTTTGAGTTATAAATTTTTAAAGTTGACTACTTTAACATGGAGAAATGAAACTCCCATGTTAAATTGGTCAACTTTAAAAATTCATAACTCAAAAACTAGATCGAATTTGTATACCTGATATTTTAGCTACTGATAGGGGGTGTAGAGGAGAACATTTTAAATTTTTTTCAGAATTTTTGTGAGAGCGATTTTTTTTAACATTGGTGGCGTTACCTTACCCTTAAAGGCCTTATGAACCTTTGCACAATATTAAGTACAAGGTTAGCTTTGCTTTAGTATGATTCGGCTGCATAAATTTTTTTGTTTCAGCAGCACAAATATCAGAGATAATAGCCGATGAAAAGGAACCTGTGACGTCACTCACGCTCATTCAGCGGCGACAATATAGGGAAATCCCTGCAAAAGATAGGTTCACTCCCGCTGCAACCACGGCCACAATTTTACTTCTGGAATTTTGAAACTTTACCAGGGCAGTCTTGATAGTATTTGTCAAATAGCCTGAAAGATTTTTTTTGATGACATTCATACAAACCGAGTTATTGCGGTAGAAAGAGGAGCAAAAATGTTGTAAAGGAAAACAATGTTAAATTTTTAGCTTATCTTGCAACCGCAATAACTCAATCTGTACACACGCCACCAAAAAAATTCTTTCAGTCTATTTGACAAATACTATCAAGACTGCCCTGGTAAAGTTTCAAAATTCCAGAAGTAAAATTGTGGCCGTGGTTGCAGCGGGAGTGAACCTATCTTTTGCAGGGATTTTCCTATATTGTCGCCGCTGAATGAGCGTGAGTGACGTCACAGGTGCTTTTTCATCGGCTATTATCTCTGATATTTGTGCTACTGAAACCAAAAAATTTATGCAGCCGAATCACCCTGAAGCAAAGCTAACCGTGCACTTAATACTGTGAAAAGGTTCAGAAGGCCTTTAAGTAGTGCATTAAAATTTTGTGTTACCTGAAAGTTTTTTTATATGCTCCTCTCTTTGACTTATATGTAAAAAGATAGTTGTAATAATGGTCTTCAAGAAATATACAAAATGTGTGTGTGATGTCACTGACAGAGGTACTTATTGCAGTTACCCTGCCCATTTTGGCCAACTGGAGTGCCTCAAGCTGATAGCGTCCCCGCGGTTCACTGATAAGCGTATAGGGTATCTGGGTGCCATGCTACTGCTGGACGAAAGGCAGGACGTCCATCTGCTCATCACCAACAGCCTCAAAAAGTAAGCACCTCCATCCCCAAACACCCACCCTGCAACTGCTACAACTCAGCCCTTTTTGTCGGGCTCTTTGCTTAAAAAAATATATTTAAGAAATTGAAGTTTTAGACCTATATCAATATTAACTCAAAGTGTCTTAGAAATTGTACTATTGGAAAAAGTAAAATAGAAGTTACGGTAACTCTTTTTACTTCTTTCTTCTATTCCTGCAGATAAATTGCTACCAGTTATTATATGGATAACTGTGCTTTTAAAGCACGAGTCCAAAAGTAACACTGTACTGTTGGTTTACATTTTTTTCAATCCAATACTTTCTTAAAGAATACTTCTTGATTGTCAATTATTGATCATCAGTTTAGATTTATTTAATGGTTTACTCCCATACAGTACTGACTTGCTTTATGTGTATGCAGTGACCTCAACTCCACAACGCAGTTTGTGGTTGGTTTGGCGCTATGCACGCTCGGTGCTATAGCCTCTCCAGAGATGGCACGGGACCTCGCCTCAGAGATAGATCGGCTGACGCGAAGCCCCAACGCCTACATAAGGAAGAAGGCTGCATTATGTGCCTTCCGTGTGGTACGAAAGGTGCCCGAGATAATGGAGATATTCCTGCCAGCAACGAGATCTCTGCTTACTGAGAAGAACCATGGTGAGAAGCTAAGTACTGCAATAATGTACAATCAGAGTAAATAGAATAACAATAATTTAGTGTAGTTAATGAGTCAGTTTATATCTTAAAGCTTATCACCGCTTTACTGAAGGTCCGCCTCTTAATGACCCACTCCCATTTACCTTTTTGCTTGCCTATTAAGTATCAAATTTTAGTTTGACAGCAAGAGATCAAGAGAGATATTGAGCAAACAGGTGGACAATAATTGACGAGCAAAGTGCTGATTCTTTTACAACCTTTACAGATTCACAACCTTATAACTAATAGCTACAGTAGATTATTGTTGTTTTGATTTTTTCCAAAGCTGTAATACTTATTTGAAAATTTTGAAATGTCCCCTCCAGAGTTTCAATTTCAATAAGCATCTATAGTTGGTATCCCCTCAGTGTACTTTCAAAACCTATAGTGCAATTTATTGCAATGAACTGAAAACTGAACTGAAACTAATACATCAATGCTGAATATATTTTGATAATCAAAATTCAAAATTCTTTATTTAATCCATTTACTGTAATGAAATTATTATGCAGTTAAATGTTATAAAGTAGACACTGGACAAACTACAGATTAATGAGAATAAGGTTGTAGAGGGACGCAATTAAATTCAAATTGCCATCAGTAGGAGCTTGAGGTGGCAGAGCTATAGGAACTGCTCAAGTACTGTTAAAATTAAAATGAAAAAACAACAACAAACAACATGAAATGGGCTAGAGAAAGAGAAATAACTACCTACATACATAAAAAGATAGAAACCATACTAGCCCCTCTACTTATGTTAGCAGACAGTATAATATCATGAAATTTTTATAGTCCGAGTTTGAATTTTTCTTTCTTTATTTTTTTTTCTTTATTTATTTTATTTATTTATTTATTTATTTTTTTATTTTTGCATTATAGCTTTCTACGTTTTATGTTGCTTTTAGTCAATACAAGACTTTATAAAATACTTTCTCAATATTTAAAATTTCAAATAAAGAATTTATTATTGATGATCAATATGAAGTAGAGTATTCAGTGGCTAATTGTGGTGTTCTTACAGGGGTGTTAATAACCGGAGTCACATTAATAACGGAGATGTGCGAGCGCAGCCCGGACACGCTAACCCACTTCAAGAAACTGGTGCCCAACTTGGTGCGCATACTTAAGAACCTCATCCTGGCCGGCTACAGCCCAGAGCATGACGTCTCGGGAGTCTCAGACCCCTTCTTACAGGTAAGATCCAGGGTATGTGCAGATCAACCCTGATGGACTCCTAACGGTTGTATATGTGCAGGTGAAGATATTACGGTTGTTGCGAATCCTCGGCCGTAATGACCCTGAGACGAGTGAGGCGATGAATGACATACTGGCACAGGTCGCCACCAACACAGAGACGTCGAAGAACGTGGGCAACACCATATTGTACGAGACTGTTCTCTCTATAATGGACATACAGTCAGAGAGTGGACTTAGGGTGAGTATTAGACATGACTCTTTGTGGGGCTTATGGACAGCTCAGATGGTGGCTATTTTTGTATTCCAGGCAGCTTTTTCTTGTAGAGGTATAATCAGAGGGATATGGTGTATTGTGTTAACAATAAGTAGAAGGTACAAAAATAGTCTTCTGACTGTTTTCAATTTTGAGACTGTAGATGTCAACAAATTTCATGAGTCATGAGGTACTGACATATTTTTTTGATGCATGAAGAACTGAAAAAAATATAGAAGTAAATCGCCAATTATTGCACTTATATTTGAGTTTTACTGAAACTAATTCTATAATCTATATAAACGCAGCATTGGAAAAACTCTTTCACATAATTTCTTCATGGTCGAAAACTATTAAAACATAACCCTTAATATCATGATTTTGCGTATTGAGAGACTATTTTATGAAAATTAACCATTATTTTTGGATTATCTAATACCAACAAGTATAAGCTAAGTATATAATATTATGTTTGTAATGCAATAATTATTCAATGATTGCAGGTGCTGGCTGTGAACATCCTGGGCCGGTTCTTACTTAACAATGACAAGAACATTCGCTATGTGGCGCTCAACACGCTGCTCAAGACGGTACATGTGGATACCTCGGCTGTGCAGCGACACCGTAGCACCATTCTCGAGTGCCTAAAGGTATGTTGTTGACCTCTATTTGTTTGAATAGCAATATGGAGTAGCTATCTTTTGTGCTTGAGCTTTTGCAGTTCTTTAATAAAAAAAAATACAAAACAGTAACAAAGAAAACTGGAAACTTATCAGGCTAAGTTAACTATGTATTATAAATGTTCATGTTTTTGAAAGCTTTTTAAAGTACAACTAAACTTTTTTTTTTACACCAGTTTAAGGTAGAGATAACGCCGAACATCTCGATGTACTCCCCCTTGATTAACATGTAAACCTTAGAAAATTCACAAAAATTCTGAAATTTTTTTTAGAGGCAGATATTAGTGCCTAAAAGCCATAGAAAAAGTTTCAAAACAATTTAACAAGCCGATTTTTTTTTTTTTAATTAAGTTCTTTGTTTATCTCTCCATGGGAAAGCCCTATGCTGAAAATTAAAAAAAATATATATATATATATATATATATAAAAAAAAAAAATGGATCGTTAAATTGTTTTGAAATTTTTTCTATGGCTTTTAGGCACTAATATCTGTCTCTCAAAAAAATTTCAGAATTTTTGTGAATTTGCTAAGGTTTACATGTTAATCAAAGGAGAGTACGTTGAACAGCTATTCGGCGTTATCTCTACCTTAATTAGTAAAAACACATTTGGCTTTGTCTGTTGTGCCTTATACAGTAAATGATATACAGTATTATTTATTATTTATGAGAATAAAAATACTTCATTGCAGTTATATTTGAGGTAACTCCTAGATTATAGGAAAAAGAGGAAGGTCATTAAAGGTAAGGTAACACGCCCAATGTTTCCACACTTGAAAATTATGAAGCATATTATCTTAAAATGTTTTCCTCTATCAGTAGCTAAAATATCAGGTTTACAAATTCGATCTAGTTTTCGTGTTATATTTTTAAAGTTGACCAATTTAAAAGGGAGAAATGGAACTTCCATGTATGTTTTGTAATTTTCATGTGTGGATTTTTTTTTTACCCTTAATGCTAGCTCTAGATTTAACTATGTATTATCTATTTGCTGCAGATCAAAGTATTCACTTGAATCAGCTGTGTTAACTTAACAGCATGGTCAAGCCCAAGACCAACAGGTAGAAGAAGCTCATACTACAGCCTTGATTGTATGTTGTCAGGACCCTGACGTCTCCATACGCCGCCGTGCCATGGAACTGTGTGTGGCACTGGTCAACAGCCACAATGTGCGCTCCATGATGACGGAGCTGCTGCTGTTCGTGGAGCGTGCCCCCGAGCCAGAGTTTAAGTCGGTGTGCTCGTCCCACATCATGCTGTGTGCAGAACGCTACAGTCCGGACACCAGGTGGAGGCTGGACACCTTGCTCAGGGTCATAGTGGCCGTGAGTAACATCCTGTCAAATTGTCAAACTATATTTTTTTTATCATAAGATTCATAAGTCTCTTTGTATAGTTCTGAGGTTGTTCCAAGATAAATTTAAATATGGTGGACCCTTATTTGATACTTAAGCTCGATAATGAAAGTTGTTTTACAGTGCTTAAAAAAGATTGGTCTTTCCATTAATGAAATACTGTATTGCATAGAAATATACCATCCCTGCCATTGAGCAGCTTGAGAAAGAACAATTCTGTGTCTGCAGGCTGGCAACCATGTACGTGACGACGTGGTGAGCTCCACCATCCAGCTCATGTCCGACTCGGGCCCGGAGCTACAGGCAAGCATCACCGCGGATCTGTGGCGTGAGCTCTCGAGAGACAAGCTCGATCGACAGCCCCTCGTGCAGATTGCCACCTGGGCCATCGGCGAGTTTGGAGACCTGCTTCTCTACACCCCAGAACACAGCGGCAAGGTGACAACATTAGCAGTCATGACCATGTAGGCTAACACCTATACAAGTCCTTGACTTGTATAGATATAATATTGCTCCTTGCTAGTAGTGTGTGGTGAAGTAGAGCCTGTAATATTCACATTTATCACACAGGTAAATAAAGGTGATCATTTTAGGCTGCTTACTTCTTAACATGCTACTGCTCCTTGCATTTAGAAATGTACATTCAATATTTGAGTACCTTATGTAAGTTGAACCAATAGAGCGTAGTAAATATTTGTTGACATATTTCAAAATTGAAAAAAAATCACAAATGTGAAGAAAGGTAGTAGAAAACGAAGAAAAATCTTATCACAACGCAAAGGATGTGTATATTTTAATGGCATTAGAAATAGAAATTGCTTCATTACATATTTACAGTAAACTTTCGATTTTATGAAGTCTCAAGGGACCCAAAAAACCGAGAATTCACAAAATCGAAAGTTCACTGTATTACTTTGCAACTAATGCTATTTGGCATTTTTTTTTATTGTTTACCGGCAGCTATTTTACCCAAGTTATTAAAAATATGGGGGTAAATATGTTTTATTGTTTCTTTCCTTCATTGTTGCAACACCTTATAAAGTATGTAGTATATGATAATTTCAGGGGCTTCAAAATTTTGGGATTATTGATGATGAGGTAAACAAGTTGTCGCAGGTGCTAAGCCACAACTGGTTGTTGATGTTGCAGGTGACGGAGGAAGAGATATTAGATGGCTACCAGCGCATCTTGTGGTCCCCACAGAACTCGATAGTGACGAAGCAGTACGCCCTGCTATCCCTTACTAAGCTGAGCACCAGATTCAAGAGCAGCAATGCACGGGTCAGTCTCCCCTCCCCTAGTGCCTTAATGTACTGCCACATTCCCACAGATAACTTCAACTAGATTTGCTTGCTGTCTACCCAATTGCATTAAGTTACAAAAACAGATTAGTATGCAAATAAATTCTTTTCCAAGGATAATGTGATGCTTGAGATATTTAGGAAATATTATACTGTAGGTAATTTACCACATTTTTATTAATTTTTTTGTTCTTTACTGAACCCTGAGTTGTAAGTAGGGTGTTGCTGGTGCTGGTCACTAGTGACTTTAACTTTCTGGCATTGTATAAACTCAACCTATTGTTGCTTTTTGTGAGTCCCTTACAAACTAATGCAGCCATGACCTACCATACCATCATTTTCTTAATAGTTGTGACTGAAAGAGTCATTGTTAATTTAATAAGCTTCTTTTCAGTCCTTTATAGCCTTTATACAAAATCATGCAGTAGATGATACCATCAAATGGATGTTCAGTCTAAATTTTTACTATGTTTGGAAAATCCAGTAATAGAAACTTACAGATAGGGGAAACAAAATGGATAGTTATTAATTATTAATGAGGGTATTGAAGAGTGGGTAACATCTTGAGTTTTAGGTCTTCATAGGAATAACACATTGAGTAGTAATTTTCGTCCAATTATCACGGAATGCTTGATCACAGACCCGATGTCAATGTACACCACAAACTTTTTCCCTGCTTTGTTTGGTGGTTGTTATCACACAGCCTATGCAGGCGTGGTGAAATTGAACTTTAAGATAAGGCTAGATAGACATAGTGGTCTTCTTACTTCCACAAAAATTGCAAATCTGTAGCTTTTTGTGTCTTGGAGCTGGAGCTGCAGCAAATCAGCCAGCCAGGGGTAAAATTTGTGCTCTCTTGAAATGCACATCAACTAGTTCAAATACATTCTTCAATTGTTAAAGTATCTCTGGTACTATTCAGTAAAAATATCTAGTATTCAGGCTCCCTCAATTGGAGGCCAAGCTTAATGTCTGATCAAAGCTACCAACCAATGAAATCGCTCAAAATCAAGCAAATTTGCCAAAAAGTGCAGCTCGGCTCCAGCTGTACCTGTGTCACACAAATTGGCAAGTTGAACCTTTTTCATTGGCTAAGATACAAACCTTTAGCTGGCTTCCAGTGTACCAATTTGAAGCTTGATTTCAAATGTACTAATTCACAAGAGGGTGATACAAAGTTGATTTATGAGATGTTGCATAGGTGTGCAAGATGATTGAAGCCTTTGGCTCTCATCTCAACATTGAGCTGCAGCAGCGAGGGGTAGAGTTCACAGCCCTCTTTACGAGGTTCGACCACCTACGCCCCAGTCTGCTGGAGCGAATGCCGCCCATGCAGGCGTCCAGTACGCGGCCCCGTGGCGACACAGACGACGCAGCAGACCACGAGGAAGACTCGCCCAGCAACGAGGCAGCTCCGGATAATGACACAGTGAGGATGCAACGTTGCATTATGTGACATCAATCATGTCAAATTGGGGATTTTACAAAAGTTCTGTCATAAAAAGCTGACTTTTGGAACATACATGAGTTCTAATGTGTCAATTGCCTCGGAATAAAATCAAGCAAGAAATTAATGTTTAATTTTAAATCTAGATACTTATTCATGTTATGTTGGATACATTTCATCAGTTGTAGAATTGTAATCAGCAAATCTGATATAAAGATACTTAAATAAATTTGGCTTAGTTGTACTGAGATTCTTTATCACAGTAAAATTTAAAGGGTTTTTACTAAGGATTTCATTATTTTGTTAAAAAAATTATGCCTTTTTTTAATAAAATTTTATGAATGTATTCTATGGCATACAAAACAATTATCATTAAAGGGGTACCAAAGTGAATACTTTTTTTATATATTCTGGTAGCTGTGAATTATTTTGTTATCCCTGATGGTTCAATATTTTCTTACGATGGCTAGTTATTTTACAATTAATTTTTTAGTTTATTTTTTTAAAAGTAGATAGAAACACATATGATAGAAAAAGATTTGTTGGGAAGGGAGATAGTTCGAGCTTTTAGCCGTCAGTGACCCAGCAAAAAGAGAAAAATTAATTAAAACAACGCTATGCGTGTATATTAGGTTTGACTCGCCGCTCGTTTTAGAGAGAGAGAGGGAATTTTTTTTTGGCTTGATCAGCTAGTTTTTGCTAGCAAAATCGTCACACAAATAATACATTTGGTGCGCCACTCTCTAGCCGTTCACTCAAAAATAAGATTATCTTTATGGTTAGTTTTTCTTTTAAATTGAATATTTGTTGTTGAGTGAGGCAGGTAAATCTTTTGAGAGCAGAAAATTAACTTGTAACAATGCTTTGCTAGTTTTGTTGTGACTGAGATGTGACTTGACATGTTCAGAACGCGTTGCTGCTGCTCCTGGGTAGTCCAAGCTCGGGCACGGACAACCTTGGTCTTGGTGCTCTTGGCAGCCTCACGGAGCCCAACGCTAACACCATCAGCGTGGACAACAATCAAGACCTGTTGGACCTGCTAGGTGGGATACCTGCCACCTAACTTCTTATTATTGGCCACATTTCATGATGTATTTCAAAATGCAGGCCAAGTTTTTATATTAGTTTCAGCTCAAAGTTAATCAAAGAGTAAAAAAAGTAAAATAAAGAAGCAAATGTTCACTTGTTACATTTTTTTTTTATTAATATTGAAAACTATCTCTGAAACTGAGAGTTTATTTTATTTATTAAATTCTTAGAGTATAAATAATGTTTTTGAACTTGCTAAATCCTAAGAAAGTAAATTTACCTTGATATAAGTATGCTTATGCAAGACAATTAACGTGCAAGTTAAAATATAAAGTTGATCACTTGTATAAATTTTCCCTCAGTGTTACCAATGTGCCACATATAATGATGGTAATACGTTGTGGTTGATCACTGTGAATGTTCGTTGTGTCCACAGGTGGGCTAGATGGACCTTCTTTCAATGACATTCCAACACCTGTCTCGTCCAATAGTAAGTTGAATTTTAAGTGTGACATCTTATGTGTTTTCTTATGCCCACGTTCTGGTGTTTAAGCCATTTTACTTTTAGTACAGTAAGCCAGTATAGACTGGATTCTTACCTGAACTTTGAATAGTTGTATAACAATACTTCCTGGCCTCTAAAAATCTGAAAAATATCAGAGTGGCATAACTTTGATTGAAAACTCAATTCATTTATGCATTAAAATTTTTTGAGGGCTTGTTGGGTTAATAACCAGCAAGTGAAGTAAAGTTTCTGATAACGACATGTAGTGAATATGATTGCCAAGTCCACAAATGGACAACATACATGAAATTTTTTTATTGCAGAAATGAATAGAGGGTACCAAATTATGCCACTCTGAATTCTTTTACATTTTTTTGAAACCCAGAACTATTTTTAAATAATTATTGAAAGTGCGGCCACGCCCCCTGGAGGCGTCAATAGGCGTCCAGTCTCTATCCTTTTTATTAAGGCTGCAGGGGTGCCAACTGAAATCACAGGACCTTCAATAATTATTTAAAAATAGTTCCAGGTTTCAAAAAAATCTGAAAAAATTCAGAGTAGCATAATTTCGTACCATCTATTCATTTCTGCAATAAAATTTTTTCATGTATGTTGTCCATTGTTAAAATGTATTCTTCCCACCAATATTTCAGGTAGAATATTAAAATTTTGCACCAAAATGCTCACTTTATAAGTTCCAAAATGATTGAAAATGAATTTTGTTTTGGAAATTTCCATTCAAACATTTTGTCATTTTTGGAATTTGTAAACTGAACAATTTGCATTGGAATCATCAATATATGAATTCAAGAATATTACCAGACTTGAGTTTCTCATTTATTTCAATAATTCAAAGTGAGTTCATCCTTAATTAGTACAATAGCTAATTGTTAATTCACATTTGACTTAATCTTTTGTATTTTTTTATTCCCAAATTGGTAATGAATACATCTTGTTTTATTGCTTTGTTTCAGAATCAACAATGACGGTTTACGAAAAAGAGAACTTAAAAATAAATTTTGAAGTTGAACGCCTCAGTGATGCCGGTTATGAAATATTGATGACAGCATACAATTTTAGTAACAACCAAACTCTAGAGAGCTTCATACTTCAAGCGGCGGTTCCCAAGGTATGTGGTAATTGTGGTAGAAAATATAAATTGCTATTTTCAACAGGAATCAAAAGTTTATGAAGTTTGAAAAAGGGCAAAGAATATTTTGTGGAATATAATTATACACCTCAAGACAGCTTTTGTTACACAACTGACTTATGGGCGCTGTAAATTCAGTATGGTTGGGGTTAATAATTTGAAATTTTGAGGGAAGTGATTGCTAAATTAAAAAACGAAGAATTGAAGCTCACCATGCCTCCACAATGAGCATGACACCATCCAGAAATGGTGCAGGTTAATGAAAGCTTTGTCTAAAGCTATAGATAATATTCCTGGTAGCTTATAAAGGTCTTCACATTATATAGGATCAAGATTATCAATTTGTCAGTTTTTGTAGCTGTCTATATTAAAAACATGCACAATATCTCTAAACCAGATTAGTAAATTTCCTCGATATTGAATTCAATCAATGGTTTTTCATGAAACTGGTACAAAGGTGTACTGAAAGCAAAATGATTTATTAATACCACCCACCTTGCGTGTACATCTCAGGAAACCACGACCTTCCCCCTGCTTTATTTGTGAGCATTGTCACCATCTATGTAGTCGTGGTGATCTTTATTTAGGGTATTGTTAGACTGAATGCTCTTCTTATGTGCCCCTAAAATGAAAAACTGCATCTCTTTATCTCTTGGAGCTGCACTCCAGCAAATCAGTCAAGGATAGTTCATGCTGTTCCAAAGTGTACATTGGTTTTAATTGCAACATTTAGGACCTCAATGTTTTGGACTTGTCTCAAAAGTCACCAACATTGTATCTGATACAAGTGACCACCATTGTCCCAAAGTTGAGCAGTGCCGAGTTAGATTATGGTTCGTTAATGTTGTGATTTTTGTTTCGTTTCAGACTTTTAATTTAAAAATGAATACCCCATCCTCTACAGTACTACCACCTACAGGAGAAGTGACTCAAGCTATAAGTATAAAAAACCCATTGAATGTAAGTTCATGTTTTTATAGTTGTATCAAGAGCGTTATTCAGTGAACAGGGTTTTAAAGAACTTCTCTATAAAAGCTACAAGGTTGAACCTGTTTTCTAATGTCAGGAACTTTATTAATCAGAATGTAACTGAAAGCCTGGCGATGAAACAAGTTTAAAAACCATATTCACTACAGGTTGTTATCATTGAAATGAAATAAGAAACTAAACTTTACCTGCAATGTTTTTTTAAACTTGTTTGATCTCCAGCTCCTCATTATAATACTAGTATAACAGCTGTCTTATAACTTCATAGAATATGAAAATGTAATTGAGGTTAATTTGTATTCTAGTTACAGAATAGGCAGCTTAGGCAGCTTAGGCAGCTCAGGCAGCTCACTCTATCAGTGGAATCTTAAACTAAAGTTTCTTTATTCTGTACGTAGATTCAGTATCATACATTGATACAAATATACTGCACATAGTACATAGTATTATTAGTCAGCTTCTATATTCTATAACTGCTGCATATTGTTAATTTCATAATTGTATTTGCGTTTGTTGTATGTGATCTGTATTTAATTATTAATTTTATTATGTATGTACACTTTTTCTGTGTTTAATAAAAGACTTATATTTAGTTCATAGTAAAATATGTACACTCGTCGCCTTGCCCACTATGCCAATCACTATGCCCTGTGTTATTTTTACGGGGCATGGTGATTAACAAGGCTGCAAGAGGGAAATTTTCCGAGGCGATGACTACATAATTTTTTTTAATTAATCATCATGTAAAAGCAATAAGAAAATATAAAGTACACACTTAAAATTGATATACCCTGGTGTCATTATAGGTAAAGGTCAAGATTCTCATCTTATTAGTGAATACAATTTTTAAACACATTTGATCGCCAGGACCTTAATTGATCTTATTTTCCTGCATTTTCTAGTGTTGTCTAAACTTGTTACAGAAGTTGTTCTGTTGTGACTGTTGCAGGGCACTCTTCGCATGAGACTAAGGATTGGGTATTCTTTAAACAGCGAGGCAGTCACCGAAACTGTCGAAGTCAATCAGTTCCCAACATCGTGAGTATTTGCCTGCGACTGTGTGAAGGAAACATGGAAACCTCAGCTAGGATGGACGCTACAGCTTTTGTCAATGAACCGGAAGTGCAATGGTCCAAAGCCGAGTTTATAATCAACATTCAAATTATTTTTATCCGCGCTGGTGTGACCATGCGAAGTTGCGCTGTAAAGGAAGTCCTTGTTTACATCACAACTCACAGCCAGCTCCAATTAGCATTGAGTTGTGACATATGCAAGGACTTACGTAGGCAAGGACTAAATTTCTTACTTTGCACCGCAATTTCGCACGCTTGCAACTTCTCACTTCTCAATATGAACTGTTCTCCAAAACAAAAATTGCATTGACAGCTGCTGTAACTTGTTCCTAACCCCAAATTTAAGGCTAAACTATCTAGCTCCCCTTATGTCTGAGTGAGGCTACAACAGAACCCCAGGTCTTAAAGACAAAGAACTGGTTCAGACTGAGTGACGAGTTACGTTACTGATAACAAGTGTACATCAGTTAGCCTATTACAACCATTAAAAGTTCAGTTCAGCTTATAGAGTATCCATTAGATAAAAGTAGGGCACACATTTTGAAAATTAAGACAACAATTTTGGTCCCTCTCTTGTTAGCTTTTTATGTTTTATTGCTTTTTTGACAGAAGAGACTAATTGTTTTTTGTACTTTGGCGTCTCACCGCAAAAGGACTTTATGCAGATTTTCTCGAAATCTTGTCATCATCTCTTTCTTTTTTCTGTCTTCTCACTCATGTAGTCCAGCCATGCAAAGCAGTCAGCTGCACCCTGCAAGGCTTGCACGTCTTTGAGGGGCATCATCCCTCTAGTAGGCATAACTTGACACTGGTGAAGCATGCTGAGTTACGAGAACTAACACAATACAGAGGCTGGTTTACTGTTGGGTAGGTTGATTTTTAACTCAATTGCTGATGCTTTCACACATCTTATTTTATGCTGTCATTTTAAAGTTATATATTTTGAATTAAAAAAATAAAATAAACATTCTTACTATCGCTGTAAGAGCTGTTAAGAATAATTAGCATTAAGTAAAAAAAGAATTATAGTAAAAATAATTCATAATGGACAACATACATGAAAATTTTTTATTGCAAAAAATGAATAGAGGGTACCAAATTATGCTATTCTGAATTTTTTCAGATTTTTTTGAGACCCAGAACTATTTTTAAATAATTATTGAAAGTACGGCCACGCCCCCTGGAGGCGTCAATAGGCGTCTGGTTGCCATCCTTTTTATTAAGGATTCAGGGGTGCCAACTTAACTCACAGAGATTTCAATAATTATTTAAAAATAGTTCCGGGACTAAAAAAAAAAACTGAAAAAATTCAGAGTAGCATAATTGCCCTCTATTCATTTCTATGTTGTCCATTTTACTTTTTAATCTTTTAAATTTTACTCTATTTTTTATATAAATTTACGTTATTATTATTATTGTTATTATTGTTATTATTGTTATTGTTACATTATTATTTTATTGTTTTATTATTTGAGATATTACTATTTTATTTTATTTATAAACAATATTAATTAATATATTGTACAATATGTTTTTAACTGTTTTATATTTAGTAATATGCAGTAAAAACTTGTTAACTGTAAAATCAAGGGACCTAGGAAATTAGGTTTATCGAGTATTACCTTATATCAAGTTTTTCTTACATTACATAATGCTAATTATTTTTGATGGGACCTCAACCTTCTTTATTCAAAATCAGGTTCGGGTAGCAACGAGTTTTTATTAAAATATATTTTATTTATATTTTCTCATTATGGATATAAATATTATTTTCTTTACTGTACATATTATGTATTGATTGGTTATAAAATATTAAAATATTATTTTGCAATATCATTTTGACACGAAATCATATATTTGCATATTATTTTTGGGTTTTGCCGGCAGTATGGAGTATCGACCTCAAATTTTTTTGTTGCAGAAATAGATAAGGGGTGCAAAATTATACTACTCTAATTTTTTTCAAAATTTTTAGAGCCTAGAAACTATTTTTAAAAAAATTATTGAAAGTACAGAGAGAGGCATAATTTCTTTAATTAAAGGATAGGATCTAAAAGGGATGTGGGTTCAAACCCAACCTTGATAAAACTTTTTAGCAATACTTCCTGGTCTCTAAAAAATGTGAAAAAATCAGAGTAACATAACTTTTGCACCCTCTATCCATTTCTGCAAAAAATAATAATAATAAATAAATAAAAAAAATAAGTCGATACTCTATCAGTAATCGTGAATTCAATCCCAGGCATAGCCAAACTTGACTTACATGGCGGTTGCTTCAAAAACACCCAGTCGTACATCCGAGAGTTAGTTGATAGCGTCCGTTCTTCATCAATTACTGACCGTCCTGACTGAGGTGTCCATGGTTCCTTGAGGACCAGGAGAATGTTTTGATGGACTCTAATAGGTCACGGCAGTCATGGTTGAGAAAGGATCCTAGTCCTACACTGTCCGTCATATTTATTTAGGTTCAGGTCGGAGATGCTGGGAAGTATTTGGCTCGTGTTAGGTCCTTGGTTGCAAACTATCAACCAAAGACCTAGGACATTACAAACACGACAAATACCTAACTAAATATGACGCAAGTAAGCAATGCTATGTGGGGTCCTAGAAAAGTCAGGAAGTTAAATTCTGTCACTTGCGACTTGCAACCCATTCAGAAAGGTTCAGTAAAGCACAGAAAATTTTAGTATTTACAAAGATTAATTATAAATACTGTATATATTATTGTTTTTTTCCCAATATGGTAGAATCCATGAAATTATTTAGATAATAAGTTTTAGTATATGATATTATACCATACATGAAGAGAAACATTTAATTATGAAATTATACTCTTTGTCTTTATTTATTTATTTTTTTTTTAATTTGCGTTTGAATACTTTTTTTTTCCAGTAAGATGATTTTGTTTTTAAATGAAATTTAATTCATTAAAATTTATTTTATATTTTTATTTTTTATACATATTTTATTAATAAAACTTGCAGATGCAGGATATAATATGAGGAACATTGTATAGTGTATATTTGGGCTGGTGTACTTTATAGTCTTAAATTTGTATGTAACAAAAACTGGCCTTTTAATATTGTTGTGCTTACAAGATAGTTCATAAATTGATTTTTATAAATATATATTTATATATATATTTTTTTTATTTTTACACTAGTTCTAAATTATTTAAAATGCAGGATAGTAAGAATGTTTTTTGAGTATACTATTTTCCTTTTGTCTTTTGTCTTTTTTTTTTTTTTTCAAATTTCAAAACGGCATAAATAGTAAAACGTACATACATAATACATATTATGATGCCATGTCCCTTACTGGGTAAGCCAGCAGCATTATTACCTCGGCTGTCCAAAATGGACCTCTACAGCACTCGATTTTTACAAAACAATAGTAATAAAACAATAAAATAAGCAACTCTGTAGTTGAGCAACAATCTAGCTAATATCCCTAGCAGTGAGCCCTACCTTCGTACTGTATTATTGATTCTCTCAACCTGCCAATCTCAAGTTACATGTTTTCTTGAGGGTAGCAGCCTCCATATTATCCCTCCCCCCTGGACCACGTGAGTGAAAACACAGAAAAAACAGAAAGAAATTATGACTAATTTTGAACAAATCTATATAAAGCCTTCTTGTGGCGAGGCGTTTAAGTACGAAAAACAATTAGTCTCTTCTGACATAAAAGCAATTAAATTTAAAAAGGTAACAAGAAACAACCAAAAATGTTATCTGAATTTTTAAAATGGACAGCCTACCAAATCCAATGGATACCCTATGTTATTATCTTACATTTTATTTATTTTTTTTTCTAGTAGATGTATCACAGATAGAAAATGTGATTTTACTATAAATAATAATATGTGTACTACTACTGGTGTGTCGGTTACACATCTGAAAGGATCAGGTATATCAATGATCTAAACAGACGCAAACCTTGCACTCTTTGTGCTGCATCAGGAAGAATACTTAAATGATGGACCATATATCAATACAGAGCTAAAGTGCTAAGTCATAAATATATCTGGCTGCAGTCTTGGTAACTATGACTATAGCAGCTAAGACTCTGAGATAGCGTCTTAGTACGTCATGAAGACATCATTATATTATGTATTGTTGCATAAAATGTATTTTAGATATAACATAAATCACTTTTTTTTTTTTCTTTTGAGTAGTTTACAGTAGTTATTTAAAATACATTTTAAGCTCACGAATTGTTTTCTATTCCACTAGTTAATTTTGGACTAGATTTGTTTGCTAATTTTTAAGGATGTTTCTGAAGTATATATTAAAATTAAAATTATGCAAAAAAAAAAAAAAAAAAAAAAAAAAAAAAAAAAAAAAAAAAAAAGTAGAAATAATTATTATTATGTGATTCTGAAAAAAGTAGAGACTATTATTAATTACTGTTCTGTTGTTGGTGTTTGGGTTTTCTGTAATTCTACCAATGTAAGTAAACTGTATTGATTATATAATATATGAAATTAATATAAAAATTGAATGAAGAAAATGTGATATTTCTAATTTTATGTATATATATATATATATAATTATATATATATATCATATATCCACCTTTGGGACATTGTTTAGAGTCAGATATTTATAAGATATTTTAATTTGAAGTAGAAAAATAGTATAGTAATTATTACAACTATAAATAATAATTTCACTGTGCTAATTGAGTATGCATGGCTCGAGATACCACAAACTTTACCCCTACTCTGTTTGTAGGCGTTGCAACTCATTCTAAAGAGGTTTGGTGAACTTGATTTTTTCAGAATGGCTAGACTGGGTGCTTATCTGCTTACCTGGGTGCTTCTTACCTGCAACAAAATTATAAATCTGCATCCCTTGGAGCTGTAGCACCAGCAGGAGTAAAGTTCCTGCAGTCAAGAGATGTACACTTCAGGTATTAATTAATACAAGAGTGTGCGATTGAATTTTTTAAAATTTTATTTTTTAAAAATAGTTTAACCTGCTCTTTATTGAGAAATGAAATTCCATCTCAAATATCTTCACTTGGTGTTTTGGAGGCCTTTAACATGCATCCTTATGGTACAGTAAACAGCTTTTTACTAAAACTTTGTCTGAACTATATAGTATCAATTAAAAATCCATTAAAGAATTCATCACAGATTGTGTAGGTATTTTTAAATCAGAACCATAGTTCAAACGAAGTTTAGAGTAAAAAGCTGTTTTTTTAACCATAAGGATGCATGTTAAAGGTCTCAGAAACACCAACTTTGGGAATTTTTTGTGGTGTAGCTAGTTGAGATGAAATTTTTTGTTTTTTATTTCTCAATAGAGGGCAGGTTAAACTAATTTTAGAAAATAAAATCTTCAAAAAAAAAAAATGCAATCGCTCACTTTATTTTAATATGCTTTTTATATATTAAAAAGAAATTCTAAATTAGCTATGCACCATGCAGAGGGAGGTGGTGGGTCTGCTTCTTTTGCGCTCCTTAAGGGTAAGGTAACGCCACCAATGTTAAAAAAAATCCCTCTCACAAAAATTCTGAAAAAAATTTAAAATGTTCTCCTCTACACCCCCTATCAGTAGCTAAAATATCAGGTATACAAATACGATCTAGTTTTTGAGTTATGAATTTTTAAAGTTGACCAATTTAACATTGGATTTTCATTTCTCCGTGTTAAAGTAGTCAACTTTAAAAATTTATAACTCAAAAACTAGATCGTATTTGTATACCTGATATTTTAGGTACTGATAAGGGGTATAGAGGAGAACATTTTAAATTTTTTTCAGAATTTTTGTGAGAGGGATTTTTTTTAACATTGGTGGCGTTACCTTACCCTTAAGGTTTCATTATAACATAAAGACAGCTGAATCTTACTGGACTATTTCCACCTGTCGATTTTGTTAACTATAATGCTAATAGTTTATAGAATACAGTAGTTTAAAACATTTAGTTCAGAGCTCAACTTTCTCGGCATACTACAGCAAAATTGATGAGTGGAAATAGTACGGTAATATTCAATTATACCATTTCCAATAAAATACAATACAATTAATAATACAGTAAAATTATAATTTAATGTTTTCATGTAGGGCTAAATTAGGCATAAACATTTTTGACTTTGATTGCTTATTATTTGCAAGTGAACCCTACAGCACGCCGCATAGTGGGAAAAATAGAAGTACTATATTAGTTTGCGGCTGAAGATCATGTTAAAAATGTTGACCAATCAGATGAACCTCCTGTACTCAGAACATAATGATCATCAAATAGTTGGTTATTTTTTTACTGTGTATTTACGAACAGACCTTCATTATATCTGCCACTTTCACTGTTCTCAGTGCCATCTCTCGGTGGTTTCATTCAAGAATAGAAATTCTTCAGATTATTCACCATCTTAGTTAATCTGAACATGCATTGATTGAGGAAATTTCAAATTGCATACTTTTATTTTTATGGTCTAGAAACAAACTTACAATAAGGTATTAAGGATTGACTTCCATGGTCTCAATTATAATCATTTGTTTGGTAAAATTGCATGAAATAGGGAGTAGAGAGTAAAAACAGTAAAAAAATAATACCGTTGGTGAATGAAAAATTAACAAGGTAACACAATAAGTGAAAATCCTATGCATGTAAACCTAAAATAAATTTCAAAGCTTAATTGCGAAAATTTTTAAATTGGTAGAGCCTGATTGTTGCCCTCTGGGTAACAAATTTGATTAAAAGGAAATCCCACTGGGATGTTTGACACCATTTTGGTGAAATGTCGAGCATATATATCATCAGAGACTATAAAGATACCTCTCTGACTTATAGCTTGAAATTTGACCACAAGTTACAGAGGCATTATGTTTCCCAAAACGATAGTGCCACTAAAAGTAATATATGCATGACCTGGGGAACCAGGGACCGTAATCAGAAATTTCAGTAAATTTTGTGGCCATAAAACATGGAGGTCTCTAATAGTCTCTGGGGATTTACATGAGACTGTCGATCAGAATCAAAACATCATAAACAACATTTCAATTAGGTCGATGCTCTCACCCTCAACTAGATAGGGTAATTTAGTGGACCAATAGCTTTGTCCTACTATTTACGACTAACTCTGTAACTTCACTAATCTTTTGCATAAATATGTTAGTGTGTCTGAATTTGCATGGAAGCAAAAATAATATAACTCAAAGAATTAATTACAGTATAGCCAGATCTACTTCTCTACTATCAGAATCAAAACAAGATATTTACATTTTTCGAACAAAACACATAACCTTTATATCACAAATATTGTTAATTTGATTTTAATTATGTTAGTCTCGTTTATTTTCGTACTGGAATATAGTTAAAATATTTTTAATTAATTCTGAAATAAATTTTTCTCTTTTAAGTTTGGTGCTGTAAAAAAGTTTGTTGGCTAATTTTGAGTTAAATCTTTAAATAAATATTCAGGGCAGGATCTTTGCATTTTCAGATTTGCTTAATATATTTTATTTATTTATTTAAAGAAGATAGAAACACATGTGTTTCTATCTTCTTTAAATAAATAAATATTGCTTATTGTTAGTTTGATTTTTCAAATAATTAATTTGTATTTTATTTACTTAATTGTTACCTTAAAATAGCTAGGACAGAGGAGATACACGACTTTGTAGAGCGGTGACCAAATATTTATTGTCGAGTTATACTGTATTTACCTTCCTTTCCTTCATTACTTTGTACTCTGTAGTGTAGCAGAGCACTTGACTTTGGTCCGAGAGGTCTCCGGTTCAATTCCCGAACATGGCAGACTTTTCGTGACTTGGATGGATGTGACTGCTTACTAGATGATGGAGTTGGTACGAGAGGAAGGCAGTTTACGGCTGTCTATACTCTGCTGCCCTGCAGAGTCTTGCACTGCCACTGCAGGCTGCACAGATCTGGTAGTAGGAGCCCAGAAGGGAGCCTGGTAAGTCCCAGCATGGTCTCAAGATAACTCTTACTGAAAAGGCTAAATATCAGCCTGGCCACACCCGAAAGTGTAAAATGGCGTCAAGGATATATATACTTTTTTATGAATTGCGCCCATAGTGTCATGCATGCAGGAACATAAATATCGCATATTTTATTATTTAAACATTTAAGAATGATAAAAAGGACATTATTATATTAATTAATATTATTATATATATTTATCAATCTACTAATTATAAAAGAAATCATTGGCATTTTGTCGCCTAATTAAAGAGGTCACATTTTTTTTTTCTTTTTTTTGCAGAGATAATTATATGATGACGCAACTTTATCTCAATAGAGCTACAGAATTCAAGGATCAAAGTTCAATCAAACTTTTTTGTAGATACGTGATTTGCGTTCTGAGGCGACGAGTTCATCTGCAATTAATGAATATTTATATCTAATTGCTATTTTTTGTTCTCTTCAAGCTAATCGTAATGCTTAACACATGAGCAAGAATGCAAAATACAGTATATTATATAGTAATGCTTTTATTAATCCTCAAATAAAACATACACAATATTTAATACTTTGAATCAAATTAATAAATCAATATAAATATCATCCCTCCTCCTTGCTACTTTCATATGAACACATGAAAAGGTAATAAAATTATGATTACCAGTTTACATTGGATTCTAATTAAACATACTAATTAACTAATCTATAGAGGCAGTGATAGAGCATTAATTACATTTCTTTTCAATATTAGTAATATTGCTTTTATTTTCTAGCACATTGTTTGTGCATTTTGCTTAAGAAATATTTCTGAACGATATCGTCACTAATATAACTATGTTTATTAATATTATTTTGGATTAAAATTAAAAAAAAAAAATAATAAAAAATAAAAATAACCAAAATGTATTTTGAGACTCTCTTCCAGAGCGATCTCCTACCGCTCTGTCTCTTAATTCGACCAGATATGTACCAACATAAATACAAAATTCTTCTATACACAGCTAGGGTATATAGAAAAATAATGATATCAGCACCTAATTATAATAATTGACAGTGCAATATAGAAGATGTTATAACATTGACATAGTCACATTGCAGTTGCTAGCATGCAGCTAACAATAAGTTTAGAAGATTTCTTGTTTTCCGGATGGCCCTGTAGTGATTATAGATAGTACATATTGAAATCTGAATTTTTTTTAAAAAATATGTAATTTTATTATATTTCATTGAAATTATTTTAAGCAGCAATATGATAGTGAATCCAATTTTGATTTGGTTGCTTCTTTTCTTCTTGTTTCTTAAAACCTACATCAATATGAAGACCATTGCTGAAGGTTGTGCATAGCTCCTTGTCCAGTTTGGTACCTTCGTCAGATGATTCATTGGTGCCAACTGGAGCCTCATTAAAAGTACCACTGGTTCCATTTTCCTTGGCAGTGCGTGCACGAGATGGAATCAGCTTGTCATCTCCATCCAGACGAAACACCACACGGTCTCCAATAGTATTATTTTTAGCTGCATAGAACTCCATCATTTCAGGATACATTTTATATACAATGCTGTAAACATAATTTGTTAGATTTAGTGCAATTCTTTATTTTTTATTTATTTAATTATTTCATATATACTTTTCAGCTATATTTAATTTGTGTGTGCTTTTTTATATTGATCAAAGTCGCTATAGAAAAGTCTGAACACATGGAATTAAGCCGTGAGCCATATATAGTTATATTCTGTTATATACAAAATTATTTTATTCACTATTACTGATAAAAGATAAAAATATTATATATTTATGAGCTACTTGGCGTTCTGTGTGCTCCTTTCCAGCTATCTTTGTCATTATATTGTTATTTTTGTTTTCTTTATTAATGTATATGTTTATGTAAATTGGTTTCTCAAGGGTTAAAAAAAAGCTAAAAACTTCCATTTCTAATAATAATATAGTTACGTTCGATTCTCATGCAATACGTACTGCACAATTATTTTATTGAATAAAAAATACTTTAAAAATGTGCGGTTAAGACATAATTATTATATGAGCCTTTTTAATAGAAAAACCATGTACACTTGTCGCCTCTGAAAATTTCCCATTTGCAGCCTTGTTAATCACTGCAGTGCCCTGTGTTATTCTTACGGAGCATGGTGATTAACAAGGCTGCAAAGGGAAATGTTCCGAGGTGATGAGTGAAAAAGTATAGTTAGGTTATATAAAAAAATGAATTTCATATTATTATATATACAATATATTAAATTATGCAATAAACTAAAAACAAAGCATTGAAAAGTTTGTGCAAAGTTAAGTTTATGTATAGGTACAGATATTGTAATTTTGTTTTTTATTAATTAAACGCTTCAAGATATAGGCAATCATGGTTTCAAAGTTGCTCAAATAGTTGCCTACTTTTCAGGGTGCATGAATTTTTAATTGTCGTTTTTCTGAATATAGCCTTTTGAATTGAATTACTAAATTACATAATAAAGTATAAAGTATAACATTTCTGTTTATCTGGATTTTTAAATTTGTTAAAATATTAATGCTTTTTTATGACCAAGCACTCAAGCAGTGTGGCACTGCAAAATTCAAGTTAATTTTATATCAATTAAAAACTAGAAGTGAGTTAATAAGTCTTTCTATTAGGAAACTTTCAAGTTGTCATTATGAGTTTACGATTTATACGTTTGAAATAGTAATAATATATATATATATATATATATATATATATATATAAACTTGAAATGTAAATTAAAAAAAAAAAAAAAAAGTAATATTGAACTCGTTCAGACTAAATAAATTATTTTAGTCTCGACTAATTGTAAGAAGATTTGGCTTAATTTGCCTCCATCAAATGTCACGTTAGTCATGCAGCACGTATATTATTATTATTATTATATATAGTGTCCGGCGCATAAATATAAAATAAAATGTACTTACTAATGAGGCGGAGGTTCATCGATGGTCATGTTCTTGGAGTTGAGACACTTTGCGTACAAACGGTCATGAGACTCCTTCAGCTCCGACCACTCGACGAACTCTCCTTGCCGACAGATCGTAGAACGAATCTATAAACACATTTACGACATTACTTAATTATAATATTACCCTCATTGTGCATTGAACTTCATATAATTAACGCTCAAAAACGATGAGCCCAACAACCATAAAATAATTTTGATCAATACCGAAATTCATGAAGTTTAGTATTTATAATGAATTATATTCCAATATTTGTCTATATTTCTCCCCTCTTTCATTAGAAATATTGTAATTTTTTGACAGCTAGTACACATCATCTAACAATTGTTTTTGATCATATTAGAGAGACTTTAGTTTTAAATGAACTATAAATGTACGTTATTTTTATGTATTCGAGTTTTTTTTTTAAGCTATATCTTACAGTTTGACACATTTAAAAGTTTCCGAGAACATTAGTTTGAATTTAAAAAATTGCAGGCATGTTAAAAGTTCTTATAATATACTGCATGTACACTCGTCGCCTTGGAAAATTTCCCACTTGCAGTCTTTTTAATCACCATGCCCTTTGTTGTTTTTCATGGTGATTGACAAGGCTGCAAATGGAAATTTTCCAAGGCGATGACTGTACAAAAGTTTTTTACAATTAAAGTGTGAGAACTCTTCTTGCTCGACTTGAAGAAGAATTTTGTTTAAAATAAGAGGTAATAAACATTCTAAATAAATTCATTACAAATTTCTTGCATACATGCCAGTGGAGTATTGTCCTCAATTTTTTTTATTGCAGAAATGGATAGAGCGTGCAAAGTTATGCTACCCTGATTTTTTTCAGATTTTTTAGAGCCCGGGAAGTATTTTTAAAAAATTATTGAAAGTCCTTTTTGTGACGTCACGCGGCGACAAGTCCTATCTTTTTCTTAAGGAGCGGCGTCTCGTGACGTCACAAAAATAACTTTCAATAATTTTTTAAAAATAGTTCCCGGGCTCTAAAAAATATGAAAAAAATCAGAGTAGCATAACTTTGCACCCTCTATCCATTTCTGCATTAAAAAAAATTGAGGACAATACTCCGTTGTAAGAAAATAAAGATGTAAAAGGGGGGGGGGGAAAGGAAAAAATCCTATCATGAGGGCTTTGTTTTGATGAAAGTTAATTGGTCAATTGATGCATATTATTATTATAAAATTGATCAATATTAGTCTTATTGATACCGTCATGAATGCTTAACTCGATCACCTCAAGTAAATATTTAATATTGTTATATATATATATATATATATATATATATATATATATATATATATATATATATATATATATATATATATATATGTGTGTGTGTGTGTGTGTGTGTATGTAATATTATGCAGGAAACGGGTTCTGTATGTGATTGACAAACATTTTTCAAATTAAATGTTCAAATTCCTTCCGAAATGCAAAATTGATTATTTAATCACAAATTATATACCATCTGTTATTTCCCACATTCTATACATTAAGCTGGCACATGTTATCTTATTTTCCTCTGAAAATTTCCATTCACTAACCTTACAATAGAGCGGTTCTGAAGTATACAAATGCTTGTATGTTTGGAACGATTCTTGCTTGACTACTCCCTCGATCCTGACCTGGCGCGCCATGTGGCCACTTGGTGCGCACGGCATCATCCACACGAAGGTCAGTGCCGCTCTCGGGCACTTCAACTGCGACAAATAACATCATAATGTCATAGTTAAATTTTGCAACAATAAATCAATTTGCATATTATATTATATGTCAACAATTAAAACACTTTTTCTTTCCTGATTTTTCACACAATATATTAGTAAAAAATACTTGTAATATAATAAAGAGGACATAAAGGACCAAGAGATATGGAGCTGACATATGAAAATTTGCTCTTTGCATCGAGGATACGGCAATACCTATGGGGAGAATCACAACAATTATCAAATTTCTAGGAAAGAAATAACTTACGAAGTTGAAATATTTTTTTATAGTTGTCCGAAAATATTTGACAACTAATTATGATGTTGTCATTTCTGTAAAATTATGCTGTGGCTGCTGACGGAGCATTTACATTATTTTACTTATGTTAATCATATACAGCAATCCTCACCAGACACACATAGTTCCAGCAGTTACCACGAAGTTCGCATTAACTTTATGACGCAATATATTGGCGTAGAATATTTCTTTATAATTAAAGTAGAGTGAACGAGTTCATTTTTTTTAATATTTTATTTTTTAAAAATATTTTAAGCTGCCCTCTATTGAGAAATCAAAACCAAAAAATTCCATCTCAAATAGTTTCACCACAAAAAATTCCCAAAGTTGGTGTTTCGGAGGCCTTTAACGTACAGCCTTATGGAACATAAAACCGCGTTTTACTCCAACTTTTTCTGAACTATGGTACCATTTAAAAAATACTTACGTAATCTATGATGAATTCTTTAATGAATTTTCAAATAAAATTTTTTTTTCACGGGGTCGTTTTCTTGGAAAAAAATCATGAAAATCCTTATGGGAATTAACCCGCAAAAACTTAAAGATTTTTTTCCGAAAAAACGGCTCCGTAATTTTTGTTTTGTTTTTTATTTAAAAATCCATTAAAGAATTCATCATAGATTACGTAGGTATTTTTTAAATGGTAGCATAGTTCAGAAAATGTTGGAGTAAAACGCGGTTTTATGTTCCATAAGGCTGCACGTCAAAGGCCTCCGAAACACCAACTTTGGGAATTTTTTGTGGTGAAACTATTTGAGATGGAATTTTTTGGTTTTCATTTCTCAATAGAGGGCAGCTTAAACTATTTTTAGAAAATAAATTTTGGAATTTTTTTCTGGAGAAGTTATGGGAGATAGAATTATTGTTTGTTCCATATGGAGATCGAAGCACTAGAACATTTTTATTATTATTATTATTTTTTTTTTTTTCTTAGAAAATACTGACTTAAAATTTTGGGGTTTTTAATTAAGTTGGCGTTAGCTGAGTTAGCTCCATATATTTTAGTCATCATAAGTTAAAACTTAAAAAAATAATTTTTTTAAATTTCTTTTATTGTTTTATATCGCTATAATTTTATAATCATGTAAACAACAACGAACACATCTAAGGTACACTCATCGCTTCGGAAAATTTCCCTTTGCGGCCTTGTTAATAATAATCACCATGCCCCGTATAAGAATTACATAATAGGTCATGGTGATTAACAAGGCTGCAAGTGTGAAATTTTCCAAGACGACAACTGTACAATGCATGATATCAAATTTATATCAAATTCGATTACGATTAGTGAATATCTCACCAGGTCGAAGGATTTTTTGCTTCTGTTATCGGTCATCATGATGAAGCCGTCAGGGTCGAGTTGACGCAGCAGCAGAGCCCTCCCACTCACACGGCCGCACCTGCGCAGTTCACACCTTTTTCTAGCTCGTGTCTCACAGTAATATTTTTGAAGCGCTCGATAAAATATTAAATACAAAGTAAGCCATCCTTGTATATATTACTTACCCATCGCTGGTGGCCAAATGCATAATGGTCGGCATGATCACCCCCGCTTCCTCAGCCTCATGCAACCACTCCTTGAATAGGTTGAATGGGTTCGGAGAATCCAGCTTGATTTGGTACAGGTCCGACGTTTCTTTAGAGACTCCATTCTGGAATTAAAATACATCAGGTAGATAATAATTATAGTTTCATGTAAATTTGAGAGATACAAATTTATACATTGAAAACCTGCGTGGTTTTACATGCACTTTATAAATTTTTATAGTTTATTCCTGCATATTAAATCTTTTAAATTAAAATTTATATTTGCATGAAAAAGAGTGTACATTTTTTCCTTCAATAATAAAACCCGATTTCAAAGTTGATGTAATTAAAAATATAAATTTAACAAACTTTTATTTTATTTAACACCAATATAGTTAGATAGAGAACCTCGAGTTACGTATTGATTGTTAACATTTTTCAAATTTGTTTCGGCCCTCTAACACCCTTATCTTAAAATGATCCTAACGTGTAAAATGGATTTATTTTATTTTAATAACAATTAACATCAATAACATCATATAGAGTCTGTTCTAAAAGCGGTCATGCACAGGCTCGGACTGGCCATATTAAGACTGGGTCAAGGATCTGTGATTGACGCCTAAATTTTTTTTTTAGACCATATAGAGCATATAATTATATTTATCAAAAGTGGCCCCTTATACTTCCTGTAATACCTATATGTACACTCCTCGCCTCTGAAAAGTTCCCTTCTGCAGCCTTGTTAATCACCTGCATGCCTCATAAGGATAACACAATAAGGCGTGGTGATTAACAAGGCTGCAGAAGGGAAATTTTCAAAGGCGAGGAGTGTACATTGTACACCTCTGGACAGCAGCGTGAACTTTAATCCTGCCTCACTTGCTAGAACTGCACAGAGATGCATATTTGCAATTTTTTGTGAGATGTAAGAAGTTCACCCAGTCTACCCATTGGCGTCATAAATTAGTGCGAACCTAGTGGTAACTGCTGAAACTACGTGCGTCTGGCGAGAATTGCAGTATATGATTAACATTGTAAAATCATGTAAATGCTCTGTCAGCAGCCACAGCATAATTTTACAGAAATGACAACACCATAGTTTTAGTTGTCAAATACTTTCGGACAAATATAAAAAAAAATTCAACTTCGTAAGTGATTTCTTTCCTAAAAATTTAATATTTTTTGTAATTCTCCCCATGCTATAGGTATTGCCATACCCTCGATGCAAAGAGTAAAATTTTCAGACGTCAGCGCCATCCCTTGGTCCTTTATGTCCTCTATATCAAAAGAGTTTTGGTTCACCACGCTTCCAAAGAGTGCATGCAGTATATAGTAACAACTCCTACAAACAGATCAGGATTAACGTTCATGGTGTCCAGAGGTGTACATTACTCGCCTCTACCTTTCCGGTCCGACCCTGGGTCATGTGCTCTCCTCAAAGAAAGCACGGATACTCTCAGTGGCGAATTTACGCGGGCAAAAGAAAAACGAAAAACATGAAAAAAAAATTGTGGGGGAAGGAGGCTGTAGCCCCCTAGCCCCACCCCTGGATTCACACGCCAAGGAGACAGTCAAGGCTGTCGTCAAAAGGCACACGTGTACACACTAGTGTACGCACGTATATATATATTTTTAGATGCTGAATTGGTTTCAGTACTTTATGTCAGTACAAAATTGTTCCAATTTCGTCTTACATCCAGCACTTTTGACCTATAAAACACTTAATCCAAGTACAAATCTGGTACTGAAAAAAGAGAGTCAATATTTTGTACTTTTTTTGACTCTCTTTTTTCAGTACCAAATTTGTACTTGGAATGGAATAAGTGTTTTATAGGTAAAAAGTGCTGGATGTAAGACGAAACTGGAAAATTTTGTACTGACTGGAGCAATTTTGTACTGACAAAAAGTACTGAAAACCAATTCAGCTTCTAAAAATTTAGTGTGTACGCTAGTGTACGCACGTACACACTAGTGTACGCCAGGGAAGAAAATATCGCCGCGGAAACCTTGCACGAGAGGAGAGCTTGGGAGAAGGAGGGAGGCCACAAGATCACGTTTGACTGGATTCCTCCTGTCTTATCTCTCACCATGTCATTGACGTTAATGCAAATCCTATTTTTCATGTATTAAATTATGTATAAAAAATATATTATATCATGTAAGTTCTTTTTTTATGAACTATTTATTAAAATGTGTTACAGACATTAAAAAAAACTTGATCAGACTCAGTCAGTGAGTCAGTTAAACTTTTTTTATTTATAATTTCGCGTAAAAGGAAAACTTGTTTATAATTTATAATAAAAAATAACTAAATGCTATATAAGTAATATCAGCTTCAGAAATCTTGTATGTGTTTTTAACTATAATTATTAACACTTAATCAGTTATAAGTTGCAAGTTATAGTAATTATAAGCTATAAATTGCAACTCTTGTGAAATAAATGCATCAGAATGTGCATACTGGACTGCACTTTTAGTTTATAGTTGACAATTTATATTTTCCGTATAAATGTTAAAGCATATTATACTGCATGTTAACCAGTAAAGCTATAATTATAATATTTTATTATGATTATTATGAGTTACTTGATAAAGAAACGTATACGATCATGCATGCTTGCAAGTTTCAGATTATTTAAAAGACAGTGTAACATAATATTTTATAAAACAGCATAATAAAATTGTAATTATTATATTACTCGTATAATTTTCAAGTTTGTTTTTTTAAATTAATTTTTGTTTCTAGTCCAGGAGGTATTTTCATTATTGACAACTGGAAAGTATGAGTATGAAAATTAATGTGTACAACATGTCACCTTGAAAATTTTTCCCATTTTTATTTTTAAATCACCATGCCCTATATGTTCGTTTTACGGGGCATGGTGATTAACAAGGCCACAAAGGGAAATTTTCCGAGACAACAACTGTACCACAGGTGTTACAAAAGCACAGATAACATTTATTTTATTTTTGTTTCGCAAAAACAAAATTCAATGGAATGTTATTAATTAAATAGCTGCTGCATTACTATATAGTTAACTTGTGAATGAAGTATCTTAGATGTTTCTGCAATCTCTTTAGTGAGAAACTAATTACAAGAAATTTCACTTGACGTGTACTTGTAATGTAAAGAAATCTGGTTTAATTTCTAGACTCGATCCTTATGTCCTTCTTTGCCCTCTTTGGTAATACTAAGCTGACATGTATATATACAAAAGTACATAGATAAACCGGATAATTGTTTTACTCAATTGTGTCTGCGTCCCCGATCAACTTTGTATATTAATTTGTCATGAGAATAGTAAATATTTTATTCAATTTTTCTATAATAAAATAATAATTGAAAATACGATAACTATTATTGATAAAATTTTATATAAACTTAATTGTTCTACAAATATTTAATATTTTGTACCCTTAAAAAATAAAAAAAAATAGTGTATATAGTAAAAATAAATAATACAATATACTGCTTGGCCAAATACTTGCAGTCAATACAACAATAAATTCAGTATTCACTTCAGTGTAAGTTAAAATTAGTTTGTTAACGGGTATATTAAGGTAGAGATAACGTAGATCAGCTGTTTGACGCACTCCCCTTTGATTAACACGTAAATCTTAGTAAATTCATAAAAAAATCTGCAATTTTTTTGAGAGGCAGATTTATTTATTTATTTATTTATTTTTTTAATAAAATAATCTTTATTTAGCTTTCGCTATTCAGTACAAATTAGTGCCTAAAAGCAACAGAAAAAGTTTCAAAATAATTTAACGAGCCGATTTTTTTTTAATTAAGTTTTTTGTTTGTCTCTCCATGGGAAAGCCCTATGCTAAAAATTAAAAAAAAAAAAAAAAAATGAAAAAAAAAATGGGCTCGTCAAATTGTTTTGAAATTTTTTCTATGGCTTTTAGGCACTAATATCTGCCTCTCAATAAAATGTCAGAATTTTTGTGAATTTGCTAATAAGGTTTACATGTTAATCAAAGGGGAGTACATCGAACAGCTGATCGGCGTTATCTCTACCTTAATAATAACAGCATAGGTGTCCTTCCTGATTTATTTTGTAATAAAAAACAAAACAACTAATACGTATGAAATATTATGGCAGTTATCATTTATTACTTCATTTTTTTAATGCAATAAATTATTAATTTGATTGCATCATTTATGATGCTTTTAAAGTAAAATTTACATACTCGTATGGTAAAAATGACATACAGTCTTTTCGAAAGATTAATATATATGTATATTTTTTAACTTTAAAAAATATCACTAAATAATATCAAGGTCACTATATAATAATTTTTCCTAAACACTCGAAAGGCCTGTACACTGTAAAAACATTTTACATGTATATTATCTTGTTGTTATTAAAGAAAAAAAAAAGAAAACCCGGGCACTTAACGCAGTGGTATGCACATCCGATTCGTAATCGAATAATGGTTGTGAGTTCGATCCCAGGTACCGTTAAAATTTTCATAAGTGACGGTTGCTAAATAAAATGTATTCGTGCATCAGGGAGGTAATTGATGGCATCCTCCATCAATTAATTGCCGATCATCCTGACTAAAGTTTTCGTGGATTCCTCAGTCACAACCAGGCAAATGCTGAGATATATGGATTGTTATATTATATAGGCATTATAGGCCATGGCCGGCCACCCTGGTTTAGAGGAAACCCAAAATCCTCAGCAATATGCTAGATCGGGTCAAAGCGACCCAGGTACAAAATTATAGGACGCTATATGGTCGGGTTCACGAAAAGCCGCGCGCGCTCGCGGGAAAGAAATTCAACCACTTTTGTGACGCGCGAGTACCCTACAAAAGGGTTCAGTTGAAGGAAAAATAAGAATTAATGTACCATAGCAATTTGGTTTTTAAAAAAAACTTGTATTTAACTATATATACGATTATGCTCTCGTAAATTCTCTGCTCTTATTTTTTTTTTTTTTTTAATATTTAAATATTCTTATTAAAAAAAATGTCTAAATATTTTTTCGAACTATATATTTTTCATAAGTATAATACTTGAATTTTAAATCTTTACTCACCTTGCTGGATTCTTCCATTTTCTCAGTCATCGGTGCTAATGTGTGCCGTGCGGTGGCTACCTGGTGAATGATATAAAGTTAAAGTTGTCTTCACGCAAATGCCTGCAGACAGGTTACTGATCTCACTCTCGAGGTCTCCCCTCTTCCTCCCCCTCGATCGCTCTACACGTACTGCCTCCAACCTTGTCTGCAACCTGTTGCTGTTTTATGGATGTATGTGAAGCCTGGGAGTTATAATATAACAAGGTTCATTAAAAAAATAAATTAAACAGTAATGAAGATGAAAGAATAAAATAAAGTGGGTAATTATTACCTAATATGAAAATTACAAGATGTGACATATCATGCATACTATACTAGAGTGTACGTGACCATAGTAAATTATAAGTAATTTAATATAAGATTGTATATAGTGAGAAAGTCACGTAAATAATTTAAGTGTACTTAATGTAATGCAAGGAAAATAAAAATAAAATGTGTTTATTTAATTTATTTTAGTATGTTTATGGTAGCATGAAGTGTACGCTGTATCAATTTTATGCCAAAAATGAAGACATATATTAGTAATTAGATTTATGTGAAGAAAACATATATAACACATGTGATAAATTAAAATATTTAATGTTTTTGTTAAATGAATTGAAACAAATCTTTTTGATTGTTTGTAAATATATAAACAATATAAACAATAAAAACAATCAAATTATAATCAAATGTAAAATTATCTGAGATGATTTATTTGATTCGTGATTAATTAATCGATTGTATACATTTTATTTACGAACAGTCCTGCTATTACTGTTGCAAAATTTGATACATTATTTAAATTGAGTGCATGCACAGTGTGCTAATTTCTAAATAAATTTATAAAACCCCCAAACAATTAAAATCATTTGCTACGGTAAAATAACTATAATTGTGGTGTCTTAGTGCAACAGCATATAATATATTATATTAATTACAATAATTACTGTTGCCTATTCATAGATGCTTCTTTATAGTGTTCTTCGGCGGGAAAATTTTTGTCATATGTTATGTCATGAGCTATAATGAGCTATTAGTTTGAAATATCTCCTACCCCTCTCCCCTTTTTAGGGATATTTTGATGAAGAATCCAAAACTTTTTTCCTCTAAAAAAATATAATGTTGAAATTGCCATGTTGTTTTTTCACATAATAGACATGATGCTGAGAACACTGCGTGCAAAATCAGCTGACTTGTAGTTTCAATTACAGCTATAAATTATTTATTACCCTTTTACAACATAATTAGCATTTATTCACACTAATGAGAGTGATACATGAGAATCTCAAGTGCATAATTATAATTATATACATATTTTTTTTTTTACTCTGTTATAAGCGTCATAATGTGTTAAAAAAAAACATACTCTAGTTGTACAGTAGCAAGTAGCGCAAGTGTTCTAACAGGTGGACATGGAAGAAACTTTATGACCTTACACACATGGAGTTGATAGTTGTTCATAGAAACACAATTAATTTTTTTATCAAAATTAGTATAAAGAAAATATAATATATAATTTAAAATATGGTTGGTTACCAATGGCGGAACTTGTTTTTCAACATTGTTCACAGTGGTCTCTGGGGCTCCTAATACCCAGTCTGCACACCAGACAGTTAAGTACCGTTTCTTAGCGGGGCACGTATGTTGTTTGCACAACATTCCGCGGTCTTAATCACCCCAGCGGAGTATAGACAGCCGTAAGCTGTCTTCCTCCTACCAACTCTTTCATCTAGTAGCCAGTCACACCCATTCCAAGTCGCGAAAAGTCTGCCGTATTCGGGATTTGAACCGGGGACCTCTCGGACGAGAGCCAAGTGTACTAACCACTGCACCAAAGAGCAGTGATAATTTAAAATATACATTAGCTGCGTTATTAAAGTACTGATTTTTTTAAATTTATTTAAAAAACAGAGGCAAAAATATGATTTTTGGAAGTTTTTTTATATTTTAATAATTGTACAAGTTTATCTGCGGTATTAGTAAATAAGATGTGACAAAGCACTTTGCTTGTTAAACACTATATCATATGATATATTTTCTCATCGGGACGGTATAATTATATTCCTGCCTTGTATCTATAATAATAATAAATATATATACAAACGCAAAAACAAATTTTATGTAATATCCTATATACTGCTCATATGCAAAAATACATCTAGGGCATATTATTATTAAAATTAATATTGAATATATTATATTATAATATTATATATACAGTATTAATTATTATAATATATATAATTATATTAACTGTTTGTGTAAGTAAGCGTCGTTCAGAAAAGTTTACGGTGAAGTCAATCATGCAGTACTTTATTTATATATAATTGCACATCATAAAATAATATTGTATAGTGGTGTGAAATCTATATTGTTTAATTCCATAGTGCGCTCTAATATAATATAAAAAAAAACGAAACGCATAATATATAATATTATATTATTACATCTTTGACTCCGAGATTATCATATATAATATGAGCTATGTATGTGTCCTAGCTCATAACACCGTGTCCATATATATCTTATGTTTTTAATAGAACGCCTTGAAAAGTGGAAGAATTTTATATTATTTTCCTGAAAGACACAAACACATACAAAAGGGGGGAAAAATATATTCTTGGTACAGATGGGGAACGTGCAGCAGAGGGATTATAATTATTAAAATGGCAGAGACGCTGTAGGGATATTCTTTGGTTGCTATTCACATTTCAGTTTTGCAATATCATACAATTGGTCTATTCTGCACCCCCTACGCAAAATATAAAAATTGAATTACAAACTGAATAGTTTTCAAACTTTCACTGCGAAAGCTTCCTATTCTGAAGGAACATCACATACACTCTTAAAAAAATTTGGCTGAATTTTGACATCTTATAATCAGTGCATTTTTAACGCCTTAAATCATGCTTTTTTCAGGTGTTTCGTTGCGCATTTTCAGTAGTCAGTATAACTATATACTGACAGTATATACTGACTACTGAATATTGACTTCGAAACACCTGAAAAAAGCATGATTTAAGGCGTTAAAAATATACTGATTATAAGATGTAAAAATTCAGCCAAATTTTTTTAAGAGTGTAATGTTTTGTGTTTCGTGATTGCACAAAAATGTTAAATTATTTTACAATACAAGAACAAAAATATTAGCTAATAATTCACAAACGTGAAATGTACTTTTTGAAGTATCAGCAGATTATTATTAAAATACAGTTTAGTTTAATAAAAAGGGAATACTTCAATGGAGTCATTGTTATTATCATTGTTGCTAACTACACACTTAAATATTAGATACTTAATGAATCCTATTTCAAGTACTTTTCGCACATTTCAGTACAAGTTTTTTACTGAATTAAATGGAGTTAATTTAAGTATAAAAATTGTCCTTAGATTAAGTATCTAAAAGTTTAGTGTGTATATATAATATATATTGACTTTCCTATATTTATAACAACTATTTCTGTTGTTAAAACATGAAAATGGCAGTCATTTTTTTTCTTAGTAAGTTAGATATAAAATTGGAAAGATACGTTTTGTGAGTAACCTCAGTACATTTTGATTTCATCTGTTATGCAATGGAGTATTATGTAAATTAATAACGTTTATTTATTAATATATATTATACCATCATAGCTAATTCTTATAATTATAACATGGAATATTATATATGTATATAATACAGTGTAATAATGATTTTTAATACTATCAATTATCATACTTATACTGTCCTACAATGAAGAATAAAAACAACAACTCACTCAAGATAAAATAAAAAATTCTGGTTTTACCTATAGACATTATCTGATATTGATGTTTTTGTTTGCCAGCGGAATCATGTATATGATAATTCTGTATCAATAATAAGAGTCATTACCATGTAAGAAGCTTACGTTTATAATAAGAGGCATTTATGTGCTGAAGTGTTGAACACATCAGCAGCATCATAACAAAAAGGCTTATTTATAATCATGCTTTTGTTTGAACTGGAAACCACTTGAGACGTGTACATTAACTCGTATATATACGATCTTGTAATCCTCATCATTTTAGTAATCGCTACAAAACGTTGCTTGCAACTTACAACAAAAAGAAAATAAATAAATAAATAAATATTAAATTGTAATAATATGTTTTTTACCTGGCATTTTCTTTCTCTCATTTATAGTAATCAAGTTTTTTACCGAATAGTTTCTAGGTTTATTGATTTGTTTTTAAATTATTTATTCACTTATTTACACATTTTCTCGTACAGCGTTAGGCTCTAACAAATGATTGGTCATATTTTATGCATTCAGCAATTTAACATTTGAGGTCTGTTCGTAAACCATGCCCAGAGTACACGTTCTATACTCAATCGACCTTATGTCCATGTGCATAAGGCCAATTGGGCGCAGAAAGTTTACACCAAGCAGGGTTTAAGGACAGACCTTTGATGTTCGCTTCGGTTCGCGATATAATTATGAGATATTCCTAATTAATTGTGCGTTTTTTATTGTTTGAACTGCATTTTTTATGTTAGTAGCAGGCATCAATATCTCACAACAAGATAACATGCATGCAGTGTCCGACTATTCGTTGAGGTGTGTGGTGTGGTGTGCACGAATTTTGTGTGATGTGGTGTGCACGAATTTTTTTGAAGTTTTTAGGTTTTTTATTTATATTGCTGTCCATGTAGAAAGCATCAACTGAAATTAAATTTAAAAGAATAGAAAAAAAAAATTAAATATCCAACTAAAGAAGTAACATTAATTAAGAGATCAACACATTGAGATGATATAATTTGATAGGTGACAAGTTCTTATTAAAGTGGTTTTATAAATTTTATGTAAATATCGTTGGAACTTTATATATTAATTTTATAACCTTTATTTTATCAGACATAAATAAGCACATCACAGAAAATGTTATAAAAAAAAATATCACCTTTACCCAACCTACAGAGAACAGGTATAGGTATTTGACCTTGGTCAATGTTGTATCTTAGATATGCAGGAAAACATTAAATCAACAATATAATGACGTTTATAACCGGATTATGTAATTTTTTAGAAAATAGAGGAATTCTAATTACTTTTATTTATTCTGGAATCAAACAATGGCATAATTTTATATAGGAGTTTGTCTTTGAAAATAACAACACGACAAAAAATTTAGATAGTTGCATAATATTATATTTTTTTAACCTTAGAAAAATCTTGAAGATTAAGAACATAAAAAAAGGTTCGTTAGAAAATACTTCAGAATTTACACTGTAAAAAAAGAATATCATACATTAATGTTAATTAACCAACTGCAATAATTATCACCATGAGTATATGATAATTCCACATCTTACATGAGAGATTTATTTGATGAAATATGAAGCATTAAGAGTCAAATTTTGAATGTTTGATTTTAATGAGAAAATAAATAGTAATATAAATTCAAATTTCTATTTCGATCATAGGTTGTACCCAGCATGGATCACGTCAATCGTTACATTAAATGTATATATACATAACATACTTAATTCAAATTAAAATTAACTTTTCTAAAATTAATTGGTTTCGTTTTAAACTTTAAACACACATACCCAAATAATATTTAAAGCAATTATATAATACTTGAAATTTTGTTCTTTTTTAATTGTGACACGTTAATAAAATTGTTGAATTATTAGTATTAAATATTATAAATTTAATTATCACAGCAGAAATATTTCTTGATGCTCCTAATCAATTATGAATTTTATATTAACTTATTGAATTTTTCTCACTATAGTATAATTATAAATGCTATGTAATTATCCACGTTCCAGTTTGCTACATCTCCGTCTGTTATTTTTGTGTGCTCTGAACAAAATTCTTTAATAATGCTCTTTTTTTATTAAAATAGTCTGCCGTTTAATTTTTAATACATTATCACTATACTTTTATATCGCAATGATTGAAGTAAACAGTAGTGAATTTTATATGGATTATTTTCATAAAATGCAGATTGGTATTTTTTTACTACCACGTTTTTTACACTTGAGTTATCTATTTTATTAGTTCCTGTATTAGTTTTCAAGTAGCAGATTTCTTTATAATACCAACAATAATGTAATGAGAGACGAGGAATCTGTTTAAATATTTTCAAGCAAGGAGTGTTCAATTTAACATTTTGCTTCATCATGTGGAATGCATGCTTTGGCGTGTGGGTAGCATCAGAAAACTGCATGTTGTGTGCTTGCTTGTTTTATTTTTCTGCTTCTTCTTTTTTCAAGCAAAGTAACACTCGAGAAGGAGTTCATGACCACCGCTTGTGACTTGACTTGTTGTATATAGCAGCCTGCCTTGAGATTTTTACTGAGATGTCAACGTTATATCGAGACGCATAGCTAGCGTGCTGCGGTTTTCATCAAAAGTAGATCATTTACTCAATCATTTATTATTTTTATTAAGCTATTTAATAAGGTATCTTAAAATAAATCATTATGCATCATTTAATGTCTTGATTTTTTATTGTTATGTTTCTGTGAAAATTTAAAATCTTATTATTTATGACATTACATTATCACCATGTTGGCTATCATTTTTATGAAACATAACTCTCCGTAAACTAAATAACCAGTTAAATAGTTTTCATATCAAATTTCTGTTATTATTCTATATAGCTATATAATATATTATACAGTAATATATATTTATAATATTTTTATTTATACGTTTCAAATCATTAAACTCTGTAATAAAAATTTAGTTTATTTTGTTTTTTTTATTAAATTTCAATTGGGTATATATAATATTCCTAATTACTCACCTATTAATCCGGACCTTATTCCGAAACCCTATATAGCTTATGCATTTCAAGGGCTCATTCTGAACGGGACGGCCACGACCTAGCAAATACATCCTGCCATTTATCAGTGACTGAGGAAAATGTGGAAACCTTAGCTAGGATGAACACTACATTTTTTGTCAATGAACCGGAAGTGCTATATGGTTGAAAGTCAAGGGATTCATGTAGTGGAAGAGAGTATTTACCCCATGGTCACCGTCCCAAATACTAACCACGGTCGGCGTTGCTTGACTTTGGAGATCTGACGAAATCGTCATGTGCATCACTACACCACAATACCACATTTCTATATTATAATTATGCAAGTACAAAATATAACCAAGAAATGGTCAAAACACTAAGATATTTAATTACTTTATTTTAACATTTTTTATGACACTTAGATTACAATAATTTCAAAGTGTAAAACAGAGAGCAGAGCGTTTTGGTGTTCCACTCTTATAAATACGAATTTTATAAAAAATTGACCATGAAGACTTAAAACTCATTAAGTTTATTTATGACATAATCTTATGTCATGATTGCGTTATTTAAACGCGATTATACTTTTTAATAATGAAAATTTCGCACTACATCATAAAAGCAAGCATTTTAATATGCAACATATTATGGAATTTTAAACGACCACTGCTTAGTTATTAGTTTACAGTCGAGAATAAAAATTTATGTATTTAAAAGAAATTTGCCGTATTAACTCCAGAATAGTTTTTGTATTATCATACATAAAGTAACATAAATATCATGTCTCGTGTTTTATGTCAGTGCGTTAATTGAGCGCAACATAAAAAACGAAGCGTTGTTCTCTTTCGTAACGACATAATGAATGGTTAGATTTTTTTTATTGCTTTTGTTTTTTAGTCAGAATTTCAAATTTATTCTCATCATTTTTAAAGTTACTTTTGTCTTTTATATTGGCCACATGGGTAACAAATAACAAAATTAAATATGGAACAATTTAATATCTTACGTTAGGTTAGCATGCATGTATGGATTGTATGGCATCATCCCACTTTTTTTAACCACGTGAAGCTATAGAATATTTTTTTAATAGTCTACTTGTCTCCGACGAGCGCTGTGTTAATTTTTTTAAGTATTTTAATGTATAGTGATTTTTTTAATATTTTAAATTTTTTATTGTTTAATTAAATAAAAAGTAAAGAAAATGTTCCTGTTTTTTTTTTTTTTTTTTTTTTTTTAAAGAGTGGAACAATTCCTGTTTAGAAAGCATGTTAACTTATCTTTATGTTAATTTTAAATTTGAATTTTATATAAAATATAATTATAATTTATATACTAACTCATCGGTTTCATATAAATGATTGAAAGATTGTTAGATTTTTCTGAAACGGTATTTATAAAATTATTATTTTAAAATAATTATATTAAGATAATACCATTTTACTTGAAATTAATCTCTAATATTTTTTTTTTTAATTATTTATAAGGTTTTTATAGAAAAAATATTTAAAAAAAAGATTAAAGTGTCAAGAGTTATATTCTAAGAAAAAATACTTGGTTAGTGTTTGCTATATTAAATATAAATTGTTACTTTGAACTCTATACATTATATTCTGTGTTACCTTGAAGTAGCAAATGCTCATGCCACATTCTGAACATATCAATTTCAGATGTGTAGTCTCACCTTCAATCAATTCTTCCACGTAAAAATACATGTTCTCTTTCTGAAGGATCTTCATTTTCAACTCCATAAAATAGACAATTCTTTCAACTTAATCTTAAGTTACGTCTCAGGTGCATTCATCTTGAGCGTAATGGAAAATATAAAAAAAAAAATATAGCCATGGGGGAATGAAAAAGGGCATTACAACTCAAATCCCTGTTAATTTCCAAATGCATTTTTTTCCCATCATAATATATAAAATTATATAATATTCTATGTTTTACTGTCAAGAAATTGTTATAATATTCAGACGCGGATCTAGGCGGGGTGGCTGGGAGGGCTGCAGCTCCCCCCACCAAATTTTGAATTGAACATGAACAATATATGTGGTTTTCCCACTCTATTTTTTTTTTTTTTCCTAATATTGAATTGGCCTTATGGAAGCAGCCCTTCCCGAAATCTGGTTCTAGATCCACGTCTGGTAATATTTAATAGCACACGGCACCATGAGTAGAGGTCAAATATACATATACATATACATATATATATATAATATATATATATATATATATATATATATATATATATATATATATATATATATATATATATATATATATATATATTATATATATATATATATATATATATATATATATATATTATATATATATATATATTATTATTTTTTTTTTAATCAAACCCTATTGGGTACTTCTATTTACTAATTACATACTACTTTGAAACCCCGAACCTTCCGAAACCCTAACTTGAGCGTTTCGCGGGCTCTTCTGGAACGGGGGCGGCCACGGCCTTGCAAATCCATCCCGGCATTTGCCTGCGGCTGAGGGAAACGTGGAAACCTCAGCCAGGATGGACGCTACAGCTTTTGTCAATGAACCGGAAGTGCAATGGTCCAAAGCCAGGGGAACCACATAGTGGAAAAGCGCAACGTTTTACCCCTGGGTGGGAAACGTGGTTTTTGTTTAAAATGGTCACCCATCCAACTACTAACCACGCGCGGCGTTGCTTGACTTCGGTGATCTGACGAGACCCGGTCAAGCGCACTGCGCCACACCTCAATTATATATATATATATATATATATATATATATATATATATATATATATATATAATTATTACTGTTTTAATATTTTCTTTGCGTCTAATTCATCTTTAACGATATTCAGTGACGTTATAAATTTGGATGAGGGTTTGATAAGTAACAGCATGTGTTGAGAGTTGAGACGCCTGATTTCAAAACATATTGGTTGCATAATTTTAATAAAGATCATTTTTCAGATCAAAACTATAAAATATTGATACTTACTGAATATTCATTTCTGTGTATTTTAAAAAATCTCTTACCATAATAATAATAATAATAATAATAATAATAATAATAATAATAATTATTATTATTATTACCATAATAATACAAGACATATAAGCACAGTCGTCGTCCAAGAAACTTGCTCATCAAGAGAAGGCAATAGCGTCGATGTGTGAATTGTTAAAAAAAAAAAATGCATCGGCGCTTTGAAAAATAAATTTTCCAAGGCAAAAAGTGTACAATAGAAAAAAGTAAAACCTGTAATACCTATATACGCCTTTTTTTCTGTCGTTTAGTTGCTATCTATATTTCAGTGATATAAATGTCTTTGTATAATAGGATTTTGTTCTAAATGGAAACACTGCAGCAAAATTAAGAGTTGTTTGATATGACAGCCATGAGCTATGAAGAGTACGCGATGTGTCCCACGTAAGCTTTGTGACCACAAGGCGACAGTGGCCCTCCCATAATCCGTTCACCCCTGGTGTACAATAATTACGCGTCGCCACTTATAAGGCTCCTGCTGGCTCCTTGCTAATATAACTACCTGTTGATACATGTGGATTATTAGATTTGCCCAGACTCCGTAATTAAAATACTCGAAAAGCCGATAAAGCAACATTTTACTAGAGAATAATTAATTGAATACAATATTCCTATTATATCGGTTACAAATTTATGGCTATAACATTTAATTATAACAAACACTATATATTATATTAGTATATAACAATATATACTTGTATTTAATATACAGTTATACACTCATATATAGCCTTAATATAAGAAATTTATTTACCTTGAAATTATACCAATAAATTTACTGTATTATATTATTATAACAATTATAAATTGGTAAATAAAATTACGCTCTCTCCTAAAAAGTATATATAATTAAGTTAATAATAATACTTAGTATGATGATTTTCACCATGTTTTTTTATGTCCCCATGCAGTCATTGGTTGACGCATGTCCTTACTAGTCAAACACGAACCGAAGTAGTCCCGAACATCCACGACAAAAACCGAGTTGAATATGACAGTCATGCGTTAGGTGAAACTCCTTCGAGATTACACTGCCAAAGTCATAAGATATATCATTTTCTCCCATCCGCAAAAAAATATTTTCACATAATATATTCAGCATCATTACATCATCACCATGAGTTATTACATAACACATTTGGTATCATTACGTAATATATAGTAAAATAATTATGATCTATAATAATAATAACTTATAATGTTATTTAATAATAATAATAATAATAATAACATATAATGTTATTTAATAGGTCATAATAAAATATATTATATTATTGCTTTAATATTTATTTTAAAGGTCTATAGTTTTAAATTATAGGCCATTAAATACAGGAAAAATTAATTAATTATTATATATATAATAGAAAAAAATATGATAAGTATATATAATATGTAATTTAATAAAGAAAAAAAGTACCATATATGTCGTCAGAAGAATCGAAAGTGTTGCTAAGTCTTTATACATTACAGAAGAGCAGGCTCTATATGTTGGCAAACATTGCCCTGTTTATCTATGCAAAGGAAAGTAAAGTTGATAAAAGTAATAATTTAGATTAATGAAAAGCATGCTTTTAGGAGAATGTTGACATTTTCTCTTTCCGCCACACTACAAAATATATATATATATATATATATATATATATATATATATATATATATATATTTATATATATATATATATATATATATATATATATATATATATATAACTGATAATCGTAATGTCTAGTAATATTATAGGCCAAGTTATACTGTGCTAGAAAATATAATATATTGTTATTAATGAGTATAGAAAAGACCAAGAAAGATTGCAAGTCAGCTTCTTAAAAAATATAACTTTATAATTTTATAATAGTTAAAATAACGACTTTGCAATTTCTATTTTCTGTATACTTAATTTCAAAAATATTTAGTATATAATATAAAATGTAATATATATCAGAAACTGCAATGATATATTGCATGCGTTCTTTATCCAAACCAAAGGTACATACAATTAACATAATCTCTCACATTCAACAAGCTCATTACTTTACAGTATAATTGTTTAGAAAAGAAGAAAAAAGTTGATAGGGTTGATAGGTAATAAATTAGATTATAACAATGTTTAAATGTTTTCTAATGTTTCCTCAATAATAAATCAGTCTCCAGTTCTACACAACAATAAAAATAATAATAAACGTTTATTGAGCAAACATGGCAATATATACATTTATATTGTACAAAATTAAAAATTATTAAACAAATTAAAATTAAACTGATAGTTGCTAAATTGGTGACGTGTAAAAGGCAAAAGTGAACTACAGAAACACTGCTTTCTCCTCCTCCTCATAGACTCCAGTGTTTACTCATAGAACATATTAAACCACTAGACAGGGTACATATATTTTTAGGGTGATCAGACGTACCGTTTTGACCGGTACAGTACCGTTTTAGAGTACCATGTCCCGGTGTCCCCAAAGAGGCTCTCGGGACGCCTAAATGTACCGCTTTCGGACAAAATTTATAAAAGGGACATTTTTTAAAAATTTTATCATTAAAAAAATAAAAAAATCATAGGAATGTGGTTGTGAATATTTACCAAAATGTACGGACGCAAATGATTTTGCAACTCCATGCCCCTTTTTCTCGATCGCATTCGCAAAACAGCATATTTCTTCCAAAATTGCGGAATAGATATATTTTGTATGTACACGCAAGTATGCATATAATACTACGTGAAATGAAGTCACTACTTTTCGATTAAATTTTGAATAAAAAATAAGTAAAAAACTTTACACAAAAATATATTTTCTTGATATATTGATGATATTCACTTGATGGAAATTTCCAATAAAATATGAAATTGAAAAAATCATTCTTATGAATTGTGTCGTGGCTTAGACAAAAATTTCTATATCTTTTTTTTTTTTTTTTTTTTTTTTTTTCACAATAATCGTGCATGGATATTACGTAAATAAATGGAAAATAATATGAGAAAAAAACGCCACAAACATTATTCATACAATCAAGTAATTTTAGCTGTTATTAAGTTCAATTTGAATGCTATAAATTAATTCAATTTAACTTCTTCAGCTATTTCATTCTAACAAGAGTTCACAATATTTGCAAAATGAACAGTTCGATTAAAAGTAATTCAAATAAATTTCTTGCTTTGTACTCCATTTTTTTTTTTTTTTTTTGTAATTTATCTCGTGACATTATATTAAGTTTTATTTATTTATAAACAATTAAATACATAATGCATTATTTAAGTAACACGTACATTTAGAAATATTGTGGATGGAGACGGAAAATTTGATAACGAAATTTTTAAAAAAAAAATCAATTTAAAATATTTAAATATATATTTTTTTTATTGGAAAAGTATTTTTCGAAGTTATGCTTTTTGAGTACATATTATAAATTTCTTTTGTTGCTTTTGTTTCTTTTTATTTTACATGCAACTTTACAACATAATAGGATCGTGGCCAGGCCAAGAAAAAAGGTTAATTTTAAGAAATCAACTCACTGGCACAGTTTTCTTGCATGGTGACTATAATAAATATTTTTTCCTAATTCTATGAAAAATGTATATATAAAAAAATGCAATATATTTTATTTAAAGTAGAGTGACCGATTGCATTATTTGTTATTTTATTTCCTTAAAATATTATTTTAACCTGCCCTCTGCCTTATTGAGAAATGAAAACCAAAAAATTTCATCTCAAATAGCTTCATCGCAAAAAAATTCCCACAGTTTGTTTTCCTGAGTCCTTAACATGCAGCCTTATGGAACAGAAAACAGCGTTTTACTCAAACTTCGTCTGAACTATGGTACCAATTAAAAAATACTTACGTATAATCTATGACGAAAATTCTTTAAGGATGAATCTCAGTAGGTTGATATCTCGCAATCGTACCGCCTGAATGCAACAAGACTTGCAGGGGACTTAGAACTCACCATCAATAGGTGGCATACAAATTTTGAAGCGAATCTGTCTTATCAGTTTTGTGAAAACTGAGGTAGAAGTTTAACATTGGCCTTATGGACGAAAACCGGAAATGGAGCTGTTGTAAGAAAACTGCAAGACTGAATTTGCTCAAACCATAAGCGATTAAGTTTTAGAATATTCTCGATTTTTTAAAATTTATTTCATTCGATTCGTTTGCAAGAAAATATTCTTTGATTCCGAAGTAACTGAGATTAATCGTTAATGGATTTTCAAATAAAATAAATTTTTTCGGAAAAAACGGCTTCATAAAAAAAAAAAAAAAAAATCATTTGAAAATCTATTATGGAAAAAAAGTAAAAAAGGGGGCGTGGCACCCAAAAAAATCGCGCCTCTGGCGGGGGTTTTGGCCCTTCAGGTCTCTATCTTGGGGGCATGTACCGTTTTGGACATCAAGATATCTGGTCACCTATATATGTCATATATTATACTGGTTTCAACTATACATTTTTTTTTGTTTTGTTTGTCCAATTTTATAAAAAAAAAAGTCTACCGGCTTGTCTAATTTGGATTAGACGGTCGTTTACGTAATCGTGGCCTTGAGCCATTTTATACCTCCTACTTTGTTGGCAACTGATGCATACTTAGCTGATTAAAAAGTTGCAGCACCAAAAGGGGTAAAGGTAAGCAAATTTGCTGACAGGTAAAAAAAAAAAAAAAATGAAGTTAGTAATCTTACTTTATACGCTTATTTGAAAGTAGAACCTATCTCTTACACATATTATGAATTTTACGATGTAGACACTTTTTTTAAAACTCCATTTTCGCGCCTTTTTTTTTTTTTTTTTTTTTAAATTGGGTGTATTTTTAAGTGACTAGTTCCTGAAATTTCACACTAAAACTACACTATAGAGGCATCCCCAGGTAGGCGCTGCAATGCACGCCAATATAAACAAAGAATTAGTGTTACCCTTGTACGGTATACCTTGAGTAGAATAAAATTTAATCTAAACATTTTAGTGCCTGTATGCAAGCAGTCTTAAATTATTATTAAAATTAAAAGTTCATTAAAATTATATGTTATAATGAATATTTTTATATAAATTCTGACTTGACAATTACATACAGTCTTACAATTATCTTAATTTCATTTTAGTAATTGTGATTTATTTTTTGTCCGATAATCAAATTATCTTTGTAGTCATAATTCTCTCCATGTAATATATTGTTTAAAACGGTTAAGTTCCGTGGAGAGAAATAAACGTTCCAAGTAACATTTTGCTAGCAGAGATAGAGAGGATAGAGAGAGAGAAAGAGAGAGGAAAGGGGCCGCCATTTTTACCTGCTTCAACAGGTGAGCACACAAGCCCCCGGCAGAGCGGCAACTTTTTGTGCTTCTAAGCAAGTAGTGGTTGTAGACAACCCAGGAGTCATATTTTACCTGTGAAATCAGCGTGTGTTGCAGATAGGTGAGATTTGTTGGTACTGAATGGAATGAAGCTATATGTTGACATGTAATGTCGTACAATATTTTTTTTTTTTCCTATTTCTATTTCCTATTCTTGAGGAAGTAAGAATAGTAAGTTTAAGTGAAAATATCCAAATAGAAACAAAAAAAAATAAATAGAAACAAAAATAAATAAATAAATAAATAAATAAATAAATAAATAAATAAATAAATAAATAAATAAATAAATAAATAAATAAATAAATAAATAAATAAATAAATAAATAAATAAACCATCAAGCCGAATTAAAAAAAGGTAAGGGCCGTTAGATTTTAAATAATTTTAACTCCTGTTTGTAATACATATTAAAATAAGATATCAATAATAAATCATTGAGATGTTTTTAATTGAGAGTGATAATGTAATTTTCCAATACTCTAAATATCATTCTGTCCGCATTTTTTCTATAATAGGGAGGAATGTAATTTTTACTTGAAATGGTCACCCATGTAATTAATAACAACGCTCAACGTTGCTTGACTTCGGTGATCTAACAAGAACTGGTCAATGCACTGCGCCACGCTAAATCTCCTAACCTGTAATGTTTTATTTTACGAAGATATGGCATTTTCTGTTAATAACGTCACTATATACGTCAGTATCCAAATTTAACATCAGTGCTGCTGCATACAACAACTTACGAATACTAGCAGTCTAAATTCCTCTAAATTTGCATTGTATATTTTTGTGTTTCTTTTATTGTTTTGTCTACGAAAATAATTATGTTAAGTAATGTTTTTAAAACAAAAAAATCGAGAAACTAACTTATTTTTCAGAGTGTTAAATTAAATATTTATTATACCTTACACTGCAGCTGGCGGATGCAATAACGAAATGCTATATGAACTGAGAAATGTCGTACAGCTTGTTTATAAATAATATATGCCAGAATGATTTTGTACTGCCAGAAGCGAATAGTAAAGCGAGCTATAGTTCATGGCACCCAATGTGCATCAGTAACATGCAGGCAGGAGTAAGCGCAAGCAAATAGTAAAACCAGCAGCAATTAATAATATTTGCAAAGATACATGTCAATAATTGAAATGATTTGCGTAAAGCTTGGGACAGATATAACTACCTGCATGCTACCTTGATAGTTGCATGCACTGGCAAGCTCATTAGATCTAATAATATACAAAAAAAATCTCCAAAAGATTGTTAAATAATTATATAAATTAAATATTATCTTGCATTAAAAATTTTATCCTTTCCAATAAATTACTTATTACTTACTTATTTTTACTGGACATAAATCATATTTATATAATTAACTCAAGTAAAAATATTTATTCAAAGAAATGGCAGCTCCGAGACACACACATATGCAATTGTTGGGGGAGGTAATGAGAGCACTCGATCTAGCCAGTAAAATAATCCAACCATCCCGACTGGCGGAGGGGAGCTGCGGTGCTCCAAAACGCTAAATGATTATAATTATTTACATGCCTGTTATCTTATTGTTGTGTTTTCCTCAGTATTATTATTTTAATCGTTAAAAGGGATACTATTCGCAACCCCATTGTGTTTTGTTCTTTAAAGGACTGTCATAGTATCACCTGCCAACATATGATATATAATATCATAATATGTAACATGTGGGAAATATAATAAAAAAAAAATAAAAAATAAATAAAATACTGTTGACTAGATAGGGGAAATAACACACACACAAAATATATATAAAATATATATATGGGAAAAAAAGTTTGCATGCAACTAGCCCTGAAAATGGATGGCGCTGAAGCGTTGTGCCTATACCAGGCCGCCGGTGGCAGAAGGCGAGTGGCTTCGGCCGCTCGCTGCGAAGCCCCGGTGAGTAGGAGGGTCGCGACGGTGAGCGCTGAAGGGTCTGTGCGTGAGCCTGCCTGGAGCCGCCGTCGGTGCAGATCTTGGTGGTAGTGGCAAATACTACTACCAAATACTAGCAAATATTCTTTGGTGTGGTATGATTTCTCTATGATCTCTATCGTGTACTGGATATTCTTACAATTTTTTGTACCAGATTTATATTTAATTATTTATTTATCGAATCCCTACTCATTACTCCGCCGCGAGCTGTTAGCTCTTAGGAGTGTATTCCTGTAAAAAAATATAGTAAAGTTAAAAAAATAAAAAATATACTTTTGATATTTTTTATTATATTAAGCCTATATTGTGTAAACAATCGAAAAGTAGTAAAGATATTATGAATCATATGCTAGTTTGTGCATGCAGGGGTCGTGATCGACGGAGACTGCTGAAGGGTCTAAACGTAAACGCGCTTGGAGCCGCGATAGTAGCACTGTAATCCACGCCTATAATTATAATTGTCAGCTTATTTTTTAGTTGAATCAAAAGAAAATGCTACCCCCTTAAATTACGTTCTTACTATAGGCAGTCGATCGATTTATTGCAATTTTCAGAACAAAAGTTTCTAAATTGCTTTAAGTAACAAAAAATGTAATAATATAGAAAACGTTTTTTTTTATAGTATATTAAATTTCAATAAAATATATAATATATCTGAAAAACAAAATTTAATTTAAAAAAGATGATTGATCTATATGTAGGTTATAAATTTATTTGTTTACTTATTTTATGTACAAATTTTATTAGATCTGTAATATTAAACTCGTTCATGGAAAATAAATTAAATGTTTTTTATGTAGACATATTTCTTTCCACATAAACTATCATCAGTAAAATGCGAATACAGAATATTATTTCATTTGAAGATAACCTGAGTTTTAGTATTTTGTGTCAGCTGAGATTGAAAGAGATATATTATACTACAGTATATGAAGGTTCGAGTGTCCTCACAGAAGAACGTGCATGAAGCTTCTAAGAAACGCCAACTTGTATGGATCTGCATGCATGCATACTCCGCCGCTAACGTCGCTCGGCTTATCATCGCTCATGCAGGAAACAGTTTGCAATTTCAAATTCAGTAATAAGAGAACAACGGTTACTGTTTGTGCCGTCTCCTACGCATTATATTTAGCTTGCACGTGCAAACATTCAGCTGCTTGAATGTAAAAACAATTGCTTGGCACAAAGTAGGTTATTGTATTATTTTCAATTATTTTTAATATATGAAAAGTGCTTTTCAAAAAATACTGTATTATTTATTTTCGATATAATATATAATTATTATACATGCGTTCAAATTGTGTATTTTAACATGAACTTTTTTTAAAAATTAATTGTAGCTCTGAAGATGTAAAAAGTTATCTTTAATCTTTTTTATATACTTTTATTGGTTTCACAATTTCTATAAAATAAAATCCATATATTGCAATTATTATTTTTTTTTAACGCACGACTTCACTAAAATCGGAGCAAAATCAGCTCTTTTCGCCAGTGAGGCTCTTTTTTACATTGCAAACCGTTTACCAATGAGTCTAAGGAGTCTAAAAAGATTATATAATATTACTATTAGCGGCAATGGAGTATTGACCTCAAATTTTTTTATTGCAGAAATGGATAGAGGGTGCAAAGTTATGCTACCCTGATTTTTTTCAGATTTTTTAGAGCCCGGGAACTATTTTTAAAAAACTATTGAAAGTTCTTTTTGTGACGTCACGAGACGCCGCTCTTTAAGAAAAAGATAGGACTTGACGCCGCGTGACGTCACAAATAGGACTTTCAATAATTTTTTAAAAATACTTCCCGGGCTCTAAAAAATCGGAAAAAAAATCAGGGTAGCATAACTTTTCACCCTCTATCCATTTCTGCAATAAAAAAAATTGAGGACAATACTCCATTGCTAATTATTTTCCAATTGGTAAATCTAAACTTTATTTATGCTTAAAAATAAATGACAAATTGATATGAAATTGAATTGGTATGTAGGTAGGGGTCGCCACTATATAGGTTAACAAATACCTATTTGGCTGCATGGGTTTAATTATGTAGACGAGTAGACGAGAAACATCTATAAACTATAGCGCAGACGCGAGACAGATGAACGGAGGTATATAGAAAAACCTTGCTGTCCAGCACGGCGCTGAGTTGAGCTGGTTTTAGTCAAGTCCGTCAGTGATGTCGTGTTGACAAATGACCCAATAACCGCCACACCACCCTGCTGCCGTCATGAGGACCGACCACGCTTCACGAGAAAGATCATGAGGCGATTTTCTTTTTCTTTTACAAGCATTCACCCCTATGAGCTTGAAGCTCGAGGCGGGGTAATGGGGTAATAAGGGAGAGAAAGGGTGGTGGCCGCGACCTGTTATGCGTCCCAGCATTTGCTGAGGTGAGACTGAGGGATCCGTGGAAACCTCAGTCAAGACGGACACCTCTACTTTTTATTACTGGACCAAAGTGATTGTCAAAGCCTGGGGAACCATACACAAGCATCTGAGGCTATATGGAATAATTATGATCCATTATCAATGAATCGAGGTGCTTCTTCATGTAAGCTCTCGTGTTTCAATTAATTGAAATCTGTCCCCTCATATTAGCATATATTAGAGCTTAGACTGATTAGAATCACATAAAATAATTATGTATGTCCCGAAAGAGCGTCGTGACAATGTAAAACAAAAAATAGGATCTAGTTTTTTAGTTATTATTTTTTTGTGTTCTTTTATTATGCTGAATTGAATAGCCTCCACAGGGCACGTAATATTTCCTAATATATCTAAAAAAACAAAAAATCTGTCACATTTTGCTTTACTTATTTATTTTTTATTTTTTTACTTTTCTAAAAAAAAAACAACATTTAAATAATAATCTTTGTTGTAAATAACTTTAATATAAATTTAATTCTTCCGTTCTGATTTATAATTACGTCAACTTTTATGATATTAATAATTTATTGAATTAATTAAAATGTTATGTTATTAGTAAAATGCTTATCAAGGAACTGGATAATGATCCACTTGCATTATATAATTATGTCAGAGATCATGGTCATGGCATATGAGACCACCCGTTGTCTGAGTTTTTAAAACAAAAAAATGTTGGTTTCGTATAATGCTGAATGATGGAGAAATAAAAGTACGCTCGGCTTATGTAAACCATAAATATGAGTTCACCAGTGACTGAGCTAGTGAACGTATGGTTCACTTTTACTTTACTTTACAAAAAAGTGTACGGGGGCCAAAATGTGTCAATTGCCCCAAAATATCAATCAATCAATCAATCAAAAAAGTGTACAATTTTAAAACTCACAGCTGTTTTGTTAAATTTAGTACCAAAATTGAGGCGGATCGACCTTCATAGATAAAATTGTAAATCTGTTATTATAAACTTTCAATATACATAATATAACACATATTTTAACATATATATATTTTTTTGTTTTGTAATATTATACATTTTAAATATTAAAATAATAGCATTTTTAAATCTCGACTACGAACGTTTTAGACCACAGGGAACGGTATAATAAATCTGTCACGCGCTACGCCCTCTCTCCAAGTCGTTGTGGTGACGAAAGAATCACATCTCTCGCTAGTTTGAGCTGAGTATAAGAGTGTAGATACTGGAGCTTCGTTCAGCGCGAGATGAGACGTCATGTGACGAACTCTCTCTGAGAGAGAGCTTTGTGTATTATAATTTTAGTAATGAAAAAAGTTACATTAAATTTAATAAATGCCCTTTTTTCAGCACTTACGTTAAATGCTGTGACCTCGACGTTATACAACCGTTTACTGTAACTAAGAAAAGATTGGGTGCACGTAAGATCCTGTCGCGATCGTGAATTTTTAACTCCCTAAATAAATTATTTCCAATTTTAAAATTACGTATCGGCGCTAACCTTTACATTTGACAGTAATAAAATATTATTTGCAGCCCTAGCTCAGTTTATGTACGAGTAAATGACTAAAATGACTAAAAGATTCGCGGTAATTGTACCACTTATTTGCAGCGGGAAATTTGCGTATAGCAAGCTAGCAAGTGTTGCGCGATGAAGTCAAAATTACATGGCTGATTTTTCAGTTTACGAATACTTTACAGTTAGAGCATGGTGATCAAATGGGCAGATCAAAGCTTACTATTATTGATTATTGTATATCTTTTGTAAGTTAAATCACATAATTCATAATAATTATTACAATATAATATTACAGTCGGAGATAAAAAAAAGTATGCTGTTCGACTTTGTATAGACTTTCATAGTTCACAGTGACCTGCAGTGGCATGCGCAGATCTGCTTATCGGCGAGAGGGTGGGGGATTGAGAGGTGCATTTATTACCCCCGGTAAAGCCTCAGAGACAAAACACTAAGACATGAGGCACAATCTTCACCGGAACTAAGGGCTGCAGTTGGATTTTTTTACATTAATGGCATGTAAATAATTATAATAAAATTATTAAGAAATTAATATAACAAAAAGGATCATATAGCAATTATTGGTCGAAAGAAGCTAACCAAGATTTTTCACTAAGACCAAAGTTAGCGTCAGCCTAATTGAATAATACTGACACGTTCTGCGCCCAAGACTAGGTCTAATACTGCGTTCTGATAGTCCACGCGGATTCTTTTTTTTTTTTTTTTTTTTCACACTCTTAAGGTTTTTGATGACGTAATTGCACAATAGATGAACCTTCTGTACAGGGAACATAAGGATCATCAAATAATTGATTATTTTCTGATTGTCTTTATGAACAGACCTCTTAATATCATGTTTTTATCTTTTTATCCGACGTGGAAAAATCCGTACAGAAGTTTTTAGTTAAAAAACTCTTGGGTCCACCTTAAACTCGGATAGCGAAAAAACGGTCTATCTTTCATAATTTGGCCAAGTTAAGCACAAGTGATTATGTTATGGTAATAACGTAAGTACGTGCTTTCTGCAGATATTGCATGCTGTAACGAGAAGAATTCGCGCGTCGTTGTGTCATATTTGTTGTGTCTATGTTAATCCATGCGAAACTTTAGTCTCTTTGACTGCATTTCTCCGCCCGCACGGCGCCGTGTATGAACTTGCATGTAGTAGGTGCTTGCGTCTGTTAGACGATATCGTACTCCTCGTCTAACACGAGACATGCTGCCTGCACTCGTGTGTCAGAGTGTTATGTTTACATAAGTTAACCGCCGCACAGCTCACGTTCAGACAACAGTACGTAGGGACTGTTGAATGGAGTTTTGTAAGAATTATTTTTAAATTTCGTACGTGACCTGACAAATGCAAAACAAGATAATTTCAATTTCTGATTAGCATGCAGGAAATTGTCTTATCTCATTATAACGTTGAAAAATATTTCGGTATGTGAGTTGTCTTGTTTTGCTTCTAGACATAATAATATCTCATTTATATAATATATTATTATCACATTTATCACCAGTAAAAACTCTTAAAATAAGGCATTCATTAAAAGAATTTAAATATTCAACACATTTTATTTGCTTAGCAAATAGTTTGGCCAATTTATAATTAATTTTACATTAATTAAAAGAAAAAAAAAATTCAGAAATCGGAAGTGTTATCCACCACTCTCTAAATAATAAAATTTAATGTTGTGTGATGTATATTTTATTATATATATTATTATTATTATTATTATATATTATGTTATATTAATTGCTGTTATTATCAAGCGTGACGCAGTGCATTGACCGGTTCTCGTTTGATCACCGAAGTCATCTCGCTTTCCACCCAGTGTAGTGATGCACTTGTGTGTGGTTCCCCAGGCTTTGAACATCGCTTTGGTCCATTGAGAAAAAGTAGAGGTGTCCGTCCTGACTGAGGTTTTTCCACGGTTCCCTCAGTCTCACCTCAGCGAATACTGGGACGCGTAACAGGCCGTGGCCACCATCCGTTCCCTACCTTATCCCTACCCATTACCCCGCCGCGAGCTGTACGCTCTTAGAGATGTATCCTTATAAAAAACAAAACAAAAAAAAACAAACAAAAAAAAAACGTTTAATATAGAAGAGCATATTAATAGACGGTAAGACGACCATTTTAATTAGCTAATTACTAGTGTAAAAATTCCGTATAAATGCGCGTATTTTTCAGTGATGGAAAGGAGAGAGACAGAAAGAGACAGAGAGTTAAGCATAATATTATGACGCAATGCAACATGTGTACGTTCTTTTCAGTCTGAGCTATAGTTGAACAAATGTAAGATTACCAACGGAAGTAGACGAAAGTGTGAGGTTTCTGGGCTTTTTAGTTCAGTTTTAAACCCAAAATTTTATATTAGGGTATTTCAACCTATCTGTAAAATTTTAAAGTTTTTCATGTTCCTTGTTCAGCCAAAATCCTTCAATTTCCGACTACTTCCGATGGAAATCTTATATTTGTCGAACAATAGCTATTTCAACTAAAGCTACTATATTAGCCTCCCACATTGCACAGTGCCATGTTTTATATTCACAACTCCATGCACGGATAATGGAGGTTAGGGGGAGGTTAACATATGGACAGTGACATCATAAAACTCACCCCCAACGGACAGTTGTTTCAAGATTTATCAGGGGGTGGGTGGTGGAGGAGGAATTCACACCATACCTCGGTGAGAAAGTGACAACAGAAATGAAATGTTTGTCTTGTATAACCAAAAAGAAGTTCCAAAATAAAAATAAATAAAAAATAAATAAAAAATAAATAAATAAAAATAAATAAATAAATAAATAAATAAATAAATAAATAAATAAATAAATAAATAAAAATAAATAAATAAATAAATAAATAAATAAATAAATAAATAAATAAATAAATAAATAAATAAATAAATAAATAAATAAATAAATAATATGAATTTCTTTTCATCGACCAAAGCTGCCATTCTAAGCTGTTGGTCTTTATTATGTTGCACTAAAATATCTAAAATATTGCTTTTGGTAGATATAACGTTAATAATATGATTATTCAGTCTGCATATTGCTATATTGCATCATTGCAATCATTGTTTATTTTGTTCTATATTAAAACTTAAAAGCATCATCATATCTAATAATTTGAATAATGGAAATTTTAACTTAATTATATAATACAACAACTACATTACAGCAACTAATTAGTTTATGAAATATAATTATTGTCCTAAGCCAACAGCAATCATAATTGGATATTAATAATTCGATTGAAATTTATATTTTCCAGCGTGTAAACGCAAAATAAGTAGCGCTTTGATAGATTTATTTTATTGTGTATTTTCCAAACATATTAACAATCAATACATTAAGTCAGGGGGGGGGGGCATGCAAAACACGACAGAAATTTAAAAAAAATAATAATAATAATACATTTTGAACTCCACAACGTTATTAATCTTATATATAATATAAGTAACAGATTATAATGTATGCCGATTATATATTGGATGCAGTATACAATAAATACATAAAAACAACCCGCTTGATTTTTTTATTGCAGAAATGAAAAGAATGTACCAAATTATGATACTCTGATTTTTTTCAGATTTTTTAGAGCTCGTGAACTATTTAAAAAATAATTATTGAAAGTACAGATCGGAAGAGCTTATTATAGGCGTCGATATTATAAACGTCACTTCTTAATTGAGGGATAAGACCTCTAAAAGAGGCTTGGGTTCAAACCTAAACTTTAAAAAACGTTTTACCAATACTTCCCCCTGGGGTCTAAAATATTAGAAAAAATAAAAAAAAAATTAAATGTATTGTAAGTTGTCCATTATCAAAAGAATTTTAAGTGACTTTTATTAACTGTGAGTGCAACAACTGTTCGTCATTCAATCAATTCAAAACAAATTAAATAAATTCAAGAATGGCAAAGAACACAAATTAAATAAGGACCTAGCATGCACTAGAAAATTCAAATCCACGTTTTAAAGAAGCACTTATCCAATGACGGCAATGACCAACTATACTGTATACGAGTAGTTGAACAACCGAATCAACCCTTTTGTAGGGTACCGGTCACAATTAAGTGACAGACTTTAACTTCCCAGCTCTTCTTGAACCGACCTAGCATATTACTTAGGGTTTTGTGGGTTTTTGGGTCCCTTCCAAACCGGGGTGGCCACGGCCTATAACAATCCATCCCATCAGCATTCTCGCCTTGTTGTGATTGAGGAAACCAAAGAAACCTTAGTCAAGATGGTCAGCAATTGATGGAAGATGCCATCAATCAACTCCCAGAACAAGAAAATTAAGTTGTTATAACAGTTCAAATAACTTTCATTTGTCTCAACTGTTTGTTAAGAACATCCTCAGAGAAAATCAAAGAAGACTGCAATTAAGACTGCAATTAATGCGTCTTATGTCTTTTTTTAAGCTTTTTTATATTCAAATATACTCCAACCAAAGTTCGTAGTCGATAAGTTATAGAGGACGGTAGTTTATTGGAAAGTTAGCACTACAACCACTACAGTCTCGCACTCTTGCATATTGGCATATTATAGCTGCTATCTTGTGGCGCTGGCACAGGGGGGAAGGGAGGTGAGTGGTGAGTGCAGAGTTTGCCAGTAGCTATATAGTTCTCGTAAGTTATTATTGGTTTGACGTCACGAACCTTTTCCTTTGTCTTCCAGTACAGTATTAATGGGAGGGTCGCTTTACGTTAAACCAATTAAAGATAAGCTAAAGCTATGAGAATTATATAATTAAAATTATGTATCGTGAGTGGCGTGACAGTGGCGCCACCCTCCAAAAAAATTTAACTACGAGCTAGCAATAAGACGTCTTTGGATTTAAGTTGTTCTTCCCTTTTTTTTTAAATTCACGCAATCGTGCGTCTAAATCTCCCCCCCCCCCCCAAAATTGGTACCATGTTTGTTAATTTACTTTATTGTGTGAATCAATCCTTAAAATTGCGATCTTCATTCTTTTCACTGCTCAATCGAGTTCGCTCTACTCTAATAAATAAATTGTCTATTATTTATTTATAATTATATTATTATAAAGATTATAACCAATATAATAACTGACATTAATGTATTACTAATAATTCATAATATATATTAATTGTCTTAATAATAATTATTAAAATTTATTAAATTTATCGTACCATACAGAAGATACTGTCCTTTTAAAGAAATAGCTGAATATAACGTAATATTTTACAGAAATTAGCTGTAAAGTATAATGCGCTGACACAATGCCCCAGTAAGTAGGTTCCGCTGAGGTGAAGGACTATAGCATAAAGTATAACAATTTTCATTTTTTTAAATTTAACTATAGATATACAATAAATTGGGTTTAAAAATTATGAAAAAGCACCAGTACACGATAGATAAAATGATAGATAGATATCATAAGAAAACATAAAAAAACAAAAAAAAATTTTTTCTTCCTCGTACAGTATTTGGACTACCACACTTCTTCTCCTACGTTGTACCTCCCTTCCTGACGGACGCCTGAGTCTCACATAAACTCCTCTACATAGAAGATTGCGCTGACATCATGCCCCTCAGCAGTGGCGTAGCGCGTAGCCAGGATTTGTCCAAGGAGGGGGGGTTCGTTCTTCAAGATAAAAGTCTGTTCATAAATACACAATCAGAAAGAATCGATTATTTGTGATGAACCTTCTGTACATGGAACATAATTAAGGGGTTCATCACAAAGAATCGATTCTTTCTGATTGTGTATTTACGAACAGACCTAATTAATGATTGAGAACAGCCCACTGGGGGGTTTAGGTGGCGTAGCCTCCCAATAACCCGCCGCAAAAATAATTTTTTTTTTTTTTTTTTTTTTTTTTTTTTTTTTTTTTTTTTTCCATTGCTCCTATGTTTTTTAACACAATCTTGCCCACCACTTTCGCTTTTTCCTTCCCCTCCTTTTGCAGCGAAAAACGTTGTACCTCCCCTCCCGAGTCTCACGTAAACATAAACAGCAAACTCCTGTACAGCTCCTCTCATCTGATCCATAATGTTCCTCTCAAAGAGATTGCATGTGGTTCGAGAAGCCTCGGGAAAACTATAAACTACTCTAATACTCTAATAAGCGTTCGACTCATGCTAATACCAGCTTACGTTGCACCATTGATATATCGTTGTATTATTATACATTAGTAGATTATTATTATATTATACGATTTAAATGACCATATATAATCATCTATAGAATTGAAGAGGATTTTGTTAATTAAAAATATAATTAACAATCTCAAAAGTAAAATCATGAATCAACAAGCCGGATAACTTGAGATTAAAACTTCGTATATAAAATTTAGAAATCAAGTTATAATTTTATAGCAGTATAGAAGAGTTAATATTTTTGAGTAAATCAGTTAGAGTAAAATACTTTAAATATTAAATTAATCAAATTACCTGCATTTAAATTTGTAATTAAAAAAAAATGCGATCTACTTAGTGATATTGTTCCGAGAATAGCAATAATTGGAAAAGTATTTTACAACTTTGTGGTTGTCAAATTCTGGTGAGCGATAAAGCATCGTGTGAGTTGTGATTTTTGTATTTATTTTATAGGGCTCAAGAGAGATTCAGGCAAGCAAAATCAAGTACCAAGAGATTAAAAATATAAGATGATTTTTTTTTTCTCCTTCGGAAGGTTCGGGGTTTAAATTATAAGTAGTATGTAATTAGTAAGTAGAAGTACCCAAAAAGGTTTCATTAAATATATATATATATGGAAAACATGAATTAAAGCATGAAAAAATACGATGAAAACTGTAAAGCTCCTAATCCTATTAAGCATGTAGATTTTACAAAAATTTAGATTTAAAGTATAAATGGGAAAATTACATTTCCTTGTAATTCTGATCAAAATATTGCATTTTTGAACTGAGCAAAGTTGATTTAGAGGTTGGTGTCCGGTGTCCTAATCCCGGAAAATGTTTACTGAGAATTATTTGAAGAGGGTGACGATGGCTGGGGATGAAAATTCATTTTATATTTTTTTTCGTGAGCCTGTGTTGCTGAATATTTGGCATCTCTATTAAAAGAAATCGAATTTTCGTTTTCGAGAAGCAGCTCGATCAAAAGAAGTGGACCCGCCCACCTCCAATATATTTTTCTCTTAACTAAAAAAGGCTGTATACAGTTCTTGCTTTTACTAATTCTGAGGGTGTATAGATGACAACCCTTGACTACGTAATTATCCCACATACCCTCCATCCCCCTCTCTTATTCATCTCTGCATGGATTTCTACAAGTAAACTTTCCTTGAATAATTATTTCCTAATTATTTAATTTTTAAATAGCGCTTGAAATATTAGGTCACAATATTAGCATTTAATATTTTTTATACATTAGGTCTGTTCGTAAATACACAATCAGAAAGAATCGATTATTTATGATGAACCTTCTGTACATGAAACATAAGGTTCATCACAAATTATCGATTCTTTCTAATTTTGTATTTACGAACAGATCTATTATAAGTTCAGTCTTATTATTTTTAATTTTGTTAATATTGATTTATTTGAGAATTTTGCTTCATTAAAATCGATTTTATTTTGCGCAGATCTAGTGCTCAAAATTTTGCTCCAAACCCGAAATAAAACCTCTTTACGGCTTTGGCTTAAACCGCGATGCGCAGAACTAGTTTTGCCTAAAATGTAATGGGCTAAATGGGCCAAAGCCGAAGTAAATTCTCATTTCGGCTTTATTGGCACATTTCGATTTGAGCAGATCTAGTTTTGCTCAAAATGAAATGCGCCAAAGTCGAAAAAAGCTCATCCGGCTTTGGCTCATTTCGTGATGCGCAGAACTATAGATGTGCGCATTTTTTTCGCCTTTGGTCCCAATTCGGCTTTGGTTGCCAGCATTAATAAACAAATTTGAAGAGAATTGTCAATGTTAATTCCAAAATAATTTCAGGGGGGCACTGCAGCCTTCTTACGTGACAGTCCGTCAATTTTTTTAGTTCGAGGGAGAAATTTAACAGCGGCTCTATAGATATATCTTTTCAAAGCCCTCTTCCTACTTTTTTTCTCAAATTTGTCCTCCCCCCCCCCTTTCTTTTGCCCTATTGACCCTGAGGGCTGTTGATCCTGAGAGCTGTTGCCCCTGAGTGCTGTTGACCCTGAGGGAATTGCATGCACCCTCCCCTCTGTTTCACAATTCGACTTAGATTCCTCCCCGGCCGCCCGGCGGATCGAGTAGAGAGGTAGAGAGCTCAGAGCTGCAGCGAGCCGCAAGCGTATGAAAATCGCCGCGAGCGCCACGACATCGAGGGAGGAGGTAGGCGGCAGCGCGTACAGAGAGAGAGAGAGCTGGGCAGCGGCGGGTGTGAGCATTCGTCAGGAGGAGTTCTAGCTGGACAGACGTGCAGCTCCTCCACAGCTTCTGACTTTTTGATGGTCCCAAGCTCATACACTGCATTGTAAGTACACAATGGTACACTTGTGTTTTGTTGTTAATTGTTTTTAGTTATTTGTTTTTTTTAAATTATAATTGCGTCTATATATAGTCTATACTATTTTTTTTAAATAGATAATTTACTGATGCCCAAATTTTACAATTGCCTTTTTATATAATCCGAAGTAAATTTTAACTTCGCTCTTTTTTTATTGCAATCCTTATTTTGCCAATTCTGTACTTTCTTTTTAAATATATTTTTTTGCAAATATAAAATAAAAATACACCTTTTTGTATTTATAGCTGTCATTTTGCAGTATAATAACAGACTAACTAATATGTAACTATTTCAATTGAATCTTATTTACTAATGTCCATACTTTGGAATGGAGTATCGATCTCAATTTTTTTTATTGCAGAAATGATAGAGCTTGCAAAGTTATGCTACCCTGATTTTTTTCAGATTTTTTAGAGTCTGGGAACTTTTTTTAAAAAATTAATGAAAGTCCTTTTTGTGACGTCACGAGGCGGCCCTCTAAAAAATCTGAAAAAAAAAAAAATCAGGGTAGCATGACTTTGCACGCTCTATCCATTTCTGCAATAAAAAAAATTGAGGTCGATACTCCACTGCTGATATTTAATTGATTTTTAAAATCATGATTGAGGAATTCATTCATTTTTTTTTTTAATTTAGCCGTTATATAGTATATTAGTATTTATGTTTTTTCCTATTTAAATTGAATTGTTTACCAATGTTCATATTTTGACTAGTCTGCTATAAATGTTTTTGGAAGCAGAGTGATCAAATTGTTTAAAACTTAGTTAGTATAAATCACCCGATTATGGAAACTGAATATATATATATATATATGTTAGCACCCAAAGCCGAATTCGGGCAAAAGCCGAAAAAAATGCTCACATCTAGTTCTGCGCATCACGAAATGAGCCAAAGCCGAATTGAGTTTTTTTTTCGGCTTTGGCGCATTTCATTTTGAACAAAACTAGATCTGCTCAAATCGAAATGCGCCAAAGCCGATATGAGATTTTACTTCGGCTTTGGCGCATTTCATTTTGAGCAAAACTAGTTCTGCGCATCGCGGTTTGAGCAAAAGTCGAAATGATATTTTATTTCGGGTTTGGAGCAAAATTTTGAGCACATCTAGTTTTGAGCAAAATAAAGATGATTTTATAATGACGAGATGATGATTTTAATTTTAATGATATTAATTTTAATTTTTTAAAAATAAAAATAAAAAACTAAGACACTATAAACTAATAATAAATATTAATATTGTGACCTAATATCTTTCAAGCGATGTTTAAAAATAAATTAATTATAGGGAAAAAAATAATGACTTTAAAATGTAATCATATAGCGCAGTATACGTACGTACATACCTTATAAAAAATATTGTAGAATCTGTTGTTTTTATAAAACACTCCACTATTTTTGTCACTTAATTACTACTTGATTATGTTTTTGTTAAATTAATAAATTTGTTGTTTTAAGAACTGCAGCTCAAATAAAATAGACATATTATACGCCACACGTTTTAAAGTATTCTTTAGATTCACTCGCTCTCACCATTAGAAATATTGTCATGCAAGCACTTGTAAATTTCACAGTTCTATTATATGTCTTAGAATTAGGCTATCATGCAATACAGGTTGTTATCGGTACCTCTGCAATGAAGTTTAACCCCATTTGATTGCCGTATATGTTTAATATGTTTATGTATTGTGGCAATGTTCGAAGAAATAGTACTATGAAATTTACAAGTACGTGCATGACAATATTTCTAATGGTGAGAGCGAGTGAATCTAAAGAATACTTTAAAACGTGTGGCGTACATGTCTATTTTATTTGAGCTGCAGTTCTTAAAACAAAAAATTTATTAATTTAACAAAAACATAATCAAGTAGTAATTAAGTGACAAAAATAGTGGAGTGTTTTATAAAAACAACAGATTCTACAATATTTTTTATAAGGTATGTACGTACGTATACTGCGCTATATGATTACATTTTAAAGTCATTATTTTTTTCCCTAATTAATTTATTTTTAAACAGCGCTTGAAAGCTATTAGGTCACAATATTAATATTTATTATAAGTTTATATAGTGTCTTAGTTTTTTATTTTTCTTATTAAAAATTAAAATTAATATCATTAAAATTAAAATCATCATCTCGTCATTAAAATCATCTTTATTTCGCTCAAAACTAGATGTGCTCAAAATTTTGCTCCAAACCCGAAATAAAATATCATTTCGACTTTTGCTAAAACCGCGATGCGCAGAACTAGTTTTGCTCAAAATGAAATGCGCCAAAGCCAGAAAAAAAACTCACTTCGGCTTTGGCTCATTTCGTGATGCGCAGAACTAGATGTGAGCATTTTTTTCGGCTTTTGCCCGAATTCGGCTTTGGGTGCTAACATATATATATATATATATATATATATATATATATATATATATATATATATATATATGCAAATTACTTCAGAAACAAAGCCCAAAGTGGTGATAGAAAACAGCATATTTGACATTAGGATTATGAGAACAACATGCCTGATTTACCCAAAAGTTTGGTGATCACAATTACAAAATATTTTTGTTGTTATATATGCCACAAGATTGAAGTGATATGAGTTTTTAGTAATTTTTATTCCCTTCTTTTCTCCAAAAACGTAGCATGAATATCCTTACCAATTAAATTAACATGGGACTAAAATTTACCAAAAACCCAAATCGCTTAAAGCTTGTGGCATATATAAAACACAAAATATTTTTTAATTGGTATCTCATTAGTGACATTAGTACACTTTTGAGCACATTGGGGATGTTATTCTCGTAAGCCCATTGTTAAATGCTGCTCTCTGTTATATCATTCATGGATTTTTTCTGAAGTGTGTGTTTATTATGCAATGTATTTTTTACGGGGTTACACCCTTATGAATTTGAAGCTCAAAACGGGGTAATGGGTAATTTAAGTGAGATAAATAATAATAATATTTGAAATAATTAAACATTCTTTATTAAGCTTTTGCTATTTAAACACATAATAAAGAATGTTTTATTATTTCAAATATTATTTCACTTATTACCCATTAACCCGTTTTTAATTAATTAATTACTCATAATATCTATGCCTATATATACAGTTAAATCATTTTATTGGACAACAAAAAAACATCTTACCATTTTATAGTTAAAATAATTAACAGTTTCTTTAAAAATAGAAAATAATATTGTCTTATTATAGTATTTATAATATACACAAAATCCTAAATATCTTTCTTATACATTTATTTTGTAGATTTAAATTAACTGCTGTAGGGAAACTTCTCTTTCAAAAATTAAATACATGGTCTTTTAAACGTTTTCTAGTTATTCAGATATATTTTTATAGGGTGTTTTCAATAGGTGATATAGGACATCAAAAATATAATATTATTTATAGCGAATATTAACACAACTTAAAAAAATTTGATCATTTTAATTTAAAATATATAAACTGCCATATAAAGTGCGAGTCCAGGGGATGGAGGGAGGGGGGATGGAGAGCTAGGAAGGAACATAAAGGCTTATATATTCTCTAGAATTCGTTTTCTTTGAGTTTGGGGGGCCGCAACACACAGGCTATGGTTTTCACATTAAGGGTAAGGTATCACAGATCAGCTGACCCAATGCTAAAAAAATCCCACACATGAAAATTATGAAAAAAAAATTGAAATGTTCTCCTCTACATCCCATATCAGTAGCTAAAATATCAGGTATACAAATTCGAGCTAGTTTTTGAGTTTTGATTTTTTAAAGTTGACTAATTTAACATGGAAGTTTAAGTTTTCAATCTTCAAGTAGATAACTTTAAAAATTCATAACTCAAAAACTAGCAAACTACCTTTTGCAGTCCACCCATTGAGCTTACAGGTATTTTATTGTAATATGCTGTATATATGTTGTCATTTAGCTCAATAAACATTTATTATTATTATTATTATTCGGGATTTTAACTCCCAACTTAGTTGGGGTGTTTAAGCGCCAGCACCGGGCCCAATTGGGCCAAGATGAAGGCGCCCGCTGGTCCTGTTGGGGATGTTACGATTATTATTATTATTATTATAGCTCGAATTTGTATACCTGATATTTTAGCCACTGATAAAGAATGAAGAGGAGAACATTTTTTTTTTATTCATAATTATCATGAGTGGGATTTTTTTAGCGTTGGGTCAGCTGATCCGTGTTACCTTACCCTTTGTCAGGGGGGAAAAAAATTATTTCTGCAATATTTTCGTATACAGCTTTCATTTTAAACTCGTGTCGTTTTAAAACTGAGATGACTCATGATTTAAAAATTAACTATAGTAAAAAAATGACATTCGTAGTCGCCACGTATACATATATTCTTTTATATTAATGATAAATATTTTATCGGTTCAAATTAGTATATAAATGTTTTATGCACAAAATTAATTAACCATATATCGTGCTGCAAATTCATCATATTCAGTCGCTTGTAGCCATGTGTGCAAACACCCATGATGGCCATGATTGAAGGAAAGCAGAAAACGATGCATGAAATTTGCGAAATATTTTTATTAATCTATGTTTATTAAAAAAGTTAGAAAACAATAACAAAACTTTCCTAGAATTTACAAAAAAAGACCCTGAACTTTTGATTATTACAAGAATCAAAAATGATGAGAGAGCATGAGATGAAGTATTATTATTATTTTTTAAAAATACTTTCATGCTAATTGCTACATAACATAAAATATTCAAATCACTTGTTAAATTATTAAGGCATTAACTTATTAAAAAAAATATATTATTACAAACATTATATATGAAATCTAGAATGCTTGCTTAGATTAATATTATAGTGTTTTGACTTATTGTATATGGGCATATATATAGTGACTTTTCATTGTGCTGGGCAAACTGCATTATTATTTTTTTTTGTTATTTGAACTTTTGTTGGTTGCACAAGGCATATATATTATTTTCACTTCAATTAATTCTTAATCAAGTTAGTACAATATTTTACATATAACAGTTTACACATTTTATTTTTGCAATTTATTATATATTTATATTTAAAAAAATGGGGTGCACTTTAATTAATTGTGATCTGATATGCTGCTGATTATCCTTTTAAAGATATTATATACAGTCTCCCTATTATATAATACATTGCAATGAAATAATAAATACTTATTTTTTAGCTGAAACATGAATTATTATTATTAAATGACTTTTTGTTTTGTTTTGTTCCAGCACTATGGAAAGTGAAAAGAGATGTTATTTGATTATGGCCTTCTTTATATATTGTACGGCATTGATTGCCATTTTGCTGTTGACTGTACCCTCCACTGATGTGCTTCCAACTTCCTCCAGTCCTACTCGCGAGGAGACGCCAGCCATCGCAGTTAAGGACATCACAGTCGAAGAAGAAGAAGATATGGTAAGATGTCTGGAGTTTGCATCACATGATAAATAAATTGAGCAGGGGTGGGGGTGCATAGGGGTAGAATTTATTATACTACGGTTCATATATATATATATATATATATATATAATTTTAAACTTCTACCGTGTTTACCCGCCAAGACAAGAAAAGAAAATCTGTCAGAAAATTTAAAAGTCTTCCGAGGTGGGACTCGAACCCACATCTCTCTGTGCAATCGCGGCGGCGAGCGCCTTATCCCCTTAGACCACTCGGTCGACGACCTTCAAATCTCTGACAAACTCTCTTTACTTATACTGCGCCAGTATTTATATATATATATATATATATATATATATATATATATATTTAACTTGGTTTTCGTTGGGAACACTCAAGCGGTGTCCTTCGGCTTGGCTCGGCCAGTGAAATTCTTTGTTACAAACAACACACCAATGACTGAAGATGTTACAAACACAACTAAAACCAAGTTAAATGTGAACCAGAGTATATATGACCTGGGATAACGCCTCATTTTTATTTTTAATCAAATGGGGGCAGAGGGGTCTCAAAATTATTTTCTCAATATCCATAGACCAAATAGCCTTGCAACCTTTTAAATCTCCATACCTCACATGTCTGCAACCAGTTCACTCATTTTTTGGTTGAATATTTATGTTTACGTTACTGATGAGGATAAATTAAGGGTAAAAAATATTCCCTACATTACTGCTAATAATATATTAATAATAGCTAGAGTTTAATTAAATTTGTATTGGATCCAAATGAAACATTTTCAGGGTTAACTGATCATTAAGTAAATAAATAAAAATATATAATACGTATATGGTATGTGTGGGGAGGGGGGGGGGGGAGAGAGAAGTTAATAACCTAAGAGATCTGTTCACTGAGGTCTTCGGTTTTCAAATTTGAAATTTCAGGATAATATTTTATTTTCCTCGCCACTCTGGTACATTTTTCAATGCAAGAACTATCAACTTTATTTTAACTTATTTAAACTTTAAACACATCTTGAGGATTGTAACACAAATATGCTTTCAACAAATTTTATTTCAATAATTGTACTTTTGATATCATGAACTAGCTAACTTTAATTTTAGTTCCATTTAAAAAAAAAATACAGTTTTGATTTTCCCAACAAATGTACCAGATAGTGAAGGAAATGAAAAAAATGTAAATTACACATGCCTTCTAAGTGAACAGGCCTCTTAACTCAAACTTCCAGCAAGAATGAGCAGGCCCCCCATATCCAATGTTCTCATCAATAACCCTGCAAATGATGCATATGTATGTTTCAGGAGGATTTTTATTCGTACAATCGGTTTGAGTTCACTCTGAAGAACGATAGCAAGAAATCTCACGAGTTGCTTGCCGAACTTCATTCTCAAGTCGCAAGGGCCACTTCGAAGGTGCGCCAGTTGGACGCAGATGTGCAACAAAAGGTGCAGCTGTTTACTCAAATTGATGAACATGTAAGCCACAAATCTTTGCATGAACTTATCCCCACAGACTTCATTATTATTATTATTATTATTATTAATTTAATAATCCCTTTTTTCTCTTTCAATTTTGTTTATAAATCATGCATGATAGTAAATTATAATTAATTTTATATATACTTCAGCATAATATATGGGGGTGTTAAAAGGCAGGGGTGTTAATTCAGTTTTTTTTCTAATTTTTGCATCTGGAGAAAAAAATTACACAGTACAATTATATTTTCTCTAATAATACCGCATGATTTAAATAAAAATAGTTTCTTTATTAATATATCAAATATTGCATTACCTTTGTAATCAAGTCTACATAAAAAGCACCTACAATAATAGTCTTGTGATTATACATATATTTTGATAAATATGTAATTAAAATATTAAAATATAAATTATAATAATTAAGTTTTTGATAATTTATTAGTTTACAATTTAAACTGTTACAAAAATCAATACAATATAATTTGCTGTGCTTTAATTTCCAATTTAGAGATTATATTTTTACCACATGGTAGATTTCACATTAATTTTAATTAACATAAAAATTAATTTTAATTTTACATAAAGAAGTTTTTTTTTTTTTTTATAATAAAAATGTTACGAAAAGTTGCTTGTGATTTGTAGCTGTCGGATGTACTGACTGGTATTGTTTTCAGATGGACAAAGCCCAGAAGGTGCAGACAAGAATGAAGAACCAGCGACAGCACGACGAGGTTGCCCATCTCCGCAGACAGAAGCATCACTTGGAAGCAGGCATCCGAGGCCATTACATCACGATTGCCAAAGTCACTAAAGCCATGGACCATGTAAGTTGAAGTTATATAATTATAAGGACAGGGTGCAGTTCTGATATGCATGGGTTGCACATCATTGTCCTCTCCCATAAATTATTTTTAACTTATTAATCTTATTATACATTTTTATTTATTTATTTATTTATTTATTTATTTATTTATTTATTTATTTATTTATTTATTTATTTATTTATTTATTTATTTATTTATTTATTTATTTATTTATTTATTTATTTATTTATTTATTTATTTATTTATTTATTTATTTATTTATTTATTTACTTATTTACTTATTTTGATTTTATTCATTTGAACTTTTAAGTAAACAAACATAGGTTCATGGCATCACATCACATCATTATATTTATACAGACTGTTTACTAACTCGTGTCACTTTTTGCATGCACGGGTTTAAAAATAAATTTTTGAGGTAGGGGTGTGAAATTTTCACCCTAACCTTCTCAGGTTAATTTTTGATGTAGGTGTGTGAAAATTTCACCCTAGAGGTACCTGAGATGACCTAGTTGATGGGTCAATCGTTAAAATTTAGTTTCACACGTATTTTCAACCCTTTTTAGAGGTTGCAGCACCAAACTCATTTTTCTCTTAAGGGAATTAAATGTTAAAATGAGTGATACAAAAATATAATTCAATGTTCACCAAAATTTGTTTTTAGGGGTTAAGTGACCTGCTGATTTTAATGATGCAATTTTAAAATTGCTAAAACCAACCCTTATTGAAAAATTTGAGATAATTTTCAATTTGTCTTATTTTTGACATCACCATTAAATTAAAAATGTTTTTTTTTTTTTTTTTTTTTACCCTAGTGCCATATTTTGAATTTTTGAAATCGGTTAAGATAAAGAATTTGAAAATAAGGGTTAAAAAAATCTACCCTTAACACTTTATTTATTTTAAAGCTCCTTAAGTTAACCGATTTCAAAAATTCAAAATGTGCTTCTAGGTTAAAAAACATTTCTGATTTAATTAATGGTAACGTCAAAAATAAGACAAGTTAATAAATTAATAAAATTATCTCCAATTCTATAATAAGGGTTGGTTTTAGCAATTTTAAAATTGCACCGTTGAAATCAGCAGGTCAATTTACTCCTTAAAAACAAATTTTGGTGAACATTAAATGATATTTTTGTATCACTCATTTTAACATTGAATTCCCGTAAGAGAAAAATGAGTTTGGTGCTGCAACCTCTAAAAAGGGTTGAAAAAACGTGTGAATCTAAATTTTAACAATTGAGCCATCAACTAGGTCATCTCAGGTACCTCTAGGGTGAAATTTTCACACACCTACACCAAAAATTTATTTTTGAACCCGTGCACACAACGACTGACGCGAGTTATAGTAAACAGTCTGTATATTATGCATAATTATTTCACAAGTATGAAATTATTTTATGCAATTAATTATTTTAAGCTTTGTATAAACAATTCAAAATTCCTTTATTAATTCCATTATTGTTCCTACAATCATATTTTCATATACATGATACATATGTTGAGGTTTATAGGACAAGTCAATCTAAAGCTAAGAAAAAATAGAGTCATTTAACATTACTTGAAGTCATTCATAGTCCATGTAGTTTTGTACACTATAGAAACACTTATTTACTAGCCACTTTTTTATACTCTCTTCAAAAACATTTAAATTTTCAATTCACTTCACATCATTAGGCAGGTTATTATACAAAGACAAGCAACTCAATTCCTGCTGCACTCATGCAACTCATGATTGCTGTAAGAATAAAATTTATAGTAAATAGTCACCAATATTTAAATATATAATAATTAAGAATTGCAGATTATTAAAACAAGGATGTATTGTGTATATTTCTATTTATGTATAAAATTATAAAATATTACCATGCACAAGCAAAATTAAACTCCTTTAGTGTACATTTTGTACATCAAATATATTTTATTAAGGAAGGAGTCAGAGTGAGCAGGGGGAAGAATTAATACATACACCTTTATGGTGAGCTTGCAAGAATTAATACATTCCTTATTCCTTTCATTAATGTTAAACTTTAAACAACTAATAAAATATGTACGTGTCTTAATTGTGTACGTGTATATGTTTCGTTAAAATAAGTAATTTAAAAACATCTTGTTTTAATTTGTGGATCAAATCCACTTGATCACCACATTTTTGTGTATATTAAGCTTGAAGTAATATACAGTATAATAATATTTACAGTTATATAAATATTAGACTCAAACAATTAAAACTTTTGCTAATATTATAACAATAAAATATCTATTAAAACAATTAAATATATTATTATATTTCAATCTGTTTTAATTATTACACATTTAATTATAAGATATTTAAAATTAATTACACATACAATATGAGAATGCTGGCATGCTTGTTTGGTTTCAGAATAATCATGTTGAGGAGCAGATGGTTTACCGCCGTGTGTATGAGGAAGCTGTGCTGAAGAAAAAGGGCCAGACCTACTCGATCAAGAGGGAGACAGTTGAACAGCGTCGTAAAACTCTTGCAGATCAGCAAAAGAAATTACTGGATGACTGCAACACACACCGCATGGGAGTGTACTTTAAAAATATGATGATGAAGGAAGCAGCTCGTCATGAGGCTGAGTTGGCTAAGGCTGGAGCGATGCAAAATCAAAATAAGAATAACCCTGCTCTTAGAGTGCATGCTCAAAATTACAGGAAGAATCGTGACTTTCGTTCAGAGTTAAAAATGCATGACATTGGTGATCTCACTCAAAAATTACCTGATGTACGCCCCGAAAATCTGTTCATGGCAGTTCCCAAAGGTAAAACATTGGATTTGAAGACTATCTCCGCAGATCACCTTCCTTATCAATTGAAGGGCACCAGTGGTAGGCTTGACAAAAATGATGATAAAAAACAGCAACCTCTTGATAACAATGAGGACATCACTGAAGGTCCCGAAGGTCATGATGGACAAAAAGGCAAGGGAAAGAACGCCAGGAAACATGATGCTTATCAGAAACTTGATGATGGGGATAATTTTCAAACAATCCTTCCCAAGCACCTGTGCAAACGAGCTGGAGCTGCAATTAAAGATCAAAATGCTTCTGACGCTGAAAAGATTGTCACTCAGGGAAGCCCTTCAAGTACTGCTGCACGTAGGAAGTGTGCCCTGCAAATTTTCTTGAAGGGTGGAATGTCCAACAAATAAGGTCATTTTTTACCAATTTGGTAAATAAGAGAGTTCTCTTACAGCTGCGTAAATATAGCTATTAGGTGTCGTATGAGATGTATTATAGTTAATACCCTTGACACCATTTTACCCTTTCGGGTGTGGCCAGGCCGATATTTAGCTTTGTATTATTAAACACATAAATAGATATAGTACACTTCTATAGCTTTTGCATGGTATTCTATACCTTTTTTAATGATATATAATTTTGATATTTAATTAATTTAAAACTATTTTTAATAATATTATACAAATGTAAATTTAATATTTGATTGGAGACTAAATTTTATCAAAATTATAGAACCATACTTAATATATATTAATCATCTTATATAAAATAGAACAAAATAAAATAAATAATATAGAGATTTTTCACTAGAGTATTTTTTCATTGAATACTTAATTCCATTTTTAGTAAACATAATTAAATATAAAAAATGAAACAATTAAGAACTGAACTTAAAACAGGGTATTTTTTAAATAAAATATTTTTTGTTCTATTTAACATTTATAAAAAGTCAATTATTAAAGTTTAAGAAAGTGTACTGAATATTAGAAATATAATAATTATAGTATCTTGTTGATCAGCATAATAATCCTTAACCCTCCTCCCCCCCCCCCCCCCAAAAAAAAAAGAGAGAGAGAGAAAAAGCTATTCCACGCACAGTAGAGAAGAAAAGAAGAAGATATTTTAAAAGTATCACAAAGATACTTGATTCATTTTGAATCATATAATTATTGTTAATCATTACTCTTAAGAATTATACGCATTGTTGTATTCATTTATTCATTTTACTTTATTAATTATTATATAGAAGTAGAGTTAATTGTTTCAGCTTGCCTAGCTTAATTTTGGTACGAAGAGTGTAAAATGTAATCATTTCTTTGAACCATTCAATGTGTCAAATTAGACGGAATGTGAATGAGTTCTTTATAATTATATGAATTTATAATTATATGTAATTAAAAAATACATGTAATATTTTACTTCTTTTATTTTATATAGAATAATATTTTTTCAGCTCTCCTTAATTGGTATAAAGAGCGAAAAATGTAGTCATAGCTTTGAACCATTCAATGTTTCAAAATATATTGTATGGAATTTGAATGGTGTATATGCTTTACTTATTTAATTATAATGGTATGAATTGCCAAAATAATAATAATAAAAAGGGACTCCAAACTTCAGCAAAAATACATGTAAAAATTTCAATATCTGCTTGTAATTATCACTGTTAATTCTTACTCTTATGAATTGCTGTTTGGTAATTGTTTACAATTAATTACCTTAAACAATATTTCAATTTCAAAATTTTTATTGATTTTTACCTTAATCAAACATAATTTGCTTGTTTTTTTTTATTGTTTTTTAATATCTTTTCAGAATTATAAAAGTGTTTTAATTACTATATATGCAAAATTGCATTTAAAGATTAAATAATATAAATAACAAAAAAATAATATAATAATTATATATTTTATTCTATTGTTTCGAAGAAATAAAATAATAATGTACACTGTATGTCACAAAATTATGTAGTTCCTCCTAATAAAAATTCTTAAAAAAAATGTATGTTTTCATTAAATTTAAATACAAAATCTTGTATAATTAAATATGTATTCAAAAATTTGTTGCCATGTAATATTACTATATTATTATCAATATTTACTTGAATTAATGATTCGAATTTCAGTTAAAGAATGTTTGTACACAATGTAAAACATAAGACATAAGAAGCACTAATTTCTGAAAGAATATATTTATAGTGAAAGCTCACCAGATACAATATTAAGACAAATGACAAAAATTGTGACAGAGATAAAGTTTAATAATATAATGAAGGAACAAGCTAACTTTTTTAGGTGATTAATACTAATTAAAAATTTATTTTTATAATTTAGTTGCACAATATAATATATACAACATACATCATGTCATTACAATAAATATTAATTTAGAACAATAAAGAAATACAGTATAATAAATTTACAATTGCAGGAATGATGGGGTTACATGGATAGTTTTGAAAGAGGTTGTTTTTTCGTGAATTTGAGCTGCTTCTATCTAACATGTGTTCTGCAGTCATGAAAAATGAAAACCAACCCCTTTCAAATATAAAATTATAAAAAGGGTAAGGTAACGCCACCAATGTTAAAAAAAATCCCTCTCACAAAAATTCTGAAAAAAATTTAAAATGTTCTCCTCTATACCCCCTATCAGTACCTAAAATATCAGGTATACAAATACGATCTAGTTTTTGAGTTATAAAATTTTAAAGTTGACTACTTTAACATGGAGAAATGAAACTCCCATGTTAAATTGGTCAACTTTAAAAATTCATAACTCAAAAACTAGATCGTATTTGTATACCTGATATTTTAGCTACTGATAGGGGGTGTAGAGGAGAACATTTTAAATTTTTTTCAGAATTTTTGTGAGAGGGATTTTTTTTAACATTGGTGGCGTTACCTTACCCTTAACACATAAATAAGAGTCATGGATGTTATAAGCATAATATCATCAAAGTCACTGAAACATCATTAAAATCATTCTACAATACTATTTTCAGATAACTTATAAATTAGAAAAATATTATTGAATATAATTCTTTTTTCATCCACACTGATTTTAATTTTGCCTGAAACAATTTATCAGAATCGATATTTCTAATACATGCAGACAAAATATATAATAAATTTTTGCAGACTTAAAGTTTTTTAACGTTTTTAAAAAGTTTTTATATATATATATATATATATATATAAATATATATATATATATATATATATAATATATATATAATATATATATATATATATATATATATATATATATATATATATATATATATATATATATATATAAAGTTAGTATGTAAAGATTACTTAATAGTATTTAGATTTGTATGTATAGATACATACATACAAACATACATACATACATACATGTATGTATGTATGTATGTATGTATGTATGTATGTATGTATGTATGTATGTATGTATAGATTAGAGAGAAATAATTATTTAAAACGAAGAGATGGTATAATATTATGAATATAGTCCAGCAGCTTATTTTTTCTTCAAATTTACGTAACTTCGAGTTTCGAGGGTGCTGATTCCGAATCTGCAAGAATTTTTTGTCGCTCTTGATTCGTTCGCGAAATATGGAATTTAAACGAATTTCCGTGTTATATATTATATATTATATATTATAATCGCCAAACAACATTCCCCACTTTCTTTTGTGCTGCACTTTAACCCCTTTTTGTCTTATCTTGGATAAGAGATACGAAATACGAGCTCTAAGTTTAGCTAGTTAATAAGTTGATGACCGTTATAGTACCGGAAGTACCCCGTGTTCGGGCGTGGTGGACGGATCGTCGCATATAGTTTGTTCATGCAGTGGTAGCGCTCAAGTCGCTTGTGTTTTAATTTTTTTTACTGACTTTTGGTCCAAATTTCAAAAATTACAATACATTGCTTCGAATGCTTCGAATCAGTGGTTGTGATCTGTAGGAGTCCAAAATGCAGCTAAATGGAAGGCCTCATCATCACGTTGAGTGCATTTTTGGTTTGGTTAATTGTAAATGGGTTTAATCATTTTATAATTTATGATTTTAATAAATATATTTAATATTCGAATTTCATTGCTATTAATGGCGATTTTTTTTATGCGATGCAAAGCAAATAATGCGCACTTGCTGTAATATCCATTGGCGACTATATTTGGCGATTAAAAAAAGAGCATCATATTTAAATGAAGATATAATGTCATTGTTTTTTTTCTGCAGAATTATTGATAATGAGAAGAGAGGGCTAAAAACTTTAAATGATTCGCCGTCGCAACCTGGCGAATTCGCTCGCCGCATAGGATTTCACAACACTATAACAAATCTTGTCTAAAGTTAATTGAAATATTAATTCAATTTTCATTACTTACAATTAAAATAAATAAATTGAATGAAATTTAAAACTCAAAATATCAATTTAAATGAAATAATAAGACATTGAAATAATTTGAATTTAATTTAATATATAAAGATAGTAATATAAATTACAAAATTCATAAATAATTATTTTAAACATAAAGAAATTAAATATAGATTTCTCAAAAAGTGTTATGTCATGTTTTTTGTTATTGTTTTACAACCAAACTAAAGTCGTTTTGTTTCAGGAAATGGACATCAAGAAGATGTGTTTATTTTTGGTTTGATTTTTTTTTGCAAAATTTGTGAAATATTATATATACTCAAATAGGGTAATACACAATGTTCTAGAGTCTTAGGGAAAATTGATGATGATATTGTACTCAAAAATTTTGTTTTCTTTAAATCATTATAATTTAAATAAGTTTATAGAAATGATTAAAAAAAATTGTTAATTTATTCCTTGAAAAATATTTTGTCAATAATTTCATCTATATATTTTCTTAAAAAAAAAATGTTGTAAATTAAGATTAAATTTAAAGATATAATAAGGGTCTTGAAGAATTATTCTTCTTAATAACTTGTAACAACCAATAAGGTTAGGTAGGTTACCTTGGTTAATCTATGTAACAAATTGACCAATAAATAAAAAAAAAAACTTTGACGTCAAAATCGGGTCGCATCGCCGTTGTTGCCATGTGGATCTGCCTTTCACAATTGTTCATGAGTTTTTGAAAGGAAACTACACCCGCAGGGTTTTTCGAGTCATATTTAATATTAAAGTAAATAAATGCCCCAATTTACCGTATCGAAAAAAAAACGATTTTTATTTATTTATTTTATTAATTTATTTTTTTTATATAAATTAATGGTTTAATTTTTTCTGCAGTATTGTTCAAATGAAGAGGAGAGGGTTAAAAAGCATTGCATTAAATCCGCTACATTTTCAGAAGAATTCAAGTAGAGTCAATAAATTTGGGTGAATGTACGCATTTTGTGTATGGACTTTCGTCTTTTACATTCACCAATTGGGTTATGGGTATTTATTTATTATTATGTTTCCCTCCAAATTATGTATTTTTAACCCAATAAACAATTATTATTATTATTATAATAAATACACGTCACTCAATCAAATGGAGGTTAAATGAAGGAATGCAATAATATAGGCAATTTTTTTTCATGAACTTCGGTAAACAAACGTGTGAATATATATATATATATATATATATATATATATATATATATTTTAATTTTTATTTATACTGTACGTGTAGTAGCTGCATGGAACAATTGAGTCCTAACGGCAAATTAAACAATCGATGTTATCAATCAATTTGTGAATTTTTAAACCTTCTTGTTGGTGTTTGAAGAAAATGGGAGCTAAATGGCCGGGTTATACATATAAGTGTAATAAATAAGTGTAGTAAAATTCCTTTGTATTTTTTGTTGATAACACTTAAAGAAAGGAAAAGAATATTATAAAGTTCAAGCGATTCAAACCGATTGATTGATTGGTTGGTATTTTGGGGCAATTGACACATTTTGGGCGATTCAAACCATTTATTCCTTTACTTTATTTATATGGGTGTGTCGTGTTTTATCTTAAAATATGTTTTAAATATTAATTCATTACAATCAGAATTGTTTCTAATAGTGATAAATTATTTAGTGAAGATTTTATATAATGGGTCTTTCACCATACGTCACAAAACAATATGACGTCACGATTGTGTAGGCAAAACATTGTCAGCGGCATAGCAGATACGTGCTAAAGTTGGTCTCGAAATTAATTTCTCCTGACGATTCGTATCATTTTTTCATACAAAATTCTTTCATAAATAGTGACACGAAGAACCAATGCTAGTGAAAAAAAATATTTGGCGACCAAAACTATTATTAGCAAAGAGATGTTGTGAGTTACGTTAACACGCACAGCATAGGATTTTAGGGTTTTCTGACTACATCCCGAAGATCTTCGGGCGGCTTCGGGCATCTCCGTACTACCCAAATGTAAACATGAAATTCCCGTTATACGAAGATAAATTATATTTTGCAATGTTATGTTGATGATAATAATAAATTATGGACGATTTGTATTTATTTATTACACATATAAAGAACCGTGAGGTACATACATAATATAGTGATCGATGATTACAATATTTTAATATTGCTAATACCTGTAAAAAGAAATATAAAAATTAAATCATATTATCATTTGTTTTATATTATTATAATTTCAATCACATATTATAGTATTATCTAGTCAGTTTTTTTATATTTGAAAGGTTCATATATGTACTAATTATAAATATGTTACCCGCAACATTTGTTTATGTATATAGTAAATAAGTACATAGTAAATAATTAGTAAATATGGTAATTAATTATTCACTATAAATAATATAATATTTATAAATTTATATTTCAATTATATATATAAATAACATAATACGGAGTATTTCTTGATTTTATACTTTTAATTTTGACCGAAAAACTCTTTCATCTCTTTTTAATATTATAAAAATTCTTGAGAATTTCGCATCAACATCATTCTATAATTTCGTTCCAATGTTGGGATCACATTAAATTATTATTAATAAAAATGCATGTTATAATAAAAATTATTCAATATTCAAGATAGGTTCATTTCATTACATGATAAACAGTATTACAAATCTTAGTTTACGTGTGGATTCAGTGCGCGCGGCGGACATCTTGAAAATAAATAATATTAAGGATCTTATGGATGCCGCCATTCAATATAGACTGTCTGGAGCTGGCGCCATAGTGTCTACAGGTATTCTAAGATCTGTTAGACTGCATAATATTAATTTTTAATAATTTACATTTTACATTTTAGCGGAAGCCCCTGGCATCGCGGCAACTCTTTCAGCAGATAAGAATGTTTATCTTGACGTCAGCGTCAGCCTATTTATATATTACGTACATCAGTTGAAATGTTTTTATATTTGATTGATTGATCTAATTGGCTTTAAGCGTCCACTATGCAGCCACCAAACGTATTAATTACACTAATTAATTAATTAAAATTATACAGATGTATAAGCTTTTCACAAGTAATATATTTTTTTTAAATTTTACAGTTTTATTTGAGTCAAAAAGTCACCAGAAGTCGCTTAGATTTGTAACTATGATGATGAAGGACACGATTCAATACGATGAATCATGTCCACACTGCTACCAGTGTTGCATGGCAGGTATGACTTGTCTTTGTCCGATGGAATGCGAAAACGAAGATGAAGGGTGAAGGTCTGGCGTTAAACACACTGCTGGAGCATGCCTTACAGCCACAATAATTAGGGGCGAGAGTAATGATCGTAAAGTAATTAATTAACACAAGTTTTTTTATCACTTATAAGTTAAAAGACAAAACGTTGTTTCAGTAGTTGATGAGATGAAATGTCTTCCAGTATTGTAGTATGGCACAAGCAGCAAAGTCAAAATACGTCCGCTGGCTAAGAGTCCCGCAAAGGCAGTCCAAATGTTTTTATATTTTCTTGCCGGGAGTACGGAGGGTTTCTTGCTTTTCTATTTGAATTTTCATCAATTCCACACGATAGGTTTTGCTGCAAACCCCTCTCCAACATTTCAGAGATAAATTAAAAACAATTACAACGAACTTTACACTTCTAGCTACTTCCGAAAAAAATGTTACATCAATTCTACTTTATTAGACTGTAACAATACTTGAACTATAGAAAATTATTTATATTTGAAGGTTTGATTTTTTTAAATTGTTTAGAAAGAAAGCTATATATATTTATCTATCTTGCCATTTTATTTGTAATATTACGAGTGAAATTAGAACCCATTTATACACTTTAAAGCTAATTATTTTTATACACTATAATTTCATACTTTGTTATGAAAACTAGGGACTATATTATTTACAAAGACCTTGGCCTAACTTTATTTTTAGTACTGGAATTTGATTTCAAATTTTAGTGCTAAAATTGTCTAGGCTAAATTCTGTAAATTATTTGTGGATAGCGCCCGATTCATTTCAATAACTCATTTCAATAATTGAACATTGAAATACAAAATCTTTTGCAGCAAAAAAAAAGAGGAGAGTATACCATTCGCGCATATATTATGCGAAAAAATTGCAGTAAATTAAATAATTTCATGATTTATATGTAGAGGATGCTATTATTTTATTTCAAATATATAATAATTAATATTTATGTTATAGTTTAATAGTTACTTTCATTATTTTTACTGCTGCAACTGCATTCATGTGCCATAATATTTTTGTGATTGAGTATATTATAATAGTAGAAACCCTGCTCAGTGTGTAAGCTTTCTGCACTCAATATCTATCCTATTATGTCCAAGAGGAAAGTATTAATCTAGTGCAGAAAATTAACACAGAATTAGTTCAGAACAGGCAAATATTGTTAGAAGTAACAGGCGCGGATCCAGGGGTGGGCTGGGGGGCTGCAGCCCCCCCCCCCCCCGAAATTTTGGATTTAACATGGGCAATATAGGCATTTCTCCCACTCTAAATTTTTTTTAACATTGGCCTTAGGAGGCAGCCCCTCCCGAATTTTTTTTCTGGATCCGCGCCTGAGAAGTAAAATAACCAGACCAATATTGTTTTATTTATATTTTTGTTTTTACTTTGCCTTAAAAAAAATTGCTGTAGAAGCAAAGCAATAAAACATAAATACGTTAGAACCGTTGTTGCATGACTGCAGTAAAGTTTAGGTAGTTAAAATCTTATTCTTACGACTGTCGCCAAAAGTGCGTAGTTAATTGGTCTGCGACGTTTCGTGCATACATGTAACTCTTACAAGTATTACGTGACTAAATGAGATCATGCTTTCGTTTTAACAAAAAAATATTTGACAAACTGCTTCTTGGTATTGTATTATAGTTTCGTGGTCTACGTGATGTGTTCCTAGGAAGAAACTAGCTGAAAGTGTCAAAATAAAACGTCTTAAATAATTTTTCTTTTTTTGCACGCATGAGCTCTTGAAGCTTGAGACAGGGAGGTGGCTGGGAGGGGGGGGGGGTGCAAAATAATTAAATTTTGCAAGGTGAAAATTGTACATCAGTACAAATTTAATAAATAACACGGTATAGTATTCTGGCTGGTGCACGGTTGATTTTATATCAGCAAACCTATAACCAAATATACTATATCGATATTATTGTACATAAATCCGACAGCGAGAGTGCACTACGCTGCTTAATTAATTTATACTGTAATGAAATGAAACTTGATTTGATAGCTTTCGCTAATAAGATCACATCATGAGTATTTGTATTATTTTGTATTACATTCAAATCATACAAAATTGCATATACATAAAAATTTATAATATAAAATAGAAGATTATTATATCTCAGTTTTTACACACTAAAATAAAATTTATATTTGGATTATTATATAATATTCAGTTACCCTGGAAATTAATATAATATGCAGTCTACATACTCTGCAAATTTGCAAGGAACCAAAACGATAGTTATGCACTAAGATATATACATATGTATCTCAAATACTGTTTTTGTTATTTCTAATTTCTACACGGCCTACAGTTACAACATAATTTTATTTCATTATTAATTATTTCCTCTCATATGGAAACTTATTTCTTAGAAATTAAAGACACTGCGAGACTCCAGATTTTTCACTTCACTTGGGAGTTTATTAAAAAGTTTTTTTTTTTTTTTTTTTTTTAAGGAAAAAAAAAGTTTAAATTTCTGGTATTATGATTGTGGATTGTACTGTTTTCAATTAAAAATTCTTAGAATTTTGTTTTAAAATAATCATGTTCAATATTGTGTATAAATATTGGAGTCCAAATCTTTGTTCAACTTTCATACATCCCAGAGTATTAAGCATATCAATGATAAATTAATTAGTCAACTTTAAACATTCATAACTCAGAAACTAGCTCGAATTTGTGTACCTGATATTTTAGTTACTGATAGGGGATGTAGAGGAGAACATTTTTACTTTTTTTTTTTCATAATTTTCATGTGTGGGATTTTTTTTTTTTAACAATGGGCGTGTTACTGTTACCTTCCTTTTAAGCTATATATTCTAGGGAGGGCATGGCGCGCTGGCGCGGCGTGCAGGCTGCAAGCGAGTGTTCGTTCGCCAGCAGCGAGACCACGTACCACAAGCAATTGACAGACGGGAGTATTAGGAGCACAGAAACGTGTAGCAGACTTTGGTGTAGCACGTGTGACGTTTTATCGTTCAGAAAAGTCACGTGAGCAAAGTATTATGACTATATTATATTATATCACTCCAGACTCTACTAATAAGCTATAGAAATTAAGTACAATGAAAAATTGTTAAAAATATTATGCGCCGCAAGTTCATGAAAGATTTGATGGTTTTTAACTATTTACGCATTGGAAAAACTACGGTAGTGAGGCAAGTCGTCTTGCCCTTGAGGCGGTCACCGTCTGGGGGAAGGGGGGGAGAGTCTGGGAGAGAAGGGTGCTGCTCAGCACTACAAGGCTATTACTTAAGTGTTTGGTTAGACGATGCTTGCTGCCTGACTGGAAGGATTATAGAAGCAGGGAGGATAATATGGCTTAGAACGGAAAATTGAAGTTCGGTTCTTGATTTCTTCTGGCAACCTTCGGAACAGCTTGCCAAATAAGTCAGAACTCTATACCAATAACTGGCTTGTGGTACCTATAGCCAATCAAATGCGCTCCTAAAACATGACGTGTTGTCGTCACCAGGAGACGTGGTGTCAGTGGCGATCGAAGCCAGGATTTGTTCTTAATGTTCTCTACATCCCCTAGTAGCTAAAATATCATGCAGATACACAAATTCGAGCTAGTTTCTGAGTTTTGAATTTTTAAAGTTGACTAATTAATTAATTCGTTGGAAGGGGTTTCTTAAAAATAAAGATAGAGAACAGCCCACTGGGGGGGTTGGGGGGGGGGGCGCGATTTCTTTTAAGGACACGCCTCTTTTTTTAGGGTAAAATTATGAAAAAATACTATTATAGGGAATGTATTGCCTGATGCAATTTTTTTAAAAATTTTATATTTTTTATGTCCCATTTTTTCAAATTCAAATTCAAATTTTTATTCAATCATTTTGGTTGTACATAGACGAACTTAGATCATGTCAAGTAAAAAAAAAACAAACAAACGAAAAAACACAATTAAACAGACAAAGCAAAGCACATCACAACAATCACAGTGCACACAAATAACATATAAATACATTTTAACTATATAATCTGAATTTTATACATCTATTACCATGATAAATAATTTAACATACATTTTTTATATTTATTTGAGTTAAAGAGAAATCATATGTACAATAATATTAATTATATTAAAAATTCCTGATTATGTTTTCAGGCAATTTAGCACAATTTTTTTAAATTTCTTTTCAATGCATGCACTAACGTAATAAATAAAGCTTTGAGTAAATAATTTTAGTTAAATAAATAAAATTAATTCATCTAATAAAACACTTTTATATTATTTTTATTAGTTTCATGATGCACGATTTTTTTGAAAAAGGGGCGTACGTGGACTATTATTTTTTTTCGGCAGAAAATTTCTCATAATTGTAAATTGTAAAATATCTAGTTACTAGTTACACAATATTTTTTTCACTAATTTTTCTTATTAAAAAATAGACCACATTTTAAGACGATGTACTGATGTGCGAGCAAGAAAACATATTTATATTTTCAAAATAGGAAAATCAATTAATTACATTAAGTATACTGTAACAATTAATACATTTAAAAAATCGGATTTTTTTTTAACTTCAATAATAAATTTAAATATATTATGTACAATATTGTACATTAGAATGATTAGTAGATAAGTGATTAGACAATAAAACTTTCTATTGTAAGAAGTAATATACCTACATAATTAATTAAAAAATAATAAAACACCAGATATTATTTTAATTTATATGCTGAACCTGAACATCATGCGGGGAAGGTTTACAACATTTTTTATATTTCAAATTGTTGTCTTCATATGCAAGAACATAAATAACTTAATAATGAATACCTACATATATAATTATAATAATATATAGAATTATAGAATAATTAAATAATCATAATTATACTTGACGCATTTTAAATAAATTAAATATGTATTAACGATGTGTTTCGGGGATATCAATTTTTAAATTTGTTTTAAGAAAATTTTGAGTTATTAAATTAGCCAACTTTAAAAATTCATAACTCGAAAACTAGCTTGTTTTTGTATATATACCTGATATTTTAGCTATAACTGATAGGGGATGTAGAGGAGAACATTTTAAATTATTTTCATAATTTTCATGAATGGGATTTTTTTAGCATTGGGTCAGCTGATCCGTGTTATCTCTACCTTAAATCGGCACCTTTGCTAGCTAATCATATGAGCTTATCAAAATTGGCGTCGTGACGTATACCAGGGATCCGATATGGCGTCGCGTTTGGCGGCAACAGCATCCGGTTTGAAAGTTAGACTATCCTCCTAGTGTATATTCGTTGGCTCCAAGTGCATTGCATTGCTGCAACTCGACACTTGTCTGTTACCCCAGCTAGTATTCAGCCGGCGGACGTCGCTTTTATCTACTGGTGTCGAGTTAGAAATATTTTAAATACATGCAATACCGAGAGCTGTAGGAAAGAGGCTAACAAACTTGCAATATATTTTACCCGTCCATATTACAAACTTATAATCGTCGAGCATTGTCACACATCGAGCATAATCGTTATTGTGCTTGTCACATATATTTATATATGTTTTTAGTTAGTTATTAAAAACAGCACAACAAATATTGAAAAAGACTGATAAGAAAACTAATAAATAAAGGTTAAACCATAAGGTTTTGTTTTTCCTAATTTCCCTGATATATATGCACCTCGATACCGCATAAAATTTACCCCTGTCTGATTTGTCGGATCAAAAAGACACAGAAAGATGAAGTTTTAAAATTTTTGGAGAGGTACGAACCCTCTTTAGCATTACCAAAAATATTTAAGTTGACCACACCTTCATAAACTGCTTGGTAATGACCAGAAGTGTACGTGTCAACAATGAAGGAAACAAAAACAAAAAAACGGAGCGATGATCATTAACCATAAAGCTTGGAGGAAAACCTATTATTAGCAAGAATTTCACACGAGGATTGCTGCACGCATGCATGATTAACAAACATTGTATATCTAATAGCAGCCACATCTTAATTTTGTGGAATTGACAACACCATAATTAGTCGTCACATATTATATTATATACCTTGTGACAAGCATTAAAAAATATATCTATTTTATAAGTGATACCTTTTCTATATATAAAGTTTGTAATTCTCCCACTGTATAGTTCCAAGCTACCCGGCAATTCTTTTTAAAGCCGGTATTACACGATACAATTTTTCTAATTATTGCATACAATATTTCCTTGCAAGAAAATTTCATCTCCATACAAACAAATGGAGTTCAAGTTTTCTTGAAAGAAAAAAAAAATTGTATGCAATAATAATAATAATTGTATCGTGTAATACCGACTTAAGAACAAGGACGATATTTTAAAACAGATTATCTAATATTAATCTATATATTCGTTTTATATATTTTTTCTAGATTTTATAATATTATAATTTTGTCATTAAACAAGTTCTTACCCAGCCAAAGTTTCCGATTTTTATTTACAATTTTTGTTAAAGCATCCATCCCTAAAATTTTATTACAATATAATATACTTTTTTTAAAAAATCTCTATTTTATTCAACCTATAAAAAATAGTAACACATTTATTTAATTTATTACTGACTAAATTTGCTTCATTTAATTAATCTCTATTTAACTCTAAAATTTGTATTTGGGTCACCTTATAGAATGAAATTTATTTGTGATCGTTACAAATTTTCTCAACTCTAATTAGTCTTTATACCAGGGACCGGATGCATGCGTTTTTTTCGTGCATCCAAGATGCGCATCCAGATGCATTAATTTTTTCCCGTGCATCCGGGATGCATGGATGCGGATGCAAGCCTTTTTTGCGCATCCGTGTGTATCTTGCATCTGCATCCGCATCCGATCCTTGGCTTTTATAATACACTTTGTTTCTTCCAATTTTAAACGATAAGTGGCAAATAAATTTAAAAAAAAAATGCCTCATGTTATAAGATTGATTTAGAGGCCATTAGCAAAAAACCTGATAAAGAAGAGAAAAAAGTGTTAAATGGATGCAAATTTATTTTTCGTGCATCCGTGGATGCGCATCCAGATGCAAATTTATTTTTCATGCATCTGAGATGCGCATCCAGATGCAAATTTATTTTTCATGCATTCATTTTCCCCCGTGCATCTGGGATACACGGATGCGGATGCAAGCCCATTTTTGCGCATCCGTGTGCATCTTGCATCTGCATCCGATCCCTGCTTTATACATAATACACTCGTGTCGTGGTAACACTGGTCACTCGGCTTTTATAACAGTGCAGAATCAAATTTAGATTGAAAAACCACCATGCAGCCGTCTATTTAGTTATTCAATTCCGTATTTATTGTGAGCTATTTTCAAAAGATGATCACAATCCTGATTTTATTTATAGCGACACAGTGTTGGAAATAGAAAAACCAAGTAGTCATGGAAAAAGACATTACAAATAATGATATTTTAAAGTAGCCCTATATATTAATCAGGCTGCTAATATTTTTATCTCTTTGATTTAAATTATATTGAAAACAATATATGGAACCGACAATACCAAAGTATAAAGTTAATTTTAATTAATAAAGAATAAAATTCATTGAAATAATTTCTAAGCAACTTTCTTCTTCAGGGTGCAATAGAAAATAACATATATATATATATATATATATATATATATATATATATATATATATATATATACATATACATATATTATGTTATTATCCAGATTTCTCACTAACGTTTCATTCTAATAAATGAAACTAATGAAACTAAACGTGGTTAGTGAAGCTGGATAATTTCCTTCATGAATCACGACCGTTTATATTTTTCTGTATTTTACTATTTATGTTTCGTGTAATGATTGTATATATATAGTTGTAATGACAAGAATGCACAATATTTATATTTTGTACAACCTAAAAGTTATATAAATAAATAAGCAAATAAAAAAGTAAGGAAATCAAAATTTCTGACAAACCATATTCATGGCACATATTGAACGGCATCCTTTTTTTCTTTTTTTACGTATTTCTCTCATATATAATTAAAATTTAAAATAAAATTAATTTTAATATTATTATGTATAATTAATTAATATAAAGGTTTAATTTATAATAATATACATAATATTTATAATATACATACTGCGTGTGTGACAATATCATCAATTTGGCATAATATCATGTGGAAAAGGGGAATACACTTTTCATCCTGAATGTAGGCAAACAGTGCGTTCAAGTCCTCCAAGCCGTCTCCCCTCCCTTCTTCACTCTCCTCCTTTTGGCTGCCAAGCGCTAGCTTGCTGTAGCCCATGCAGTGTATTACTACCAAGTGCCGCTTTTGCACCTGTGGAATATATAGTGAGTAGTGTGAGCATCAAGAACACCGGAGCAAAGGATCAGAGCACACCAAGTCAAGTCCCACTAGAAAGAAGAACAAAAAAAAAACTATCGTTGCAATCATGGTAAGTACCTTACTGATCTCTAAATCACGAGATATTAATTAGAATAATACTCTATTGTAAATTATTTTCAAGTAACTGAAGGTACACCTCTTGACATAATGAATGTTTCGCCTTCTCGAGCTTCAGTTTCAAAAGACAAAGAGATTAGAAATTTGGAGAGGTAACAAAAGTACCTAGTCTAGCTATCCCAAAATCATTCCAGTTCATATTATATGTAATTAATAGTTAATTAATTAATTAATATTACATAGTAATTATATGTAGCTTCTACGTGACAACGCCCCCGAACAGAGAATGGTAAAGTTCCTGCTGTGTCGAATTGTACTTGCAATGCAACGTGTGGATCACTTCAAACGTATACAAATATGATTTGGCTATTGATTACAGTGGCGTAGGGCGTAGGCAGGATTTCACCAAGGGAAGGAGGGGTCAAAAATCATAGGGGGCCCCGAGGAGCAAATATCCCGCCAGAGACGTGATTTTTTCGAAAAAGGGGCGTGGCCTATTATTTTTTCGATGAAAGTTGCAGCAAATTTCTTATATTTGTAAATTGTTGTAAATTATGTACGTATTTATAATATTTTTGTCACTATTTTTTTATAAAAAAAAAATAAAAAATAGAGCACATTTTAAGAAGATGTACTGATGTGCGAGCAAGAAAAAAATATTTATATTTATATAAGTTTTCAAAAGAGGAAAAGCAATTTATTACACTAGGTATATACTGTGCAATGCGTTTTTTTTTTTTTTTTAATTTCAATAATGAATTTAAAGATATTAGGTCTGTTCGTAAATGCACGATCAGAAAGAATCGATTATTTGTGATGAACCTTATGTTCTATGTACAGAAGGTTCATCAAAAATAATTTATTCTTTCTGATTGTGTATTTACGAACAGACCTATGTACAGTAAAACTAGACAATAAAACTAACAATTCTAATATATATATATATATATATATATATATATATATATATATATACCGGTTAATTAAAAATAATAATAAATACCATATATAATTTTAATTTTAATGCTGAACATCATGCAGGGAATGTTCACAACATTTAAATATTTTAAATTGTTGTCTTCATTACAAAAACATAAATAATTTGATTTAATAGATACTACATAATTGTCATGATAAAATTGTAGTATACAGTATACTTAAATTATCATAATACTGGACGCGTTTTGTATCAATTAAATTCAAAATTCATTAATTACCCCCGGGTAGTTCGAAAATGATAAAACTGCAAAATAATAATAATTTAAAACTATTTTTGAACCAACCACAAGAATATTATGTACTGTACATGTTATAATTTTGCAACGCCGAACATTCTTTGCATTTTTCACTTCCAGTGATTTTAATTACATGTTTGGAGTGATAAGCTATTGTCACGGTTCAGCTAAAAAATGACTTAAAATTAAAGTTCCGAGACAAAATCGAAATTAAAATTATTGGAAAAGCTTCGTAGCGCTTTCCAATTAACGTCAAACTTTCATACTTAATTTATACTGACATTTGCTACGTTATACAGGTTATACTCATATACTGTCAATATTTTCATTCACAAAATAATTCGGTTTAATATATATGCATTTAAATGTTTATAAATATTAGCATGAAGACGCTTTTTCATGAAGCGATGTCTCGCGGGGCTTGGCGGGGCGGCGAGAAAGGCGCATTTGAAGTAAAATCGTATGGCAGCCATATTAGCGAGGAAAAATCGCTTTCCCGCAGCGATTTCAACCAAGATACTACTATGTGCACCACGTACTGGACAACACGAACTTCACTTTTGCTTTGTTTGTAGGCGTTAATTACCACGCAGTTTATATATTTTATGGAGGTGTGGTGAACCAAAAATCTTTTGCTATGGGTAGAGTGAGTACGTGCTCTTCTTAAATACCTGTAACAAAATTACAAATCTGCAAATCTCTGTCTGCTGTGCGTTTCGGGGATAAATTTTTAAACTTTTTTTTTTAGAAAATTTTTCATAAAATTTTATCTAAATCGGATCAGTCGAGTACTATTTTTTAGTATTTTTTCCCTTAAAATGTACTGAGGTTCAGCTCTCACTACGCCCCTGATATATTAATATTGATATATTAATTTTGTAATTGTAAGAGTAATAAACTGTTCACAATTATTCAGAATAGACTGATCAGAGCTTTTAAATTTGATTTTGTATTCGTAAAAAAACACTTTAATAATGTATTCCTCTATCACTCATTGAAAAAAATTCTATATTTCATGCTTCAAGTTTTTTAAAGTTCCAATAAAGTCAGTTATTTTTAATTTATAATTTAAAACCATTGAAGTCAAGATGGATTTTTACATTGTATTATTAATTATATATATATTTTTTAATTTTATGAAAACATTTTTAAGGCATTTTCTTATATTCAAAGTTTTCGATAAAATGAAACTCATAATTTATTTGCTTAAAATAAGCCTGTATAAGAAATATTGATACATAGTGAGATATTTTCTTTTCAAAAAAAGTATATATATATATATACAGGGTGTGCAAAAAGTTATTGACATTTTTAGGTGACAATAAAAACTGTAAAGATTAACGTCAAAATGTAGCTTGAATTTCTATAATATAGAAACTTTTTACAGAAATTAAGTTGATCTTATGGTTTTCGTCCAGTAAAATTTATAGGAACCAAAAAAGGGAGTTTTTTTTTTTCTGTGATTTCAGTCTCGTCACTCGTGTTTTTCAGCCTTCAGGTAGCGGTAATCCCTGAAATTGTTAAATTTTAATCTTTTCAACCTGTCTAGGTGGCTGTGTTTTACTGGACTCGCCTTAGGGCTGCTCTCACAATCAGTATAGGCAGTGTTGGTGGCACAGCATTGGTTGCAGCGCATCTTCAGCTCTCGCCATAATATAAGTCTTGTATCATGTGCAGTAGGGCCAAAAAAAAAAAAAAAAAAACGCACGCAAAACTAGAATAGAATACAGTACAATAGATTTTTATTTCAATCAGTATAGATTATAATTATTATATCGCGGTATGTGAAAAAACGAAGGGTATAAAAATTACTGAAAACTCAAAACAGTTATACATATTGGCATTGTGGCATAGTGAAAATATTTTTTAATTATTACTTCACAAACTGTACATACAGCTGTTTAGCAAATTGGGGGTGTTGTTATCGTACAGTCAAATTAATTTGATATTCCCACCGGAAGTACCCGGAAGTGAGAGGTTTCCCACCTTCGTATTTGAATTTGCGTTTTGAAATTTTAACTACAGATTCGTAAGAAGAGTAGTGACATGTTTGCAAAAAAATTTCAAGACTCAGACATGAACAAGACGACCAGAAACCTTTCACTTCCGGCTACTTCCGGCAGGAATGTTACATAAATTTGATTGTAAGTTAAATGTATCGGTGCCACGCGAGCTTCGTCAATCATCTCCTCTATCTGTTGCTAATCTTTGTCTCACATGTAGGTGGCCAGCAGTAAATTAATCAAGGAAGAGGACATCCCCCTGGACATACGTCTCGAGTTTCACCCCTTGAAGGTATTTTTATATTTATTTTGTCAATACAAGTAGAATAAATAAATAAATAAATAAATAAATAAATAAATAAATAAATAAATAAATAAATAAATAAATAAATAAATAAATAAATAAATAAGTAAATAAGTAAATAAGTAAATAAGTAAATAAGTAAATAAATAAATAAATAAATAAATAAATAAATAAATAAATAAATAAATAAATAAATAAATAAATAAATAAATAAATAAATAAATAAATAAATAAATAAATAAATAAATAAATAAGCATTATTTTATAAAAAATAAGAAGGGGCATTCACAAAGCCTTGAGGCCACATTTAAAACTCGATAATTTAAAGCCCGATTTTAGGCATGATTTAGACCCAAAATTTCTGGCTTTAAATTATCGAGCCCTAAATGTGGCCTTAAGGCTTTGTGAATGCCCCTTATTACTATCTTTATTAAGCCTTTTGTTGAATTCTTGAAATGAACACCTTTCCTTTGAGATCAATCGTTTTCTTCTTCATTTCAATCTAAAAACCATCATGCTACAGGTAGTGCAGTACAATCCCATAAGGCCAGTGAAAATTATTTAAGAGTTTGTAAACTTAGCAAGGGTTAACAAAAAAATAATAATATACAAACCCACAAAAAAAAGTCACTCATTTGAAAGTATACCACAACAATTTCAACAAAATACAAATTCCATTTAGCCGCACGTTGATTATTTTCATTTACTTTTCAGCGGAGAATAAAAAGACTCGTCAAGAGCTTAAGAAAGGTCAGATCAAAAATCTTAGAGTTACCCCCACGGAGAGAGGTACGTACTCCACGCGCGCGAGATGCTTCAATCGCCTGCACTCTCACTGACATTTGTCTCACTTGCAGGTGACCAGAGATGACTCGTCCGACCAAGAAGACGTCCCCCTGCCCACCCAACGAATAACCAGGTCATGGACAGAAAGGCAGAGACGCAAGGTGTGTACAGTACACTTTTCGAATATCATTCATTATCGTTGTATTTTAATAGTTTCCTGCTATATATAATTATATTGACAATGCAGTATTCAAATTGAATCAACATGACTCTAGCTCTAAATGGTAATGATTTAATAAGTAGTGCATCCATCTATAGAAAAAAACTCGAGAAATAATTTATAGCATCGTATAATTATATACTTGGACCTACCGTGTGTAGATTTTTTTTTAATACGTAACTGCATAAATTTGTACCAAGTGCGAAAAAAAAAAAATAATAATAATAATAATAATAATTAAATGGAGTCATGGTGAGCTTTGCCTGCCTGGGCTGCGCTCAAGTTGGATATGACCTGCATGTGCACCTCTGCTATTTTCCTTCATCTCACTTAATAGAGTATCGTCCTCAAATTTTTTTATTGCAGAAATGGATAGAGGGTGCCAAGTTATGTTACCCTGATTTTTTTCAGATTTTTTAGAGCCTGGGAAGTATTTTTAAAAAATTATTGAAAGTTCTTTTTGTGACGTCACGAGACGCCGCTCCTTAAGAAAAAGATAGGACTTAACGCCGCGTGACGTCACAAAAAGGACTTTCAATAATTTTTTAAAAATGCTTCCCGGGGTCTAAAAAATCTGAAAAAAATCAGGGTAGCATAAATTTTCACCCTCTATCCATTTCTGTAATAAAAAAAAATTGAGGTTAATACTCCATTGCAGGTGCGCGCGGCAAGCAATACAGGCGAAGATGACGTCCCCTTGGCCATAAGACAATATCTTGAACGTTATGCGAGCAAGGTATTTACTATACAGTACATACATCAGTAGTCATCCGGCAAAACGAGCTGGCTTTATAATGTAATGGCCTGGAATATTCAACTTGTAACCTGGTATAAATGATGCATGCTTTATACACTGTAAAAGGTTAATAAATCTCCCTGGTCTCCAATTAAATGATCTATAGCATCATGTGTCCTTTTTCTAGATGACTATATACTGATTTAATTATATTAATACTTAATTGCTTATTACTAGAAAACAAATATGACAAAATCAAAGTAAAACTGAGTTTTAATTTATTTCTTAAAATATATGAAGAATATTATCCTACACTACTGATGTAATATGACAGATTGAAAGAAAATTTTAAAAAAATTGAGTAATTTCTAATATATATATATATATATATACACAGTATCATACATTTGTTAGAAATTACTCAATTTTTTTAAAATTTTCTTTCAATCTGTCATATTACAATTTTTAATATATAAATATATTATATATATATATATATATATTTTTTATATATATATATATATATATATATGATATATATAAGATAATGTCAGATTCAGTTACTTTTTCTTCTAATAATATATGGAATAGAAAATTAAAACAGAAACTTAAGATGCAACTAAAATAAATTGGCTTCATTGATTAAATAAAAAAAAAAAAGTGAATACCTAGTCAGAAAAAAACGCACCCTAAAGCGTGCATGATTTTGCTCAGGGTAGGGAGTCACAGAACCACATATTATAGAAATATAGGACGACGCAGTTAGCTAGGGATCTCTCTGACCTTCCGTCATGACAATTCTAACCCTGAGTGCAAGCTTCAAGGAGAAAGGAACTTCACAGCCCTGCAAACTTTTTTCTTTGCATGCAAAAAAAAAAAATAATAATAATAAATAAAAGTATCTTACCGACTCTGATTGTGAGGGGCAATTCAGGCACAGTTCAAAAAAGGAGAGAGAGGTTGAGAAATAAAGCAATTAGGCAATGTCAGACCCAGTCAGAGAGAAGATTATTCAAATGCAGCATTGCACCTTTTGAATAAACTTTTTTTACCACTTTTCTTTAATATAATATTCGAATGGCGTAAAATCGATTTCAGGGTTTAAAAGACATAGGGTTGAAAAAGTTGGGAAAATTGGGGGAAAAAAAGCATATACAATATTTTGCTATATATGTATAATATATTGATTATCCATCCAAAAAGAGACACGAACGAATTGTGTCTCATATGAATTTATCGGCAATCCTGCATAGGCTGCATAGCTGCATTTGTATTAATTGCTATATATACTGCATGGCATTATATTGAAACTATATACTGACGTACGAGATCATGTTTATGATTTTCGTGTATTTTTCAGGGTTTCCGAGAGGCTTATTTGGCTAAATCATACAAAACTCCTGAAACGCCACTGGCAATTCGTCTACAAATGCGCAAGAGCTGGAAGGTACGTACATACGCCACGTGAGCTTCATCAATCGACAATTAGTGTTTACTGATATTCTTCTCGCATGCAGGTTGCTAAGATTATTGAAATGGAGGGTGAAGGCGTGGCCACCCACCTTGAAGCCAGGGCCACGTCTATTTCATCGGATGACAACGATGACTCCATGAGTTCTAATAGTACAAGCTTAAATAAACCTGAGAGTGAGGATGATGAGATCCCGAGCCCCAACGGAAGCCTCGTCAGTGAAAAGTCATCAGACGAAGACTCGATCGTTCCGACCTTGGGAAGCAACAGGTCCGGAAGCAACAGGTCCGGAAGCGACAGTTCCGGAAGCGACAGGTCCGGAAGCGAGAGGTTCGGAAGCGACAGGTCCGGAAGCGACAGGTCCGGAAGCGACAGGTCCGGAAGCGACTGTTCCGGAAGCGACTGTTCCGGAAGCGACTGTTCCGGAAGCGACTGTTCCGGAAGCGACTGTTCCGGAAGCGACAGTTCCGGAAGCGACAGTTCCGGAAGCGACAGGTCCGGAAGCCAGAGGTCCGGAAGCGACAGGTCCGGAAGCGTCAGGTCCGGAAGCGAGAGGTCCGGAAGCGACAGGTCCGGAAGCGAGAGGTCCGGAAGCGAGAGGTCCGGAAGCGACAGGTCCGGAAGCGAGAGTTCAAGAAGCGAGAGGTCATCGTTCAGCGAAGACGATGAATTTCCATATGTCAGTAGAGAGTTGTCAGGCGCAAGTGATGTCTCGGTGAGTTTCATCACAACAGTCATTTACCAGCTAGGAGACAAGAAAAAAATGTCTATAGTATATACTGTGTATATACACATTATTTCCTAATATACATAATATGTGCATTTTTCGCCTTAGAAAATTTCCCTTTACGGCCTTTTTAATCACCATATCCCGCCGTAAGAATAGTACAGAGCATGGTGATTAATAATTAAGGCTGCAAGTGGGAAATTTCCAAGGCGACGAGTGTACAGGCCAAGCATGCCTGACATTCAATGACATTTTCATTATAGTCAATATAATTATATATCGTCCCTATATAATCTGGAATAATGACAGAGGGTATATCTACCTGTACCATGATCGAGTGCATTTCTGAGCTTTCTGCTTTACCAATTAATTTAAAGTTGATAATTGCACTCATCTGCCAACAAACAGTTAAGCAAGCAGTTCATTGCATTGTTAATTGTACATGGCACCAACATGCATGCATGGTATAGGCTGATAGCACACATTTTCCAGACGAGGGATCAACAAGACGTTTTTTTTTCTTGACTTTCGATCAGTATGTGCTGATGCTGACATTTTATTTTTTTTTTTCCCTCGCAGACCGCTGAAGTTGCTGCAACCAATGGCTGCAACCAAAAACCTGGGTCACGAGCAGCAATAGTTCAACTCAACCGCCCGTTGCTTACAAACAAAGTGATAGATGTGATTACAATAGACGACTGAACGGAAGACCCAAGGGGGGTCTGGGGGCCGGAGCCTCCCAGTAGCCCGCCGCAGGCGCGATTTTTTTTAAGATTTCACTAGATTTTTTACTAAATTTTACTAGCTTTTTTACTAAAGTTCACTAAAGTATTCTCAAATCACCTAAAATATTTTTTGCAGCTAGGTGCGATATTTTTTTAGGATTTTACTAGATTTTTTACTAAAGTTAACTAAAATATCGTCGAATTGCCTAAATTTTTTTTCTCTTATTCTTAGCTATACAATTAAGGGTGAAGTAAACCGGATCAGCTGGTTTTTTAGTCCCATTTGATTAACATGTTGTAAACCTTAGCAAATTTACAAATATTGAAAAAGTACCTAAAAGACACAGCAAAAATTTCAAAACAATTATTCGAGCCAATTTTTTTTTTTAAATTTTTTAGTTTCGCTCTCCATGAGAAAATCCTTTGCTGAAAATTAAAATAAATAAATAAATAAATAAATAAATAAATAAATAAATAAATAAATAAATAAATAAATAAATAAATAAGTAAATAAGTAAATAAGTAAATAAGTAAATAAATAAATAAATAAATAAATAAATAAATAAATAAATAAATAAATAAATAAATAAATAAATCGGCTAGAATAATTGTTTAGAAATTTTTTCTGTGGCGTTCAGGTACTAAAATCTGTCTCTCTAAAAAAAAAAAAAAAAAAAAACACAAACAAACAGAAACAAACAGAATATTTGCATGTGAATTTGCAAAGGTTTACATTTTACATGTTAATCAAATAGTATCAATAGTATCACGAATATCGCTTAAAATATTTTATTATAAACTTTACTAAGAACATAATTATATTTATCATTTAAGTTCCCTATTCCGCTGTATAATTACAATCACACCGGTAAAATGGAATAGTATAATACTTTGAAGAAATGATGGAAGTGTAGAATTAAATTTAATTATATAATTTTTTTATTTAAAAACTGAGCATTTTAAATTAAAATAAATTGTTTCCTTAATGTTAATAAATACATGTTATATTTATAATTTTTTTTTTTCCATGGTGAATCAAACTTCTTTAAAACATAAGAAAATAATTATTTACTCGTGATTTGCTAGGATTGTATCTTATTTTGTAATATGATAATTATGGTGATTATAACATTATGAGTGACCTTTAATTATAAAAGTAAAAAAAAAACAAAACATTATTTGATTATAAAGTAAATAATTTTGACAAAAAAATAAGCAGATTGCATAAAGTTAAACATAATTTATGATAAAAAATAAATTAATGGTAATCACGAGTTTCATATTTATAAAAAAGTTAGAAAATTATTTAAAGGTAAGATAACACGAAACATCGATTGTTGTAGTCCCATTTGATTAACATGTAAACCTTAGCAACCTCATAATAATTCTGAATTTTTTTTAGAGACAGTTCTTAGCATAAAAAAAATGTAGAAAAAATTTCAATCGCTCATTCCAATTTTTTAAAATTATTTTTTAAATTTTCCAGTATATTATAGTGTCCCATGGAGACCTAAACTAATAAATTAATATAAAAAAATCGGATCGAGCGATTGTTTTGAAATTTTTTTCAACATTTTTTTGGTGCTAAGAACTGTCTCTAAAAAAAAGAAATTCAAAATTATTATGATAAGGTTTACATAATGGGACTATAACATCAATCGATGTTTCGTGATATCTTACCCTTAAGAAGGTAAGCTACAAGCTACTTTTTGAAGCAAAACAATCAAGAACTTGCTCATTTTTAGCCTTATATTCAATATTTCTTTAATTCTCACAAAACGTCAACATAATATATTAAAGCGTTTAATCTGTCTTGAGACAATCTACTCCTAATACGCGTTTTCAATAGCTTCAATTTTTAGAAAATGAGCGTTCACATAAATATGCTACTTGTGCAAGTTGTGTGCAGCTAAGTGTTTTTAATACAAATTTATAAGCAATAACTTTTAATTGCAAATACGCGCGGGTCAAACTCAAAATATGTTATGATTAAAAATTAAGATGTCATATTATGTACTGTATACGATTTCGTAAGAAAAATACTTTTAAGGGTAAGGTAACGCCACCAATGTTAAAAAAAGTCCCTCACACAAAAATTCTGAAAAAAATTTAAAATGTTCTCCTCTACACCCCCTATCAGTAGCTAAAATATTAGGTATACAAATACGATCTAGTTTTTGAGTTATGAATTTTTAAAGTTGACTACTTTAACATGGAGAATTGGAACTCCCATGTTAAATTAGTCAACTTTAAAAATTCATAACTCAAAAACTAGATCGAATTTGTATACCTGATATTTTAGCTACTAATTGGGGGTGTAGAGGAGAACATTTTAAATTTTTTTCAGAATTTTTGTGAGAGGGATTTTTTTTAACATTGGGGGCGTTACCTTACCCTTAATTTTTTCTTTGTGGTCGGCGGCCCACTTTTGCCGCGGCCCACTGAACGGCGTTCGGTGGTTCGGCGGGCCAGTCCGTCGCTGGTCTGCAATGAACGGAGAATCAGTATATAATCTATATATACATATAGATTATATATAAGAAATATGTTTAATCTCCCAGTAACAGACCAATTTACAGAATTTTTAACTGTCAGAAACAATAAAGCCAGAGATCCTGAGGTCTATGACAGACAAGCAATGGTGTTTGCCTCAATGGGGTATATTACTGACAAAAAAAAAAAAAGTTTCAAGTTTTTGTCAATATTTCAAAAGGCACGAGAATTTCATGAAGAACAAGCTCTATTACAGCATTCTACGACAATTTCCTGATTTTATATGAATTTTTGAAACCTCTCAAAAATGACGTCATAGCATATATTGAAACTTAAATGGGAAAATAGATCAGTTAATTACATTGCCAAATCCCATACTTAATATTGAAGTGTAACCAAACCTTCATTTGCAATTAATTAATTTCAATTAATGAAAATGCTAAGGGAGATTTTACTTAATTCATTTCTTTACTTAATTAATTTTTTATTTATATGTGTTGTTTATTTGTAAAACTACTAAATTTGTATTTATATAAACTATATGTTTTCAATTTTCAGCATTTTTTTAATTTAATATTTTGTTTTAAATTTTTTTGTGTATATCTATATGTATATTTATGTTTAAAATTCCTCTAAATGTTTTTCACAGTACTTACTGAAAAATTGTAAAAAAAATAAAAAATAAATTGTTTGCAAATTATTTCAGCACCGTTAAACTCTTTTTCTTGTTAAACATACGCGTATATGAAAATGCAATATAACCCATCATAACCCTATCTATACAGTCATAATATAATGCATGATTGAAAAAGGAAGCTACCCAAGAATATTGTTTTTTTTTTTTTTGCCCGGCGCACGGAGATAAATTAGAGCACTTCAACAAAAATGATTGTAGAAACTTGAAATAACATGGTTGAAGTGAGTTCATGGTGCATCTTGAGGGATGATCAAGGGCCATGCAGTTACAGTTTTCAGACTCTAATATAGTTTTTGAAATATTTAAACAGAATTTTGATAGTTTTTTCCCTCTACAATATAAAAAGATTTATAGAAATAAAAGTAATAATACTCCCTGGTTCAGTGATAAATTTAGGGCAAAACAAACAAACATGTAAATAAGCTTTATAAAAATAGAAAGTTTGATAATGATGTATTTAAAAGAACTAGAAAACAATATAGAAAAGAAATAATTGAAGATAAACAAAATCATTTATAAAAAAACGTTTATTTTTCAACTAATGTTTCTAAAACTGCTGTACAAAATGAGACCGGGAAAAGAAAAAGGAATTAGGAATAAATTTGCCGTAGTCCCCTTTGAATAACACCATAGCAAATTCACAAAAATTCTGAAATTTTTTTGAGAGGCAGATTTTAGTGCCTAAAAGCCATGCAAAAAATTTCAAAACAATTAAACGAGCCGACTTTTTTTATTTTTTTTTTATTTATTTTTTTTTTTTTTTTAAGTTTCAGCATAGGGCTCTCCCATGGAGAGACAAACTAAAAACTTAAAAAAAAAAAAAAAAAAAAAAAAAAAAATCAGCTCGGTAAATTGTTTTGAAACTTTTTGTATGGCTTTTAGGCACTCTAAAATCTGCCTCTCAAAAAAATTTCAGAATTTTTGTGAATTTGCTAAGGTTTACACATTAATCAAAGGGTACTACATCGAACAGCTGATGCATATTGTCTCTACCTTAAAACAGAACTTCAGACTTAAATTTCAGAGACCATAGCAAAATTTATCATTAAATGTGTGACCATTTAAATTCTTATCTTTTTTTCCCATCTACTTTGAATAATAAATAAAACAAAAAACTTCAATTTTTAATTAAGCAATGGAGTATCGAACTCAATTTTTTTTATTGCAGAAATGGATAGAGGGTGCAAAGTTATGCTACCCTGATTTTTTCAGATTTTTTTGAGACGTAACTATTTTTAAAAAATTATTGAAAGTCCTTTTTGTGACGTCACGAGGCGGCAAGTCCTATCTTTTTCTTAAGGAGCGGCGTCTCGTGACGCCACGAAAAGGAATTTCAATAATTTTATAAAAAGTTACCGGTCTCAAAAAAATCAGAAAAAAATCAGGGTAGCATAACTTTATTTATTTATTTATATTTCAAACAACTGGTTATACAGGATAACACGCTCTATATTTCTGCAATAAAAGAAGAAAAAAAATGAGGTCGATACTCCATTGCTATACTATCAGTTTTATAAAAAAAAAAATCACAAAGTCTGAAGAATGCATCATTTATCACATTCATGGGTCTTCAATAGAAAAGATACTTGCCAGAAAAAAAGTATGATAACAGCAAAAAATTGCAATGCAGACTACAACAAAAATGAACACACAAACTTTTGTAGAAGTTCACAAAGTTAAGACATGACTCTATATATCATGGCATACTTCTGCTGCAATCTAGGTATTATACTGAACAGTGTAGATGCAGTAGTTTGGAGCCTATCGCTCGGGACTCTCGGGAGACCCAGGATTGCTTCCTGCCTTGGCTCAGCTAGGTGATCGACTTTTCGTCACTTCGAGCTGAGGTATGGCAGCAAGCTCTAGTAGCTCCCGGGAGGTGGCATGCATATGTTCTTCTACTATCTCTTCTTCTTCTTTTCTTATGCCCACGTTTTGGCGTTTAAGCCATTTTACTTCTAGTAAGCCAATAGAGATAGGATTCCTGCACTTCCCGCTTCATGTTGCCAGGCAACAAGTCAAGTTCCGCTTTTAATGCAGAGCATCTGAATAGATGCCCTCTGTCTTGGGGTTCTTCTTTACATAATTTACAAATGTCACTATCTTGGATTTTAAATCTCTTCTGGTAGCATCCAAGGTAGTCATGGCCTGTGTCTAATCTGAATTTCTTCTACTATACTACCTGTATTCGAGAGGTGCCAAAGTTCGTCACTTTGGTGCCGTCTGCCTTGACGGTGGTTTTCTGTGGTTTCCAATCGTCACTCCTAGGCGAATGCCGGGGAAGTTCCTAACACAACAACACAAGGCCACAGTTGCCTCCTTTCCTATCAATCCTTCCTCCTGTTGTTAATACTATTGTCAAGTTTGAATGCTTACACTGATAGCAGAATATGCTATAGTACGCTAACATTGTAAAAAATAAATTTATAAGGGACTGGATTTTCTGGAAGGGAGAACACTGCACGCAATCCAAGCTCACAAATATAAACAATATCGATCGGTGTAGTGTATAAAGTTTACTTGTCTCAAGACCAAACTTTTTGTGTTTTTTTCCATGCAGTGACTGCGGTTAACATAATAAAGTAGTAATGCAAGTTCAAATCATGAACATATCATCGTAGCAGCATCTAGTTAACAGATCTGAACTTGGTAGAATTTGCATATTTGTAGTTTTTTAATTGAAGCAAGATATTCAAACGCACATTAGTATTACTAAATAATGTGAGGGTCTGAAAGATAGGAAGAAACTTTAAATAGTGGTTCACCACATCCCTTTTTTTGTCTTCTTTTCACATGCCTTCTTTTAATACACAGGCGGAACTTGTTTTTCAAAATTGTTTAGTCTGCAAACATGCCTTTTTTTATATATATATATATAAAAAAAAAATTTTAAGGGCAACATTAAAATAATACAATTTGTTTGTAATTTTGCTGTGTATGTTACTTTTATATTTCACATTTAAATTTTATTTTGTACATTAAAATTCCATAACAGATCAATAGAAGCCTGCAGAAAAGGCTCAGAAGGAATATATATTTATATATAAAATAAGTGGAAACACAACTCACTTATAAGAGTTGCAAAAAAAAAAATAAATAAATAAAAAATAAATAAAATTAAAAATTTAATATAGGAATACAGAAAATAAGAATATTTGTTAACTTTTGTTACTTTAAAAATACATACATCAACAGTTTGGCAATGGCAAGCCTTTGAATTAGTCAATGCAGCAAACTGAAAACCATGGATAATAAGTAATTTCTCCATGCTGAAAACTATACAGGCGCGTGAAAGATGGTAACATTTGCAACCCTAATGTATTGCCTACTCAAAAGTCTACAAAATCATGAAACCAATCTTCAAACCATCCAATGAAAACTATATAAGCAGGCACAAGAAAGATGGCAATATATGCACCACTAAACTGCCTATACAATCAAAAAAACATATTTGTAATCAAATCACAAAGCTGTAGTTTAAGGTACTAAACATTCATACAATTCAGATCCATATCAATACCATCAACTTGAAATGCAAATTTACAAATTGCCACAAAAGTTTAAAGACTAATCTATTCTTAACAGAACAACGCTAATTCAAGGCTGCCATGATCAAAATTACCAAGGTTTAAAAAAAAATAATAACTTTGAAAGAATCATACTTAAAACAAACATTTGTATAATATTGGTATCAATAAGAATATAAGTAGAAGAAGTGTTTCCGAGTTGACATAAAATATAAATTAACGGCAAGTGTGTACTGGTTTTATATGCAAACATTTAAGTAACAAATAAACACCTGGAAATATATTTCAATTGTGTGTCACTATTCATTATAGTCGCAGAAAGAAATTATGATATGCAAAGTGTTGCATAAATTTTTAAAAAAGAAATTTACCAGAAGGCAATTTTAAAAACTTGATTTAAAATGGTTCAAACTGACTTTAAATGTTATTTAAATCTTATATTGTAAAATTGATCAGATATTACGTTTATGCAAAAATAAAAGGATCATATTGATGCACTCAAGAAGTGTATAACTGTGGTTATAATGTGAAAGATGTCTTCAGAGCATAAAAAAATCATCATCATTTCCCGGACAGAAATTGTCTTGGTCACAAGAATAAAAAATAAAACATTTTAGAGTCATTTCATTAAAAAGAATAATAAAAAAAGGTAAATATATAGAGAACTGTTAGGAGAGAAGGAGAGAGAACAATAACATATATTTTTCTTACATGGAACATTGAAACAAAAATGTTGACAATATCAAAGTATAATATTGATCAAGCATAATGTATGTATAAGTGCAGCTAAATATTTTTTTCTTTTCTTTTTCATATATTTAATTATTTATTTCACTTATTTATTATTTCCACTTTTTTTTTTAATTATATCTTGCAAACATATATGATAACACTAGTACAACACGAATAAATAATGTAGACCTTGTTAGTCCTTTTCAAAATTCAATTCTCTAATCCTCAATAAATTCATAAATATTATATATTTTCTTCTCTTAATTATTCATCTCATCATAATCATTATCATCATCAGTGCAAATTTGCATCTATAGTACACCAAATGTTAGATTACATTTCAAATGGTTCACAAATAACAATTAGCTTATACATTTGAAGCCAGCACGTACGTACAGTTATAGTTTCTGCTATACTATGTTTAAATTATTCTGTTACAGGTGTAAACTAGCATTAGGTGTACTGTAAGTCTCAATAAATTCTCAGGCATCAAGGTTTTAATTAATATTATTAAACACCAAACAATTATATATATTTTTGTTTATGTCAAGCATATTATTATTATTTTACTTCTAACACAGCTTTAACATAAAATGGATAATACTGCAACAGTAATGAAGTACTGGTAAAACTGGTAAAAGTCTCTGGGCTGGGAGGATATACAAACACCAATACACCAGAAATTCATGATACAATAATGCCTTGACATACACTTTCATTTTTTTTTTTTTTTTTTTTAATTGGAATTATAGTTTTTTAAACCAAAAAATTAATATCACAACTACATACATACATAAAGCAATAGGAAAACTTAAAACAAGAAAGTGTTGAGGATTAAATCATTGAAAACTAGAGGAATTCAAATACAGTAAAATATGAGTATTACTTATTTTCTGTTTATTCGTTTGTATTTTTATACATATAAAAAAAATCGTAAATGTTCTTGAGTTAAAATATAAAAAAAATGTCTGTACAAAAAGAAGTAATATAATACAAATTAGTCACTGACATAAAAAATGAAATAAAACAAGAAGAAATACAGATCTATAATATGTACATTTAACTTTTTTTGCAAATAATTAATAATGGTATGATAATACATAATAATAAAAAATAATATAAGGGGGGGGGGGAGGAATACGAGGTATTTCTTTGGAATGAATTGTCACAATTATTAAATTAATATGTACACAAATATTCCACAAAAAAAAAAAAAAAAAAAAAAAATCAGAGAATATATATTTTTTTTATGAGAGATTTAAATAAAAAAATATAGCGTCTTTTAACACTGGGCATCCATGCTACTACTTCAGGGTGTTTCTCTGTCCTTGGATTTCACACACGAGATTACATGATTGTTGGGTGTGCCGGTGAGCTGTCCGCTCGATGGACGACCCTCTTTGGTTTGATATGCCTCCTCACTTGCTGGCGGCAGCCGTGGCGAGCAAACTACACAGCTGACACCTGGGCTCCATCATCATCTGCAGACAGAACAGACAGTTAGCACTGTGACCACCTGGAGTGCCGTAGTAGGCGAGGAAACGCAGAACAGGCAAAGTTTGCCTATAGCATCATCTTGGATTTGCGTTTTTTTTTTTTTTTTTTTTGGAAATAATGAAACATTAAAATATATCTCCAAAACAAATGACAAAATTTGGGCTGATTCAAAATATAGGTACATTTCTAAAAAGCGTGAAACAAGGGCATTTTAATGATGTAGTCTTATATCTTTTAACCTGTAATCGTGTTGGTTTGGAGATATTAATTGTTTGATTACTTCGGGCAAACTGGCATGTACTTCTCTATTAGTGGAACAAAATGAAAGGGTATTTACTTCCCTATTAGTGAGTGACTGATAAACTTAACACCCACTAATAGTTCCAGTTTCCCATTTTCTTATTAGAGGGTGTTGGTGCTGCCGTCAGATATCTGCTAATAAGGGGTTAAATTAATTAAAAATTAGCTCTGAGCTACAACATTCCAAAGTCGGAGCGCATTATGATGAGAAAGAAAACATCTGATCCCTCCCACATGAGAATGGTCACTTCTCTCACCTTCTTCGTCTGGGTCATGGTAGTAGTCTGTGACACCTTCGTGAGAGTGGGCACGGCCCAAGCGGTGCAGACGCGCCATCTGTGCAGCAATGTTGTAGTCTGGTGGCCTGCGAGGGCGGGGCGGCAGCTCCCTGGGGGGAGGCGGTGGCATTGGCTGACCCACTGCAAGTAAAAAACTCATCAGTGAAAAATACGAGCAATAAAAAAAACATTATATTTAACCCTTCATTATAAAAGGTGATCGAAAGTTAAAATATTGAGTGAAGCGTAAAATAATAATACGTGTAAATTGTAGCAATAAAATTTAGCATTGTGCTATGCTACATAAAATAATTGCAAAAGTTTAATTATATCCCCCTCCACAAAAGAAGAGAGTGTATATTTATTGAAAGTAACTAATATATGTATATTTTTTCACGGATACAGAATTTAAAAATTCTGGGACTACCATTAAAAATAATTAAGATAAAATACTTATTTATACCATGATATCCAGGTCTCTTTGATTATTGTTTTATAAATAATTTATAAGTTTTAATAACAATACTGAAAAAAGTGATACCCAAGTAAGCTAATGTCGGATCAGTTTTCAATAGTAAAAAAATCTGAAATAATCTGTGAAGTGTCAATTTTTATGCAAATTCATTTTGTGCAATATTTTATTTTTATTTTGACAGTCAAAATATCACAATATTTGACAGTTGGTATTATCAATTACATTTTTTAAATAGAGTATCGACCTCAATTTTTTTTTATTGCAGAAATGGATAGAGCGTACTAACAAGTAAGTTATGCTACCCTGATTTTTTTCAGATTTCTTAGAGCCCGGGAACTATTTTTAAAAAATTATTGAAAGTCCTTTTTGTAACGTCACGAGGCGGCAAGTCCTATCTTTTTGTTAAGGAGCGGCGTCTCGTGAAGTCACAAAAAGAACTTTCAATAATTTTTTAAAAATTGTTCCTGGGCTCTAAAAAATCTGAATAAAAATCAGGGTAGCATAACTTTGCACGCTCTATCCATTTCTGCAATAAAAAAAATTGAGGTCGATACTCCATTGAGGATATTTATGTTATATATCCAGAGTTATATGCCTGGGATTCGGAGATGTTGCAAAAATATCCTTTAAATGTCTTTGATTTTGCTATCAGTAGTTATTGCTATTGACAATCAAAACCACATAGGCAAATATAGTGAACTTGTCGGTACCCATTAATTAAAAAATGTATATTATGTAGCTACTTTTCAACAACGTGATAAATTGAACAAAAAAGTACAGAATAAGATATTTATTTTTACTAAGATTTTTTACTATATTTTTTAAAACTAATCTTATATTGCAAAACAGATCCTTTGCACCTTCAGTGTAAGGGAATGAATGAATGAAAAGTTAACTTTGCTATTTAATTTACCCAAGCAGGATTAAAAATGTGCTAATATCACAAATAACTGCATGGCAGCAACATTTATGAAAAGAAAAAAGACGGCATAGTAAAAAATTAGTAAAACTCTGTCCTCATGAAACTAAAATGTTGAGCAATTGTAGTGAAGATTCTGATATTTTATAACGTCTGAAAAGTATCTTCTTAATTGTTTATCATAAAAACGTATTTGGAAGGAGGAGGGGGTATCGGAGTATTGTTTGCAGATATAATGTAGCTCTAACAATAATTAGACCAACCTTGGGAAAGCTGTGCAAAAAAGGTTTTCATGATTTTATGGTATTAATGTGTGCCATTGTGTTTGTTTATTAAAATTATGAATTTAAATGTGAGAGTGTGAGTATGTATCTGCTTAATTTTTAATTATTTTTTCATACAACATTCAAAATAAAAATACAGCTATTTTATATACTCATATGTATATTTTTTTCTTCTGATTGAAAATAACAATAAATGACCAGGGCCAGCTTGGTGGTCCATAAGAATTGTTTAAAAAAACTAGTAGAAATAATCTCTTTGACTGCACTGTGTAAAAAAGTTAGCTCATCATTTAACACTAGACCTTTATTTATAAACAAGAACGTTTTTACTTGTTCCATGACATGAACTTTAACTATAAGCTACTTTTTAAAAATATACAATTTGACTCTGATTTTCCATGAAATATTCTTGAAATTTTTCTTCTGCATTACACATTGAAAATTCGAAGAAAATTTACATGAAAAATATTAATTGTGTTCTATATTTTTAAAATCTTGGTTTGGTTAAAGTTCAAGGACAAGTAGTATCCTTAATAATTAAAAAAAAAAAAAAAATGTTTACTTGTAGATCCGTCATAAAGGCTCTAGTTGGATAATAGAGTATTGACCTCAACTTTTTTTATTGCAGAAATGGATGGAGCGTGCAAAGTTAAGCTACCCTGATTTTTTCCAGATTTTTTTGAGCCCGGGAACTATTTTTAAAAAATGATTGAAAGTTCCTTTTGTGACATCACGAGACGCCATTCCTTAAGAAAAAGATAGGACTTGCCGCCTCGTGACGTCACAAAAAGGACTTTCAATAATTTTTTAAAAATAATTCCCGGGCTCTAAAAAATATGAAAAAAATCAAGGTAGCATAACTTTGCACGCTCTATCTGTTTCTGCAATAAAAAAATTTGAGGTTGATACTCCATTGACATGTTGGCTTGAACTTCGAGATTTACAAAATTAAAGTCAGCAAGTTTTTCCTTTTTTCTCAGGGTCATCGATATTTTAAAATAGTAAACAGGAATGAATGGTGATTGGCTCAGGTCATTTATAATGCTAACTAATTTATTATAATAATATAATATTTTTTTATATAATATAATATATCATATTTTTTTCTTTAAATATTGATAATAAAATATGAATAGTTGAGATGAAAAGCTTTAATCATGCAAGTAGTACATACAAGTTTAAAACAACCACAACAATAATACTCCATGCTTGTTATCACAAAAATCAGGCGTCAGTCAAGTCACCATGCATACAGAGATAAGGAGTGTTTGAGATACGTACAAGTATATTGCCAGTGTGACGTACCGTGGATGGCCGAGTATCGCCTGTGAGGGAGAGGCGGGGAGACGTGGGGGTGCATCATGGCGACGGCCGCCACAGCTGCGGCCTCCACTGAACTACCAGAGTGAGAGTCAAGCTGGGTCGAGAGCCCAGAATCCGTCTCGTAACTGGCATGGCGGAACGATGCCACACTACTGCCGCTATCACTCGACGTCACAGAGCCTGCGTGGCACACACCCAGCACTACTTAGCTTGCAGCAGCTTCTGCACTAGCCACGTTCGCAGCAGCCAACAATACAACTAGCTAGCTACCTAGCTAGAGCATTACCTCTAGCAAAACAGCTAGGTTTACCTAGCTTGCTATCTCTACATTATGATAAAACCATATCAAACCAAGACTAATTTGAGATAAGAATTTGAAAATTAGTTGCTTTCTTTAAATGAAAAAAATTATTGATGACTTCAAATTAATTATGTTAATTTATTTATTTATTTAGGAATTATTTATATATAATTTATTTATTAATTAATTGTTAAAAAGGAAATATTTAATAAGGTGAATATATTTTAGGGAATTATTTCTCTACAAAACTTGGTGTCGTTCATTTGAAGTCAAAAAAAAAAAAAAAAAAAAAAAAAAAGTAAAAAGTGAATAACATGGTTTTACTAATGAAGATAATTGTGGCCACCATGTACTAACAGGTATTCAATATGATTAAAAAATGGTGAACTTACAGACTTGGACCCAGGGGAAAAAAGGGGGCGTAGTGGCCAAAGTAATAAACTCGGTGACATTTGTTAAAACATTATTTTTTAAAGAGTAGTGCAAGTACCTATATTGTTGATGATAATTTCAAATTAGGGAAATGTTGGGATGCTTTAGCCCCCTTCCTGGAACTGCCCGATGGATGACTGTCTTTAGAATCCCTATTTATGATTTTATCTTTAAAATGCAACCAGAATTTGTATTTATTCCTAGTTGATTGTATTAAACAAAAAAAAAAATTATATTTTTTAATAATATTAAAATCATTTGCTTAATTTTAGACTAAAAAATTACTATAGCACCTCTATAACCATGGAGAATACAATAATATTCTTCATACAGTTTCAACAGGTAAAGCAAATATACATATGATTAAGTATCATGCAACAAATATACATCACACATCAGCCCATTAATGACGAATGATTTAATTTACCAATCTAAAACAACATGCATCATACCATCTTACAAGTAAAGATGATCAACATCTTGTTCAATTTAGTGTCAAATTAGTGTCAAAAAGTGAGAAATGGGCAAGAAAGGAGGAGAGTGATGCTTGACTTAAATTCATTGCTCTCTCGTGTGTAAAGTCGTCACAAATCAGTTACAACACTTGGATTTAACCAGGAAAGCATTTGTTCGTGCAAGTCCATGCTTAGATGCATCTGAAGTGAGAATTGATGATGCTTCTGTGTCGTTAATGTCACCTTCATTTAATGTAAACAAATTACATTTGGAATTGGTTGTAACGTTTTCATGTAAATTCGAATTCCATTTTGATTTACTATGACAACTTACTTGTGAACTAATATTACTGCTATTATTTTGTTCACATGATTTTGATCTAAAATGTTGTAATTCAAAACTAACTGGTTTCAGTGTAGTCAAATTTCTATTTTTGTAAAAAAATTGTTTTGAACATTTATGTAAATTTTGTTGATAATGATGTTGTGATCTTTGATTAGTAAAATAAATAGGTAATTGATTTAATTTTGTAAAAGACGATGTTAAATTTTGATTATAGAATGTTAACTTTGTGATATCAAAATCATAGTGAGTTTGTATTAGATTGGGGTTGTTTACTGCAAGTGGAGCTAGCCTAATTGGTTGGGGTTGGTTCACTTGTCTAGAGGGTTGGTGCAGTGGGAGTGCTAGCCTACCTGAGGTGGTGTGGTGCTTGCGCAAGGGCAGGTTGCTCAAGCTCGTGACGCTGCTGCTCTCTGCGTTGAGATCCACGGGAGGCAGACTGGCTGGGGTATCCGAGTGAGATCGCTCATGCGAGGCCCGTGTGGGATCACGACCACGTCGCTGGCTACCAGGAGAAGGCGAGGGGGACAACACGCCAGCTGCAGCAAGCGGGTGGTGCGCAGATGGGGGCAAGCCATGCAGGGGCAACATGGGGGGTGGCATACGCGGCTGGTGTGGCCGTGTCTTGGATTCACTCAGCGCTAGCATTTTTCGAGCTGCTTGAGGAGAAGCGGCGCCTGAGAACACAAAGTACACATTAGTAAGTGATTTATGTTGTAATAACTGTTATCCAGCATGAAGTATGTATGAAAGGCTCTTTTAGTGAAGAGTACAACAACAGTATTTAAAGTTTTACACCCAATTGCATAGATTGAGGTTTAACTTTAAGCCAGAGGTTTAAGTTTGTTGATTTTGATTATTGCAACAATCAAAATCAACAAAGTTAAGCCTGGATTAGAGTTAGACCTCATATATGCAATCGGGTGTAACAGTTAATTAAAAAAAAACTAAGATAGTGTAAGATAATGTTATGTGATATCTTGAAAATTAACTTTAACTTTCATCCACACACATAGCTTCAACAAAATAAAGGTCAGATAGAACAACAAGAGCCTATAATTGATTATTTAATTTGGTTGCATGTATGGTATGGTCCATGCCGACTAAATAATTTCAATCACATGATGTTTAGCTATAATAAGCAGTAAAAATGTAAAATGGAGGAAGTAAAAATGTAGACAATAAGGAGAAAGAAGTGGCAAGAAATAATTTTGTTGTACATTTGTAATTCATATTGGGCCATACTGCTCAGGAAAAAATTCATACTTGCTTTATTTGCAGTACTTATCATTCACTACTTGATATATAATAATATCTACAGTGTTGTGATTTACAATATAGTTAACCTCAAGATTAAATATATATATTCTATACATTTCTATACATTGCACAAAACTCGTTTTTTGCTTGTTTCAGATTTCGGCATTAAATATCACTCAATCCTTTTCTTTATCCATCTCTTTCCTTTTATCAAATATCCAAACGGCAATGGTTCTTACAATGATGCCCAATTTTACAATGATGAAATACTCAGCCCAAAATTGAGTAAATTGGAGTAAAACCTACTGGAAATCAGACAAAAGAGGATATAAAACCAATTTTTAATCTAAATTTTTGTGTATTTTTGTCACAACAAGATTGTTAATTAAGTAAATTAACCTTGATCAGCTTGACAATATTTCCTGCCTTAACACCCCTTGCCTCTGACCGATGTACTTACCAAATTTGGGTGCTCCAAGACCCTTTTTCCCCTCGGAGGTGCTTGAAGTACTCGAAGTTGTCGAGAGAGTGGGCGAGGGGTGTCTCTTGCGAACGGGCACCGAAGACGGTGCAGAGCCGGCAGGCTCACACTCGAGGGAGAGCTGGTGCAGCCGCTCCTCGTCGGTCATCACCTTCATGTTATTGAGGTAGGCCTTGACTCGACGCACCATCTGGGCCTGCAACACATAGGCAATGTAGGCGACGTTGCAACACCAAGGAAGTAATTAGCCTAGCTCTCCTTCAAGATTATTCAATTTTATGACATTAAAAAATAATGTAAAAAAATCAGCTTCATTCCAGAGTGTTCAATTGTGTGATATTGAAAAACAATAAAATAAAATCACTCTATAATAATAGTAATTTAAGCTTAAAAGTCTGAGAACCAGGCAATTTTTTTTGTTATTTTTTGGGGGAATGTGGTTTTCTAACTCTTCCTAACATTTAAGTTTATTGATACAGCATACAAACCACTGTAAACAATCTCTACTAGTAAAACGGTGATATTCCATCAAAAACGACTGCAGTTACCATTTTACCACAATTGCTCAAAATCAAGGAACATGTTTTATTATGAAACCGAAAAAATTGTTACTAAATTGGATTTTTCAAGACATGAATCAAGCAATCAAATCAGTTTCATGATGTGAGTGACAAATTTACCAAGGGATCTATAAACGTAAGAGATAACTCCCAGAAGTGGCCAGAAGTGCATTTTCCAGAGTTCTATTTACCAGTGAAAACTGAAATTTTGTTAAGGATTGACCTCAGTTGATTTGGATCTCAGAAACGGCCCCCTTGATTTTAATGAGACTTGCAGGAGTCTTAAAGCTTGCCACAATAAGGTTGCTTAATTTTTTTTGAAGTGGATCTGTTCGACCAGTTTTGAGAAAATTGAGGCAGAAGTTTAACATTGGTCTTATGGACGGAAACCGGAAATGGAGCTATTGTGAGAAAACCGCCCCCTTAAATTTGCTCAAACCATCAGCGATCAAGTTTTAGAGCATCCTCAATTTTTTAAAATTTATTTCATTCGATTCCGTTCGACGGAAATTTTCCTACTGCCGGTTTCAATTGAGGTCAATCGTTAAGAGGAATCTCAGCCTCTATGCAAAGTTTTACAATTTCAATGTTCATAGCACTGTCAGACTACTTCAACGTTATTCTTGCTTCTTCTGAGATTACAGTTTACTGTTGTTGAGCTTTAGCAAGAGCACAGAATAGATCGAGCAAATTATTGTTGAACCAAACACAATAGACTTGAGTATAACTGGCAATAATTTGTCTAGACTGAGTATATTGGTGATGATGCCATGGCAACTCTGACTAATAAAGTTTACCGTGAATGCTCAAACTGACTAATGGTAATAACGCAAAGCTGCCAAAAAGACTGTGCGGCGACAAAAAGAACTAAAAAGAACTAACAAGAAATCTGTAGTTGTATGTAAATAGCATGGCCACTTAGTTAGTACTTTTTACCAACACACTGTAAAATAAAAGCTTTTCTTTGTCTTTTCGACAGCTGTGTGTCATTTGTTAATTTATTGTAAGTCAGTTTGAGCAATTGTGATAAACAGTCAGAATTGACAATAAGCTTTTTATTTACAATACAAAGAAACTGGTCCAAGGAAGATGGTTCAGGCAGAACAGTTGCCTGTTCTCTTTACTAATATTAAATATAAAAAAAGGGTTAAATAAAACAATCCTGCAAGAACCTCATTTACTCAAAGTGTCATTATAGCAATTTCAAATATTAATTCTTGTAATTTACCACAAGAGAATGAAATAAGAAATTGCACAACTAGTTATGCAGAGGACCCTGGAGTAAATGCGTCTCTTCACAAGACAATTTTTATAAATTTTTATGGATGTAATGTTTAACTGTCAAGCTTCTGCTCACTTTCTAAGTTATATTATAAGCAAGCAAGAAGCGACACAGTCAGTATTGTCTATTTTGTGCCAAGCAAATTTACAAAATAGACATATCAGGGAAAAAAAAAAAAAAAAAAAAAAAAATCATAATTTTCTCACAAGAGTGAATAATGCGAGACTTATTAAATATTACACAATTTAATTCTACAGGTGTAGGCAGGTTTAACACAAAATGAAAACAGCTTACGTAATAGTTTGTAAAGGAAAACGTATCTTTAGAGCAAAATATCATATTTTTGCAAAATATTTAATAAATCTTACATTATGGTCAAATATCATGGAATAGATCGAGGTATATGGTCCATATGGACCATATACCATATGGTATATGGTATGTTACCTCTTCAAACATCTTCTTAGGATTGGGTGTGGCTGTAGACTTCTTTCTGCGCTTGACTGTGGCTGGCTGCTGTGGTCCGGCATTCATCTGGTTGAGGGCCACCATGGCACTCGAGGGTGGCTGTCCACCCAGCTCCAGCATGGTGAGAAGATCATACGGTGACGAGCACATGCTGCCCAGCGAGCGCACCTCCTTGGCGATCATACGCAGTTTCTCAAAGTTGACCAGACCCTCGACACGTGAGTCGTTGCCAAGGTGGATGAACGTGAGGTCTTTCTTCACCACTGGGTAGAACGGTATCTGCAAGCATACACAGTTAGCAATATAAATTAGATTTTGCATTGGCATGTAATACCAGTGAGTCTATGGCAATAGGTTAAATGATAAGCTTCGCACATAGCATGTATGTATTATTTGAGTTAATTAAGAGTGACATGCCAATTTAAAAAGCTCAGACAGCATATTTCATCATAATACCTAGTACACCAAAGAGGAACAACCGAAATAGAATAAAATTGTAAAAAAAAAAAAAAAATAAAAAGAAAAAAAAAATAACAATAACAATTATTTTAACTTTTTTATTATTAGCTTTTTTTAATGATAAAATAGAAAGCAAACTAAATTGATACTTTCTACATTTATTGAATTCATAGCATAGAAGTAATCAAAATTAACCTTGTAAGAACAAATATGTTACAGATTTTGCCCCCTAAATATTTAACTGCAGCCAACGGTAAAGGGACTTAATTGTGTCAAACTCAAGAGGTTGTGTGAGACTCACAATAGGTGGTTGTGACTGCTCTGAGCTGATGAGCTGTCGGTACTTGGACATGTTGCGCGAGGGATCCATCAGCTCCTGCAGGTCATGGAACAGCCTCTGATACTTGGTGGGCAACTTCTCCCAGGTGGATCTCAGGCGGGACACTGCCAGGTGGCCCAGACCAGAGACAATGGCAAACATCGAGTTGAAGTTCTTGCACTCCTTGCATTGACCTGCACATTACGCGAAGAGAATAAAATTAGACAATGAAATCTCATACCAAACAAGGACATAAAATGTACATTTAACATAAAATTTAGCAATGACAACGTATACTGAAATAAATCAAACAACCAGTGGCGTGTGGTGTTTTTTTACTTAGGGTAATCGCAAAAGAAAATAGACTAGCCCCCACACGGACGGCGCGTGAGCGCCCACCCCTTGCGCGCCGCAGGCGCGAAATTTTTGGATGCCACGCCCCTTTTAAAAAAAATTAATTACACTTTTAATTGTACGTATTTACAATATATATCAAAATAAACATATCATACATTGAGTCGTGGAATTGAAGATAAAAATCTTATAAATTATAACTTATTATATTTTCTAATAGCTATAGTATTCACAAATTAAAAATTAGTATTTTATTCTGGGACAGCAATCAAGGCCCTTAAATAATTAGCATACAAAATGTACATACAGGATATAAAGTAAAAATGGATTCTGTAAAAATCTCGTCCGTTCTGTACGTAATTTTGATAATTATAAATATATATATAATATATTATATAACAAATATTTTTCGTATATTTGAAACCATAAAATAATTAAAATTGTCTAACCCTGTTATTAAAACCAGAAAGTATGAATTTTATAAGTCAGATCACTTTAAACACTTTTTCTTTTTTTTTTTTTTTTTTTTTTGTTTAAAACAATTAAGTAGGGAGCAAATTTACGTTAAAATTATTTAAAATCAAAATTATAGAATGTATGCATCATTATAACAAATTAACTTCATAATCTGCGCGCGAGTTTATTATTATCTTTTGCGCCGACGATCGGAAATCTTCGGCAATCCGAGCAGGTCCGAGAATCGCTACGAGCTGCGATGCAGAATCCTGTGTTATCGGGATAGGCCACCTCCCCTACTACCCCTCACGCTCTTTGCGTTCCCTGCAATAGCGCCGTATGGCTGCACCGCAGCTTGGTAGCGATGCGGTAGAGTGGGGGTATACAGGAAACGCGCGAACTTATAAGAAACGTTTGAAAAAAATTTACTGCATCTTGATGTCGAGTGTATCAAAAGACACAGTTTCTCTACAAATGCAATAAAAAACGTTTTTCTTCAAAAACCCAGGGCAAGCGGCGGTTATTGCGATTACATGGACCGCACGCCACCGCAAACAACCAAACTTCATGATGCTGTTACAGTACTCTTAATAATATTTTAACAAAAGCGAGTTGTACCAAATTCTTTAAGGTAGAGATAATACGAATCAGCTGTTCGACGTAGTCCCCATTGATTAACATGTAAACCTTAGCAAATTCACAAAATTTCTGGAATTTTTTTGAGAGGCATATTTTAGTGCCAAAAAGCCATACAAAAAATTTCAAAACAATTTAACGAGCATATTTTTTTATTAAGTTTTTAGTTTGTCTCTCCATGAGAAAGCCCAATACTGAAAATTAAAAAAATTAATTAAAAAGAAAATCGGCTCATTAAATTGTTTTGAAAATTTTTGTATGGCTTTCAGGCATTAAAATCTGCTTGTCAAAAAAATTTCAGAATTTTTGTGAATTTGCTAAGGTTTACATGTTAATCAAAGGGGACTACATCAAACAGCTGATTTGTATTATTTATGTATTATCTCTACCTTAAGGGACAGAAAAAAAGCAGTAATCAAAATTCAAATTACAGTTTGAGATACAGTACTAAACTTAAGTTTTGGACAGCAGTTTTCAAATACTTCACAAATTGTATTTTTCTATGACTCTGATTCAATTAACAACTACAGTAACATTATTATTTATTATTCAATTAACATTATTGCGAGTGCACATACACCGGCCTAGTGACAGCACGAATTTTACTCTTGATCTATTTGTGAATATTACACGCAGTCTATGAAGGCGTGGTGAAATTGAATTTGTTTGATGAATATAGGATGGGTGATCTTTTCTTAATCAATTTGTATTTTGGAACTGCAGGTACAGAAAATAAGCTAAGGAGAAAGATCGTTCTGCCAAAGCTTTGCTTTTGGCAAATTAAAAATTAGTGTTGCACTTTTAGAACTGCTACGGGTGTGGATCAGGGAACTCAGACTTACGGGCTACTTTGACGAACTGTTTGATGATCTTCATCCTTCTCATGGGGTTGTGTTCAGAGCACACCTCCGTCACCACCCAGAACATCTCGCGGTTCACCAGCTGCAAGGTAATAATGTGTTTTAGAACATGTAGTAACATAACCACCATTTCAATACAATACATTTCAATTCAAGAAAATAAGATCTTATAAATTATTTTGTATGATTAACTTGAAAGCTAGTGTGTATCGTGACTACAGAAATACAATAAAACAAAATACAAAAAAAAAGGAGTGTCCTAGTTGATAAGTGTGTCTATAATTACATCAAAATCTCCAATAGCATTTGTTTCAGACAGTGGAAACATTTTTTAAAATTATAATTCATGACTGTCAGCCTCAAAAACGATTCATTGCATTTTTTGATAATAGCTTAGATATTCCTTAAATCACAACATCTGAAAGGTAGACTTTAATCATAAAGTGCAAAGAGCCGGTTTTGAAACTGACAGTTTCATATATTATGTAAATCTTACTCTCCCAATTCAATTATCTTGAATGATGAAATTTAATACTATTATATTTACTAGGTGACAAGTTTTTAAACCATTCTGCATGAAAACATATGATATATTTTTTATAAACAAAAAATTAGAACATGGTGCATATTTGATAAAAACAAAGATGCTACTATACTGAAAACAACAATTTGAGACTTGCATTAAGTTAAATAATGAACCGTAAGTAAATTACGATGACATTGTCACCTGCAAGTCACTGTTTCTCTCTCTCTCTTTATCATTTGTGGTGCTCACCTCTGCAAACTTGGAGAGCATGGGCATGCCATATCTGGAACGTAGCTCGAAGAGATCATCCACGTATTCGGTGCTCTCAATCTGTCTGAAGATGCCGAAGTCCTGCAGGGTCAGCTGGATGGCCACCTCCACGGCGTTGAGCTGCAGGAAGTGCACCTGGCTGTCCCGCACCAGTTCCGGAGCAAGTTCATCAGGCACCAGCGTTTCCGTGCTGCCGTTGGTCTTCAAGTAGTACCTGAGCAGCACATTTCAATTATATAAGCGACAATACAGTGTGATGCTTCCATTATTACTGCATAGGAAAATAATTTCTAAGAAACCATCAAGAAATTATGTGAAAAACAAATAACTAAAATGACTAGTTGCAAAATGGAGTAAATAAATAATAAAAATAAAAGGCAAAATCAAGTCTCTTTTTAAGCACTAACAATTTTCACGGAATTCAAAAACGTCGGCTTCTTGCCGACTAACTTACTTGATCACGGTTGTTTAATAATGATCAACTTTTTTTTATCAAACAAAACCAATTTACTTGTTTTTCTATGTTTTTTTTCAGATGTAAAACAATCAACTAGAGATTAAACAAGTTAGTTGGTTCTGAGCAACAGTTAGTAGTTTTTGATTGAACCATTAATTATTTTAAAAGGATATTTAACAACCAAAGACATAAGTTTGGGATATTTAACAACCAAAGACATAATTTTGTGACTTATTCTGCCTCAATTATTGAACTGTATAGGTACTCAGTAACGCCTCCTGGGTCAAGTTTGAGTCTTTTCTGTCCCTCGGGAGTTGGTACCTGCTGCTAAGACCGATGCGTTCAGCTAGGTTCTGCAGCTGGTCAGGTAGGCGCCGCTGCTTGATCATGCCACCCTCGCCCACGCTGACCTCACACAGACTGAAGTTGGAGCTGCTTGGCTCAGTGATGCCAAACTCCTGCAGGGCCAACATCACCACCTCATGGGCAGTCGTTTCCTGCAAGCAAAAGCCAATTAGCACTACTAATAAACAATAAACACACACAGATTATATACACTTTAAACCTTTTCCATGAATTTACTACAATTTACATTTTTTTTTTAAATTTCTTAACAAAGTTACAAGAAGTAATGAAGTAATAAATAAACCTTTCTTTCTTTAATAGAACTTCACTACAGTACTAAGAAAAAACTGTCAATTATAGTGATAAATATAGAGAAATTGTTAATATGCATATATTTATTGACAAGTGTGATATACAAAGAGGCTTGACAGATCTTTCTCAATTTCTCACCTTGTGCACGAGCAGATATTTGCAAGTCTGATCCGCCTTGTACACTTTTAAAACGTGCTCAGGGTAATCTGAACGGAGGTCATCAAAGCAAAGGCTCATCAGATCGGGGTTGCTGTGGCTGTGGTACAACGGAGTCTGGCCGCAGTTCATCTGGTTGCCCAGCACCGTGTCATCCACGTTCAGCCCATCACTGTTGCAACAAGAAACAACGTCAGTCAAGCAAATCAACAATTTATTACTTCAATGTTAATTATTATTATGAGTTCAAGTGAAAAGGTTAACCGTAAAACTGACTTTAAACGACACAAATTGGGGGTTTTCCTTACAATAAATTTTTTTCCCCTTCTGCAATTCATTTGAAGCAATATTTTGCATGCAACTCTTCTAAATTTTTTTAAGCTCAATTGTAATTAAATATCTAGCATAAAAGTCTTTACAGAGTGAGATAAGCTTATGTTGTAAGGACAAATTGTAAGCAAAATTCTATGTTGTAAAGATGGATTTATAAAAATAAAGCACCGGTGACTATTATATAATTAACTGGGGATGAAACAAGCTATGTCCACTTTTCACTTAAGTTAGGGGTTCTTATCTTGTTTTCACAGCTAGCACTAGCTTTATCTGAATAGTGCTTAGGCTGTTTTCATCTGCAGAGTCTCATATTAGTCTAATATAATGCTTTATGACACTTCTGGTTCTTACCACAGGAACTACCAGAAAATAGAAAAAGTATTCTAAATGTATAACCATAAAAATTGAAATTCTACAATATTGCAGAGGAGATGAGATGATCTCATAGTATAAATCTAACTACAATGATTCAGAATTGAAATATATATAGGAAGGACAGAAGCCTTGCAATTCCTGGCTACATTCGGAACAATTATTAAACTTATTAATTTGAGTTGTATAATTATCTACAAAAATGTATTTTACAGGAGTGGCAAGTGGTTTATATAGTCTTATTTGTCTCAATATTCGAGATGATAATTTATTTGTGTTCAGGACACTCTATCTCAAAATATCCTCTTCAACACACAGTTATTAGAGAAACCTAATGTTGACGTTTAATTGTTTCACTGCTTTCTACATACTTGATGACGTTCTTAGGCAAGATGTTCATCTTCATGAGTGCCTTCTGCAGTCTACGCTTGGGGCCGAGGGTCATGAAGCCATACGGCTTCTCTTTCTTTTCCTTGGCCGGCGAAGGATGAGGCACCACAGCGTCTGCAGACACCGCTGAACCATTGTTGCTCATCATGAGGGCAGGATCCACTGTTGACAGCCTTGCTCGGGGGTCTGCCTGTAGCCGCGCGATTTCTGCATTCTTGTGTGTGCGTGGCCTTGGCGAGTTCTCAGGCGTTTGCAGCATCTCCTTGAATGCTGGGAGCACCAAAGTCACAAGTCAATACACAACCCAGAAAACAAAACATTATGCAAATTATTATGAAGTTAAAAAACAGGCACCAAAAAATACTACTCGTGTACGTTTTTATACACATTAAATATAATTAAATTAACAGAGTACAAACAAATTTCTTGGTATTAATGGAGCATAATACACATTGAAACAGGAGAACTTAAGTCTTTACTAAAATGTAATTAAGTCATTTGCTTGAGATGTGTTTATTTTTTGTTCTTTTCTTGCAAAATTTGTGAAATATTGTATATACTCGAATAGGGTAATTTACATTGTTTTAGAGTCTTAGGGAAAATTGATGATGATGTTGTACTCAAAAAATTTTGTTTTCTTTAAATCGTTATAATTTAAATAAGTTAATAGAAATGATTAAAAATATTTGTTAATTTTTTCCTTGAAAAATATCTTGTCAATAATTTCATCTATATATTTTCTTTGAAAAAAATTTGTTGTAAATTAAGATTAAATTTAATTAAAGATATAATAAGGTCTTGAAGAATTATTCTTTTTAATAACTTGTATCAACCAATAAGGTTATGTAAAATAACCTTGGTTGATCCATGTAACAAAATGACCAATAAAAAAAAAAAAAAAAAAAAAAAAAGATCATAAGGAAGAAGGGACCCACCTAGCAGGTTCGACTTGACAGTGATGCTGAGGTGGGTGGTGCCACGCAGGATCTCGAGGGCACGGGCGTGGCTCACGTGGTCGAAGCTCTGGCCGTTCACTTCGAGGATCTGGTCACCACGTTTCAACCCCACGTCCTCCGCCTTGGAGCGTTTGTCCACCTGAGGAACAACACGTGGTCAAGTCTCAACTTTGAAACAACTTGTACCTTCTATGGTTCACTAATACAAACTAACATATCAGCAAATTTTTAATTGAATGTTGTGATGAGTAATTAATAAAATTATAATCCAATGAGAATTAATGAATGTACTTAAAATTCGTGCCATAATCAATATAAATTGCAAGTAATAATATAACAACTAGTTATACATTTAGATAAAGAACAGAATAAATCAACAGAATTGATAAATAAAACAAAATTATATTTCTAAGGCAGCAGTTGTAATTTAAATTTAATTTACAATAAATTAAAATATTAATTCTATACAAGATATAAATATGTTACACTATACCTTTGAAATAAAGATGCCAAAACCTCGTTCATATCCTCCTAAGATAGAAAAGTGAAGAATTTCATCTCTAGAAGGCCTTGCTAGAGTAACGTTTCGTGTTCTTGCTTTAGCGGCACAAGCTATGTTGAGTAGCCTTAGCTGTCCTTGCATCTTTTCCCTCTCAAGGCCTGCTTCAAATAACTCAAGGAAGTCCATCATGGCGGGATCCGTTTCAAAGTCTGTGAAGTGGTTGTTGACCCAGAGAAGGACCACTCTCGTCACACGATCCCTTACAACTGCTTCGTCAAACCTGTACCAACACCACATAATACAAGTAAATACCTTGGCTTACTGTTTCAATTCAATTAAGTATCTTACCATTTCAATAGCTGATGTGCTACAGATACAGAACTATCAATAAAAGTTCTATGTGTCAATAAAAAGTCTTCAACGTAAGTGGGATCAATGATGGAGTTTTCTTCAATGAGTTGTAACATTAGTCTATCAGGTGTGCCCTATAAACACAACAGAGAGAAATAAATGAGTTTACAAAGAAAGGAAGGACAATTAATAAAATTCACAACTGCGCTAACAAATTACATGAATATATAGAGCATTAGCAGTTTTGCTACTCATGTCAGATTGTTCAGCTCTTCAGCGTGGCAAGTATTTTTGAAACCAGATTGAAAGAACAGTGATATTGATGAACAGCATCAATGCCTTTTCTTTTATTTAATGAGTTATGTCAGAAAAGGGTGTGGTTTTAAAAAAGTTCCCTTTCACTAAAAAATATGGGATAAAAAAGCAGAATAGCATGTCGTCCCCATTTATGTTTGGTTTGATGTCATGTGACCCTCCCATTGGAATTGTATTGGAGGATGAAGGACAAGGTTCAGGATGTCAAACCAAAGATAAATGGCGACGACTTTATGATTTTTGGTGTAAAGTGACCTGCACATTTTTTACTAACAAATTTAGTTCCCCATTTGCCCACCGGTGTCTCACCCTGATTGCAATGTGGCCTCTGCGAGCTCCCCCGTCGAGTGCTCGCTGCTCAGTGACGAGCACCAGCTGTCCGTTGTCTTCATGGCGGCGCGTGTTCTCCTCCCCCTGGTGCAGGATGCGGTAGTAGTCCGTCTGTGTGATGCACACGAACTGGCAGTCCTCGCACTTGGTGCGCATCACCCCGCGGTGGTACAGCTTCTCCATCGTGGGCGTGATGCCAAAACTGGAAGCACATACCATTGAGTAACGAGAATGACCCAATGTTCCAATATTGTTAGCTCTTTGTATCTGAAGCGAGATGAAAAATGGGTACTTCAAGAAAGGAAACATTTCTCTTTTGTTTCTTATCACAGATTTACAATTTTTAAAATAATGCTGTGTACACAACAAAATAATTTTTCGATATATTTTTGCAAACAATTTTTCTTAACAAAAAAAAGTCCACAAATTCCACTTTCTCTTGAAAGTGACTTGAAAAAAAAATAACAATAAATAAGACAAATATCTCATTAGATTGCACTTGCAAACCAGAAAAAAAAAATTGGAAAAATTATATGCATCAAAAATACATGAATTTTATTGTCCAACTGAATTAACTTAAAATTTGTTATTAATTATCTTTTTTTAGAAAAAGAAAACAACAGTTTAGTGCGCACAAAAAAAAAAAAAAAAGAAGAAGAAGAAGAAGAGAAAAAACACTAACAAAGTCAATTTTTTTAGCAGTTAAGAAATGAAACTTTTTAAAGAACATTTTCTGAAAATTTCTGGAGTTACAGCAAAATAAATGTAATCCCAAATCCCAACCCATGTAACAATATATTTGCAGACAATTTTGCAATGTATACCGTGTTCGTTCGTTCGTTCGTTCGATTGATTTTTTTTTTTTTTTAATGTGACATATTGATTTGCACCTGCCAATGGGGTACTGACCGGTATTTGAGTTAGCAATACTAGAAAAAAGTACTGTGAATTCTATGAAGAACGAGCCCTATTAGAGCATTCTACCACAATTTGCTGATTTTATATGAATTTTTAAAGCTTTTTTTGATGACGTCACAACATTGATTCTTAAATGGGAAAGTGCATCGGTTAACATTGCTAAAATGAAAATTTATTGAGGTAGGAATTTGAAACCTTCATTATCGTGATACCTTGCAAATGAAGTTTTGGTTACATTTCAATATTAAGTATGGGATTTGGCAATGTTAACTACTGATCTATTTTCCTATTTAAGATTCAATCTTGTGACGTCATTTTTGAGAGGTTTTAAAAATTGAAAAAATTCATCTAAAATCAGGAAATTGTCGTAGAATGCTGTAATAGGGCTCGTTCTTCATGAAATTCTCGTGCCTTTTGAAATGTTGACAAAACTTTTTTTTTTTGTTTTTTTTTTTTGGTCAGTACCCCATTAATAAGTAGGGAAATTATTTCCCGTTGTTGCGTGTTCTTTTACCCTTGAAAATTACATTAAAACCACACTATATAACCTTTTATACGACAACGTTTAACAATAATATTAACAGACAAATAAATAAATGGATTAATTAATAATAAAACTCTATATTAATAACAATACGTTGACGTAAGACTTATCGTATGTTGGTGGGTCTTATTTAGTAAATACGAAGTTACTATATAAAGCAACAATATATTGTGTACTTTGTCTACAACAATTCTTGACTGACAAGTATAGTGTATAATTTAAATCTATTGTATGACAGACGACTGACCTGTCTCCAAGGTGCAGCTGCTGTGTTTCTCCATTGCCTATCTCGACCTCGACGTGTCCGTTGATGAGTACGCTCCAGGAATCTAGTTCCTCGCCGTCGTTCATGACCACGGTGCCTGCGCGCTCCACCACGGCGAATACCATGACGGAGCACAGGTCACGGCGCACGGCCAGCGTCATGTTGGTGAACGCCTTCAGGTGCTGCGTGAACTCGAGTAGCGTCTCCACATCTTCCTCAGTTCGTTCCGACGGGTCTTTCTCCAGACATTCGCGCACCGTGTCGCGTACTGTCAGGCTCTGTAACAGCAAACAGCAAAATAAGTCAACAATTAAAGCTGGTATGGAAAATATAAAATATATGATACGACGATTATAAAAAGAGGATGGGGTTAAATCATAGAGGCTTAAAGTCGGCTAATTTTGGAATGTTTCCATGGCACATTCCTACTTAAACCCCGCGTAAAAAAAGGGTGTTTCGTCATTACAGCAAGGTTTTACAGAAAAATAAGAAATCAGAGAACCTGGCCCTAAATAGAAATGGGGGATGGTTTCAAATTAATAGCTTTGATATTTAAAATATTGAAAGAGAATTCAAATTTTTCTAACACAGTGCCATCAGGAACACTGGAAGACTTTTTTCTTTCAGCATCAGAGAAAACTATACAGCTTCATATTTATAAACGAGGGAAGGGGGGGGGGACTTTAAAAACAAGGATAAACACACACAATAATAGACAACTTCAACTATGCTAATTATATATTATTTTTTTAAGTGATAATTTTAAACTAGAAAAAGAATATTTATTTATTTATTTCCTCGTGTTATTTTTTTTTCCAAGCCGACATAATAGTATTTAATTGTGATTATCCAAGGCAATCCTTTTAATATCTCCGTGATTGTGTGAACCATATTTATAAAAAAAAATTGTTACATAGTAATCCGTATATTTAATTATCAGATTATTAATCTGTGTATTTGCTATGCAATTTGCTCAAGCCTGTAATTTAGTTAACAAACCAACTGTTTTTACTGTGGAATAATTTTACTCATTACATACACCAGACTGTTGTGCTGGCTGGTAGTTACATTTTGATTAAAAAATTAAATTTTTGTTGTAAAAAAGTTTATAGCAATTAAAAACACAATTGTATGTAAAATTCATTAACTATCGTAATTATTTGCAGCCTGTATAGTTGATAAGATTATTTGTAGAGCTAAATTAACAAAGAAATAATATAGAGAACTAAAATATACGCCATTCAGTACTTGTTTATAAATAGTTATATTGTTATTATATTAAATTGAGTTAATATATATTTTACTATATAAATTCACATCAAAGATAAATTAATACTTGAATAGCAGTTCAAAACATTCTACTTTATAATTAAATGTGTACAAATAAACCAACCCAAGTTAAGATTTCCTATAGTGGATATAAAAGCAGTAAAAAATATTAAAGTAAAATTTCTGCTGCTTATACATAATATATAGCGTGCATTGTTCGCAAATAATTCTGAACATGAGTTATACACGCCTGTTTAAATTTATAATCTTCCTGTGCGTTGCCCGTAATATATTTGAAAATTTTAGGGCGCATTGGCCCAATCAAACAAATAAACAAATATGTCTGCTTCATATATCGGCAAAAAGTACGTTTCTTTTTTTTTTTTTTTTTTTTACAATTGAAATTAAGTTTTCTTGTTATGACCCCTCTAACAACAAAACACGAGTAAATTACAAGAGGATAATTTAAATATCATTCTTGATTGCAAAATTAAATTAAATTTGAAAATCGGTTAAATTAAAGTTCGTATATTATTATATTGTTGAGTAATTTAGTTTATTATAGATTTTAGAAAAAAATAAACGAAGAGCAATTTGGAATTACATATTTCGTTTCCTGATAACAAGCAAAAATTAATTGACAAAGGAGTTATATATTTTTATATCAATGCACCTTTTCCATCAATTTTCTGTTGTCAAATAAAAGACGAAAGAGGCAATAATAAATAAAAGAGATAATTAATTATAAACATAAAATATATACACGGAAATATTTTAAATAAAAATTAAGAATTTTCAAATTTGATAAAATGTTTCAACATTCATCCCTCTGGACAATTCAGTCCAACTATTGTAATCATGCCATCTTTGTAAGCTCTAATCGTGTTATTCAATAATTAACCTTTCCATTTTGCGGTGGCTATTAGCTAATTATTTTTACCACGGGCAAACGCTGTGTGTCTCTCTCTCTCTCTCCCTCCCTCTCATCCTTCATCCCCCACCCCACTTCACTGTGAAGCTATGGCCTCTGGCTGCTGTATGATGGTCAAAAATTCAAACGATCAAGAGATATATACCCCACATGTTCAAACTTTGAGTAAGTAACATTTTATCAAATTCAATTACAAGGTATAACTATATAAATTCAAATATATCAAAAGGTTTCTGTCCTTTTTTTTTTTTCTTTCGCTTTTTTATATTAGAGAAGCCGTATATTAAATTGCTATCTACTTATATAGAAATTAAAATGTATAAATAGTATATTAAAACTATATCGCGTAATAAAACAGAAGTAAGAAGAAGACAGGAAATAAAGCCATAAAAGTGCATTTAAGAAAAAAAAAAAAAAAAAATCGGAAGCCATTTAATATAAGATAAAATTAATTTTCATACAACGATTGGATTTATTGTTAAATAATATGAAATTAATTTCTTGCAGTTAAAATAATAAAATTCTATAATACATTTTCATCATTATAGGAACTAATTAAAATTAACAAGCAATGTGTTCTAACCTAAGTGGAGGTGTCATGATTGATTACGATAGCTATTAATAAATAAAAAAATAATGCTGGTGCCGCTGGATTTCGTGTCATGGCCGCCACTAATGAACGGAAGATGTTATAAACTTTGGAGTCACTCGCTCGCTCGCTCGGTGGGTGGGTGGGTTTATTGCAACAGTAGCAGACCGACCATCCGAATGACCAAGCTTATTATTATAGCTGCAGGTTGCTATATAGATATTATAGGTTATATAGGGGCAGGCACGGACAAGGAAGGAGGATAACTCGATCAAACGCTTCACTGAACACTCGTAAATCAATCGTCGGAAGGTGTTTCCTGTCACACATCTCGCAAGCTCCATTTGACGTGACACAACAAATAATAACACCATCATGCACCTACGCCTTCTCCCGGCCGCGAATATTGTCTCTCTGTAGTGTCAACTTTTGTTACCTCACATTGATTTTACTGGCGATAATATTTCTATTTTCTCATACAGTAGTTACATTGATTGCTTTGTATTTTCGGGCAATTGGCACATTTTGGCATTTTGATCGTATGCGAATATTTACTTTAATATTAGTGTACACGATAGCTGTCATTCAGGCGCTCATATATACATTTATTAATATAGAATTTTGAAATTATTTCATTATATTTATATTATATTACAGTTTCTAACTATTATCAACACGCTATATATTAACAAATATTTTAAGTCAAAATACAAAATAATTCGATATATATATATATACGGGTCTCGTCAGATCACCGAAGTCAAGCAACGCCGCGCGTGGTTAGTAGTTGGATGGGTGACCATTTTCAACAAAAACCACGGTTCCCACCCAGGGGTAAAACGTTGCGCTTTTCCACTATGTGGTTCCCCTGGCTTTGGACCATTGCACTTCCGGTTCATTGACAAAAGCTGTAGCGTCCATCCTGGCTGAGGTTTCCACGTTTCCCTCAGCCGCAGGCAAATGCCGGGATGGATTTGCAAGGCCGTGGCCGCCCTCGTTCCAGAAGAGCCCGCGAAACGCTCAAGTTAGGGTTTCGGAAGGTTCGGGGTTTCAAAGTAGTATGTAATTAGTAAATAGAAGTACCCAATAGGGTTTGATTAAAATTTAAAAAAAAAATATATACATCTGAAATACAACCCAAATTTATTTCCAAACAGGAAGAACTTCACTCCGAGATATGTACGGTACAACCCTTTCACTATTTTTTTGGTGAGGGGGGGCTATTACTGATCTTTCCGCTTTCCATTGGTCATAATTTGAAGAATTGAAGAAAATTCAGGATGAGGGTGGCGTAGAGGATTGACCGGTTTTCGTTAGATTATCGAAGTCAAGAAAAGTCAAGCGTGATTAGGTGGTTAGTACTTGGATGGGTGACCGTTTTAAGTAAAATTACGTTGCTTGCTCCCTGTGGTAAATTAATATCGCTTTTCCGAAGTCTAATACACCAATAAATTCAATTCAATTCGCTTTCCACTCAGTACTGTGATGCACTTTTATGTGGTTCCCCATGTTTTGGACATCACTTTGGTCCATTGATAAAAAGTAAAAGTGTTCGTCCTGACTGAGGTTTTCCAAGGCTCCCTCAATCTCACCTCAGTGAACGCTGGGACGCGTAATAGGCCATGGCTACCATACTTTCCCTCCCATTACCCTTTACCCATTACCCCGCCTCGAGCTCTAAGCGCATAGGGGTGTATCCCTGTAAATAATAATAATAAAAATATATTAGTTTTGACGAACAATATGTACTAGCATGCCCATCCAGTTCAAGTGCAACGGCAATAACGTTTGATGGCATAGTACCGGTATTTTCATTTTCTTATTTATCACCATGCACAGCTTTTGTCAGTTAAAGATTATTTTTTACGGTCTTAAGAACTCCATTGGAAGTGTATAGGTTATAGAGAGCATGCAATGAGCTATAAAAACATAAAAATTAATAGTAAATTTAATTGAAATTCAAATCTTTATTTCGATCATAGGCTTTACAGCATGGATCACGTCAATTGTTACATAAAATATGTAACATACTTAATTCTAATTAAAATTAGCTTTTCTAAATTTAATTAATTTAAACACATATACCCAAACAATATTTAAAAGTATAATGATCTATAAAATTAATATAATAATTAAAATTGTGTCCTTTTAAACATCACATCAGCAGAACCATAATATAATTAACTCACAACTTTTAAATTCAATTAAAAGTCTATACATTATGACAAGTTGATTGGTTATTTTACTAGTAGTAAATATTATAAATGAGTTATTTCAAAAAGCACTTTCGCATAAAATGTCATATATTCACATATTTTTTTTTCTTCTTTTCACAGCATAATAAGTTTCTCGATGCACTTACTCTTCATGTATGAATTATTATGAAAATTATATTTATATTTTTATCAGTAAAGGTAAGATTTTAATATGAAAAAATTATATAACCACAATCACATATTTGATATTTTTTTTCACTGTAACTATCACATTAGCAATGTATCTTGATGATCATAATGAATTATAAGTTTTACATTAATTTATTGTCTTTCTCTAATATAGTAATTATTATGCTGTACCAGCATGTTCCAGTTTGCTATACATCTCCGTTTGTTATTTTTGTGTCCTGTGAATAAAATTCTTTAATATTGTATATAATACTCTTTTTTCAGTTTAATTTTGAATACATTATCACTACTTTCATCTCGCAATGATTGTGGTAAAAAATCGTGAATTTTATGCGTTTGGTAATATGGATTATTCTTATAAAATGCAGATTGGTGATGTTTTTTTACTACAACCTTCGAGTTATATATGTCTTGTATTGTACGGAGAGATGTCGGAAACTTGATCGTATGACTCAGCATGTTGTTTTTGATACTATAGTTTTAAATTGATTTCATATGTATTGATTATTATGCGCGCTCTATACAGCACTAAACGAAGGTGTAAAAAGGTATTATCTTAACATGTTATTAAAAAAAAAACAGTTTTCGGTTATCTATACAGTATATGCAAAGTAATATCATATTATATAAAATCATGCATCATAGAAATTTTTATAAAAACAATCTGTGAAGGGGTGGCAATTACTGCAATTAGTGTAGTGTATATTTTATATTATTGATAAAATAATTAAGAAACAAAAGCTGTTGGGGATGAACATTTTAAAAGAATTAACAATATATACGCTGTATAGTTTTTCAATGAATTGAATTTCATGAAAGGTAATGGGGTACTGACCAAAAAAAAAAAGTTTCAAGTTTTTGTCAGCATTTCAAAAGGCACGAGAATTTCATGAAGAACAAGCCCTATTACAGTATTCTACGACAATTTCCTGATTTTATATGAATTTTTGACACCAAACCTTAATTTGCAAGGTTTTTACAAAGAATTAATATATTAATTCTTTGGTTTTTAGATGCTAGAATCACGATAATGAAGGTTTCAAATTCCTACCTCAATAACTTTTCATTTTAGCCAATGTTAACTGATGCATTTTCCCATTTAAGATTCAATGCTATGACGTCAGCAAAAAAAGTTTAAAAATTCATATAAAATCAGCAAATTGTCGTAAAATACTCTAATAGGGCTCGTTCTTCATAGAATTCACAGTACTTTTTACTAGTATTGCTAACTCAAATACCGGTCAGTACCCCATTTAAAAACTTATTTTTTATATATATAATATATATATTTATATATATATATACACTATAATACACAATGCCGACCTTTACTGTGCTGTATATAATAATGACAGAGGAGGAAAATACAACTTGTTGCAAACCAGCAAGCAAATCAAGTAAACGACTGCTATATTATACGAAACGAGACAGACACAAAGGTGACGTCGAAAAAGAGTGAGAAAGAGCGTGTGTGTGTGAGAGAGAGAGAGAGAGAGAGAGAGAGAGAGAGAGAGAGAGAGAGAGAGAGAGAGAGAGAGAGGTGGGGGGGGGGGGCGAACATGCCACAAAGGGGGTGAATGGTTTTAGAGCGTACGTAGCGGACCTACGACTACGTATATGTATATAATATATATATATATATATATATATATATATATATATATATATATATATATATATATATATATATATATATATATTATCGCTATTGCGGCTTAGGTAATCGATATTAGCGGGCGACGTCCCAACAGTTCAACAGCAGCACCACCAGAACCAGAGAGAGAGAGAGAGAGAGAGAGATAGGCGGAGAACGAAAAAATAGAGAAAGAAAGACAAGGAGATGGTACAAGAGTGTGAGGTAGGTATAAAGAGAGAAAAGGATGGAGAAAGGCACAAGAGCTGGGAATAGACATGACAGTTAGGATATCTAGAGGCAGCATGCAGGACAGCTAGGGGACTGCAGGTCAGGGAGATTAAGATAGTTTCAAATCCCCCTCATATCGACCAGCAAGTGGGTGGACAGCCACAGAGTCAGTTTATCGAACTTCAACATATGTCGAATATTATGTAAACGTTTTCGTTGTGCTGCCTGACGCAGTAGTTGTAATACACAGTCAGTGACCTAGTTGACGTCGCCGTTCCCATGCACTCAAAATCATATACAACATTTAAAGTAAGGGAGGTAGCACACTGCCTTCGTATCGCTTCATATCGCATCGTATGACTTCGTACGATAAAAATTTAGAAATTGTTTAAATGAAAAACGAAAGATCGCATGCGATGTGATACGTACGATGCTGCACACTAAACTTTTTAGATACTGAATGGGTTTTCAGTACTTTTATTTTCACCTTACAGCAAGGACATTTTAGGATTCAGTACATTAAATGGCTGAAATAAACCTTATTTTCAGTACTTTATGCACTTTTCAGTACAAATTTTGTACTGAATTAAACAGGGTCAATTTAAGTACACAAATTGTCCTTAGATTCAGTATCTAAAAGTTAAGTGTGTGGTGCGCGATACATCTGATCGCATAGGATCTTATTTTTTTTTTTTTATTATTATATTATACGCTGCGAAATCATGCGATTTTTTGTGAGACAGCCCTAATTAAGAGGCAGCCTACATCTCACATGACGTAACAAAGCATCAAACTACATGAAACTTCAACGTTATACGTATAAATTACGTCTATAATTCTATAATTTAATATAAATAATTTAATATTAATAATTAATTATATATAAAATAACGTTTCACCGAACTAATATACGATAGCTATATAGATATTACATACTGTAATTTTATGTTATAGAGGTAATTAAATTATTGCATGTATATTTTAATTTAATTTTTAATTTAAGTTCTAATTAAACTTCAAACATAAAGTTAAAAACATAATAATATAGGATAATACATTTGTGCATGATTTAATTATATTATAATATTATATATAATTATGTATAGTACATCGTGATCAACGTCTTTAACAAATCTTGACCGCGATGTATGGTCAGTATCATAATAATATTATATATAAAATAATTTCTAAACCAATTACCATAATTGGATTATTCTATAGTAATTTTATAGCCATGATCATTATAGTATAAAGAGTGAATTTTATAAAAATAAATGTAATGTGATACACATGAGTGAATAAAAATCATAAAATGTGAGTAAATATTGGTTATTTACTAGTAAACAAATATAATACATCACACATCACAAAGTATTTACATTTAATAAAAAAAGTTTTGATAAAAGCAGCTTACATTACGTACTGCATGTTAAACCAACTATACTAATACAGTATACACAATAATAATATATATTAAATGTACTATAGTATTCAATGTTTCGACTCTGTATATAATATAATAATAGACGTATATATGTTATACAAAATCGAGTGAGTTTATTACATAATACGGATAATATAGGATTAACCCAATATAGCGTAATACCTATTTCGAATAGATCTACTAGTGGAAGTGGAATACATTTATAAATAAATATGCATACTATGTATCATTAAATGCATGGAGGTTCTTGTTGAAAGGAGATAACTTAAAATTTTCACTGCATGCAGAATGATGATTACATTTCAACTAATATGATATAATAAAGAGCTTTTGCACTTGTTTGAAACAGATGATAAAAATATATAAATTACTGCACTACCATTTTGACACGAAAACGTATATTTACACATTAATATTTTTGGGTTTTGCCGGCAGTATTAGTGGCTATCCAGTAAACACAAGATAAAAAATAAAAAAAATTGGGTTGGAGTTGGCCCCCAACAGATTTGTTAGTAGCACGGCATATATATTTACTGTTATGCATTTTCTGCATTTTGCCTCTGTAATATTAAAAAAGTATAAATATCATCTATATTATAACTATCCTATCCTCTTCCTCGTATATATACGATTAATTTAAATATTAAAGTCATTAATGGCAGTTAAGTTTTGAATATGTCCTCGTTGCAGGAATTATCGATTTAATGCGCACTCTACTTATTGTTTTATGAGTAAAAAGTAAAAATAGGAGAACATTTAACAAATAACTGTGCCAATTAAGCTTACGTAATGCTTTCTGTTCAGTACAATAAAGTTGAACAAAGTCTTGTCGAGAAATAAATGCAGCATACACAATAAAATGTGAATTTTAATATTTCTACTGCAGAGTTGAATAGTTTTGTAACTTATCAGTTTCATTGTAAATCATCTCAAACTATAATATATACAAATTCCTATAAGAAAAATAAAAATTTTGTCCCTTTCTGAACAGTGAATTCCAAAGTTTTCCCATAACCAGAATTAAAAGGTTCAGTTGCATCTCATTTGGGCATTTTTTCTGATATTGGGTTCAAATTTTTTACCCTGGCTCATAATACTGCGACTCTAGTCGTAAAAAAGGCGACGGAGAATGACGAGGATTATAAAAATATATCGCTAATTATAAGTAACAATATGTAGATTTCTCCCGCTCCAAATGAAGTTTCTATAAATTAAGCCCAAAATCAAGCCCAGGCACGTGCATGCCAATAACACCGTAATTATCTCCAGGTCTGCGTAATGTGGACTGCACTCATAAAATAACTGTCTAAAGGATTTTTTTGGGGGAAAAAAAATGCCCTTCCTTAATTTAAGCAATACCAGTCCTGAGCTATATTAATTCTAATGCACGTTAGCATTGTTTGATTGTGTGCAGTGCGCAAGACATGAAATTTTCTAATTATTATATTACGATATAACTATTATACCATATCAGAGACATTAATGACACACGGTATAATAAAGCTGAATATATTATGTGTTATAAGGTGCATTTCCATGGAGCAGGGAAAGCGAGGAAATCGCATGCTGTAGCCAATCAGAGACTCAGGATTCCCTAGCCTTGCGGGGAGCGATTTTATCGCCAACATGGCCGCCATGTGAGATTGAGGCAAGTGCGCTTTTCTCGCTCCATGAAAATGCACCTTTAAGCTTGGTTACAAGTGTACTTACGTCAATGCTCTCGGCAAGATCTTCCTCTTCATCCGAATCGACGACAGATTCGACAAGTCCGGAGAGATCGACATCATTATCATCGAGTGAGCTCTGAACACTGTGCATTGTATCTGAGCCCGAGTAGGCCGAACTGGTGTCACTAGAGTGAGAGCTGCGATTCGACTTTAGATAGAGCTCTGGTCGTGCGGCTAGACCTGATAGACTGCCGGGTGCTCCGGAAGATGGTTGGTCATCCGCGTCCCCGGCAGAGAGTAAACGGTGGCCTCGCGAGCCGTCCCCGCCCTCGTAAGCCAAGCTCATTCCTCCACTTCCTCGAGTCACCGTTACTGGAGCACCGCCGCCACGACCTGAACTCTGCAAATCAGGGTAGTCAATCTGAAATCACACAAAACATAATACTTCGTCAATCAATTTATTTATTATTGATTTATTTATTAATTTCATCCCTGACCATGGCATTACAACTATAACAACCTACAACTACCTATAACTACCTGTATATATAAATATAATATAACCATCAAGCCCACAGAAACCACACCGTAGGTATTATAATTATATTGCATAATATTGTATATACAGAGTGAACCACAATTCGCGTGCCAACTTTTTTCGTTAATTTGGTATTGCAAAAATTTTCGTACAAACTTCAAACTTGGTACACTTGTAGCTGAGGGTTGTAAAAATTAGTTCAGGGTGTCAAAATTTTTATTGGACACCAATAACACCCCTTTCAGGGGTGGTTTTTAAAAAAATTATTTCCGCCTTATGGGAATTCAATGTTAAATACAACTTTTTTTGAAATCATTGGAATTTTGCGGAAAAAGTTTCTAGCATAGGGTAATCGACCGTCCTGAACTCAGAAATAATTTTAGATTTTTTCCCCGACGCACCCCTGAGGGTGGAGACCTACCCCTAAAATCCATTTTCCTTAAAAATTGTGCTAAAATTATGAAATTAATTTTCAAGGGGTAATCGACCCTCCTGAACTCGGAAATAATTTTAGATTTTTTCCCCGACGCACCCCCGAGGGTGGAGACCTACCCCTAAAATCCATTTTCCTTAAAAATTGTGCTAAAATTATGAAATTAATTTTCAAGGGGTAATCGACCCTCCTGAACTCAGAAATAATTTTAGATTTTTTCCCCGACGCACCCCTGAGGGTGGAGACCTACCCCTAAAATCCATTTTCCTTAAAAATTGTGCTAAAATTATGAAATTAATTTTCAAGGGGTAATCGACCCTCCTGAATTTGGAAATAATTTTAAATTTTTTCTTTGACGCACCCCTGAGGTTGGAGACTTACCCCTAAAATCCATTTTCCTTAAAAATTGTGAAATTAATTTCCTAGGTGTAATTGACCCTCCTGAACTCGGAATTAATTTTAGATTTTTTTCCCCGATGCAACTCTGAGGGGAAACTAGCTGCTACCACCATATCCTTCTTTCTTAATTATCGAGTAGAAATTGCGAATTAATTTTTTTTCAGGATGTATCGAAATTTTTCAGAGAAAAAATATCCCAGACTGACCCCTTCACTTGCAGCATGACAGTGGTTTCACTCAATGTGACCACCGTTAATTGGCGTGATGGCACATGTTGGTCCGCTCAACGTGGCTATGTGTGTAGGTGCATAGCCTCTAACATCTGAGGTGTGACTAATTCCATGCAACGTCTGATCTCCACTTTCTGTTTGTCAATTCGTCTCAAATCTCTTCTTTTGTGAACATTTTTCTTCAGAAAGAGATTTGAGACCATTGACGAGCTAAAAGTGACAGACGTTATGTGGAATTGGTTACATCTCAGTTGTTAAAGACACACATAGCCTCGTTGTGCAGACCAACATGTGCCTTCACGCCATGCAATTAACGGTGAACACATCCATCGTCATGCTGCAAGTGAAGAGGTGAGTCTGTGATTTTTTTTTTATGAAAGATTTTGATAAATTCCGAAAAAAAAATTTAATTCACAATTTCTACTCGATTATTAAGGAGAAAAGATATGGTGGCTAGCCGTTGACCCTCAGGGTTGCGTTAGGGAAAAAATCTACAAAATTATTTCCGAGTTCAGGAGGGTCGATTACCCCTTGAAAATTAATTTCATAATTTTAGCACAATTTTTAAGGAAAATGGATTTTAGGGGTAGGTCTCCACCCTCAGGGGTGCGTCGGGGAAAAAAATTAAAATTATTTCCGAGTTCAGGAGGGTCGATTACCCCTTGAAAATTAATTTCATAATTTTAGCACAATTTTTAAGGAAAATGGAATTTAGGGGTAGGTCTCCACCCTCAGGGGTGCGTTGGGGAAAAAATCTAAAATTATTTCTGAGTTCAGGACGGTCGATTACCCTATGCTAGAAACTTTTTCCGCAAAATTCCAATGATTTCAAAAAAAGTTGTATTTAACATTGAATTTCCATAAGGCGAAAATAATTTTTTTAAAAACCACCCCTGAAAGGGGTGTAATTGGTGTCCAATAAAAATTTTGACACCCTGAACTAATTTTTACAACCCTCAGCTACAAGTGTACCAAATTTGAAGTTTGTACGAAAATTTTTGCAATACCAAATTTACGAAAAAAGTTGGCACGCGAATTGTGGTTCACTCTGTATAGAACTTAATACACTATATAATATCGACAGATCGTTAGTTAGTTCAATTAATTTTAATCAACAATTACTATATAAAATAATGGTCAAGATTACTCCTTCCTAGCTTCTTTCAATTAGATACCCAATATAAAATATCATGTTTCGAAATTGAAGGAAGAGTTTATAAATAAAAATCGTTAGACGAAAAATCCTTTTTATTTCTATGATAAGAGTATATACTGACGTGAGCTCAAAAAACAAGTGAATGATATCTCTAATATTACTGTACCATATACAGTAAGTAAGTTGTTTTGGCGGTGTACTCGTCCTATCAACATTTATGTATTATTAAAAAAAGTCACGACTACTATGAATTCAAAGCCTTATGCTGTTAACACTTCACAATAATATATATATATATATATATATATATATATATATATATATAATATTCAGAATTATAACTTCAAAAATATTGAAATCAGACGAATTTTACATGCAAATTATTGTAGACAATTTTTTATAAACTCCAGTCAAGCCAAGCAATTTGTATTTATTGTCGTATTTGCAGAATACGTTTTATTTATAATCGCGGTAATTGGAAACGGTTCTTCATATTTATTTCAATATAAGAGTCTGCATGGAAGTGTTTCTTCTTCACTGCATGTCATGCAGTATCGATATAAATAAATAAATTTCTTTATTCCACCTACACGAGTGCTTTAAATCTCACTGTACAGTACGAAAACTTCATACAAATATTTATTTTCTTCTTCTATAGATTATTTATATTATATAATGTATATTTTTTACCGTATTCTTAAGATTACAATAAAATTGAATACAGTATTATATTATATTTCTTTTGTATATGAAGATATTCAAAGACAGATTTTATTTTTTAATGTTATTTCAATAAAAAAAATATTATTTTTGTACATCATTCTGTATTTGATCGCTTTCTTTCATTGTATAATATATATTATATATATTTCTCTTTTTGCATTCCAATAAATTTGTTTTACATAAAAACTTATTTTACTATAAAAATTGTATTATATAACCTATTATATAATCTATGATTTAAAAAAATATGTAGGTACACAAGCCTGTTGCCATCTATTTATAATCTATAATAACGTATATAATATTTATCATTCGTCTAATTTATATTAATATGCTATAGAGTGTATTCAATCACTTTTAAGTATTAGTATGTATCTATAAATATATTTTCTATACATATAATATGATGAGAGTATATAGATATAGTATATAGCTATATATATATATATAGGTAAACAAGTGGTAGTTCTCGCATAAGATGAGAAAACGGGTGGTTTTGTTAATATTTAGCTTCGTCACATTAACGGAACACGCAAGCCAGCAGCTCCAGTTCTCTCTTTCTCTTACACGCTCACAATATAACACTGTTGTATAATGATGATAAAGGGAAGACTACTTCCCTCTTTATGTAAGGTAAAGTAAATAAACGTGCTAAATGCACCTATGTTTAATACGTTGTATGTATTGTACATACTACATCTACATACATTGAATACACGCGGTAAGTTTTGTAAACCTCTCTCTGTACTCCTCTTTTATGCATAAATATTATGTTAATTGCGCAGTGTATAGTATATTTAGTATTACACATAATATATTATATTAAATAGTGTAAGGTATTTAAAGAATATAATTATATTTAGGAAAGTAGCTGACGATACAAAACATGGCATGAATGAATTAACTTGAGCTTATATATAATTTGAAATTAATTCAAAGTTCATTCTCCAACGATTTCTCATAATCACATGTCACATATTCTCCAACATAAGGTAGGTGAGAATTCAAATGAAATTTAAATCCCATGCAATTCATATAATACTCTTGATTAAATATAATATATTATTATATATGATAATAAAATTTACCTATACAAGGAAAATTGGCATGACAAGTAATGAAATTAGTCAAAAATTGGAACATGTTTTCAGTACCTTCAATTTCACTTTTCTGCGCGTGTTTCTGACAGCAAGGTTAATTTTTCTTAACAATCAAAATAATATTAAAGCAAGGCATATATTGCAAGTCTATAAATAAAATTATTAATTACTTAATTTATTAAATCGAAAAAAAAGTGCGTTTACATTGCAAGTACTATTTTACAATAATTATAAGTCATTAATTGGGTTGGATGGAAGAGTAGGCCTAATGGCTTAAATCCCGTCCTCAATAAAGACGATTCTATTTATTTATTTATTTATTTACAATTAAATTTTTATTAAGGTCATTATTGTTTTAAAAAATATAGTGATGATGAAAACACAATTTATATACAAAGTGTCAATACAAATGCCATGGTATATCTCATGATTATATTAAAAATTGAGAATGGTATGATAGATAATAGGATTAATTTCTTAATTGTCAATTTAATCGGATTACGTTTTATTAATATCACATAATCTTTGAAGAAAGAAATGTAAAAAACCTGGCATCGAGGCCCAGGACGCAAAGTGTGGTCTCACAATATGCATGTTATCTTAAAAAAATATATAAATAATAAAACACGGAATTGTCGTTGTTACTTTTCCGCCTAACTTTTGTTGCGACACCACCGACATACATCCTTCTCTGAGGTCACGTGATTGTCAGGATTATGATGTCACAAAAACGACTTCCCGAATCAAAACTACACGTCAATTGTATATGAAATCAATGAATGATGGTAAAATACTTAAAACTTAAATACAGGAAACTTTAAAAATGTAATCCTATATAACTTTAGTTTGAAACGTGAAGAAAATTATTTATAACATGACACTGATGTTCTTACAATAAATTAAAAAATAAATTGTCAAAATGAATTTGCTTTTGGTGTGTATATTTTTTGCACTATAAAAACAATATATTCTACTTATTTATTTTCAAATATAATATATTTTCCCTCTAATCTCTGTACGTAATAATAGGCCTGTTCGTAAACCCTGCTCGGTGTACACTTTCTACACCCAATCGACCTCATATCCCATGTACATAAGGTCGATTGGGTGCAGAAAGTGTACACCGAGCAGGGTTTACGAACAGGCCTTATAATATATTAACCCATAAACAATTGTTATTTTTTTCTGCAAACACTATTATTATTATTATTATTTCAGAAGCAAAACGATTACTTCCGTATCTGTACATAGCATTTTTTAAGAGTGCAAAATATAGCACATAATTAATAAAAAATAGGGTTAGATTACTCAAAGAAAACAAAAAATGATTATAAATAATAATAAAAAAAAACTTTGGTTCTTTTTGTCATTATATTTTTAATAGCCAATTTTATATTTAAAATAAATCGTAGAGTTATTAATTACGTAGGAGTGCATAATTAATAACTGTGATCCGAGATCCGAGTGCTCATGTCAAAATTACCTGCGAATGACGACGACTCGAGGGATAATAACGATGAAAATATCTTATCACGACACCAGAATCCTTCCTCACATGTTTCAACATGATTAAAACGTTTTAATACACTATTTAAAAAAAAAAGTGTTTATTTATTTTTAGTTCATTTTCAATATGATCACAGTTGAGAATATGAAATGCAACTGATATATATTTTTTTGTAAGTCCTATTAAAGTTAATTCTCCTTAGAATTATTGTTCACTTTCTTCCTCCGGAAGTGACGTATATTAAATCTTATCTTCATTGGTGTTGGTAGTGAGAGAGAGAGGGAGAGAGAGAGAGAGAGAGAGAGAGAGAGAGAGAGAGAGAGAGAGAGAGAGAGAGAGAGAGAGAGAGAGAGAGAGAGAGAGAGAGAGAGAGAGTACGGGGAAAGAGAAAAGAGAAGTCGGGTATCCTGCCTGGCTGCTTGCCTTGACAATGTGTTACAGCAGTTCCTAGACAAAGCGTCGACGTCATTTCAGATATAAACTTTTTATAATACAAAATAAATAACAATTACGTCAAAACACAAAAACATCCATTTATAGATATAGTATTATAAACAAGAAAAAAAATACCAACACAACATTTATTTAAAATATATATTAAGCACTGAGATAACAGAACTATTATGGGCGCGATTCACGTAGCAGTTAGCCAGGTTTCTTACAACGTTTAGCCAAAAATTAGGTGTAAAACAGGTATAGTTAAACGTGGTTATAAACCTGGCTATCTACTTCGTGAATCGCACCCTACGTATTTTTTTATGTATCCACAATGTCTTAAGTATATGCAAGCACGTTTTTGTGTCTGTCGCGCCGTGTGATCCAACCGAAGCAGCTCAATATTCTGCTGTATGAGGCATTATTGTGCATAATATAATATCCCTGTGATCCCCAATAAGCACCCACGTGTAGGGCTCGCACATGATGGCGGCGGCAAGCTATATAACAGCCCCGGATTACATTTGACCCAGACATACGAGGAATATAGGCTAAAAATCAGTGAGACATATACAAAATTCAAGAATGCAAATTAAGTTTCAATATGAGTCTAGTTCTCTAGCTTACAAGTTTTGCAGGTATTTATGGTACATTGAATCTGACTTCAAATAATGTTCACGAAGCATGAAGTTTCATTGCCAAAAAATGAAAAAAACTTGGAAAAATGTTATTTTATAAAGTGAGAACTGTTTTAGGTTTTAAAGTTTTTTCAAGTTATTCGAAAAAAATTTGTTAAAAAAAAATATTTAAATTAAATTAATGACATGTCATTTAATATATTCTAATAAATTTGCGTGACAACTTTGGGAACAATTGTTATAACATAGACATTGCGATTTAATTGAATGAGCGTACTTTCAGATCACCAACTTGGGTACAGTACCGGCACTAAAAAAAAAAAAAAAAAAAAAAAAAAAAAAAAAAAAAATCTGCATGCATGGTGTTTCTTGAAAACATCATGTAAGAGACTACAGACAAGAAAGAAACGAGAATGGAAAACATGTTAGGGTTGGTGTAAGCTTGCTTGCTGGCTGGCCGGGGGATGTCAACAGAACCGTGATGCATAATAGCAAGCACCCCACACCCCCACCCCGACGCGACGCAGCTCGTTGTTCTATTGTTTACATACCGCGACGGCGCCCTACGGTTTGACGTCCTAACCTTAGCGTCCTGCTTCTAGTAAAAACAGTCTACTACTGATGCATGGATACAGTTTACGCTGCGTACCTCTGTAACCCAGACATCACTCGATAAAAATAGAACAAAATACAATTGATGCTTGTATTTTCTTGCTTGTTTGTCACTTCAGTTTTAGGTTACTTTTTTTACGTGTTGTTTTTAAGTCCATCGACAAATAATAAGTTAGGTGAGACGTGAGGTGAAAAATATACTTTTTTACACTTTATTATTATAATGATTTAAAAGATAAAAGCATATCAAAAACAGGGCTTAGACCACAAGGCACAAGTTATGTAATATTATAATTATAATAAAACTATAGTATACGACACTATAGTATCGGAAGAAATTCAACCAATTTCTATGAGTAAGATGATGCAAATAAATTTAATTTTTATATGAAAAGCATACATTTTTAACATTTTTGAAATCAAATAAAAATGAAATATTTAGCTTGTTACCCATCAAACAGAAATTTAATATTATTTATATGTTAAATATATGATATCAATATCAAACGAGAATAATATTTTAATCTGATTTCATATAAAAACAGACATGCTCAAAAAATAAATAAACCAATAGCAGAAAATATCTCAATTAATTAATCTACATATTATATATATATTATACAGTATTACATACATTAATTACAGGAAGATAATGAGCAATCTAAAATTAATAATAAAAAATAGAAATAAAAAATACACATGGCATTGTAGTATTGGAATTTGGCTGACTTCACAGATTATTAGATGGGATTTTATTTATATAGTGGTAAAATTGCCGATTGTGGTAAACATGAAAATATGCCAAAAATGTTTCATCAAGTGGCTTTCTGCGCTAAGAGCTTTTTTGGTGAGAAGAGAGAGAGAGAGAGAGAGAGAGAGATAGGGGAGCCAGCTATAGGGGACGCACCCAGATATATTGGTAAATGGAAAAAAGAACAAGGAGCAGAGAGAGCAAAAGGCAACAGCAGTAGTAGCAGCTAAGGGGTTGCCATAGAAACGCCGAAAGCAGCAAGTTTAAAAGAGCGGCGAGCGAGCAAGCAAGCAGCTGGGGGTACATGGATGGAGAAGATGCATGGGGGGAGGAACAAAGAGAGTCAAGGCAGAAAGTCAGTAGAACAGTCCCGAAACATCACAACACTGGTGTGGTTGTCATCTAATTAGTATAATGCATTGATAAAATTACTGGCCACCGCATCTCAACCTTTTCTGCTGGACATGGTGTCGATAACAAAAAAAAACATTGCACCTGAAATTACTTTCACGACCAAACTTGATTTATATAATTTTGTTTCACGCGGTGCAATAATAATAAAAAAAAGAAGTGCATGCAGCGTACAAAATTACGAAGGACGTGCACTGCACGCATTAATTATCATTAAAAGATATAATTATGGCTTAGGCTATAATAATTCCCTTTCATTAATTTCTGCTATGAGTTTACGACACGGGATCTCGCAGGTGGTAACATCGTCACTAAGTCAACATTAAAATGGATAGAGGGTACCAAATTATGCTACTCTGAATTTTTTCAGATTTTTTTGAGTCCTGGAACTGTTTTTAAATAATTATTAAATGTGCGGCCACGCCCCCTGGAGGCGTCAATAGGCGTCTCTGTCCTATCCTTTTTATTAAGGATTCAGGGGTACCAACTTAACTTACAGAACTTTCAATAATTATTTAAAAATAGTTCCGGGTCTCAAAAAAATCTGAAAAAATTCAGAGTAGCATAATTTGGTACCCTCTATTCATTTCTGCAATAAAAATTTTCCATGCAGGTTGTCCATTATTTAATTTAATAATAATAATAATAATAATAATACGTGCGACAAGTTAAATTTCATGCACAAGTTAAATTTCGAGTGAGATTTAAGACATTTGAAACACCTGTTAAACACCTGTTAAATAAAATGAAAATCCCAAGTTAATCTATATCTATATAACAATAGGATTTATTTGACTGAAGATTTATAATATACAATGTGTGTGCGTGTGTATGAAAAGAGGGAAAGTAGTCTGTGTATATATATAATTAAAGTCTAGAAAACCGCTGAATTAATGTTTGTGTGGATAACAAACAATTTGATTATAAGATCAAATACAAAATACATTCAGAAACTAATTTTACAATTATTATATTTTCTTCTATATATATAGCTATAGCATGGCATTATAGTAAATTAAATTCTGAATCTTGTTAAAAAAAATCTTTAATTAATTAAGACAGCCCTAATAAATTAATTTTAATAAAAAATAGAATATTCAAGAGTTTTGGTTGTACGTGTCTATATTTGGACCCGACAACTATACATTGTATAACAAAGTTTGTGCGTTTCGTCTTGTCATATTAATTAACGTCACGATAAATTGGACGCATATATAATATAAATGGTTTCAGTGGTTCACTGCCATCAGGCTGGATATGGCCATGCAGCTCTCTGTCAGCCCGCCATAGTGTCCGAGCGTCCTACGTCTTCAGCGCGACTTGAGCAAGACGACATACCGAACAAAACTATCACAAGTCAATACACGGTAAAAAAATATCAACATTTTCATTTATAAAAATAACAAAAATTCGATATCCTTATTATATTATATAATGTTAAAGGTAAAACACAATTAATCATGCAGTTAGTTCGAATGCAGTGATGCATTTCCGTTTTAATGGAAATTTTAACAACCACAAAAGATGTTATAAATTATATACACGCTCAGAACATTACGTTAAATCAAATCGCAGCACACGTGAGTTTTGTGGAAAAGAGGGGGGAGGGGGTAATTTTATAAGAGGGATCAAAGTCAAACACGCCAAATTTATGCACCCAAATGTAATGTTGAGACTGATTTGAATGATATAATGTCGTATTATTAATTCATTATCAGGTTTATTATAAGCATTGATATCGAATTTCAATTTTAAACATTAATAAGTTAATTATTCATTCATTCGACTTTTCCATTTCCATTTTTCTTCACCTACAGCGAGGGTATAAATTTACATTTAATATTCAATATTATTTCGAATTGTTACTGTACGTGTGTCTCCCAAAATATGAATAAAATTGCAATAATTCCACTGAAATATCCGTATGTAATATCATTGCATGGTCCCGGAATTATATGAGCGTGGTGTTAATGCGATATGCGATTCGATTAAAATCTGCTGTGCAGTAAAATAATAATAATTAATACAAAAATACAAAAAACATATAACGCAAGAATTTATAAGCTGTTCATACATCACGCATGCACGATGTACTGTTATTTACGGATTAATTCATAGCCAATTTCAGTTACTTGTTTGCTAACTATAGTAAATTAACGTAGCAGATTGATTTATTATACTGGCATAATTATATTTTCAGCTAGCGATTTGAATGTATTAATAAAATTTTTTAATTCAATTCGATATTTTTTTAAAACTTTTAAAGAAACAATAATTTATAATATTTAAATATTTAGAATTGTTAGCAAAACATGGTTTTACATCTAATAAATAAAATAAAAGTTGTGTAGCAAAAAAAAAAAAAAAAAAAAAAAAAAAACTTCCATGTGAAACTGCCTGAAAGAAATTGCTTCGAGTCGACTTTTGTTTTTCTTTAGTCCTTGATAAGTTGTATCGTTGCATTCAATTCGAAACAATGGATGAAAGTTACGAAAACTTGTTTTACAGAATGTTGCTGTACTAGCTCTTTATATTATACATTTTTTATTATTATTTATTTCATACAGAGAGTATTAAAACAATTTAAAAAGTTAATTTATTATTGTACTGCACCTTTGATTTCAGTGTATGCAATTATTGTTAACACATTGCAAGTTTTCTACACTGCATGGTGTTTTATTGCAATTATATATTTTTTACATTATTATTTACTCGCAGCAATCGAACTTATGTCACCACTCTAAATAATAATTATATTGCGATCGATTGAATTCCGCATCAGTCAAATATAACTTTTTCACTGTCATGGCGACGAACCCTCTCAGTTTACAAAATATTGATCGTCATTCTTAAAATAAAACATATCAATGCAAAGAATTAATCAGATACATTGTATGTAACTATGTATAAAACAAAAATATGCATTCAAAATGTTTACCAAGCAACCATCATTGTTTACTTTTATGTTTAAGTTATTATTTATATAAATAGATTGGGTGCAGTAACCTGTTCTCTTTAAAAATTTGATGAGAAACAAGAAAAAAATTACTACATTATATACTATATAACAACGAACTGAATTAGTGGAGGAGGAAAATTAAGCGATGATAAAAAAAAAAGGGCTGCATAAAAATCTATATATAATATTATCAATTAATGTTATATAAAATGATAAAATAAATAAATGGAATTATCCTTATTGCCATGAGACATTGAATAGACTTTAATGACAAAAAAAAAATATACTAAACGCGTATTTGCCGTGAAAAAAAAGACAAGTAAACTTATGTAAAGATAAAAACTTTGAAACTAAACAAAACTGTAGAAGTATAAAAATGTCAATAAATTTAAATAAATATATTCACATGTGAGGGTGAAATAGCCTACATGGGAAATTAGCTAAAGCTCGTGTGTATATGAGAAGTAAAAGAAATAAAAACGTTCCATTATATGTATAATATAAAGCAAAATAGTGAAATGGGAATTCATTATATAATGTAAATAGCTTGTAAAAATACTTTTAAATTAACATTAATAAACGAGCGAGTAATTGCTACAGGTGTTTTCACTTTTACTTATTTGCCATCGTTAAAAGTTTATAGGTACTTATATGAACTAACGAGATCATAAGCGTAACCAATAACTACACTTATATACTTTTAAAATTATACATATAAGCCACGCGGGCTATAAAATAATTATATATATATATATATATATATATATATATATATATATATATATCTTTGCTCTGATATATAGCGCTATAAATAATATATACCACATCATGCTATCAAACAAAATAACAAAATAACAACAAACTTTCCTTTAGATTTCGTAGTTTTTTATGCCACGATCTAATAACGTATTTAAGATGATAGCGAAAAGCATGCAGATAAAGATGAAACATACAGCAATAAAATATATATAATTGGATGATAAGAATCAATCTATATCAAATATCTAATTAGACGCTATAGCTCACTATATACTTGTCAGTTACGGAAAATGTTAACCCCCCTCTCACTACTTACGAATCAAACCAATTACATACAATCCGTCAAATCAGTGTTATATAACTTCAAACTCTCTCTTTTTTTTTAATGATAATTCTAAATTAAGATAATTTGATTATATACAATTTGACATTCAGTAAAAAATAGAGATTTCAAAGACATTCAGTAGAAAATATATAAAAATATTTGCAAACTCCCATAATATTGAAGAAGTTAGTCGCGTGTACAACGTTAACAATGTTGACATCACTAGTAGTGCCGATTCTAGGAATTTTCGGTGTAAGACATCAGGCGCGGATCCTTAAAAAAAATCGGGGGGGAGGGGGGGGCTGCCTCCATAAGGCCAATGTTAAAAAAAAAATTGGGAGTGGGGGAAATGCCTATATATTGCCCATGTTAAATCTAAAATTTCGAAAATTCCCCCCCCCCCTGGATCCGCGCCATTTCGGTGTAAGCGTCCGGTGTACGGAACTGTGTAAAGAAATCTTGGTGAAAGGAAGATTCGGTGCAAGGAAACTTTGGTGCAAGGAAAATTCGGTGCACATAGTAAAAAATTTTTTTTATGAAACGTTATTAAACTATTAAAGAGTTATAAATTTTATTTTTTCAAAAATTTTACATTTACCTGATAATAATAATAGTTCTTTACAAACTGGTACAATTTATTTTTAATTATTTTTTAATTTAAAATATTTTGCAAATTTTCTACATACAGCAACTACGTACACGTACATAATAAATTCATATTAAATACATTTAATATTTATACATGCATGCAGCAAAAGTCAGTGTTATTAACATTAATAATGAGTAAAAATAATATCTATTATTATTAAAATGAAAATCAACCAAAATAAAAATTTAATTGATTTTATTTTAATTACTGAATTTATGAACCCAATTATTGAATTACCGAAAGTCTGTATTACACCATACAATTTTACGTACAATTTTTCCTTATAAAAGAAAATTCCATTTCCATAGAAACAAATGGAATTGAAGTTTTCTTGTAAGGAAAAATTGTACCGTCATGTAATACCGCCTTTATTTACAATTTTACCGGCTGCGTGCAGAAACGTGTTTCAACCATTAATTTAATATTGTGTTTCTTTTTCTAATAGATATCTTACCGTGTCTTTATAAATCCTTTCTTTCGCGTAAGTAAAATTCATGTGAACAGCTTTCCGTCCTCCACGGCGAGAACTTGGCACATTTTGCTTTATATACCGTACGATGTTTCGTTGATAATATTAATGATAATATTGCGTGATTCATAGGACTTGTATTGACAACATGTACTGACTTTTGATATAATATAGCATAAGTTCTTCTAAGCATAATTATGACTAATTTTGACCTCAAATAGAAAAAGTATTAATAAATTGAAAAACGATTATATTATTTGATATTTTACAGTTTTATTAAGGTTGCACCGAATTTTCCTTACACCGAGATTTCCTTCATTTCCTTGCATCAAAATTTCTTTGCACCGAAAATTCCTTTCACCAAGATCTCTTTGCACAGAACATTCCTTATCCCGAAATGTCTTACACCGAAAATACCGGATACCAATAGTGCCAAATGCTGCTATTAGAGTATTGCAATCAGATTAACTCAATTCAACTCAACCATTTTTACCTTTTAACTTTTAATTACTCTTTTTTTTCACCCTACGCATTCCATTATCCAAACCCATTTTAATATTAATGCTGTCATGCATATATATAAGTCGTTTCTCATGTATGCATGATATCGTGAAGACATTACTATAGAAATTGTTTGTAAATTTATTTAAAATATATAATTTGTTATTAATTGGCATGTGGGTGACTATTTTATGTATCTGCTCATCATTTAAGTTGAAAAAGCAGCCACCATTTTATATCTTACCCCTGAGTATTAGGCCACACACTTTCCTCCAGACAAAGGATTGCTGCACAGAAATTAGCCTACATTTCAATCTAGCAGGCGCAAAGCAATCTGTATACGGGAATTTTATGTTTACATTTTGGATAGCACGCAGATGCCCGAAGTCGCCCGAAGATCTTCGAGTTTTAGGCAGAAAACCCTAAAATCCTGTGCTGTGCGTGTTAACGTGACTCACAGTATCTCTTTTCTAATAATAGTTTTGTTCGCCAAATATTTTTTTCCACTAGCATTGGTTCTTCTTGTCACCATTTATGAAAGAAAATTCTACGAAAAATGATGCGAATCGTCAGGAGAAATTAATTTCGAGAACAACTTTAATACTTATCTGCTATGTTGCTGACAATGTTTTGCCTACACAATCATGACGTCATATTGTTTTGTGACGTATGGTGAAAGACCCGTTCGTTATACGTTATTAAAGACCTGTGTTATTAACACAGGTCTTTAATAGTGTTATTCTTATTATACGGGGCATGGTGATTAATAAGGCTAAAGCAGGAAACTTTTTAGAGGCGAGGAGTGCTACTATAGTTATATTAACTTATAGTAATGTGTATATTCCTTGCAAATATCTATAAAAGCATACTTCAAAATGTTATCAAGTTATCTTTATGTCTCATCATTCATTATATTATACATTACTTTCCGAAAGTTCTTTGCTCGCGGATCTGCGACATTTCTTCTTTCAACATTTTTTTTTTTTTTTTTTTTTTTTTTTTTTTCATGCTTCTGTCTAGTATTTATATATCATTATATTAAAATGATAACTCAAACAGTGTGAAATACTTTCGTTACACGAGCAGTCTAAAATTTTCCTGTCCTGAAAATCAATCATTTTTCACATGTTATTCCGTTCTGTTGGTTTACAAAATCGCCTCCGTAGTGTTTACTGCTCCCTCCCCCTCTTTATACAGCTTTAACCAGAGATACATCTATACCATTAAATAAATATTTTCACACAAACTTTCTGATATAACGACTTAGCATTAATTATGCCTGCTGCAGCTTCGTCAATATTGTATGCTATAGATTCCGTAAAGAACTTGTAAATAACTATATAATATTAATATGTCGACATTTCTGTAACTAGAAGTTTCAATTTAGAAGTTCATCACGGTACACTTCGGGACACCACGAACGTTACCACCGCTGTGTTTGTCACGCAGTCTATGAGCAGGTAAACTTGAAATTTAGGGGAAGGGTTACCCCAAAGTTTGCAAATCTTTATCTCTTTTACTCTTGAAACTGCAGTTCCAGCAAATCAGGGAGGAGTAAATTTATATTATATATATTTAATTAGCTGGCCTGTTTGGCTGAATGTACAGCATAGACCTGGTCAATAATATATAAGTAGTGAATTCAATAAAATAAAGTGTTAAATCTAGCAATTGTGATGTAACTGATAACCAATATTACATAATAATATAGCATAAGAGAGAAAGAGAGAGAGAGAGAGCAAGCAAGTCCTTGCCTGATCACAACTAACCCTACTCAGACATGCAATCTATTCCAAGCTGCTTACATCCCAGCTATGTAAGCTGTCCCAGCATGTCCCAGGCCTATTTTGGTTACAAACCTGCCAGTTTATTCCGATATGTAACCTATAAATTGTAACTTTATCTATAACTGCTCTCATGTAATCCCAATACTTGCAATATGCTTGCACACTCAATCTAAATTTCCAATATAACTTCTTTATTTTTTGGCTGTATAATATAATGTAAACAAACTACCTATTGCAATGTGTAAAAAAGCAAGACATTTTTTTTATTACACTACATCACGTCAATCGTCCGTCATGTATATAAACTTTTAAATAAAAATAAAACTTGTTATATATTATAACTAATATATTATATATAATAAAAAGATACACACGGAAAAAATATGGGAAAATAAAGAATTGCTTCAGAAATATTTTTTTTATTTTTTAACTGAATTAGCTACTTTTAAGTTATATAGTTGCTGTTGCAGCACATAATGCTATATTGTGATATATGCACTTGATTATATGGCATAACAATAATTATTTGCAGAGCTAATCGAAGTTTAACAATAATTTTTCTGTGTAATCTTCCAATAAATAAAATTTCTTTAAAAGTAAAAAAACTTATAAAGAGAAAAATCAATAAACATCACAGATTACATCTTTATATACAAATAGAGCGTTCATCATATGGAGTTGAACTTGTGACCTTTTCCAGATTAGAACTACGTTTTATATTTTAACCTTATATGTATAATTTTTGTACGTACGTATTTTAACCAAGAATTTGTTTGTATATGAACTATTGTATTCTTTATAATCGAATTACCTAACCCATGTAGTCTGTTTTTTGAATAAATATAATAAATAAAAAAAATATATATATTTTTATTATTTTTTATATAAAATAAAATAGTGTCATTTGATTAAATAAGTAGCAAAGTACACAAATACAAAAGGAATGTAATTTGTATGTGTAAGTTATCACCAATATCAACACTTCATAAGCATCAAGAAGGTGGAGGAGGAAAATTAACCGCACTTTCAAAAACATCGTTTGTTTGAATCGTCCAGAAAAGTTTTTTTCTAACACATTTATATCGAAATTAATACGTTAAAATGTATCTGTCGTTAATACATAATGGGGGACATTCACAAAGCACTTTAACCCCCACTTTAGCCCCGATTTTTAACCCTGGTGCTAAACATGGTACTAAACCAGGGGCTAACCATGTTAAGCTCATAGCTTAGCACCATGTTTAGCACCAGGGTTAAAAATCGGGGCTAAATTGGGGGTTAAAGTGCTTTGTGAATGTCCCCCAATATTACGTTGTTGTGAAATTTGGAAAAAGTAGGGGGGGGGGTGAGGAAACGCATTTTTAAATCAATTAAAAAAATAATAATATAAAGCATTAACTTAGAAACAACATAATTATTAATAATATCTCTGCATAGCTGTGAACAACAATTAAAAACGTTTTAATAGGAAATAATGCATGTTTTGCAAATTTCCATACGATTTGAATAACAGCATGTTTGCTTGCAACCATTCTTTAACTTTCTTCGAACTTGGTATAGACATGCAGGCAAAATAAATTATGTCATCAATTTGACATCCATAGAAATAGCACCAAAGTTTATTATATTACTTCATAAATTATATTTTAGTTTAGATTTAACTATCTTATATAGTACTGGTAGATCTCAACGCGCGGTATTAAAACGTTTACTTCAGGAAAGGATAGAGTAGGTGGATGGGGTGGGGGTATCAATTCCTTCTTCAACACACCCCAACTCATAACGCCACGTAGAGGTCTGTACGAGCCGGATTTTTGAGGCTCGAGGCCGTACAGACCTCTAATTTCCATTAAGGAAAGGCAGCATGCAGCAACAAATTGCATCGTGAAATTAGCGATGGAACTGTACGTAGTACGTACATCATAACAGCAGAGCTCTTAATAGTGTACTATGTATATGCGCTCTTTGATAACAGTACGTGATCGAGATTATCCCTGTGGCAGTGAGAAAGGTGAAGAGCCTGCATGGAGGTAATATCGGCTGCAGAGATGACAAAAGTTTCTGCTGCATGGCAATCAATTCGCTCAGCTGGCCATCATGCTGTATGAAATTGATGGAATAGAACTGTGCAGGAAATCTATATAATATATGGTGACGATCTCACACCTCAGTATTATAGTATATTGATCAACAGACAATAAAATAATAGACTTTTGCAATACGTCATGAAATTAAAATTATATATCAACAAAAGAAAGGGTGCATACATGACAAAAATGTGTCAATTACCCTAAAATATCAACCAATCAATTAATCAAGAACAGAGAGATGCTTTAAGAAAAAAATATATTGATAAAGTAAAGTATTGATTTGGCATTACAATAATCGACAATTGAGATTCAATTGTAATTTTTTTCTTCTTCCATGTAGACACTAATTATGAGCTTTTCAGACGAATAGTTATTTAAATAATGTTCATGCGCATCATTATTAATATCTATAACATGCTCATAATTCCTGAATTCGACATACAAGCAGGTGGAAACTAAAATCAGCAATAAATTATTAATCACACATTTGTACCAAGTTGCCACAAAACTCCATTTTATTAATGATATCGAGTTGAATTAAGCAACAAGTTCAAATGATTACTGCATGACAGTAGTCTACTAGCTGGAACAACGCTATACGTAAATTACGTGGATTCACATTTTTCAGAGTCCCATTTTGTCATAGTCAAATTTGGTAATAGAATTTAACAGCGTATATATACGCACTACACCAATCGTTCTCTCATTTTTTAAGATTAACTTCTACATAATATATAATACCACATTACAGATTGATTTATTCGTCATTACGAAGAAAAAATCTATAAAAGTCCAGATTTAAGAAAGGTGTTGATTTCACCACTTACAGAAACATGCATAGGCATGGGGGGGGGGGGGGGGGGAATTGATGTTTAAAGAGGATCTCACTTTCCCTGTTGTGAGAAATGAGAAAATAATAACTGACGGTCGCATTGCAACAAGGGTAATGCATCACACAAAATGCTGACAGTTTTCTTTGACATCACAAAGTTATACATAATAGGATGCTGCAAGAGCTTCTAAAAGCATCTCTGTTTTACCTCATAACTTACATTTTGTTTAATCGTTACACGCCGCTCTATATCGATTTTCTCTCGGCCAATATAACTCAAAATCAGTCATTGATGAAAATATATAGCCTTTACGAGGAAAGCTGCTACTCAATCTTGTTTAAAAATTTAAAAAACGTAACTTATAATAATGTTTATAATTATGAGAGAATTTTTTTTTATATAGTAAATTCATAATTTATGCTTAATGTAAAATATGATCCCTATTATAAACAATATCTATATAATATATTTATGTAAGTTACTTATTAAGGTGATAAATTTATAGAATGACATCAAAAAACAAAAATTTATTAAAAGATTTTCAATTTAAATGTACATTAGTCAAATGCAGTATTAATATTCTGCGCTATACTTTCGCCATTATAAATGTGACCCTTTAATGTATTTGACGTACTCCAGTTTGGAGAGTGCACGTTCACGAGAGGAAAGGTAATCCGATGACTTTAAAAGTCCGCTTAACACCTTGGCAATCCCATTCCATTAAAATCCTTTCGTATGACTCGGTTTTAGCCAACATTTCCTTGTATGACTTATTAAGGATGAATTCTTTAGGTGTGTTATTAATATAATATTTAAGTACTATCTTTTGCCTACAAAATATAAACTTGTGGGCTTTTACACTTAGAAATTAATGTAATATTACTTTTGATGTCTTTATGATAACATTAAAAAAAATAATAAAAAAGAACACACACACATCCACAGCGCAAATAAAATCAATAATCTAAATATTACTATAAAATAGCTGCTCATAATTAAACATGGCATCGATTCAATACAAATTTTCGTACAAAACAAAAAAAAATATTAAAACCAATTACTCTGAGAGTAATTTTATAAGAATATATAAGAATAGTTAAACTCTGAAATATTGATATATTATACTCTATTTATAATATATATATTTTTATAAACATTTTGATTTATTGCAAGTTCGAGTATTTAACTCTTCCTTTGTGTATGAGCTACATGCATGTATAGTGGAGAAGGTACAGCAACACTGCCGTTAATAGGCAGACACCGCGAAGGTGCATGCTTTGTGTTGCGTTTGCTCCTCATCAGGTTTGCTCAGGCGAACGAGTGGCAGCCAGCCAGTAATATAGCCAGGTGAATCCGAGTCATTTACCTCTGTGGTGAGCAAGCACTGACTCCACTCTCTTTAAGTATTATTATATGACTGGGCAAATGCCTGACAACTCGCACTTTCTATAAATGCCTCCTGAAAGTAAGAGATAAGCGCTCCAATAGCAAAGTAATAACACACTGTTTCTGCATTAAATCTATACTGTGCCAACCCACCGTCAAGGTATGAAGCTCACAAGTATATACATCTCATTTTATATACATCAAATTAAAGCTCTGAATTTAACATTTTCAAAAATGTGAACAGAAAAAAAAAATCTGATATGTGATTTTCGTTTTTACCAGTTAGAAGGCAAAATGGCCAAAATAGGAGCTTTCTACACTGTTTCTTGCGTCGCTTTGTGGACGAAGTGTTCCCTAGGCCTCTGGATAGGCTTTTGAGACTCCACACCATAGGTCCCCAGGTCCCCAGACTTTACTCCTTCAGAATTCTTCCTACGGGGCTATCATATGGAAGGCACCGTATTCACAATTCCAGTATGAGACGCGCTGAAGCTAAAGCAGCGCATCACCACCACGATCCAGTCCACCATTCCTGTCATGCTGCGCAATGTGTGGCGTGAGCTCTTGGGGGGACTGGATGTTTGCTGAGTCCCCAATGGTGCCCATTTAGAGAAGCATTGTTGCATTTTCTTTGGGAAAAAAAAAAAGATCAACAAGCATGAGAATTGATGCAAACAATTTTCAGATGCAGGTGCAATCGTGATTTCGAAAAAAAGAAGTGCTCATTCTGCTTTCTAACGGGTAGAAAAGAAAAATCACCATTCCAATTTTTTTTTTTTCTGTTGACATTTTTGAAAATGTTAAATTCAGAGCTTTAATTTGGTGTATATGTAGTCAGTATTATTATTATTATTATTATTATTATTATTATTTTCGTTATTTGGGTTTGAAAAATCTAAAGATCTTTGGGACACCCTGTATAACTTTATGAAAGGATTAATAAAATGTAAAATACTCCAACTCAACAAAAAATGTTCACAAATATTTTTGTATTATTACGTACAGAATAAATAAGTTATCAAATTCTAATGTAAATGCAATTTTGTGTACACTCCGTTTACAGAGTACGTTTCTCATGAACGTTATAATACTGTACTCATCGTATGTGTTGTGTCTATATCTATCTGTGTATAATAATAAAGCCACGAGCGAAAATGCATATGAGAGGGAGGGTGTGGAATGGGTCGAATATTTCATATATAGTTATTTATTCAGTGTACTATTACTACCCGCACGCTGCTATAGTCTTTTTTATGCGAATAAAGTGTTTCTTGCTTGCATCTAATATTTACACGCAGGTTCTATAAAAAAAAAAAAAGATTCATCTTATATAATATTCTTCTCCTCCCTTTATTCAGGACTACTTTATACTTTTTCTCCCATTCAAATTCATAAAATATATTTTCTTGTCAATAATATTAAGCTCCCTCCTTGGCCAATCTTTTGTAAAATATACACTGTCTAATCTATTATTCACTATCTTTAGATAGTAAGAGTGTTTCATCGAAAGGATGCAGAAAGGGAGAACGACGACCCCACTTGCTCTTATATCAGTAAGGTACATTAGCTCTAAAAATGTGTCCCTGCATGCCTGGTGTACTGCACTTCCTAAATCAACGCGGTAAAATATACATGAACAAGGAGATAGTTTTTCCCGCGAAGGGAGGCAATTTCGTATGCCAGCAAAAAAAACAGGGAGTACACATTTTCAATTTGAAGGCGATGCACTATATTCTGTAGAAATCCAACAAAATATGATATATTTAACATTTAAAACACAGCATCATGAAAAAAAAAAAAAAAAAGTGTTAAATCTTTTAATTGAGAGAAAGGCTCAAGTTATCTTTACTTTAGAGCCTTATCAAAACATAAATATGAACCATTCACATTTGAACATTAGATTGGGGTATCACTGAAATTTCTATAACTACACTGGGCGTCATATTCATTTTGGTTTTCGTCAGAGATGAGTACTTCGGCTCGTGTTCGGCCAGTGAGATTGTTCGTTACAAAGTGTCCCCATCAATGACTGAAGACGTTACAAAAACGACGAAAAAACATGTAAAACGACTAAATATGACGCGTAGTTTAGAATGATTGTTGTTCTAAATGATTGATTTCAATTTCAATGTGCTTTTCTCTTTACATTTGATACTCCGAAACAACGTTAACAACATTAAAGATTAAATTAATATTATACCTTTTCCTTTTCTCAGAGTATGAGGGAAAAAAAATTATTACTTCAAAATTCTGGTAAGTATTGCTTCAAGTTCGCATATTCATATCATATTATAAATATTATTATTTATTAATGTTTGATAAGGAACTCCTTTATTCTAAAAGCATGCAGGTCCTGATTAGACGGTAAGGAAGACCTATACAAAGGTAATGGCAATCCTAAGCTTCTCTATGTGTATTCAAGACGTTGAGTGGGGGGTGAAATGAGAGAGAATTGCGAACTTTCCATACATACATTTCCCTCCCCAAACAGACAGCCACTATATAGCTATTAGCATCCTTGAAAGCAAGCAAGCATGGCAAGATAGGGAGTGAGAGAAGGAGGGAGGCTTGGTCGGCAAGCCACACCTTCCCTCTCATATGTATCGAACGATGCCGATACCGTCAAATTCATGGACCGTTTACCTGACGTCACAGATATTAACAAAAATCGATGTGATTGACAAATTATACGACAATATAAAATATAATACAAGATGTATTCATTTACTTAATCAAATGTTTAAAATGAAAATTTCAGTCTACATGAAATACAAGTGTAAAGAAAAGAGAGCTACTATGTAACATCTTGTTAGCGTTACAGTACGTGGGTTAACACCACGCGCCACTGTGGCTAAAATTGAGTGAGGTGGGAGTGGCTTAATAGATAGTAGAGGCAATCAAGAGCTTAGGGGGGTAAGAAACAGCAAAAGCAAACGACCAACCCTTATTATATATAACATCTAACATATGCTGTGCTTAAAATATTTGAAACTACATACCAAGAAAGCCTCTAAGAGCTTAGAAAGGCTAAAAGAGATGTACGTTAAAAAGCGCAAAATTATTTACGTACAGATACATCTATAGAGGCACATTATAATTTTACTCGCATATGTTCATTAACACATCTAATTAATATCATCAAATATAATATCTATTAGAGTATTAGGTTATATATCCACAACTTGGTTCTACATGCTTTCTTGAAAAAGTTCTGGTTTATATGTTGAAATATTTCATGATTAATTTAGAATTCTATTTTAAATATTATAATATTATATTATAAATTAATAAAATTATAAAAAAATTATTATAAAAATAAACCAAACGAATATTCCATGTTAAATTAAGGAAGAGGATATTTTGTTTGTTTTCTCCTTTTATTTGGCAGAAAGATGACAATGATGGATAATTCTTTCATTAAACATTACACTAAAATATTTTATTAAGAAAATAATGTTATCGAGTAATTTGATAACAAAAGTACATCATCATAATTAATTTATTTCAAAACAATTGTAGGGCACGAGAAATATGAGGTGGAGCGAGAGAGGTGGGAGAGACGTTTTGGTTGCATTGCGCGTTTCCCATCTCATCTATCTGTATGACAGTTATTAGTTCTTCACAGGAGCACAGAGACAGACAGCAGCTATGCAGCAAAAGCAAGCCAGCCATCATGAAAGTGGATTGAGAGCGGGCGAGAGAGATTCAAAGTCAGCAAAAAGAATTTTGTTCATTGTCTTGGATTATAATGGAGAAGAGAGAAGGAGGGCTATTTCAAACAGAGAGGGGAGGGAAGTGGGAAGGAGGTAGCATTTTTATCAAATGACGAGAATATCAAAGTTTTCCGTCAAAGTATTCAAGTAGCTATGATGATTAGTAACAAAATGGAATTGAAATTTGTCTACAGGATATCACGATTTAGTATAGACTATTATCGTTCTTGTTGTAAGTTAGAAGATACATATTGTTACCTAACTATACATCGGTCCAAGCTGGTTATATAAATTTAACCACCTTGGCTATGTATTATACAGACACTTACACAACTGCGATTCCTTAAGGTAGAGATAATACGGATCAGCTGGCCCAATGCTAAAAAAATCCCATTCAAGAAAATTATGAAAAAATTAAAATGTTCTCCTCTACATCCCCTATCAATAGCTAAAATATCATCAGGTATACAAAAACGAGCTAGTTTTCGAGTTATTAATTTTTAAAGTTGACTATTAATTTAACATAGAGAAATGGAACTTCCATGTTAAATTAGTCAATTTTAAAAATTCATAACTTGAAAACTAGCTCGTTTTTGTATACCTGATATTTTAGCTACTGATAGGGGATGTAGAGGAGAAAATTTTAATTTTTTTCATGATTTTCATGAATAGGATTTCTTTAGCATTGGGTCAGCTGATCCGTGTTATCTCTACCTTAAAATTGTTAAAATTAAAATTATCAAATAACCAAATCATATTAATATTTAATATATGTGACGCAAGTGTAAATATAAATTAAAAAATGAAAGAAAAATAAAATCAATATACAACGTAATAAAATAATATTATGTTACATCCATAAAATGAAATTACTATTGACTGAAAAGGCTAAGGTAACTAATTAAATTGGAATGGTAGAATAAACTCGATTCTATTGTATCTCAATTGTAAATGTGATTGCATAATGTTGCCTCGATTAACATTAATGTCATTAATATATTATGTTCTATAACAGAAACGAGCCGACCCTCTGTGTGTAAACAGCACTGCAAGTATCAAGACGACTATATATAAAAGTTTTCTTCTAAAGCAAGATTTTTGAACTATACTGTAATTTAAAAATCTTGTTCTAAAGAATAACTGAGATTCGGAATTTGAATTATGCATCCCTATTATTTATTTTGTTCTTTACTGATAATTAAAACTTAGACAAAATTCCAAATTAGCCAGTTAAACATAGGACCAAAATTTCACGATCTTTGTTCTTTCAAATAACCTAACCTGTTGTCATATATTTTTTTTAATCAACACAATATTTTGTCAGCTATTCATCCCGTATCGAGGTGTTATACATGTATTAATTACCACAAAATAAGACATGATCACCTAAATCACCTTAGTGATTATAATGTATATAAACTGTCGGACAGCAATTGACACACAGCTATTGCTTTGTTTCTGCACAATGCTCGTGTAATTTTACATAATACGCAAGCGATATAGATGCTTGTATATTGTTATTATCATGGCTTCACGTACATAACACATATCAGCACCTTTTATATATAATAAGTACTTTGTAAATATCAATAATATGATAATACTAGACGTGTGACTTTATAATAAAATATCAAAAACTTCTCTATTAGAACAAGGTAATTTCTATTTATAAGATATATTATATTTCCATTTCTAGGTCCCACTGATGCAAACAATAATCTTAAATACAGTACATGAGAATGTATTCAAAAGTATACGTCACACGTACCTCATCTAGCGTAATCAATTTATTTTTTATTTATATCAATTTTTACCGTATCGGCAATTTAGCACAGGCCCACTAATAGCGGCGGCACTGTACATATTATATATATATTAAATTCATGGTAATCATATATTCATTATATTATTATTATATATAAGTCCATGCTATATATATATTATATATATATACATGTATAATCCAACATCGATTGAGTACATAACACAAATTCATCAAATTAATGTTATTTATTTTCATTTCTTAATTAATGCATCAACAAATATAGCAAAGTTCTATGATATTAAGTACTATAATTCATTACAGATTCCACTCTTTTCTTAAAATTGACTTTTATAAACATTGAGGAACCCAACGAGGAAATATAATAATATTATATTTTGTACCATAGCGTCCTATAATTTAATTTATTACAGGTCACTTTGAACTAATGCTCTATGATAATATGACATATATCATATTCTATATATAACTATATAATAATTATGTATAATTATACAGTAAAGTAATAATAGATGAACCAGGACCTCCTTCATTTTACGGTGGACCTGGATGAACGAATATGGACGATTGAATTTTTTTTTGTTCTATTGATTAATGAAATTAATTACGTCAAAATGCAGCGATAGTGTGGGAGGATGACGTAACGAGGGGGCGTGTTTGCACAGGTTGAAGCTCGATGGATTGCCACTCCGTGACGTGGTGCCAGGCAGGAACGCACGACGGCGTGACGCAGACAGGAACGCACCCTCTCTCTCTCTCCCCACAGGCACCACAAGAGCAAACATATCAAGCCACGCACCACACGTACATTATACATACGTATCAAGTAACAAGCACGGACAGCAACTCGCGCATAAATATTCAAGCTTACAAATTTGATATTCAAATTAGTATGATATAGTTTCAGACAAGGCTAATTTTCTCACTCAAATATCTATAAATATATAAGGCTGATTATGTTCTGACTATATTTTACATTTCAAATCAATTATCGTTTACAGTTTATCAGTATTAAAGCTTGAATGACTAAAATTATATTTTCTCCCTTTCTTTTAGTGGTATATAAAATTGATAAATACCGAAAATATTTTGAAACTTTTTTCTCTTGGTTTACAACAATTTTTGTACATCGCACTATAAACTTCACAAGCACTCGCTCTTAACGCATATTCACGATTCAAATATTCAGTTTTCAATTACGACATATTGGCAATACACATATCAAGCTGGACCATCAACGAAGGGTCAAGTTTATGTGGCTTTCAAGTTATGGCGTCATAATTTGCTTCTGCTGGGTGTATGTGTATAATTTTAAAGTAAAATAATTATTTAAAGTTCTGTAAGTTAAGTTGGCACCCCTGTGAATACTTAATAAAAAAAGATAGGGCCTAGACGCCTATTGACGCCTCCAGGAGACGTAGCCGCCCTTTATATAATTATTTAAAAATAGTTTTGGGACTAAAAAAATCTGAAAAAACTCAGAGTAGCATAATTTGGTACCCTCTATTCATTTCTGCAATAAAAAAATTTCACGCAGGTTGTCCATTTGTCCATTATATGTTGAGATTCGAAATAGTTAACCGCTTCACAAAAATACATAATTATATTTAATTTTATATAAATACATATTATATGTATTTATACTTCGTCGCATTTATATACTGATAATTCGTATATAGAGAGAAAAATATAAACGAAGACAACATTATAATATGACATGGTATGGAAAGTGTTTCAATTTTCTTCATGTCTATATAGCTCAGCCTTTTGACTAAACCAAGTTATTACTTTCAATAAAATACCATCAGTGAGTACGCTCTATATCCTTTTCCTCATAATTTAAAAAAAAAAAAAAAAAAAAAAAGCTCCATCTCGTGTATACTTTAAAAGATTTTCATTTCATTTTTAGACGAGATTAATAATTTCTAAGAAAGATATTTACATCACTCATTCATAAAGAGATAAAAGTAAGTGCTAACACAATTTAATATTTCCTTAGAAATAAGTGCATGCATACAAGTTGTATAATTTATTTTCAACAATAATTCAAATATTACAACGTAATTTCATATTTATTTTAAATTTACAAAAATGTATGTACAATATTACAATAAAATAAATAAAACGATCCGAGAATATTTTTAACCCAAATATTCTTTCGCTTTTAAAATCCCAATGTAATACTACAGGAACTACAAAGCAATGATAATTTAAAAAAGCACGTATATACGCTATAACATATTATAGTATTCAATCAAAGAAGGATGTCATTTGTTAAAACTGAATGTTAAAAGGAATACGATACAAGATTGTAATCCAGTAAGCCCCATGCACGTATATGTACGGTTATCTGTCAACTGTTTCAAACATTTTAAAAATCTATACTACTATATCTAATTTAATTAGCTGCAGGGAGTTGCAATATTTTGCTTAGAAATGTTGTAAATTGCAATAAGCTTATTATTATGTTTATATTTATTCTATAAAACCATGCACTTCATAAAAGCCTCTATTACAGTAATGCATTGCTAAAATGATTTTTATTGAATTATTTTGTTTCATGTTTTAAAAATGCATTGCTATCATAATCTAAAATGTGTGTGTATATATATATATATATATATATATATATATATATATATATATATATATATATATTATTTCGTTAATCAGTTATACAGATATACACACAAATTCAACATCCTAATAGTATTAAATAGAACAGAAGATATCATATATCAGCATAAAATAGGTAATATATATGTATATTTTTTCCTATATATATTATATAGATGCCTTTTAATCATGACAAAAAATGTTTATTTTTTAATTACTATATGTTTTTAATATTAAAAAGCAAGGTTTTTACTTTTTAACAAATATAAAGTATTATAATTATGTATTAAAACTTTTTTTTTTTTTTTTTGTGTATACGTTGCAAAAAGCCTGCAGTAGTTAGTATGGAGCTTAAGCTATATAGCTACTAACATTTCCCTTGGGCGTAAATCAATCTTACGCTCGTTACCTTTTAGTAATTAGACGTAAAAGTTAGCGGATGGAGTTGAGATTTGAGATTGGTGTTGCTGGCTTGGTTTTCTCTGAGGGGGGCGTGGCAGGGGGGAATAGAGGATTACCTCACTGATTCACACACCGACTTCTACAGGCTCTTATTTACTAACCACTATAATATTAGGTACTATTTATCCCTTTGGCTCTTCGCTTATTGCTATAACATCTGTGATGCAAAATTAGCCTCTTCGCGCGTAATATATATTGGTAATACCTGGCGAAAGAAAATATGTCTGTATATAATATCGCTCACCTCATACATACAGGGATGAAAGTGAAGAAAAAGGAAAATCGACTAAAAAAAAAAATATATATAATATAAATTCAGCCCTATCTGTTTTAAAATACTATGTTTTTATATCTTTAGTCAACATTTATAAGTTTGTAGATTTTTTCGTGATTTCGTCTTAACAATTATATATCACACGAATTAATTAAATGGTGTCAATTGCCCCAAAATACCAACCAACCAACCAACCAACCAACCAACCAACCAACCAACCAACCAACCAACCAACCAACCAACCAATTAATTAATTAAATGTTACAAATAATAATTAATTGCAGAGCACTGAGAAGAATGATATAGGATATAGGACTACTAGCAGCAGTAAAAACATAATACTTCCTGCAGGAGATGGAAAATTTCATGACTTAATTCAGCAAATTCAAATTGATTTTCCATTGAATTGTGTTTTTGGAATGAACCGTGTACCATCTAAGTTCAACATTTTCTTAAACCTTTCTATTTTTATTTACGTATTTTTTTTATTATATTGTTTGATGGTTGCATGTAAAAATATTTGCAGTACTCATTTATTTCCTTTAATTTAAATACTCTTTTATAAAAGAAACGAAACATATTAACTAAAAATAATTTTAAAAGTCTCTCTCTCTCTCTTCTCTCTTTTAGCGTCTCGTTCTCTTCTTATGGAAAGCAATTTCTTTCCAAAAGCTTTCTCTCCATTGAAGTGACCAATCAAGCGGAGCTATGAAGTCAAAAAGATATTTAATTAGATTTCGTAGCGAGTGGAATTTTACTCTCCCTCAAAACACACTCATATTACGAATCTTTTACATTCTACAAGATATAATTATACTGTATACATACGGTTAGCGGAAACAAAAAAGGTCGGGGGGGGTGGGGGAGAGACTTATATAAATTAGACATGCTTTAGGGACTACTTTTGAAGTAGGAAAACCCTTTTGGTTTTTAACGTTTTAACCCATACCGACTGCCTAGCTGATAATCAACATACTAGCGTGCATGATAAACAATTTTTTTTTTCATTAAAGCATTACAACAAAACGTGCCCAATATTATATGACGTGACTGACTTATTTCTTCCAACATAAATGTACAGTCGCAGACAAATTTAATGGGACAGTTCTGCACCAATCGCTCTGTTCCACTCTTTATACTAACATCATCAATTATCATCAAGTTAATGATCTATGACATAACTTAGCGAATATTTAAATTGTCAATTAATAAAATATACATTATAGTATAAATCACGTTTTAGCTTTATAATCAGAGAATATAAATATACTATAATATTTATATTCTCTGCTAATAGTAAACTCTATCGACTGTTATTATTTTTGTAAATTATATAGCTTCAACTTAAAATATAGCTTAAATGATATATTTAAAAGAACACCTGATATTACCATGTATTATAATAATAAATTTAATTTCTACGATTTCATTTACAACCCACATCTATTCTTCTTGTTAGATTTTAATTTACTAATTAATTTTATCTCTGCTATCCCTATACAATTCAAATAACCAGATATGAAGGAAAAAAAAAAGGATTGTGGGGAGGTTACTTATACAAAGATATAAATTTTTATAATGTAAACTGTACTTTTGAATTGCAAATATTTTATATAGATTATAAATTACATATATATTTTATATCAAATTAATGGCAATGCATACATATAACATATCTTTATAGTTATTTTTTTTTTCTTATTACTATTGTTAAGATCACGAAATGTTCGATGTATATACTGGGCGCTGACCCCTCTTGTTATAGAAAAAAATATACTTTAAATAGTATAATTATTATAAAAATAAATAATATTATACTGTATATTTATGCATTTGTGTAAAGTTTGTCGTCATGCATTGGTGACAATGGTTCGTAGCAGCATAGAGAAGGAGGTGGAGAAAATGAGAATGACGACCAAGTTGAAGAAATCGATGCCAACAGGCTTCAGCAAACATACAGCATGCTTATACTCTCTTGCTTTATATCTAGCTGCTACTACTATATATAAAACATTACAGCTGACTAAATGGTACACTGGAAGTGGTGTATATATATAGCAATAGTATATTATAAAAGTGCTATCACGATCTTAACTAACATCTATGATAGTATAGCCACACCGCAATACATTATTACTAAATTAACATTTTTTTTTCCGGAACTGGAATAATATATATATTTATTTATAAATAACGTATTAAATAAAAAAAATATTACCGTAATATAATATATATATATGAAACATGCACTATATATTCTCTTGAATGTTATACTTGCGCACAAAGAACTTCGTAGCATTCATTATAATATTATAACATCTGTATCGTATATCTACATAATTTCATAATACATTATATACTGTGATACAAAAAAATCATTACAATATTTATATTAATAAACTATACTTTTTGTACTCGATTATTAACATCATAGCACGCATATACTTATGTATAGCAAAATAAAGACTTCATGTATGGTCATAAAACTACTATTATCTAGGGACATGACAAAAATGTGTTAATTGCCCCACAAATCCATCTAAAGAGAGTAATTTTATTCTTATATACAACGCTATGTAATCCAGAAGATGATCATGGTAAACTTTACGGTGTTCATACAAATACTAATGTTACAGAACCAGTTAAATATAGTATTTAACTTCCAGCATATACTGCCATGCAGGTGCTTCGATATTTTAAAATGTAAATTTAACTATGCATATATAGTTATATACAATAAATTACACTTTATAACATGTTTTTGTTTCAAAACATTATTTCCCGAGATACATTTCTGTACCGAGTTATTTTTTCTTTCCTCTAGTTAAATGAGGCAAGTCGAGGTTACGATAACGTGAGAATCTGCATCTCCTCCAGTTAAAATAATGTACAGAAAGAAGGTGGTGCTCTCTTTAGCTGAGCTGGTGTGAGAGAGTGAACGAGCAACGACTTTGTACTGTACGTATACGAGTCAACGAATTCCCCGCAGAGAAAAACATCCCGGCTGAACACAGAAAACCTAAGCTAGCAGTAGCTGCAGACACACATCTCGCAGCTTTTGACCCTGTGCTGCGATTAAAGGGATCAAGCAAGAGCTTTTAAGGTCAAAGTTGAGATCGCAAAACGAGGAGGAGGCATCACAAACTAAATTTAATACTTATAACTTAAATAGCACAAGATTTGTGGTTTTCTTGATTTAATTTATATAATTTAATAAGCTGTATTAAATGTAATAATATTAAAATAGTATGAAATGAAATTTCAATAAATAATGATGAATCCTTTAATTTAAAATAATATAAATTTTAAGTTTAAGGGAGAACAAAAAAAAAAAAAAGGAAGAAGAAGAATAACATAAATTTTCCGCTGATCCGTTCTTAAAAATAAATATACGGGGAGTGCGAAAAATAATTTCTTGGAGTAACTATTATAATGACACGCCTTTAAGTGAAACTTTTGTTTGTAAAACTTACCACCAGCATTTCCGAAGGCTCAAGAACGAAGCACTCGTTGGGTCGCCGCGTGCTGACGCCGCTCCGCTTGCCGAAACTGCACACACAAAGAAAACACATTTTAATTTATGACAAAATGCAAATTCAACTATTATTTATAGTGCACCGCCCATTTGCTTGCTCGAGTTAGTCAAACATTTCTCTAATCAAACAAACACACGAGACATTTGCAATTAGCTTGTCAGGTCTACCGTGAATACGAATAATTGGAATTTACCTTTCATAATTAATTGCCTTATTTTCTATTCAAACACTAATTATAGATAGTTTAGATACATTAATCAGTGAGATGTAAATATTGAATGGAAATACGTACCGATATAAACGTAAAAAGTGTATATATGACAAGTATGACACCCATTGAAAAAGATTAAAAATTACAACTCTGCATGCATGAATCCTTATCCATAACATAATATACGTATTTGTTTAATAATTCACGTATATACGTATACGTAAATCATTGCGACAACAAAAGTAGTCGACTTTTCTTATGATCCGCAAAAATAAATGCTGCCGTCCGTCCTTACATTATAATATTTTCTACGACACTTTCGGTACAAAAAAAAAAAAAAAAAAAAAAAAAAAAAAAAAATGGGATATAAATAAATTCAGTTATTTTATCACAGTGCAGCAGATTAGGATCACGTCATAAAAACATCATTAAAACCATTTTTAAATTTCTAAAAGAACAATCTTGGCAAACTCACTTTAAAAGCACCATTTTAACATTATGTACCTTCAATAGTTATTTATAAAATAGGTTGATTGTGTTATTATTATTATTATTTTGTTTACTCTTCAAGGAACAAAACAAACACAGTAATAGTACTACGTAGTTACGGAAAAATATAGATTACACAAATATTTTAATAATAAACTCCTATCCATCAGATTGTCTAAAATTTATGATTTCCTCCCAAATAAAATGTTTCATACTCAGCGAAAATTAGTTTCAATTAATTTATAAAGAATATAACATTACTCATTAAATTGCTTCTAAAGAATATCTTAAGGATGCGGTAGTAGCGATGTCTCAGGAGATTGATGGATCTGTATATAATTATGTATGACTGATGGCGTTTTGTTATTTTTTATCTCGTGCATGTGAATTATAATATAGTGTGTATGCATATGTTATTTATGAATTATTATGATAACACTCATGTTTGTCATACCTAAAATAAAAAAATAAAAAACTTAACAAATATATAAATTCAATTATATTTTTGGTTATAATCTAAAAAATATTAATTAGTAAAAATTTAGTATCACATGCGTCCCACAGCTGTGAAAATGTAATCTTTCCATTTTCCATGGTCTCAATCAATCAATCAATCAATCTTCTCTTAAAATGATTAATTGAAAAGGTGTCAATACAAAGTTGAAAGCTTGAGACAAACTGAGATTGCTATATAATATAAGCTTTATTATATATTTGATATAAGTGATGCTGCTGCCTATACAAAATCTATGACGTAAACACGGAGGTGGGGAACAAATAGTGTTATCACACTGTACGAGGGACGAAACTTTATCCTTCATAATATTCAACTAAAAACCTTTCTTTCCCCTTCACGATAAGGATAGGATGGTATTAAACCTCACACCATTCAGATCCGACATCTTCGTTGGACACTATAACCACATCAGTGGGTATCGCATGCATCGATCCGCATTTATTATAATATGTCAAACGTCAAAGGCAAATTTAATTATTATAATAAAATTAACATCCATCTATATATTGATTTGATTTTGGGGCAATCATCAACATGCACATATATGCCCCGTAATATTAATAATTTGACAAATAATATTATATAATATAAGTATAATTAATATGTTTAAATTTTAAATATATTTTTATTAACAAACACGGAGAAAACAATAAAATTGTCGTATATAATTAGAATGATTTACAATTTAAATCTGCGTACATTATAACATTATCTATATAAATATATACACACACGTATACCAGTACAACAAAAGTCAAAACCAATTGACTAAATTTGAATTACCATGTTCAATAACCAAGCCTTTTTTTTTATATAAATAATATATCCAGTACTATTTTCCATAATAATTGTATGGAAACACCAAAATATTATATTATAATATAATATATTAATGTGTACATTGTATAATGTTTGTATTTGTAAGTTTTTAGTTTCAACATTGCTAATTAAAAATTGCAATGTGGTAAATTTTAATATTCTTTCAATGTAGTGGTAAATAGTAGAACAGGGCAATAGGTATCATAAATATAGGTATTATGTATCATAATTCGAATGATGATCCGCTCGTTTGGACTATAATCCAGTATTCATCCCGGAATATTATTTCCTTTGCAAAGAGATGGGTCGATGTATTAAAATTCGAACGAAACATTGACTGTATTGACGAGGGAAATGTCCAAAGCGAGGAGACGTGTACAGCTATATTCAAAATGAATGGCACAGTCTACTAACAGCCCCGATGTCCCACTCTAAACAACAAAATTGTATTCATTCAATAACATTAATTAATAAATTTAAAGTTACGACCCATCTACAGTTACATAATTCTAATACACATATAATATAATTATGATATATATGCATGCATGATTGAGGCTATCAGCAGGTGTACGTGTACATTCAGCCTATAATATAACGAGTAAAAATATATAATCATTAATTATATAATATAATGTATGTTATAATAAGTAATATACACACATAATAATATATTATAAAACCTTAAATATACAGCATAATCATTAAATGTGCTCTCTCAAATATGAATTGTATCATAATTTAATTACATTTGAGCTTCACGTTTACTCATTGATAAGGTAGCAAATATAGCAAGCAATTTATATATCCCAATATAATCTTTGGCTCTCTCTCTCTCTCTCTCTCTCTCTCTCTCTCTCTCTCTCTCTTCAATATGAACCAGGGCACATTGAGAGGAGGATGGATCGGTTCGCAAGCAGCTGTTCACCGTACTTGATACGCCATCCACCAAATAGCTAACACGAGCCGCGCTATATAAAAGACAAACAACTCACCAATTAACGAGCATCCGATTGACTAAAAGGGATTTATTTAACTCTTTACGAAAGGCAATTTGAGCGCCTTTACACTTTAATAAATTTAACCAATACTTAAATAAAATAATAAAAAAAAAACACTTCTAAATTTAATGAATATTTTAGTAAAACACTTGTTGGTACACGTATGTTATTTACAATAAATGAAAAATAATCGTAAACCAATATCATTGAAAAAAAGCAATAAAAAATACAAATGTATACGTTTTTAATGAAAACCTTTCATGAAAAATATTTAAATATATTATGTAGAAGACTATTTTTTTTGTGTACTAATATTTAAGTTTCCAGTACAGGGAATGATTTAATAAATAGTACATAATTATTATATGGTTTATTTGATGACCACCTTTATGTTATAGTAGTAAAATTTATCATAAACGAATTTCTGCTTTAATGTAATAGTAATGTAATTATTTCAATATATCATTTTTAACTATCTATCTATATATTGTAATATATATATATATATTATACTGATGAACGAGAAAACTAATATATTAAACAAGAGAGGGAAACAGAGTATTTTTTTCATATCCAATAAAATACATGTATGTATACTTTATGATTGTATTTGAGTGCTCTACCTATGTATACATACGATGTTTCATTGATCTATAATGTGTAACATATACACGGCAGTCAGCCAGGTAAACCGTATATAGCAAGATAGAGAGAGGGAACAGTTTCCGCGTGGTCCCCTATGCAAGTTGTGACAGTCGGCAGCCAACCAGACTTTATTTACTTTAACAAGGAATGACTGAAAAATATATACGTTGGACTTGATGACTGGCCATATAATATATAGTCGCCATGCCAGCTTATCACAGTACACAGATATAAGCCTTAGGTATATTGAAGGGTATAAGAGAGCTACATGGTTTTACAGATAAGAACGATTTTTTTTTATACACTGTAACAACAAATTGCATGGTAAAAAAAAAGAACACATTTTCTGTAAATTAAATTTAAATATACTTTATGCAAAACCAGAAAATTACAATGTAAGGTAAGAGTTATTTTTGTTTTCTCTAAACGTTGATAGTAATCTTTATTTCAAATATCTACATGCATGAGACAGTTCTTATGTCAGTCTCACACCTATAATTATAATAATTATTTAAGAAATTTACGTAGAGAATTTACTAAACACATTAATATTCAAATTAAAAAAAACGTTGATAAAAAAACGTGTAAGATGCATGGGACGTCAGGCAGCTCTTTTCGCCACCTTTTGAGTTTAACGTTCACTTTAAAAGATGTTTCGCTTCACAGCCACATCCAATGTAATTTATATCGACCCTCTCCACACATAGCCGGCGTTATGGCAAAATTTTATTTAGAACAATATCTATAAAATTCTTAGCATGCGATTTTTATTTATGTGTGTAAAAGGCATAATAAAAATTATTTTACAGTCATTTTTAATACTCTCATTTCATGTTTTTACTTTATTTTCTATTCCTTGTATTATACTTTCGGCTCTTACTTCAGTCATTTAACTTGAAATTAAAACGTTCTGATTTTTTTCAATTAATGTAATTGAATTCATAATAATGTTATAATGAATATATTTGTGTTCTTTATTAAAATTTCTTGAGACAAATTTAACTTCTATACTAAAAAAAAAAAAAAAAAATCATGCAATTTTCATTAATCGTTTTTTGGCACCTTTTTATAAATGCTGCAAAACATAATGCACGTTATGCAGTATTAGAAATATATGTAGTTAATATATATAATTATATACGATATAAATGCGGACGTATAAAAATTACACGAAATATACATCACCAGCAGAAGCCAATATAATTATTAACATTATTATATCAAGGGTCTATTTATAAGATCTAAAGCCGGTATTACACGATACAATTTTGCATGCAATTTTTCCTTTCAAGAAAATTTCATCTCCATACAAACAAATGGATTTCAAGTTTTCTTGAAAGAAAAAATTGTATGCAATAGATAGAAAAATTGTATCGTGTAATACCGGCTTAAGAAAGAAAGATAATCAAATTTAATATTTTGAAAGGAAAAGCCTTCTTTATATACAAAATTACAAATACTAATAACAAAATGTTCTCCTTTGCGCGTTCATGCATGCAGTTCAAAAGGTATAACATTATTATTATAATCATGAAATACCATCCTTTACCCGAACAATAAACCGGCATGGACATAATCAGAATTTACTTAAAATAATAGAACGCATATTATACTCTTACAATTATACAATTCATAATTTATGCCCATGAAAATAAAGGTCACCGACATCAAAGTAATGATGAGGAAACAATTTTACCAGTAACAACATCACATCAGATGAGACATGATGCTAGAGAGAGAGAGAGAGAGAGAGAGAGAGAGAGAGAGAGAGAGAGAGAGAGAGAGAGAGAGAGAGAGAGAGAGAGAGAGAGAGAGAGAGAGAGAGAGGAGAGAGAGAGAGAGAGAGAGAGAGAGAGAGAGAGAGAGAGAGAGAGAGAGAAAGTGGGGAGGGAGAGAAATAAAGACACACTGCATGGCATCCTGCACGCAAGAGAAAATTTGATTGTTGTTGGCACTTTCAACCCACATACAGTCAGTTGAAGAGAGACATTACGTGTGTATGAGACCTTGCTTAATTTTATACATCGACAAATGAGTCCTGACGACAGTACCGGAAGAAGAGAAAGAAAGACAAGACAAGGAAAGCGGAAACATGACAATAACAAACTATATCATAGCAACAACACTTTGCACCCAACTGTTGCAGCTTACCAGACTGAGAATCGCCTCCTCGGAATAGAGGTGGGTGCCGGTGGCGAGCCGGGTGGATGGAACGAGGGCGGCGGGGTGCTGGCACGAGGGCACGACGCCGAGCGTCCTGCCAGTGCCAAGGGAGGCGCGGGACACGACACCACAGGCGAGTGCATTGTACCGCTCGACTCGGGCTTTGAACTGGCCGCTGATGACTCGCAACGCAGAGCCACGACGCGCGGGATACCGGCCGCACCGAACGCGGACACTGCCGTACCTGTGACCATTGCTGCACTCCTTCTTTCTCGACCATGATGAAAAGAGTTCCAACGCCGAATTGGATCAAGTAGAGCCTGCTTTCTTACTGCAGGAGGTGGAGGAGACGAAGCAACAACTTGAGGACTTGTGGTGTAAACGACACTGCTGGTGGTGTTGGTGGTAGTAGATGACGAAGAAGGAGGAGGCGGCCGTTGGATTCCGGGCGTGTGTTTATACATGTTTCTTTGTCACGACCATGGTAACGAGCCTACTGTGACGATACATTATGGATGGAAATAAATTTAATTAAATAAGTGATAAAATGTATAAGATAAAAAATATTATCAAACAATAGTAAACAAAAAATAGAAATGAAAATCTTATTATCATATTAAACATTGCAACTAACTTTGATGCACTGGAAATGTAGAACGTTAATAGTTTAAATTATCTATTGTTATTATTTATAATTTTGAGAAATATTAATTACAAAAACAAACTTAAAAACAATATGATTGACTATCAAAACCTCAAGAATTAAATGTAAATATAGAATTGAAGTAATTGGGATATATATATGAAAATAATAATACTACTGTTAGTAAAATAACCGAAACAACAGATTTAGAAACAATCAAAATATCAAAACAAAAAACCATTATTATGAATTTATATAAACACACTACCGGATTACTAAACTAAAAATTACCTTACTCAAATTGTATCATCTTTGTAAAATTATGACACTGACGAGCGAAGTTTTGTAGATTATAATAAAAGTTCTTATCAAGTTCGATGATTCACAAGTTACACGTTTTTTTCCATTATAGTGTCTTCTTTTTCTTGATGTTCTCGCTTAGTGTTATCCTAAGTGTCGATGTAAGTAGATCGCCGCGTGTTTCTTGCCCCTGCTTTTGCTGGCGACCACTCCGGTCCGCAACCCGCACAGCACTCAAGTGACTGCAGGGAAGGCTGCTGCTGCCTGCTTCAGTCGGACTCTCTCTCTCCTTCCCTCCCTCTCTCTCTCTCTCCTGATACTGCCAGGATATGAGCGCGAGCGCGAACGTACTCTCTGGTTGGCTGTAGCTTTAGTACACATAACAGGCAGGCGCGGAACCCAACAGCCACGTCGGGATCAGGAACACCAAACAACAACAACAACAACAACAACAACCGATACCAGGCCGGCTGTATTATAATTATTATATAAGAACAAACCCACTAAATTTTACGAAGGAATATAATATGAAGTGGTGCCAATCAACTACAATACAACTATAAAAAACAATAATATAAAATAATTATATTGTTAATACATTATTAATTGAATTTAAAATAAGTTTTAAAACTTCCTATATAAGCAACATATTAGTGCATACATAAGATAGATTACTGTGATAAATTCGTAGTAACGCATAATTTCAAGATAAGATTAGATATCTAATGAAATGAAGATAATTGTTGAAATATAATGTGCTATAATATTATATACATATTATATAATATATATGGCTTAGTGTAAACCTTTAACCTTAAAAAAATAAATATCAAATGTATCTTTTTATTTAATTAGTTCAACTTTAAAACATGTAACCCCATAATAAAATAAGGCATTGCTCATAATAAAATTTAATATATATAAATTTGAACTTTAAAAAAGAAAAATGTAACCTTTTCATATTATAGCACTGCTATAATAGTAAGCAGAAGTAGACCGCTAAAAGTGCAATTTTATCGCGTTTGCACAATACGATCAAAACAGTCATAATTATGCACTGTTAACAATGTTGAATATTTTAAGTTAAAATAATTTGTCATGCAACCATCAAAAAAATTATTAATCGTTTATTTTGTTATACAGTTCATTTTCAATAATAAGACCAATAAGTATTTATCAACAATCTCCTTCTTAATTAAGACCTGTGAAGTTTTATCCGATTTATTCGATTTATCCTCACTAACCCAACATGGGTAAAAATAAATAAATAAATAAATAAATAAATAAATAAATAAATAAATAAATAAATAAATAAATAAATAAATAAATAAATAAATAAATAAATAAATAATATATCCATGGCTTCTTGTTTTAAAAGGTGCTATAATATAATATAGCTGAGCTACCATTTTTTTTTTTTTTTTCAAATATTACGATCTAAAACAATGATTATATCGTTCGTCAACTGCAGGGGCATCATGCAAATTGTCCTACATGAATGTATGGCAGTTTGCATATTTACCAATACTGCAGGCTGACAAGGCATTATGTTAAATTATAGATGCAACAAGCATAATATATAACTGAAAGAGGGAAGAGGGGATTTGTCACATCAGCATTTGCATGCAACGTTCAAGAAGACTTTGTCTTTCTCATAACAATGGCCATTAGCTTAATTTCTCCTTGATGTCATTGTGTGAATTTACGTGTGACAGATACAACAACAAGTCACACCTCAGAGTCAAGACTACTGGCTGCACAAGTGCGTGTTATATTCACCTCTATATTATATATATTTTACCCTCCCTCACTATGTGCAGTGACAAGGAGATAGAGAGAGCCCTGTTGTTGTCGTGGCAAATTACATATTATATTGTGACAAATAAATTTCAATCGACTTTTTGTTAAATTCTTACTTCGTTACTTTCTCCATTACAAAAAACTCACAATGCGTTATACAATGATAGGATAAACGTTATTATAGTGTTTGTAATATATTATATTTTTATTATTATTATTATTTTAAACAATTTAAACTCTGCTCTCTTTAAAAAACTACCAGTATTATTTGGATACTTCAAATTAGTATATTAGCGCATTAATATGCTGTAGTAAGCTAAAATTGTAACAAATTGTAATAGTTTGCCACGTCTACTTATTAAAATCAAAATAATCTAATTCAAAACCAACTGTCTCCATGACTTTAAAAAAATGCAATATATCCTATATTTTCAAATACTTTTTTAAAGTCCGTAGACAATATGTTATCTCTATCAGATGACGTCTGTTTAATTAATTCCAATGTGCTTTTTCCGTCATCGGTACGTATCATACAAGTACAAGTATAAGCGTTCGAAAGCAAAAGTGTGAACAAAAGAGTTCACTTTCGAACGCTTATACTTGTATGATACGTACCGATGACGGAAAAAGCACATTGGAATTAAATTTCCTATATCTATTGCAACAGTCTTTGTCACACCGACAGTTATCATGTTTTTAGGCAAAAATTCTCGTTATATTCAGGATGAAATTCAAAATTTTAGCACATATAATAATTATGTATTTACTCAAATCAAAACAACTTTTCTAAAATTAATAATGACAATATGTATAATCTTCATCATTAAAATATATTACTACGTATAGAACTGTGTGGAAAAGTGTGAATGATTTAATAAATTAAAGAAAAAACTTATTAAAAAAATGAAAAAAGAAAAGGAAAAAAAAAATAAAAATAACGGTAATATGTATTGAAAATATCATCGTAAAGCTATTACCGATAACTGCATGGGCAGAGTGAAAGAGACAAACTTATATATTTTTATATATAATATACTTCATAACGAGCAGAAAAATGACAAAGTGACAGTGATTATAAACTGAACTACTTAAAAGTTTGCTATGACGTCAAGACATGATATATAATATATATTATAAAAATATATATATGTCAACAAGTTATAATAACAAGTTACTGTCAGATCAGTGTGAAGTAAAAAAATATTAATAATTTCCAATACTTTTACGTAATTATTTCAAGCGTGTTATAAGTAAAAGTATGGTGACACTCTGTTGATAGGTTTTTGCAGCTTGCACGGGTATTCAAGGAGCTAAGAGTATATGAGGTAGGCTAGCTTGCAAATAGCATTGGTAGGCAGGCAGGCGCGGCAGACCTGAGCTGGAATATAGCTTCATGCTCCTCTACCATCGATCGAGGCACCACAGCCCCCTACCCCCTGCAACACCACCCCCTCTTCAGCCAGCCTGAACTGGGGTGCGGGTGGAAGGCGAGAGTGAGAGCTCTACTTACTATACGTGGAGATCGGCCAAGCCTACTGCCATCCACCATGTACCCTGTACACTGCCGTCTGCCTGCCTGCGTCTGCTTGCGGGTTGGCTCTTCATGCCTTGTGTTTCTGTTAGCTCTGCTTTTTGCTTACTTTGCCTTGCTATTACCTTATACTCTATACTAACTCTCTGTCAACTTATGTCTTCTTTGTATATATTACATAATACTCTGAAACTTAAAGAAGCAAAATGTGCTAAGGTAAGCGAAGTAATGTAGATGAAAAAAAAAAAAAAAGTTATGGAAAAATAATTTACAAGAAGTGTCTTCTTGTGAACTGTAACAACAAATATTATACATATATATATATGATGTATAATGCAAGGTATTTTTTTTATTCTCTGAAGATAGAATATGTTAAATAAACTGAAATATTATGAATAAAATAATTCTTTTGTGCTCATGTTATTGTGTATTTTAGAAAAGTGCAATTTTTTCCCTCCAATTGTCATCTTGTGCAAGAAATTGCATTCTATATATAATAACTTGGCACTACAAATGAATCAATTTTATGTAATAATGTTTAAAGTGTATAAATGTTAACATTTTGTTCAAGAATGCAGTATATGTAGAATGAAGAGATTAATTTATGTTGTTGCCTTTGAATATTAGTCTAGGCAATCCAGGCTGGCGATATAATATATTAATGGTGAGTATCCATCTTAACGTCACCAGCCATTTGTGCCTCAATTTACTACCAAGAAACGATTAAGCGCACGTAACATACAGCACAATCTTTCGATTACAAATTGTTAACTCCGTAAGTAAGTTATGTTTTCAAGTTTAAATTAACGTATTGGCACTTTACGTTTGCTGCAGCCATGCATGAAAAGTTCATTTTGATGAAAGAGTCTAAAGAATTTCACGATAGGAATATTTAAAATTTAGCTCAAAAATGTTAGTTTTATTAAAACTATATCATAAGATTCAAATGACATTTTTTTTTTTTTTTTTTTAAGTTTGAATTTTCATTTGCATGTGACTTGTTATACCGTATAACCAGGAAATATTTTCTTATTTGTTTCGGTAAGAACTGAAATAACATTTTATGATGCACACAAATCACTTTCACCTCAAAATTTCATCTGAAATGGATGGAGCAGCTGTGACTGAGCAAGCCAAGTGATGTGTCATGTTCGACTGAAATAGTAATCAATCATCAAGTACTCGTCCCTGCAACTTTCATCATTCTCAAATTATGTACAACACACACACATAGATCGTTTTGCTTTGCACGTGAAAGGATATAAGAAACAAGATATTGATGGATATTTAATTCAAAATGTATAATCTTTTTAATGAGTTTCCAAATATAATTTTGTTCACGCATGCAATAATTATAGCAAAATGTTTAATATCAATTAAAGATATAATTCAGTCATACCTTCAACACCAAAGAGATCATGACCATGCAGAGACCCTACAGAGACCTCCATGTCTTATGATGGCCAGGGATTTGATCAGAGCTTCACTGTAACTGAGAGTGACGGCGCTGCTAAATGTTCGGCACGGCCCCAGTTCTTACTGGCTAAAATTGCCCGCGCAGCCAGCGAGCACCGGGCCGTGCCGCTGCGATTTAGTGGCGCCGCCACTCTCAGTTACAGTGAAGCTCGGCCAAGCTGGTCAAATTTCTGGCCATAAGACACGGAGGTCTCTGTAGTCTGTAGGGTCTCTGATGACTAGCCTCTACACTCTATATCTTGTATAAAACAACAAAGTCAGTTATAATATAACATCAAAATTTATTATCGTTTTTATTTTTTTTCCGACATATAAAAAATAACTACCAATCATGTTAGAATCACAGATGCATTGGTTAGTCATAAACAACCTTCATATTTTTCACTTTAATATTGTTAGAGGATCTCGAATTATATATTGAGATTTTTTGTTTAACTTGTTATGAAGTCTTTACAGCATGTTTCATTATATAGTTGCATGTTAAGATGTATGCAATAAAAAAAATCATGTTCGTAATTTAAATTGACGTCGATGATTTCAACTTTTCAAAAGTTTTTATATTAAAGCAAAGGTTGCACATTATTCGGCAATTTATAAAAGTGGACAAAAAATTTGGAGCAAGGGCTAATGCTAATCTTAAATGCTACAAGATTTGCAGAGAACATAGAACTCGCCATCAATAGGTGACATGTAAATTTTGAAGTGGATCGGTCTTAACAGTTTTTTGAGAAAACTGAGGTAGAAGTTTAACATTGGCCTTATGGACGGAAACCGGAAATGGAGCTATTGTGAGGAAACTGCCCCCTTGAATCTGCTCAAACCATTAAGCGCTGAAGTTTTAGAGCATTCTCGAATTTTTAAAATTTATTTAATTTGATTCCGTCTTAACAGAAATTTCCTTTGACTCGCGTAGTAACTGCATGAGGTCAGTCGTTAAGATAATAAAAATAATAAGTGAAATTAAATGGGACTTTTTATACCTTTGCCGGTGTGTGATGCAATTAATCCACTGTTCCATATATTATAGTATTTATGTAATGTACTAAAGTGTTCGTGCAAGTCATTAATCACTTTACGTTTTCACAAAGTTTCGATAATCACCTGTTCTCTTCTTCAGGTGAACGGAAACTACTTTTTGTTTTCAAAATATTGTTAAACTACGAAGTTTAGGGGGTGTTTGACCGTTGTTATCGGCAAAGGTAAAAGTCAGATTTAATTTCATTTATTATTTTTATCATAATGAATATCCTTTGCTCGTCAAATATTATATTAATAATACTAAATATTATATTGACAAACCTTAGTAGGCAAGTTAATATTCCCTCAGCACATTTGATTTGTTTTTACAGAATTTTTACAGGATTGACGATTTTTTTTCTTCTTTTTTAGAAAGACTGATATATTTAAATAAATTTGATGGGGGTACTGACCGGTATTTGAGTTAGCAATGCTAGTAAAAAGTACTGTGAATTCTATGAAGAACGAGCCCTATTAGAGCATATTCTACGACAATTTGCTGATTTTATATGATTTTTTAATGACGTCACAGCGTTGCTTCTTAAATGAAAATTTATTATGGTACGAATTTGAAACCTTCATAATCGTGATTCTAGCACATAAAAATCCTTGCAAATGAAGTTTTGGTTACATTTCAATATTAATATGATATTTGGCAATGTTAACTGATCTATTTTCCCATTTAAGATTTAATGTTGTGACGTCATTTTTGAGAAGTTTAAAAATTCATATAAAATCAGGAAATTGTCGCAGAATGCTGTAATAGGGCTCGTTCTTCATGAAATTCTCGTGCCTTGTGAAATGTTGACAAAAAATTGAAACTTTATTTTTTGGTCAGTACCCCATTGTAATTAATGTATGTATATTATTGACTTGTCTTTCAGAAAGATTAAAACATTTGAATTGAATTATAATGAGCTGAGTATAGGTTTGTGACATAGAGTATACTCACGCTGTTAAAGCCTATACTTTTATAACAGGTTACATTATTTTCAAATTGAAATCACTTTTCAGTATACATTACAACATTACATATACGGTATATATATATTATTATACGCAACATTATATAAATTATAATTACTATAGCTTCTATATACTTCGAAAGTATATATTATATAGGATTTATAGGAAGGTAATTGCAAAAGTTCTCGTTTATATGTAATAACAAATTGAAATTCGATATTATTTTCATGTCCTATACACATCAGTATATATAAGTCGATATTGCTTTAATATAACATTTACAAGATTTCATCGAATATAGTTCAATTTAAAAACGTATTTGGTTACTAGCAAAACATTATCGTATTTCTATTAATATCGTTGTATAACGTTATTTGCTTCAGTTAACATTTTCTATTCTGATTTAACAATATTTTCTTACAAGATGCAACAACTTATAAATAAATAAACATTCATATTGAATAAATAAATAAAATAAATCACATTTTTACGCTAGAGAAGGTTTTTAACGACATGGAAAATATAACAATTTATATTACTTAATTTAATAAGAGTTTCTAGAATCCTCACAATTGTCACTGGCTTATTTAAAAATCTTACATAAATGTTATATAAATATTAAATAACACTTTATATATTATACATTATTATATAGTAAAAATGCACCTTACAATTCATCATGTCGCAATATGTCGAAAGGGTACCCGAGTTAACAATGTATCCACCTCATGTCCATATTATTTGAAGTCTCTTCTCGCCTTTTTTCCTCCTATATTTTGCACGAGGGAGCATCTTCTTTCCTCTTAGTGAACACGAAATGTTAAAAATATTTTCTTCATTTCATCCTCATTTTGAGCAAGAAAGAAAGGTGTGTTTCTAAGGGAAAATATTTAAGGTTTGGAAGTTGAGCTGAAGATGACATATTTCAACAAGGGGGATATATTCTATGTACTGTTTATATACCTAAGGTGGCTCTTATTAGGAAGATTGCTGCTAAAACCAGTGCAAACTTAGAATACTTCTAATATTATACTTATTTATATAAATAAAATACTGATAAAAATATTTAAAAAAAATAAAACATTATTAGATTTGTTCAAAAAATATCTGTATCAATATTTTTTACATTTTATTAGATTTCGCTATATATATATATATATATGATTCAAAGTGTATATGAATGTAATCATCTAATATATGCTATCCAGCAAGTCAACATTGAAAAAGTTTATTTTCATGGCAGATATCTGGACCAGTGATGTTCGAGTTCTACAACTAATAGTAGGAAGTTCTATTGAATTAATCGCACACTGATGCTAGAGGATTTTATCGTTCACTGGCCCAGCATCTTCTACTTTGTTCATCTGTTACACTAGGTGCCTTTACTTAAAAACTAAGTCACACTACAAACACGTGTGCACAAACGTAGTACATAGTAGTATATTTTTTATACGGAATACGTCGACAGCTTAGTAAAATTGAAGGCAAAGCAGTGCAATAATTTTTACAGAGTCGCGCTTATATATTAGATGCAATACATTATGTGAATAAGAATTGCAAAATTATTTTATTCTTGCATGGGTTATTTTAATTTTTAAAAAAATGGTTTAACATTAATACGTGTAGGTGTCGAGACACCACGAACCTAACCCTTTCTCGGTTTGTCGGAGGCGTCGTGAACTTGAACTTTTCGGGATGGCTAGACTGGGTGCTCATCTTACCTTTCCCAAAATTGGGGCGTACAGTAACATCATTGAAAGTTCAAAATATGATTGACAGCAGTAATCATGGACGATATTTATATAAAAGGAAATTAATTAAAAGAGTTCATGTATGCTAATATATGTATTATAGAGAGACTATAATAGAGAGAGTAAATGAGACATGCAGAAGTTTTATACGAGCATTCTATATTACGTCTATATAATGTTAGGAATGCAATATAATCACTGCACTGTCATCAATGCACATGCAGGATGAAAATATAGCACACTATTACGTAAGAACAAATAGATTATATAATATGTACCGCTATAAAGCTGCAGCATAATGTCATTCCGTTGGAATTAAATTGTGCAGAATGATATATATTTATAATTCGATAATTTCTATAAAACTATTTCACTATAATATTATAAAATTATAAATGATTGATGGTTTAATTTGACATTTGACCTCTTTCTATCAAAACATTATTTGCTTCATAAAAAATAATACCATGGCATTATGATGCCTTTACTGAGATAAATAAGGTTTCTAACTAACAACGTTCAGTGCATTTCATTTAATTTGACTGGCGCTAACCACGGTTACTGAGAAAGCTGGATAACTTTCTGGATAACTCTTTCATGAATAGCCTCCATTACAGTTATCAATTACAAACACTTCGTACATTATATAGAGCTAAATAAACGTAACATCAGACATCACTATTAAAAAAAGTCGTGAGACTTCAATTCCATTTTGTGTGCACGTCTATATATATATATATATATATATATATATATATATATATATATATATATATAAATATATATACATTTATTTATCGATTTACGCAATTTTATACAAAAATAGTAACAAAATTTTTGACATTGAAAGTTGTTGTTGACAGAATTATGGCAATATTGCAAGTTTTATAAAAAAAAATAGGAATAGCGAGCGATGTGCGATAGATCAAGGGACAGGAGGTGTATAGTGCGCTCCAGATAGGTGGGCGGGGTGGAAGTGGGAGGGGAGGGTGGCCGCCAAGCCAGCAGCCTGCCTGTTGCGCGGGTTGCCTTTTGCCACAACCGCGTGTTCTTGTTGTTCCGCTCGATAGATAATAACTATTGAAGCAACTTTCTACCACATATTAAAACAGTTTCTGAAATTTCAAATTACAAAGGGAAAATTTGCTTTGAAATATAAAATTAAATCATGTCATGATATATTTTATACCCCAATTAACAGTTTGTAAAATAAAATCTCCATTTAAGATTAGGAAAAAAACAAAAATAAAACGATCTAAAATCAATAGAATAAGTGGACATCATGCAATTGTAATAATTAAATAAGAATTTTTAATTGAGCTCATAAGGCAACAAAAGAAAAGAAAAATCCTCTTTTGACTCATTGCAAGTGTGCATGACTTCAGCCATGCAGTAGCAAATGCTCTGATAACATTCGTAAGTAGACTCGCTCAGGTAAGAACAAGAGTAAGCAACTTACATTTTTTTTTTAAAGTAGGTATCCATACATCTCTACATTTGGAGAGAAGGGTAGGTACTAGATAGTATAGCGTATGACTTGAACAAGGCTTAGATGCATGGGACTAAGTTAGGTAGGCAGGTTAATATAGTTGTTACATATTATTATATATATTGCAGGGGTCGCGTCTCAGGGGGCGATAAAGTGGGCAAGCAAGGGAGGGAAGGGAACCATTTGCTCAGTGCTTTGCCACTACCGGTTCAATTTAAGCTACTCCTGCGTGTCAAGGACATGCAACACATTCAGCTTATAATACGAGCTATATAGCTCATGAATGTGATACACACGTATATATACGTCAAAGTACAAAGCCTGTGGTGCTCTGTAAATCCTCCTAACATCCCATACACAAACATATAAAATGATTTTACGTATAAAATAATATTGCCTAAATTTTGTACAAATGAAAAGAAAAACGGAATTATAGAGATTTGGAGACTTCAATGCAATATAATTTTGCCATCTGTGTGCGTAGAGTTATATAAGGCATATAATAAGCCACTTGGATGTTGACTCACGTTGTAGGGTTAAGGTAAAAAAGATTGGAACACTTGGCATATATATATATATGTTTGGAAATATTATTGATAAAATTAAAATTATTTTGTACATTTTGCTTTGTCAAAATGATTATAATTGTGCCAGAAATTAATTTATTATATCATAATTTATATTATATAATAGTATAACATTACGAGATCCTCCACTTTGATATTACATAACATAAAATACTTTAAAACCTCATTAGGTTAATATTATGTTAATATCTTGATATAATAGGATTTCACTATTCTCTTCAATATATTATACAAAGTAAATTAATATAATGCCTCTTCTATCAATTTCATTCTCTAAATATTACAAAAGCATCAATTAGTAAATTACTTGCAGCAAATCTTGCAATATACCAAAGCACAAGTGTTAATTTTTATTGAATTGTAAAATGAATATCCATCCAATTAGCTCTTGACTGTTAATGTATAATACAGTCCTTCACAGAAAAGTTAACATTTGTGTAAACTATGGATGTTAACCTTTTTGTAAAATGTACACCTCGAAACAGCTTGTACGAACTTCACCCCTTTTCTGTTTGAAATGCAGTGTAGTGAACTTATTTGAGATGGCTATAGAATGTGTGCTCCCTCAAATTACAAATCTGTATCTCTTTGTCTTTCGGATAAAATTAAGTAAAGTTTGTGGTATCCCATCATGTACAATATACTTTTGACATATAATGGACAATTTTAAAGAAATTGCTGCTGCATACTGCATATAAATGTTGCAGATTGCAGATTATAAAAATGCTGGTAAAATATAAAGCATTCATTACGCTATATATACCTATATACAACTTTGCTTCATTTATTTAGCCTTGTCAACAAAGTAAAGCGACGTTCATAGCTTTGATACCTGTATAGTAGTAGTATTAGCTCACAGTCAGATCAGCAATATAATGTTATATATTATTCTCCCATAACGGCAGTAACTTATACACAGTATGAGTTTGCGCTGTTCTTCATGATAAAAATATAAAAAATATACCAAAGATGAGGTTGGATAGAACAAAAACTTTAAAAACAAAAGAGGCGATTGCAAAATGCATTAGCATTATGAAATACCTTCGAACAAGTAAAAATTAAATTATAGTATTAATTATTCAGATTTTTTTTGCTCCCATTGGTATCAAACAATAGAGTATTGACCTCAATTTTTTTTACTGCAGAAATGAATAGAGGGTGCAAAGTTATGCTACCCTGATTTTTTTTCAGATTTTTTAGAGCCCGGGAACTATTTTTAAAAAATTATTGAAAGTTCTTTTTGTGACGTCACGAGACGCCGCTCCTTCAGAAAAAGATAGGACTTGCCGCCGCGTGACGTCACAAAAAGGACTTTCAATAATTTTTTAAAAACACTTCCTGGTCTGTAAAAAATCTGAAAAAAATCAGGGTAACATAACTTTGTACGCTCTATCTATTTCTGCAATAAAAAAATTTCAGGTCAATACTCCATTACATTAAAAAAAGGGGAGTTTTACAGTACACATATCTTGGAAAGTTTTCGATACCATGATAATACATAAAATAATGTATTAACAATGTTTATTATCAATGCCTCACTCCCGTGTGACAAGTTAATCCAGTGCAGATGTAAGAAAGAGGTAGCTATAGGACAGCACCACGAGATTGTTGGGTTGCCTACTTGCAGGATAACGCTCGGCTGTTTACCTCCCCTCACTTCCCCTACTGTTGTCAAACCGTACGCTCTAAAGCATTGAAAAAAAAAATATATATAGGCTACGTTTTTTTTTTAATATTTCTCAATATTTAAGATATCTCCCAGATATTGATCACGTGGTACACGTGACGTCACAAAATATTTGAAGAAAAAAAAAAAACGATATTTTGATCAGCTGTTCAGATATTTGACTAAATACCAGAGAATTTTTTTCTGGTTTCTCCAAGATATTTTTTCTGATATTGTGACGTCACATTCAGTGGAGGGGGTGAATATCTGAAATGGAACTGGAACGCGGAATGAATAAAAAAAACGATATTTTCAAATATCTCAAATATCAGATATCTGAAATTGGAATAAAAAAACGTAACCATAATATATATTTATAGAAAATTTAACTTTGTTACCAGGTTTAGTTCTTTAAGGACACAAAAATGTAGCTTGGGCATTCTTTATAAACTAGCAGATGATATTGAAACGATATAGATGTAATAACTGTTGTCTATAATTTATAGTTAATTTTTTTCTACATTTTCCCCCTTACACGCTGCTGATGCAACACAACAATATGGCGGGGCAGGTTCCTGTAAAATATGCAATATGCGTTAGTATGGTGACATCACGTGGGTTTGGCCTATAGGAGATAAGAAAACTTGGTTTGATGTGTTTAGTACTTTGAATTGCAATGCATTTGAATGAAATAATAATCTTAAAAAAAAAAAAACTCATTTTAATTGTGAAACTACGAACGGAAGCTGGAATCATCCAATATCTACGAGTACTTTCGTCGAATCACCTGACTGATGATATTTACTCATCAGAGCAAAAACAAAACACCATAATAAAGAAAAACTGTACACAGTATAGGAGAGATATGAGAGATATGGTTGTATATAACTGCAAGAAAGTAATTTAACATAAGTTATTTTTCTTAATTTAAACATTCTTAATTTACATTATAAATTATTCTTGGTAGATAATAACTGCAATAAATTTAATTATTTAAATATTCAGCCTTTATTTTATGAAAGAGTATAATCAATACATAAATAATTGACAGTGTACCTTGGTTATTATTGGATATAGAGTAAGTATAAATTGCTTGATTGCTTTTCTTATACAGCTATGATCATCAGTCATCAGTGCACTTTCCTATGAAAACACGGTTCATGGCACTAACAGCTAAAATAACTATAAAATCTATAAACTATAAGGCAACCGTATACAATAATAACGCAAGCGCCGATCTAGTCAGCTTACATTTCAGAAATATCATGGCATGATTATTGTATTCCAAGTTACATTAATATAAAAATATATAATATATTGTATATTACATTATACTTATTACGGTACGTACAGTGGATAATTTTATTGTAATATATAATAGATTATTAGAATTGATAATTGATCCGTCATACGACCATATGACTGCATGATTTTGACAAATATGCAAAATGTATATATAATGAAAAAATATTATGTTCTGTTATCTGTTATAGAACTTATATATATATATATATAATATACACACACACAATGGACAACATACATGAAAAAAATTTATTGCAGAAATGAATAAAGGGTACCAAATTATGATACTCTGAATTTTTTCAGATTTTTTTGAGACCCGGAACTATTTTTAAATAATTATTGAAAGTCCTGTGATTTCAGTTGGCACCCCTGCAGCCTTAATAAAAAGGATAGAGACTGGACGCCTATTGACGCCTCCAGGGGGCGTGGCCACACTTTCAATAATTATTTAAAAATAGTTCTGGGTCTCAAAAAAATCAGAAAGAATTCAGAGTAGCATAATTTGGTACCCTCTATTCATTTCTGCAATAAAAAATTTTCATGTATGTTGTCCATTACATAACAAAAACTTACAGCGAATCTGACATTGCATGGAGTATTGACCTCAATTATTATTATTATTTTTTTTTTGCAGAAATGGATAGAGGGTGCAAAGGCCCCGCCTGATTTTTTTCAGATTTTTTTTAGACCAGGAACTATTTTTAAAAATGTATTGAAAGTCCTTCTTGTGAGCGGCGTCTCGTGACGTCACGAAAAGGACTTTCAATATTTTTTTAAAAATAGTTCCCGGTTTCAAAAAAATCTGAAAAAAATCAGGGTAGCATAACTTTGCACCCTCTATCCATTTCTGCAATAGTAAAAATTGAGGTCGATACTCCATTGTTTGACATTGGTGTGTCGAAGTCAACTAACTTTAACGCCTCGTTGGAAGAGCACAAATATATTTTGGTATGATTTAAATTTAATTATCATTAATTTATATTTACATATTATTTTATTCTTTAAGTTGTTTAGAATAAGTGTCCACGCCATCCATAACTTTAAAAAAACATTTTTTTTTATTATTTATTTCACGAATAAATTCAAAATAATAACAATGTACAGTACATTACAGTACGTATACACTTTATTTGTCAATAGCACACTCTGTATAATAATTATGACGCAGACTCAATTCACAAATAAATATTAATATATAAAAAAAATGTTTATGAATGAATATTCATTCACAAAATTTTATTTATTTCATTCAATCTCTTCATACTCAAATTTATTCTAGCGTTATTATCTCAGGTAGCTCGGCCGCCATTATCGCCTTCCAGGTATGCAACCAGTTTAGACACGATTGAAAACCATAGCCTCTTTTGTCCATTGCATCAGAAAAAAAAAGTGGCAAACTGCACATAATATAATATTAGTAGACAGTGATTAAATGCACCAAAACTGCATCCATAAACTCATTTGATTTATTACATCAGGGTTTTTATTAAAAAAGACCATAAATGGGAAATTATTTTGGAAATAATTCATAGATATTGTCATTTACAAAGTATATATTATCAAGTATTTACCTGTCTATGCCTTGTGAAGTGATATGACATTTTATGTTATTTGCTTCACATATAATAGTATCATTATCGTTTGAAAGGTAAGCATAAATTATGTTAGATTTTGACCGTATGCTGATAAAAATATAATATTCATAAGCTTCTTGATTCTGCGCATACTTTTTGTGCGACAAAGATCGATAATTTAATTGAAAAAAATTATCATCGTCAATTTTCAAACTTTTTTTTTTTTTTTTTTCTTTCAGCTAGCTGAGTAATTCAGATCTTCATTGAATCTCGGTGTGTGTTGAAGGGAGAAGTGAGAGAGGCCCAGGGAAGGACGCGAGTGCACAAATGATGATGACCCAGATCACAACAAAGCCGCTCCTCCTCCAGCCTTACTTGCTGCCATGAATATTCTTGACGTAACACGGACATCACCCCATCTCTCCCTGTATATGATAGCTCTTATATCATTTCTAAAGTTGCAGTCACCAACAGACGTTGACATCGTCTAATATAATAATATTATAGTATAATATGCAAAAAGGTGTGCCATTTTCCTTAACATGATATTTTTACACTTTTTTGATAAGGGATAGAAAGGTAATATTATATTTAAAAACTAATTAAATGCACCTTCCTAACACGTATACAGTATAATATCTACATTTAAACTACATACTTGTAACTCTATTTATCTTTATATTGTAGATGTGGCGAGATGAAAAATAAGACGGTATTGTGATTTCAGTCTTGAATCATCTCTAAACGATAGAATATAAATTATATAAACATATTTCTATATATAATAAATAGTCGTATCCAGTGTTTTATTTTTCATGCGTCTTGTGTTTTTTTTTTTTTTTTTTCACTATCCACAATATTTTATATTATAAGTATTATAACACACACACACACACATGTAATATTTATGTACGCATGAATAGATTCTGATAGTCGTCTCAAAATCGAAATTGGAAAATTGCAAGAAAATTTGGTGCTCTACTACAGTTAAAATGAACTTCTATTATGCCCATAATACCTAATTTCTTCTAATTAGGCAAAAATAACAGTTACGTCAACGAGTTTGCTGTTTTTAATTGTTAATAGCATTTAAACTTAAAATTCTGCACGAGGGAATTATTATATAATATACCATGCATGCAGTATATAAAAACATTTTATTGATATTATTGTATAATTGAAAATGCCAGCGGTTCTTGGAATGAGATTTACAAAGATTCTCTTTAATAATATATAATAAGGATTTATTCTCCAGGTAAATAATTAAAATGAAATTACTCCACGTACACTATAGCTGCGAATTTTCCACATCAATTAAAATTAAAGTAAATGGAAAGCAATATAATATACTAGAATATGACAATATTACGTGATATCAAATGAATTTCATTGTGTTATATATATTATATACAATGTGATGATGAACAATACTCAAAATTATATTAGAATTAATTAAATTGTTTTCTATGACATATATATTATTATAACATGTGTATAGACAAAAGAAATGAAGTTAATTGAGAACTTCATTTATAATTTAATAATGAACTATTTTAATATGTTCGTACAAAAGAGGGAAAATGAGATTTTGTTCAAGAAAAATGTTACCCAGATTATAGACAAATGAAAGATAATGTGCACAGTATAAAACACACATTTTAAATGAGAGGACTGCGAGAATTCAAACATTTTATGTCTATATAATTATACTAATTTTTAATTTATATACCCGTGCATCGATCCGAAAATGAGATACATTTTAAGTAAAAAAAAAAAAAAAAAAAAAAAAAAAGTTAAAATACAAGATATAGCATTGCTATAAAAAAGAAAATATTGCGAGAATTTCAAACTTTTAAATTAATTCATAATACATCAAATCTAGCAAACACAATATCTCAAATTCTAAAGAGTTATGGCCGTAAGTTGCAGCCAATCTATCTTGGAAAAATCCGACAATTATCCGAGAATTTTAATGTTAATTAGTAAATAATCCATAGATAAACTTTTGATATTATACTGAATTGATTTCTTTACCACGTAGGGAGGGTCTGCGGGGTAGTAGTACTGTCCTCTCTACACCACGTGGTTTCTCTACGTACCTGACTTCGTACTTCCCACGTGTGGTCAAAGCTTACAACTCTCTGCCTGAGGATTCTAAATTTCCTCTTCCTATTACTGTTTTGCCCGCCTAATTTAAAGGTTGTAAAATGTTATACTTCTTATTATTGTATTAAATATATATATATATTTTTTTTATTGTATATATTTGTATTGACGAAGTAGCTATTTCTGACTTGTTGGTGGTTGATCACATTGTGAATGGGCATTTGCCTTTTTCAATCCACCATTTGGGTTATTTATTCTTTTTTTTTTCTTGTCTTTCCCTCCTATTTTATGTATTTCTTAACCCAATAAACAATTATTATTATTATTATTATTATTATTATTAATAGACGAGCGGTGGTACAATTCAATGCAGATATTGCGCAACCAAATGAGATTTATACTTGTTATCGTTAATACATTATTACAATAAGAATCATGAAATTGTTTCAGAAATAATGATATAATGTAAATAAATTTTCAAGTGAAAACGTAAAATAATGGATTTATCTTCAATATTTATATAACGCTTTTAAGTATGTACTATACGAAGAAAAATGCAGGCAACATAATATTTTTATAGTATAATTTATACCAACAGTAAGAATATTGCATAATATAAATTTTAATGCATTACACTACTTGTCTTCTTCAAAGAACTATTATAGAAGAGCAAAATTAATCACGTGCAGTTGTGTGCTTTATTGCAGCAACCTCTATCGATGAAAAAAATATATAATATAATATATAATAATTATATTACACATTAATCTGTGAGCTAATTCATAAGCAAATCAGTAACGAAAACACAACAAAAATATAAAATCATATGATAAAGTGTATGCCATACAGTAGAAACGCATTTCACTGCTGCAAATGATGCAAGTGCATTTTCACATGCATGGCCAGCCGGTATAGAAAGAAGAAGTAGATAAAATTTTGTTTAATTCACAACAAGGCGAGGGAAGGGGAATTGTTATTTCTCCCTCCCCTTTTCCTGTTTCCTGTGTGTAAAACCGTGGATATTTTTTTTGAGGTCATCATTCTCTACAAAGCCATGCTTTTTTTTTTTTTTCTTTCTCTAGCCTCGTAACAATATAATTAAAGAGGCAGACCTAGAGTATAAATTAAAGACATATCACATTATCATGACTTATAACTTTATATTTCAAATTATGCGAAGAAATTTACGTTTTCACTACATATTATGATCAAATTTTTAACAAGGTTTTATTATTTCACGATTTTATTCAAATTCAAATTCTTATTTATTCGGCAACAGTTACAGAACCAATGACCAAATATAATAAAGTCAATGATACACAACATACAAAAAAACAACACATAAAAATGGTACTAATAAAAAAATGACTATAATATAAATCTAAGAGAAAAAGAAAAGCACAGTAAAATAATAGTCATGCACAGTAAAAAGAAAAAAAACAAAAAAAATGCTTAAAACCTTAAAACAGAGCATTCATCAGGTTGATCCGAAATTGACATAAAGAAGAGTTGAGTTATTATTACTATAATCATGCACATTTTGCAAGTTTTGGTTCTGCAGTTCTGCATGCAGTTGCAAACAAACTATGTAGACATTATCACCTTCCGCTCCAAGAACTGATACTAACGATATGCATGACCGTTGTATTGAAACTTTTAATGAATGTTACGTTGCTATGTTGGAATTTTTAATTAAATATTATAAGTTGGATCACGAATATATTTTTTTTATGTTTTTATGTTTATTTTTTTTTTCAGCGCAAGAACAAGGAGCATAGATATCATCCTTGCGCAAGAATAATGAAATAACTTTACAACTTTTCTAATCGCGCATTGAGTTCAATATTTTCTCATTGTTTCTATGCAAAAGTATCAAAACTGATAGTATATTATGCCATGGATATTACAGGACATATAAAATTCATATTGTACACATTTGGCAAGAGAAAGGGAGGATGATTTGAAACACAGAAGACAATTTCGAGTTGAAACCGAGCGTTTTCTTGAGATCTTGGCTTGGTGCTTGTTTGCTTGTTTCTTGCTTGGTTCCGATTATAAATTAAATGGAGTGATGCATTGTATTTCATGATGAAAATTCAACACAGAAAAGGACAAGAGAGTCCAATTGTTGAAATTGGGTATCCCGAAGTTTTGATGCAGGTTCCGTTTATTGGCCCTCCTTGCGAAATAGCATTTTGTTATTTTATAATACATAAAAAAAATTAAAATCAATCCCATTGCAAATTTCAAATATCTTGCGGAGTTTTTTTCATACTTTTGTTTTGTATGTTCAACTATTAGCTATTGTTTTTTTTTAAATAAATAATAATTTGAATTTGAATAGGTAAAATTGGCGCTTTAGTGTACGAAAGAATACTATTTGGCTCGATAACATTAAAACGATGACGTAAGTTAACAGGACTTTTAATTTTTGCATGGCTTATTAAATATATTTTGCAGCATGCGCAGTTATACGCGACTATTAAGCATAACATTTAAAAAGTGTATCTTACTTAAATGCTGGAAACATAGTAAACTATAATTGACTAATAATGATGTATTTCTCAAAAATATGTCAATAAATTAATCGATTAATATTTAATACAGACGTTAAAACTTATTTTAATATATATACAGTTAACTGTCAAGGTGTGTACTAAATTATTTACATCCCAAATTAAAATGGTCGATCTTCATAATATTACCATTCTTAAGGACATAATTTATGTATCAAAGTAAATAAAGAACCTAAAATTAGAAATCTTACGCTGTGCTAGAAACACAGGAGTCAAAATTACAAGGTTTTTACAGCTTTCTAGTAAAACTATTTATCTCTATATTTTACCCAGAATTAAGTCAATATTCTAATCACGACTAAAATGGCTATTATACATTGGAAGGAATCTGATGGTTGGTCAATTAAACATCTCTGTCTGCTTCCGACAACAATGAAATGGAAGCTTATTTTTTACAACTGATACAAAGGAAATTTGTTGGTCGTAATTGAAGTTGATCAAATATTAATCCTTTCAATTTGCCTAATATATAATAGTTATTGTTTCATTGTAAATCAGTAGAATATACACAATTCTTAGGATTATATAAAGCAAAGAAGCTTTGATGTACACTCAGACCCGAAATGGAGAATGTAATGCAATTAAAATCCAATTTTAAGAAATTTTAGTAAACATTCCTTCGTCATTTGAGTGAATCTATATGAAAAAGGGCAATTAAATGTATAATCCATGGACTGTTTTCAAGAGTGGTTACTGCATGCGAACTGAGAGATATATATGTTTAAAATATATAGGGAACCAAGTTTAACATATGTGATTAATAAAAAAAAACTCAAATAAAATAAAATAGGGACGATATCAATCGTTATCCACAAGGGAAGCTGTAACTTTTTCTTAGAGATTCTTATATTATAAAAGAGGCAAAAACACGCGCGTTGTTGTATACTTTTTACGTTGTTTGTAAACCCTAAACTGATGTGTAAGTTTTCTGCACTCAATTTCCTAATGAATTTCGATACAATACAGAAAGTGTACACCGGGACTGCAGACTGGGTTTACATCGCATATAATATTATATAAATATAATCTATATTGTGTATCTTAAGTGTACATCAGTTTAGTCTCAACGAGAGGAACATTGCATATTTGCTACACCCACAGTTCTGTCCCATATATATTTATGATTAGCTCTGTACATAAGAGTTAGAATTTATTTTGCTGACGCACCGGTTCAACCAGTTTCTCCTGATTGGCGGTCAAGTGCGCGGCGACTGAGACTCTGGTCGCGGGGCCGTCGTATAAGCAGGCAGGTATATACCATGTATCAGGAGGAGACATAGCATCAGCAAGGTGTGGCGAGATGAAGGAAGCCAAGTAGATACACTACACATAGCTGCGGGAGACAGACGATGTTAATTTGCTTGGTTAGCCAGCCATTGGCAACACTTGGCAGGTTGCTGGAGAAACAACATGCATGCAGCTAAACAAGGAGTGTTGGACGAGAGGAGTGCATACAGCCAGCAAGCAAGTAGCCGCGGTCATACAATATACATTGTTGGCAGTCTGCTGTTGTATATAATATAAGAGGTTAGTTGTCGCTAACTGCATGGATGGATGCTGCACAAGTTTAATTACTGCTGCCTTGTATAATATTATCTTCCGGAGCAAGTAATATACCTGACAAGGTCTAATGAAATTTAAAAGAAAAATTCGAGTTATATTACTTCATGCATCTAAAACTGCATGTTCAAAGATTTTAGAAACCTCATATGCAGGCTTTTGTCCGTAAATTAATGACTTAAAACGAGCCATCAGAATAGTGTACTTACTGTACATCAAGCTGCTATTATTATAATTCAATTTGTTACAATCTTTTTTAACACTATTATTTAGTTCATTAATTTTTTCCCTGTATTTTTCTAATATAAAAAAGCAACTTATTAATATCAATTTAAGTTGCATACAGTTATCATTTTATCAATATAATAATTATTATAAAATATGATTTATGTTATATAAATCGAGATTATAATATGTATTATCTAAAATCAGTCATAAGTATGCCAAATCCGTTAGCTTACTCCTTTTGGAGAATTCACTTATCATCTGCTTTTATTCCTTGTTTCATATATTTTAACCATGCAGTAACCGGAAACGGAAATATCGCTACCTTATGGGCGTAACCTCAAATTTGTTGGACTTAAAATACAAAGAGGAGTGGTAAGAATGTTACTCGTGATAAACTGCCAAGATGGATATCGAAAATCGTTGGAGAGAGGGGCTCTGTGAAACCACCGTAATTTTCTATATTATAATACTGCAGTGTATAACTTATTTATATCAGATAAAGCTTAAAATATTGTGAATACCTATAACACACAGACTACCTAAGCGGACAACCAAGGAATGTAATATTTTCCCTCCAAGCGGGACTAATATCATGACACATTCTTTGCTACAGGCAATAATATTGGAGGAAAGTCAGAAACGAGCAGCCAATATATATGCTTCTTTAGTAATTTGCTTAACATTACTTATGGTCAATGCAGATTTCAGCATATTTACTGCTAAAGGTTTGCATAAGATTCCAGTTTACAGTTTCTGCATACATATTAATATTAGATCTGATATTTGAGTATGTCATAAATATATATGTGTGTGTGTGTAAATATGATGAATATTGGATTTCTATATATCAACTGCTTTGAGGCAATTTAAATAACTCAAAAGTCACAAGTACCAATGTACGTGCAGTATTTTTATGTGAGCACCACGTTAAGTTGCAGCTGAGCACCGCGACATAATCACGTTGCACTAGAAGAGATTGCCTATACCTGCATGTCTGCAGTCATCAACGATTCCCATAATTATAATTCTTAAGTGCAGTCGTGGAGAAGAAAAACAAGGAGCTTCACGCTCTTGATCTTCACTTGCTTTCATTTAATATAAATAGAAATAGAAAAGAATTAATTATAAATAATTAAATTAAAAATATACTAGATGAAAAGCTTTTGCCCGTATATAATTATTATCCTCGTCAGTTTAAAAGTTAAAAGTCATGAATAGTACATATTTTGTATTACAGTAATTTAAAAATAGAGTTAATTGCATGGTAAATAATAATCTTATGAAAAGAGGTTAGAAGTACATTAAATTAAAAATAATCTCTATTTCACATAATTTCATTCTGCTATTTTATTAACAATTAAAATATGATATTTTAATAATATGATACATTAAAAATATCTTAACAAAGCCATGAATATATTAGCAATACATTATATGATATTAGTTTACATCAGTATGTCATCCAGCAGGGTAGTCTCAATTTTACTTTTGCTTTGCTTACAATTAGCTAACAGAGATAAAGACAAGTAGTATATAGGGATAGGGGTATTTAATCGAGCCATGAGCAAACTTGTAAAGGACCCATGCCTGTATGGAGACTTCAAGTGTTCCCCGGCGGGAGAATTTTCTCCGTAAGCTTCCATGTTAGAAAATTAAATTTTTTCTCGGTAAATATTATAGCTATTAATTTGAAACTATCTCTTATACCTCCCCATTTAAGGGTCTTCTGATAATGAATTATGAACTTATTTTCCTCTAAAAAAATTCTTTGATGCCAAAAAAAAGCGATTTCGAGTTTGTTTGTTTTTACATATAGGTTTGGATAGGACGGTGGGAACACCGCAAAATCAGCTGACTTGGTAGAGATTACTTGAGTATAAATTTTTTTCAGTACGAAGAACGTCATCAGTGCAGTGACTCGGTGGGTCGATATGCATGTAGCATAATTACGTGTGAGAGCTCGTTGATTTGCGGTGTGCTTGCTTGCTGACGTGTCTAGCAACTCACGGATATGACGCATGCATCAACAACTATACTCACTTCACGCACGTATGGTGAGGAACAACACTGGAGACCACCAAACTTTATAGTCTCTCACTGGCCATCACGCTTTAGCCTTGACTTTAATTATATCAGTAGCAGTGGCGGCGGCGACGACGGTGAACCAGTCTTATATATATATTATTATATATATAAAAAAAGGACGAGATTACTATAGTTGTATCAGATCTTCGCTCGATGTAGAATTAATCTGTTCTGCTATAGAATGTTGCCTGGACCAGTTTAAAATCATGGACGCGGTTTAGTACTATTTTTTTTTTCTTACTTAAATTTTCACCTTGAAAAATAAACAAAATTAATTTTATTGCGGGGCTTGGTTTTTCAAGTAAAATTAATTTGGTAATGTTGCAAAAAAGAGCTTTAAATATACTGTATATAATATTAATATACTTGTCTTATAGTGTTAAGTTATAGTTATAACTGACAGTACTTTGTGTCATTTTCAATACAATTATGCAGGAATACAATTTTAAGTTATCAAAACGTATATAATACAACAAATTCAGATAAACAGTAAACGTATCTCTATAAATGATCCATTTACCTAAATGTAAAATGTTTTGCACAGATTTAAGTAAGAAAAAAAAAAAAAAAAGTATCATAGAGTTTACGTGTTCTTATAACTGAGACCCACTGCACCATAATGCTGCACCTACACAAGGTAAATTTTCAAGGTAAATCACAGAGCTTTTGTCTTTCTGTTTATGACTACCGTTTTTTTTTTAGTATAAATCACAGTATATTATAAGGTTACAGCACTATAATTAATAAAGTTTTTATCGTCACGTTTATAACGTCTTCACTTGTTGCTTGAAATTTATAACGACCCTTCTTCATTGACGCAGTATTTGAACCAAGGACTAACGGAAACACCTGACAAAAAAAAATGATTGAATCTCACACCTATATAGACGACATACAAGAAAATGAAAGGAGAAAATTTTAAAGTTCAATGTACAAAATTAGAAGAGATGTAACTATAGTTTAAAAAAAGTACGAAGCATGTCTATTGTCAATTAATTCTTGCCTCACGTCTCCAGGCTAGGTGATCCATGGTTTGCACGACGATGCTGCTTGCTGATGGGTGACCAATCTCAGCAACGGGAGGAGCAAATTGCCAATTGAGAAGGAGGAAAAAACAGGAAGTACTATGCAGTAAAGTTCGTGGGAAATTCAGTGAGCGATATCTTTTTCATAGACTCGTCGACTCTTCTTCTACTGATTATTTTCTTCAAGTAAATCTCTTTATAACAAGCAAGGTGGGATAACAATTAACAACTCCCTACTACCCAGTAGTATAACATTCATTGTACAAGGTTCATTTATATAAATATCTTCTATGTATTGCTATTCTAAAGACAAAGAAGAAAATAGATAAGTAATTAAATTTATCATTAAATTAACACACGAAAGTATTGTATTTTTTTAGTGCGTTTTGAGACGACGAAAAATTTGGTGTTAATGAGAAAAGTGTGCTCTCGACATGCCCGATTAAGTCATAATGGTCAAGCTGCCTGCCATAAGCTTTATTAACTTTATCGTCAACTCATGTTTTATTTTTCATCGATAGAAGCTATAATATTAACCAATTAATGTTATTAATCAACATATTTTACACTCCAATATTCGATGATCTTTTACCTGTCTTTAATTAACGAAGCCAAATTTTTGTTAATCCTCTTACACATTTACAAATAAAAAAACAATATGATTTGGTGGTTATTGATTATATTCGGGCACACTGTGATGTTCATAAATTTTTATTAAACGTTATGAAAAGATATTACGAGATTAAGTATAATCGCGGGTAGTTTAACATGTTTCAGTACGGACCCAAAATATAAGTCTCGATCTCCACAGAATCCCACATTTACACAGAAAGCAACCAATGTTAATACTACAGTATTAATGGAAGTTTTAGCTACTTTATCTCAAGGACTATATACAGTCCTTGACTTTATCTATATACGAAATAAAACATTGCATTAAATGCATGCCATGGTCTCCTGGTCATGTTTATGTATACATTTTTCGACGGTCTCTTATAGCATTCCTCATAATAAACAGTTAATAATAAAATTAAGCAATCATAAATTCATAAATTGTCAATCAATACAACATTTAGGAGCTACTAATTAATGTATTATTACATTATACAACGAACATTGAATTGAAAATTGATTTAAGTTTGTATACCAATCAAACAAAAATCTTCATTTTTAAACATCTTTAATAATTTACATTTATACTAAAATTTATAGTTATTCTCGTAGTCTTAATTCTTCAAGAAAATCTTAGAAATGTAAATTACTGTATAATGAAGAAAAACGAGCTAGTTTATTTCATCGACCTCTCAAAGTTTAATTACAGGATTGCAATCATTGTTATGACGTCATCAAGAAGTGTTAATTCCTCTGGTAATTAGAAGGAAGCGAGTTGAGAAAATTGCAGTTCCAACGTATTGTCACAAAAATAACAATCACGAGGGTTGTGTTGTATGCACTCGCGCTCGATGCACTTTTCCTTGAGAACGTACAAATAATAAGCAAGCAAAAAAAAAAAAAAAAAAATACTATATCTATATTATAACTGCTGTAATTTAAATGTGTACAAAAAACAATTACATTGTACATAAATTTAACAATGAATAAACTTGCAGTGTGTTTTGTTTTAAAATGAAACAAAAAGAAAACGCACAAGAAAAAAAAAAGGTCATAAATAAAATCATAAAACTTAACATGGCAATTAAAAATAATTACTTTTCCTTCCTTTAAAGTCGTTAAAAAATGAAATGCATTACAAAATCTACATTGTATTTTTAATATAGGAATAAAATAAAGATACAATTCAATTTTTACGTTTAGTTACAAAGAAAAAAATATATAAATAAATAATAAGATCTTTAGCTACACTGCATGATAGGTAAAATAATTTGCAAATGCAATATGCAAAAACAATTATATTCCATTCAAATTGTGTCCATATAACACATTTCTGTTTTTTAATGTTAATGCCACATTTCACTGTTAAATTTTCTTAGCTTTCCAAGAGTATCGGTATTCATGAAAGACTAACAATATGAAACATGACCTTCTAAAACATACCTAATGATGCTGTGGCCCCATTTATGAAATGCATAGTAAGCAACAAGTATCGGGGGAAAGCGTCGCAGGATAAAAAAGTTCGACTAATAAATCATTTGTATAGTGAAATTTTGATAATTAGTTGTCGTATTAACACCTTCACGTTTATTAATGATTTATGAATAATAATATAGAAGTAAATACATTCCATTAATGTATGCCACATCCAGCAGCGTACTATTTCAGAAACTGTGGTATAACAAACAATACAGTTGTGGTATTTCTGAGAATATTAGTTATTCCTTATATTAAATAATATTGATCCACTGTCATGCACTACGTTTATATGACGGTACGAATTCATTGGTGACGGATAAGGTAAGTAATTCTTAAGAGGCGTCGTCAACGGATCCGCATTCAACATCATCATGTGACCGTAGAGATTAAGAGCAATAAAAATACGTATGATAAAAATGCGGCAATGCATTTACTATATTCATGGTAATTAAATTTTTCCTGCCAGAATTAACAACGAATATAGATCGACGGAGTTCTAGACGAGTCAGCATCTGCGGATGACTGATAAAGTTTACATGGGGGGCTTACTTATTTATTAAATTTGTACTTCTTGATACTTCCTTAGATACGATGATATTATATATATATATATATATATATATATATATAAAATAAATGGTATTTTTCATTTAAAAAAAATATAATATTAATCACTATTGCCGTAAATAACATCATAAAACAGTATACATGCATTCAAATCACCATCGCATTAATATTATATTACTCAGTATATAAATATAATCTTACCTTGTAAAAGAAGGTGTTTTATCCCACCACATATTCATGGTCTATATAATAAACACTTTTTTTTTTAAATAAATAAATAAATAAAAAAAATTGCACGATATATTAATATAATAAATTAATACACAATAATAAATTATTACACTTCACTTTCTTGTATTAGGTAATCCTCAAGAGCCATGGTGCGTCGTCCACTTGGTGCCAACACGGCACAGCTAGCGACTATGGCTGCTGCTGATGGTGGTTTCATGATGGTGAATATCTACACTATATAAGAGGCGGCAGGCAGGTAATCCGGGACGTCGTGACTACCACAGAAGAACTCATACTGTAGGTCCGCTATAGCTTGCTTGCCTGAGCCGCGCTGGAGGAGAACGTAAGAGAGAGAGAGGCTCAGGGTAGGAGAAGCCAGTATAAGCAGCAAGTAGCGGCGCAGCTAAAGGTAAGAAGGAGGGAGAGAGAAAATATAAGCCCACCATGCGAGAAAATGATCAACACTACTATACTACAATTTTATACCGTCTGAGTATATATATAAAAAATAAAACTTAAGGTATCCTTTATTATAGTTCGAGACCTTGTATGGTGTTTATACTATAATATATTAATAAAAAAAAAAAAATGTACATTATTATAAATAAATCTACAGGTCTCATTCATTCTTTAAGTATTATATACGAGATTTAAAAAAAATCTTTAAATTAGAAAATCAAATTGTGTTTTCGTTATAATGTTATAATATATATATATATATTATTATATATATATATTAATTATGCTATATTTGTTATATACATGAAACAGTAAAAACTTGAGTAACACGCGTTGAACTATGAACTTCATTACCAGTATAATGTCAAAGTGCTAAGAGTATATTATACGAAAAGTTGAGTCCTCTTTAATGTGCTTGTAGTAGCCGCCTCCACCGTGTAATAACTTCATGACGGTTGCAGTAGCGGCAGTAGCTCATTATTATTGAAGAAGCGGGGGATTTAAAATTGTCTCCTGTTTTTTCACAACAGAAAATTATAATATTATTGTAACAGTAAGCATGCAATTTCAAGGGAAAAATATATTATAACGGGAACGAGAGGTGCTCTTTCATTTTTAATTCAGCTAGGTATTGGCGTCATAAAGGTAGTGCGAACCTAGTGGTGACTGCTGGAACTACGTGCGTCTGGCGAGGATTGTTGTATATGATTTGTATGAACTATTGTATTCGTTATAATCGGATTACCTAACCTGTAGTCTGTTTTTTGAATAAATATAATAAATAAATAAATAAATAAATAAATGATTAACATTGTAAAATCATGTGAGAGCTCCGTCAGCTGCCACAGCATAATTTTACAGAAATGACAACACCATTAATTAGTTGTCAAATAATTTCGGACAAATAAAAAAAAAAATTTCAAATTCGTAAGTGATTTCTTTCCTAAAAATTTGATAATTTTTGTGATTCTCCCCATGCTATAGGTATTGCCGTATCCTCGATGCAAAGAGCAAAATTTTCAGACGTCAGCGCCATCTCTTGGTCCTTTATGTCCTCTATAGTCCACACCCTAAGCAAGTCTTCTATAATACTATAAGCTTCGTAAATCCTTTATGCTTGACCAGCCCAACTAATTTGCTATCTCCTCTTTCGCACAACCTTCTTCTGCATGATAAATTTAACGAAAATACAGCACACACTTTTATATCATTCCATTAATTAAAGTAGGTGGATTTATGTAAAATATAATTATATAAAAATATAATATATTAGATTGTTCTATTATACAATTCTAATCAAATTGCATTTTATAATTGTATAATATATATTTTATACAAGAATTATCAATATAATTATCATAAGAAATAGTGTGTTGTAACACCGTTTTTTAAAATAAATACACAAGCTAGTTCACGAGTGGTAAAACGTGCATGATGTCACATAAATCTATATCAACGGACCTGTGCCTACCCCCCCCCCCCCCTTCCTATTTTTACTAAAGAAAACTGAGCTGAAAGGTTTCTTAATCTAAATCACAGACGAATTTGATTCCCATGCATGATGGCGAATGAAAAATTCAAAGTCCTATAGGCTGCAAATTAATAACAAGAAAACTGATTTTGCTTTAGAGTAAAATGAAATCAATTATGGTTACAGTGTTTTGTACAGTACCGCTAAACAAAAATACTTCGTACATAATAATTATACATCATGCATGTAAATACTGCATACACGTGCTTTCATTGTATGACCTAGCTATCAATGAATGGTACATAACAAACTTAATACAGTTGGTTTTTCATACATGTTGGAAACTTACTGTTGTTAGTACTACTATTTACATGTATAAACTTATTTTTATATTATATATATATATATAATATACACAGTATAATTAATATACAAATTGATAAGGCAAAAATGGAAGAGAAGTCGCACAGCTTTGATATAACCTGATCTATTATAAGGCGATCAAAGTAAAGAAACTATGTGCAGTCGAATTGCATGAAAAGCTCATGTAAGGAGAACTGCACACCTTTTTGTATATGAAAGTAGAGCGTCGAGAGAGAGATAAAGATAAAGAGATGTATATATATTATATAGCTATAGCGGCATCTCTTGAAACTGCATGCATGCGACCTCTCTCCTACTCTAGCTAGTATAATTTATAAACACATGTTGCGACGTCACACTGCATCTTGTTTTATTTATTTACCTGTTCACCATCAAGTTAGAAATCTCCTTGGTCAAAGAAGACTTTCCACTTACAATTTTACCTCATAATATCAAACATATAAAATTTCATAGAAAAAAATTAATTTTATTTAATTGGATGAAAAGTTAAAGCGTTTATAATATTTTGGCCCGCAAGGTACACTCCAGTCTACCTGTTTACCATGGCCTAAGGGATCTCACATTCCTAAACGTTCTTTTTCTTCCTCCTCTTTTCTCTCTCTCTCTCTTTCTTGCTCGCGTACCTGTAGAATGGAAGGTGCTGGGTAATACGCCAGGTAGAGCAAGCAAATTTACCGCCTTATGAAGTTGAACCACGCACTTGCTTGGCGGCGGTTTCACTTCACACATGTAAAATCCTTTTGTAACAACCATATATAAAAATGTAATTTTTCTTTACTGAACAAACTAGTCAGGTAAAATAACTAAATATATATATATATATATATATATATATATATATATATATATAAAAGAATATACATTACAATTATTAACCAATTATATACTTTAAGTTCATTTAAAATTATACAGTAAATTTATTAGAAAGTGAAAATCATTACTATTATTATTTTATTTATTTATTTATTTATTTATTTATTTATTTATTTATTTATTTATTTATTTATTTATTTATTTATTATTTTTTTCTTTTAGATTCCACTAATAATTCAATTGCGACTCAGCACGTGAACTTAGAGAGAAACTGAATGGTCCTCCGTCCATTCACGGTAAAATGTCATGTTTTGAGACACTGTCAACTTTTTTGACGACAGAACAAGAGATGCATTGCATGAGGCTCGGTCTAGATCTGACTCAGAGCACAACTATCTAATTAATAGTATCTAATAAACCAGATCACAAACTACTATGCGGATACCACACTGTTTATTATTACATTTTGCAGATAATCAGGAACAAGGTCTGTGGATTGCTTGATTATCAATGAAAATTAATGAAATTTAAAATTACAACGTATTTTTAATATTTTTATTCGTGATATTTATTTCACTTAATCCCAATTATATTTTATTTACTTTTAACATATTATCTACGTACAATTAATATTTTCTCTTCATGCAAATAAATATTGACATGCAGATGAACAAATTTTAAAATACAGAGCATAAATTTGCATAAATTTCATGTAACATTACATTGGAAAAATAATAAATATCACAAACCATTGCAAGCATCGATTTAAAACGAAATATTATAATTACGAAGAATAAACTGTGAAGGATCGCCCATATGCTCAAAGATTTTATTAAAATATTAAGCCACCATCAGAAATACAGTTGTATTTTTTATATATATTTTTCTTAAGGGCATTGGGTGTAGCACCGGTAGTTGGCAACACTGACCTATCTTCACCATGCTAATTTTTGGTCATTGCTCCTCGGAGTAATTTTTATGCTAGAGCTAAGCTGATTGCTGTAGTATCAAGATAATTAGTAGCCCAAGTGCACAATTTGGCTAAATAAAGCCTGATTTAAAGAAAAGTATTTTTTAGTAATTTTTTAAATTTACATGCATTTTTCTAAAATATAAAAAAAATACTTTTCTTTAAATCAGGCTTTATTTAGCCAAATTGTGCACTTGGGCTACTAATTATCTTGATACTACAGCAATCAGCTTAGCTCTAGCATAAAAATTACTCCGAGGAGCAATGACCAAAAATTAGCATGGTGAAGATAGGTCAGTGTTGCCAACTACCGGTGCTACACCCAATGCCCTTAAGATTGCCTTTTTTTTCAATGTCATCTTATTATTTCCAAATATTTTCTCTCCTATACTAAATATCCATTTAGTAATAATTATATAAAATATAAATAAAAAAATCACATTTTCCACAGATATAATAAATCATCATTTAAAAATCAATCGTCCTATTCTTTGAACTCGTCATCATATTAGCCAAGATTTAGTGAAGCAGCTTAAGGTTTATATCTTACTTACGTCACAAATTTCCTGTTGACTCTGTGGTAAAGAATCGAGTCTGCCTCTGGCTTGAATCACTGCATGCATGGATTATATATATTAACTAATAACGTGGTTATATTCATAAAAAGAAAACAAAAATTATTTCATCAGCCTTCCACACGTAATTATGATATTTTGACCATGAGGGGTTAGAAGCACCACATCAGTGACTTCATTATATTTCGGATCAGCAGGACCCGAGTTTGCACTCTCGGCGACAGTGCTGTAACTTAAACATTAATTATAGTATTATGTCATATATATAGCAATTATAACTAATGTTTTTCAACAATAAATTTAACTTTTAATAAACGTTTGAATATTTGTATTATAATTTTTAGTGATGAGAGAGACTGTATTTTGTCTCATAAATTTTATATTTTTGACAGGGACGGAGGGCGGTCAGGAGCCCATTTGTACCAAGATTTGTTAACTACCTAACTAGGCTAGTTAACAAATCTTGATTTGTACTAGGGTGCCCGCGATATCCCATATTATAAGATACATAGGAAAGATATATGGTGCAAGTTCACAATCCTCAAGTATGTAGCCCGCTCCGGATGCCATGCCCTCAGAGTCGGTAGGACGTATTCGAGCTAGAAATTATGTTTAAAACACATTTTGCGTTATTATAATCATTTCCTCGGAAGATACTACAAAAAAGTATAAAATCACATAATTACTATGATCTACGATATGAAAAGAAATCGGAAATAAGGCCGGTGAACTTGTGATGAATTAAAGAGTTCCATTTTTGAACGGTAGGTGGCAGCTGAATGCAGCATAGATATTCCACGCCGGTCGGTGTCGCCGCTGACTGTGCTGCTGCCATGCGGAGTAGAGGGCGGCACCGTGGCAGAAACGAGTACGTGAAGAGAAAAGTCAAAATGAGAGTGAAAGTACAGCGGGATAGCGGCGCCGCCAAGGGTAAAGCCGAAAGCGAGAGGGCGTGACCCTGCCAATATAAGCTACCAATTAACTCAGAAACACGAAAAATATCCCCTAGCTCCTCCACCCTTAATACTTTAACTCAACTGGTATAATTTTGCATTAAAATTTAAATTATAATAATTATAAATTATATACATTATCCATACATTTCCAGAAAAAAATGAGCAATACTCGTAATAACTTATAAGTTATAACTTTTATAAATATACAATTATTTACAAATTAAATTTGTTAACAAAATAATCATTGTAAATATTGTGATAAATTATATCAATAATTTCCTTCCTTTAATTAAACAAGGTAATAAAAAGTGGAAATTTTTATTTATTTCTCTTATAGTGGCTGTATTGCCTGTAGTGGCAAATATTTTAGTACATTTTAGGGCTGAATTATATTACTATTGAGAATGTGACAAGATCAGTGTTTATATATTGTGACTTACTCACTGATATGGATGCCATTCATGCCATCATGCAAAAGTCTTACTTCACCTTTATTATTAATGTCATGATCAAAATAAAAAATCAATGTTAAAAAAAAAAACATTCAGTGGGAGGTGTGGCGCAATGCGCTTCACCAGGTCTCGTCAGATCACCGAAGTCAAGCAACGCCGAGCGTGGTAAGTATAGTTGAATGGGTGCTGATCATTTTCAACAAAAACCATGTTTTCCACCAGGGGTAAATAATTGCGCTTTTCCACTATGTGGTTCCCCTGGCTGGGACCATTGCACTTCCGGTTCATTGACAAAAAGCTGTAGCGTCCATCCTAGCTAAGGTTTCCACGTTTCCCTCAGTCGCAGGCAAATGCCGGGATGGATTGCAAGGCCGTGGCCGCCCCCGTTCTGGAAGAGCCAGCGAAACACTCAAGTTAGGGTTTCGGAAGGTTCGGGGTTTCAAAATAGTATGTAATTAGTAAAGAAGTACCCAAAAAGGGTTTGGTTAAAAAAAAAAAAAACATTCATCAGAAAGAAGGGTTGCGCCAGAAGTTAAATTTATTCAAAAGAAACACAAACTTTTGTAAAATACTACATTAACAGAAGAAAAAAATAATGAAATACTGAACAATTTCTCACTATACCATTTATATATTATATATAAATATAAAAAAAATGTTATAGAAATATTAGAAGAAAAAATTAATAAAAGCTACGAGTTAAAAAAAGAAGGTATATATAAGAATGACAAATAGGTGACTAAAGGTGACATATCTCTCAGTGGGGCGTAATATTTTCTATTGACAGAGAAAACGTATATAACATCGAGATTGATGAAGTATTGAGAAGCTACAATGTGTCCAAAATGAGATAGGCACGCAATTTACTAGATACAATATATATAGAAAAGTCTCGATGCTAAAGGGGGATTATTTTGACAAAAAAATCATTTTGATGATTAACTGTATATATCAAAATGCCTCCAAGCTCACACTTTCTTTCTTCGGTCCCTCGCACTTCTTTAGTTACAACTCTTGACCCTGCAGACGAAAGGCAGACGCGAAAGTCGAGTTACATTTTGAAGAAGGAAGTCAATCTCAAATATTTTGATCACATACAAAAAAAATATATAATATTGATTTATACCACAAGTTAATATTATTGTTACTATTTTCTCAAACATCAACAATAAAACCCACAACGTCGTTCCTATTCAGAAGTTTTTATTATTATACTCCATACAACGCAGCATGCACTGCAGCAATCATATAGAAACTTTCCATTCCACTACGACATTTCATCAGTAATTGCCATGGCTATATAGTTTCATAGAAAACAACACTTAATTATAGTTATTACGCAACATATACAATTATTTGCTATAAAGATATATATTTTATATATATATTATATAGTCGTTATTCGAGAACGAAGCCTTTTTTAAAAACAAAAGAAACGGTACAGCATTTTTTTTTTAAATAATGACAATTGAAATAAAAAGCGAAGCAGAGTTAAAAATAATTGCTTAACAGAAAATATAATACGAAATATGAACTTTTAAACAAAAGAACCATTGCTTGTGTTCAAATGTCATTTAGTTACGTCCTATATTAAAAATATAATATATATAATGAAATCAATAAAATAATACAATATAGTTTCAATAATAGTATTTTGAAAGCGATCGACATTTTCTATATAAATATCAACAATCGTCATATGAACGTAAAGTTGAGATATAAATTTAAAGCGGATTAAAAGAAATAATAACAATAATCACATTCAGAAAGTTATCAAATTTGAAAAGCACCAAAATTAAATAACATGCAGCTGCACCTCCTTTTAATTACACACACGGTATGATATCACCGCCAGTGCACACGGCTAAACTCATTGTCAACAGTTGGCAACATCAGATATATATGATTATTATAATTTTCTCACACTCCAAAGTTTAAGTCACAAGTACAGAGTTAGTCATGATAAAGAATGGGACGGAGTAATTGTGATGCAGCGAGCATACACGCTGTCCTATACTAAATTTGAATGTAACTAGAGAAGCTTATACCAGCAAAGAATGACTACAAGAGCATTCGAAAAATGCTAAGTTCAAAATCAAACCTCTATAATATGCTATTTTCTTTTTATGCTATCAGATAAATAATCAATAAATAACACTATTAAATTATTAATATTGGTAATTAAAACTCATATTAAAAAAAAAAAGAGTATGTATCATGTACAGTCTATGCAAATTCACATAGGATTAATAAATCATATTAAATATAAAATATTAATCAATCATATTATAAATACGGCACGAGCAGCAACAACAAAAAATACATTAAAATGGTTAACAAATTACATTATATAGCAGGTCAATTTGGTTTTGCTTGTTAAAACTCACTCTAGTAATAAAAACGAGCCACAAAAAGTAAAATATAATTGTCTTTTGAAATATTGAGAGCTAAATTAACTTCATTATTGTTCTGAAACATTGCGACTACTCTGAAATATCAATAATTACATTATTGTCACTACATAGTGCATGAATTAATTATTGCTAACAAAATTATGCGCAGTAAATTGACCGAGTAAATGGACGTTCGATGTAAAATCCATAATGTAACCTCATCAGGTTACATACCTGTGAATTGTTAGACCAAATGTCGTTCCTATATAACTTTAGTTAAAGAATAATATCGATAGCCAACAATGAACGTCTACCCTATTTTTTTAAGGGGAAACACGCAGGCTGTAAGCCAATGTCTGTAAGCCTCTGCCATGGACCGCAAGAATTAACGTTCTGTTTTGTGGACGTTAATTCTCACGCAGTCAATATATTATAAGCTTGGTGATGACTGTGATGAGTTTTTTCAATAAAAGACTGAGTGAGTGCTGCACGTTTTTATATACCTTTCCAGAATTGAAAATTTGCGTATCTTCGTCTTTTGGAAATGTATGCAGCTCTAGAAGAACGGACATATATAATATATTATATAGTGAGTGACCAATGATGCAGCTATATATACAAGACATGTCCTATATAATATGACATGCCTTGTAGATGCATATATGACATTATTGATAATTTGTGTAACTCCGTTTCAAAATATTCCATGCATCTCAAGCATCTCAACTCTTTTTGACTGGTCCATTAGGTCTTTTGGTGCAAGAGTGCCTAAAATTATCAAGTAGTAAAATATAGTGGTTGCACATTTAAAATTATTTTAATGCACCAACTCTACACTTGGATCAAGGTAAGAAACATTTAGTTGCATCATATTTATATATGATGCAGTATAATGTGCATATAGTTACAATGCATGACAATAAATATTCAGTTAAAAATTAATTATTATTACATGCATTATACGTGGATTGGCATTAAAGTAAAAGTTTTTTTTCTATATGTAAAGCACGCTAATATATATTTCCCTTTCAAAAAGAAAACAAAATATTCAACTTTTGCAAAAATATATCAATTAATCACATTTGAGGTAAACGATGCAGTATTATTAATGTTTTACGTTAAAAATCTCAACCTATTTTTATATATGCGGCTTCTTTACAAATATGTTTTTTATAAGGAGAAACAAAAAAAAAAAATGGAATTTTGAATTATCCACCAGAGTACAATAAACTTTAAAAAAATATTGCTTGTAAAAAATACATTTTCTTTACGCTATAATGTTACATGTGGGATTGTACACAGAAGCTAGTGTGATTTATCTTACAAATTTCATCTCTCCGCTGCAAGGGAAAAGTTTGTTCCTTGCTCTCTCCTGCTCGATCCACACAAGGAGTTAGCACAAAGAGAGTTTGCAGCAGTCTGCCACAACAAGCAGCCTGCATAGCCCAGCCAGTCGTCATATCGATACTATCACGAGAGCTCTCACTATCATTCTATTATTAATTCACTTGTATGGAATTGCCTGCTGCCTTTGCAAAATATTGAAGCTATATATCATACCTTGAACGTCAGCTTTTTTTTTTTTTTTTTTTTTTTACAATATGTATTTGCATTTTTTTATAAAATTTTTGTGTCTTTTGGCAGTTGAGAATTGTGAAAAGAATAAAAATATGTATATAAACTTAATTTTTTGCTGAAAAATATATATTACTATTATTATATAACTATACAGCATAGACATAATAGGAATATGTCTATGCTATACAGTAAACATTTCTTGGATTAATACGTGTAGAGCTGTAGACTCGACGGCGCCAAGATACCAATTTAATGAAAAATCCGAAAGATAATGAATCATACCCCAAAAATAAAGCACTGTGGGATAATCTTTTTTGAATACTCAACCCTGATTCGTTTACGAGGTCTGCCGTTGTACATAACCATGGTGCTAGTGGCCACACTTATATCTTGGGGCAAAATCCTCCAGCACCAAAATCTCAATAACTTAAAAAATAATTTTAAGCGTCCTCATATTTTTAACTACTCTGCAAAAGGCGTAACCAAGGGACAGAGGGGAGGTACACTTTGAATTGGTCTCGATATATTGAAAAGTTGGTTGTGTACAGTTCTCCAAACCATTTATTTTCCCCTCACTACGAAAATCAGATGATCGAGTGCGAAGTCACACACAAAAATATTAAATTTTATGTGTTAATAAACAACCCCCAATGTTAACACTTTATAATGCAATTCAAATGACTTTAGTAATAAAACATGTATTAACTTGGTCGTTAAGTGCATTATGCTATATTTTCAGGGAAAACAAAAACAAACTCATGAATTTATATTATAATATGAAAATTTAACAGTCAGTATGGTTTAACATTCACCAATCAACGTAATGTAATTATGAATAAACTAAATTATATTATCCAATCGAGAATTAATGCAATAATAACGAGAGACAAGGCGTTGTTTCGAGTGGGCGTTTCCTGTGTTGACATACTCGTGTCGGTGCTGTACACGTGCATGCATGCACCCCAACCCCTGCTGGACTCATACAGTAGCAGCACTGTACACAGCAGCAATAGCTTCACAAAAAGCCGCCGCGTGCCTATACCTCACGTGTGCCTCACATGGTATATTATATACCTACGCCCTTCTGCCTGCCCTCCCTCTATAATAGTAAACAAGTTAAGCAATAAAACCACAACGTCATTTTTGCAAACTCTCAATGTTAAATTATAGAATATTAAACCATACTTTGTACCCTCAGTTAGTTTAGGCTCATCTGACTGTGCCGTGCCGCGTCAAGCTGGGGCGGAAGCTGTATGGAGCTGAGAGGGGAGAAAGAGGAGGAGGAGGCATATATAGCAAGCACTCTCGCTCTTATTGGTATTTTAGCGCAATCAGCTGTGCGTGCCTTGTCTGTGATGAGGGAATGGATCTCACTCCCTCCCGCTCGCTAGCTAGCTCGAAAGTCGTTTTCAACACGCGCTAACAGGAGAAATAAAAATTAGCAACGGTGCAACGCCATACACCAAACACATTCAGTAAAAACCAGTCCATTAACAAATAGTTTGATAATGAAGGATTATTATGGGTACATATAAAAAAACATATTATAATAATATTATACAGATATACACAAACAAAAATAATGTAATAATAATAATTAATAATGTTATATTATATCAAAAATAATATATATATATATATTATATATATATTGATAATGGTAATCAATTTGAAATGCGTATAACAATTTACATTTCAACGAAAAATAAATTGAGCAAGAAATTAGAGAATAAGGGTTGAATTAGGACCAAATTTCTAAGTGAGGGTGGATGACGGGGGTGGTAATTCGACTGCAATCATGTTTGTTGAGAATTTAACAGAGAGGGTGACGAACGACCACACTTCTCCGCATAATAGGATTAAGAACCATCTGTTCACTTGATTTTCTAACTGCACTACAGCAAGCTGCATTTGTAGCCGAGGGGCTTTAGAGATGAACCCTATAATGGTACACTACTTTATAGTTTATCGGTCTATCAACTGTTGGAATGGGATGAAGACCAAGTCGCATTATAACGCTTATATTACAAGTTAAAACATGTATTACGCAATTCTTAAACTATAATATATAAAGTTGGGAACACTAACCAAAGTTTCGACAACTCTATACACATTTACACGAATTAAAATAATATATAATATATCAATAATTTAGTACAATTTTTTTATCTGCAAGTCTCCTTTGATGTGCACTTCCCTTTGTACATCAACGCTCGACCGGTTGCCTATGTGGCTAGGGGATACAAAATATCAGGTGAGCCAACGAGTAGGCAGGCGAGCGGCAAAGTGTCATCAAGTTGATAAAACACAATGGTTGGATATCGAAAAATGAGCGAGATTGTCAGTTGTACAACTAATTAAGTGCGTAATTAAAGAACCTGCGGCGACAGTGTGTGACAACAGTGGCCAGCTACACACTAAAACAGTAACGCAACCTCATTTTACATTATTTAAGAAACAATTTTATTACTAAGATGAGTACGTTTTAGTCCCAAAACATGACTACAAAATATATCTAAGGTCAATTATCACTCCTAAAAATAGAAAATGAATTAATGTTTCCCCCCTTCCAATATTATATGCATGTTAATACGCGGGTGTTCTTAAAAAAAAGAGACAAAGGATTCTCCTTTTTTTTTTAATGTACTCGATATGAACTTTAAATTTTTCATATACTGATTGATATATCATGAACTATAGAAAGTTTTAGTAAATCCTGGACACAACAATACAGCATTCAAGATTGAGTTCACCTATAAATAAGAGGATGCTATATTATTTTATGTAATAAACTCGCAGGGAGATTATAAAATATGAAGCGATTTTAAATAAAAAATTAACCACCATTTTATTAATATATATTATAATACTACTAGTTCGAATGTGTATATTATATATACTTGTTTATTATATAGAGTAAAATTGATATAAAAAAAAAAAGTTCACTTTTAACTCGAATGTCTAGTCTGTTTATAAAACTAGCAGCAGTAGCGCGGTGGCACCTACTATTTTTTATCCCTCATTTCTTTGTACAGTTCAGAGTTATTTCCGATGGCAGCGTGCCATACGTCAACGGTGAAACCAAAGGAATTTCATATACCTTTTGGCTATATTGCTTTTTTTAAACTCATCGATCCAACAAAAAGCAAAACAATTTCTGCTCAGCATGTTACATTATCTATTCGAATTAGGATCAGCCTTTGTTCGTTTACTTGCTAATAATAGCAAACTATCACCAAAATAGCACTCTCTAAAAACACTGAAAAGATCAATACTGGTGCCTGCGAATAAAAACTGTTTCGCGCGAAGTTAATAAATATAATTTTTATATAATTAAGCTAGCTATAAAATTAAGAAACGTTATTATTAGATGTCACAAAATATACTGTATAGCTCTGTTCGTATTCACAATCAGAAAGAATAAATTTTTATTGATATATGAACCTTATGTTCCATGTACAAAAGGTTCATCAATGAAAATCGATTCTCTCAGATTGTGTATTTACGAACAGGGCTATATAAATATGTTTAACTCCTAACAAGCCGGGAAAGTTCAAGTATAATGTGACGAGTGACCACATGCAGTATTGTATTATTGTATGCCCTCCTACAAAAATAGCAAACAAATCGTCCATATATATTAATATAGAAGCCACTTTGTATAAATATATTAATTATTCTGAATGTTATAAAAATAAGATAATTTAAGAGATAATGTGATTATAACAACTTGATGGCACAGAGATGCACACTATAAAGACGGAAAATTTAATACTGTATATATAATATAAAGTGTAATTCAGGTAAAAATTAGGCAATTTACAAGTGCAACAAACAAATGAGACAATCATGAATAATTATATAAACCAAGAAATGAAATTTGTGATTTATAAAAGTTACTTTCAACAATTAAAAAAGTAACGGAAAGCATAATTGCCTTGTTTTTCATCTTTCGGTCAAAAATGTATATCTTTTTTTAAAATAATAGGGGATGATACATTTTTTTTTAATAAATTTAATTGGAGTTCTTTTATTCTGCATTTCGGAAAAACGTTACTTCAAATGAGTGCACTCGGAGACTGACGTTGTCAATCAATCACCACATGCATCATTCATAATAAATAATAATTGTTAATATGATGAAATACAAACGTCATAGTCACTGCGATGGCAGGATGCATCGTTATTTTGCTATAACTTTGAACTAAATATATGACATTCCGTAACTAAAATATCGAATGATTGCTTTTATTGATTTTTTGTCTATATTACAAACACTATTCAATTGCTTGTGATGTATCAGTACATTCCGTAAAAAAAAATAATAATAAAAATATTATTACAAGCTTTCGTAAGCACATGATTATATATGATAAAACAATGTACGATCCGAACACATTGTTTTTTAGGCTTTAGCCAAAGGTCACTCGATCGAATTTAAGATGAAGTCGCCGCATACCATGCAGTACTAACATTGCAATAAGAATATTTACGATGACCTCTGTAAACACTTCTATTATCTATAGCATCTCACTTACCTCCCCGTGGAGGTTAGATAGATGGGGCACGGTGAAATACACCTCAACTTCACTCACCTGTAACAAAAAAAACATACAATCATATATTAGTTAAGCAGCTAATGAAATTGACACACTATATAATATAATCAACTATACTGCAGTCTAAAATTGATTTAATATATAAAGTTATGTACACTTGGAAAATTTTCTACTTGCAGCATGGTTAATCACCATGCCATGTGTAATTCTTAAGGAGCATGAATTAATAAGACCGCAAAGGGAAATTTTTCAAAGCAACGACTGTACATTTTTATCATACATAACATGATTAGCCGTATTGAAGAAAAGTATTTATAATTAAAATATATTACAAAGACAATGCGCCTGTTGACGAGAGCATTAGTGTGAAAATTTACATAAAACGGTAATTTAATTTAGTAACATTTTTTTAGTCGTAGAAAGGTTGAAAATTATTTGTATACTACGTACAATAATAAAGTTTACATAAATATTTAAAAAAAAAAATACAAAACAACACACGCTCTGAATATCATGTAAAAAATACCTTGCAGCAAAAGGATAGAAAGTAGATTAACAACTGATTTGTATGAAAAGTGCATAAAGATTGTCTGGTCATCCAGTATAACTTATCATAATTATACTTTTAGCATGGCCAGCAATGAAAGCGAATACAAGTAAAAATATTTCCTGTGCAAAATGTCAGTGTGCCGATGATAATGCACTATCTACACCTGCAGCTTTGAATAAAAAATAACAGGACCGTGTTTCACTTAAATTCTCCTGAAAATAAAATATATTTATATTATTATATATAAGTATTCTAATAAAAAGTATTCCATATATAGACATTTGATAAAACTAAAGATTTTTTTTTTTTTTTTTTAATTATGCATCACATATAAAGCATTTTATCTATCCTAATCCTATTATAAGCCGAGTTTATTTATTCAAAATTTTCTTCACGCGCATTGGAGCACCACGCTGCTGCAGAGCGCAATATCTCATGCAACAATTGTAGGGAGAGTTAAATTGGCCCTTAGCAACGGTTTTGTTCCTTTGCGACGTGGCACGACTTTGCGGCTGCAGAGAGACACGCCCTCTTTTTACCATCGTGCTGGAGGCGAACATAATGAGGCTGTTGGCATTCTGCTCTGCACGTCACATACATTCAAGGGGCGGCCAGCAATATATTACGTAGAGCCCTGCACAACATCAAGAGTCTTTTTTATGAAGTGCTTCAATTTTTCCCACAAGCCACTTTATCTTGATTAAATTAAATTTTCACTCCATTTTATATGCTTCATCTCTAATTTATTAAAAAAATACCCTTTTTTATATTACAATACACGAACATCTTATATAAATGTAAATTGCATTTTAAAGAGAAAACAAAAATGAAGAAAAATATCGCGGTTAGAGCTTTAAAATTGACACCATCAATGTGATTACATTTTTATGTTGATAAATCAATATAAATTATTTTTAATTAAAAAAACACTTCGTGATTGTTTTTGTCAATGTCATCATATTTATTTAGGTTATGGTCGGAGATACTCGGAAATATTCGGCTTGGTCGCAAACTGTCAACCAATGACAATCACGACGAAAACCTATTATTAAATGTGACGCCTTTATTTGTTGTCGTTTGATATATCAAGCATGCAAGCAGCATGGTCCGACACGGCGTGCCTACCTGCCTGTCTACAACAACGCACGCGGATGTCACGCGACCGCGACGTGCCGCAGGTGCAACGCTGCTGCAGTGACGCAGGAGGGGGAGGGGCTCACAGACAGACACTACCTCAAGTCCATCGTCCAGCTACACCATATATATATATATGTATATACAATTGCGTGCATTGCAAGTAAAATGCTGACCAACACTACATGAATTTTCTCATAATCAACATATGATCGACACTATTATACAATAAACATGCAGTACATGTATGGAGAGACTTTAATTATAAGGTCGGAGCAAACTCCAATTGAAATTATGCACTCTATAAGCAATACAGAACTATAAAATGGACTTTTAACCTAACTGAACATGCTTCTAGACATTGCTCGAAATATAATTATATTCTATATCATACACTCACGCGCTGTGGATAAAGAACGAGATTATCTTGATATATAATTATTATTCCGTATATATATAATATAAGTAATAAACTAATAAATAAGAAAATTCAACTGTCTAGTTTTATTATATTAAAATATATTTAAAATATATAATATGTACATGCAACTCTTCAATAGCAATAAGATATTAAATCATTTTACATGATATTAGTAATAAACTAATAAATCAATGAATTTGAAAACTTTCAAACTCTGGTTACTCCAAAAAAAAATTTAAGAACAGAAAATATTGTCCTTGAAGCGGTTTTGAATTTGATGAACATCAACATGGACAGTATATATAGGCTTGTTCGTAAACCGTGCTCGGAGATACTCTGAGCGAACAAAAATCGTGACATCATTTGCACTGCACTCCCTGCCCCACTGGTGTAGCTGGTGCATATTACTCTGTGTACTCTGAGCAGAGTTTACAAGCAGGCCTAATAATACTATATTATATTTCACACGTACCATTATTAAAATGCAGTTTAATGATTAATTCCATGTCTTAGCCCATACATTATATAAATCAATAATGAGGCAAACACAATGAATGAGAGTGTATGAAACGTGGTCAGGTGAACCCAAGCTAAGCGAGCAGCCCCGCCTCATGCAAGGAACTACGCTTGCTAACCACGCACAATGCCACATCGAACCGAGCTAGCCTGCAGATTATAAACCCTTGCTTCTTGCAGTAGTGCAGCATATGAAAATAGACTATAAATTCAGCTGCTCCTCCAAACTTGCACCCTCTTCCATGACGCCACGCTATAACCTCAATGATATAAACATGACTGGGAATTAATAACACTAACTACAAACCATTCATATATATACTGTATAATATTATTTACTTTCTCTGAATTATTCAAAAGCTATTATATAACGACAATATCGAAATAAAGGTAGAATAAAACACCGAAAACACGCATTATTTTCATTTATTTTTACCATTCATGATAAAAAACAAAGTAAAATTCAGTCTGCATAATCAAATATGGCGTGATCGATACATGGACTGAAGCCTACAACATTACTTTGCTGTGCATGGTACGTAAATTTAACGTCAATCTTTTTTTTCCCTCGAGGAACTTTTCATTTATTATAAATTTATTATCATTGTTGATTAAGCACGGTATATACGGTTTATTTATACTGTTAATGCTGAATATATCAATATTCACTGAATTATACTCAATTAATTCAGTAAAAATTCACAATTATACTAAAATATTGTAAACATGCATTTTGTACCTTACGGTTCTATATGTGCCATAAATAAATACAAATATAATCAACATGCCATGTATTATCTATAATATTTTCTATTTCTTTTCTGTTCTAGCTGTTCTATAGTTTCTTACACAATACGTATTATACTGCATCATATATGTATAATTAATATATTTATTTTATATAATATTATATTAGGCATTTTTATTTCATAAATATAAATATTGCAAGGATGGTTGGATGGTAGGGATAGAAAATATTAATTCTCACCGCACATTTGATAAAAAAAAAAACGAAAGTCAACCTTTTTAATACCAAAATGATATAAATGCACGTAGCTTTATCGATATTACTAAAGTAATAACCATTATATAACATTTCCTGGTTATTATATTTATTGACGTGTACCAAAGGAGCGTAGTATTATGTATAATACAGCTTTGATCACTGGCTCGGACAATCTGTCGTTGTGCAACACGTTATGCGAAATTGCGAATCGCACCGGATGAAACATCAAAAGAAAACGTACTAGAGTGGACATAAAATTACAACTTTTTTAAATATACATATATATACATCTGAAAACGACAAAAATTAATTTAATGAACATCCGGTGTTTTATTTTAATGCTTGACAACGTCATGTAAGTATATAAAGTTTTTGCGTGAAACAATGGAAATATTTTACCCCATTGGGACGAGCACGTTATTTTAGGCTAGCTTTATAGTTAAAAAAAATATTTATTGTTTAATTAATTTATTAATTATATTTTTTAATATAATTTTAATAATTATAATGTTATTTATATCTCAGGTACTGTAATTGGCATGTAGGAACTACACACTAGACAAAGGAAACACAAGAATTATGTTTTTAAAGTAAAAATAGATTGAATTTTATTTATAATTTATGATAGTGCAAAGAGTTAGAATAATACTGTTACGCAGCTATGTTGAGATTTTATATTGATAGTATTATATATTATAATAATATATATTATATTGTAATACTCATCCATTCAGGTATATGAGTCCTTATCCACTCCAGTCAGTCCATGCGTTGTAGGTAGTTGATATAATAATCACTGCATATAATATGTACTTAACTACGGAGTAGAATGTTCCACCATCTGATGATGATGATAATATTAGTAATACTATTTGAAAGCGGGAGATTTCAATATAAGCTGCATGACGTCTGTTTAGAAAGAATCGATTTTTATTGATGATCCTTATGTTCCATGTACAGAAGGTTCATCAATCACAATCATAATTGTGCGTATTTACGAACAGATCTATGGCATTCAATGATAATTTGAACTCGTACAGCACATGTGAGATGCATTTAATTAATTTATTTTCACTAAAGGTTTCAAAATAATTAAAACATTAATATTCTTGTAGGTAGCTGTTCATAAACCATAACAGTAAATGTATTATAAGTCTTTACATGGCTATATATCGAACTTCTCAACAATGTAGTATATTATTGTAAACATACTTCATGCATGATACTTCTTTTGATATAATCCAATTATATTGGCCATGAACTTGATGTAAAAAAATCAATAAGACGTGCAGCAATGTATTTTTTTATATACATTCATTTGGGCCAAGCAAACGTATGAGTGAGCCAGTTGAAAGCTATAATATATTTATAATAGTGAAAGTTATATTTGGATGGTGCAGGTTGTTTTGCTGATAACCCCCTGTAGATGCGGTTACAATAATGGGGAATTCTCTTACAACTCAAATTTTAATTTAACTACCATATATAATATTATGATAGGGTACATTTTAACAATAAGTTTGACTTAAGTTTCAACTTTTTTAACTCAAATTTGGGGACTCTGAAGGGATTATTAGAATAGGGGCAAAGTATGCAACCCGCGCGTAAAACTGAAAATTGTGACGTAGAAACTCCCTAGTTAACACACAACAACTGCCCGATATCATAGTTTGAGCTTCAAGGAGTAATTGGCTATAAATTTTAGTAACACAATCGAAATCAGACGGTTTTTCTACCCTAGTATCAATAGTTTTGTCTCTAATATTAGTTTACTTTAAGAGTGATAATCGAAAATATAAATTTATTGCAGGAAAATTTCGCCTGCTAGGCAGCTTCTACGTCACGTTTTGGCGCTAAATTCAAAAGAAGGAAGATTTTTAAAAAATTCTCTTGTCTCCAATTTTGAAAATTGAAACTTTTTTTGGGACATTTAATTTCAAGGCATAGAGCATCTGAAAAAAAATTAAAATAAATGTAGGACAATTCCCCATTGCAAAACATGCAGTTCCCTTAAAGCAAAGGCATTTAAAAAGAGCTTTACCGCATCAGTGTATATGTTATGATAACATTGAATAAATAATGTAACTTAAGATAACATTCAGATTATTCGCATTTGCATGCACTTACCAACTTTGCATAATCTCTTATAAATAAATAAAGTGCAAGAATACGTCATATTTACTATAAAATGGGTTGTGTTGAACACATTGTTGTTGTTTTAAATATTAGGAAATGTCGCGGTATTTTCGTCATAAACTTACAGTAAACATTGCTGATAGGAAATGCAACCGTCGCAATCCTCACCGTTTTACTCAGTGTAAATACGTTGACAATCAGTACAGCCATACATAGTACGTAACTGTTTTATGTAGCACAACAAGCCCAATATACCGAGAATTAGATTAGGTCACCGAGCGGTCACCACCCACCAGTACTATCCCTTTCCTTTGTCAATCATTCCAGCAAAATTTTATTTCGTTCTCTTTTTAATCATTTCCAATCCTCTACTTTTACAGCTCTGATTCTAAACCAATATACGAGAGGTAGTATAACAATAAGAAGTAACAAGACGATAGCTCACACTGCAATGTAAACAATGTTTTAACGATTAACTTCGGCGTCATAATATAGTTGTATTGAAAATTGCTGTCAGACAGAATCGAATGAAATAAATGTTAAAAATTCAAAAATGTTCTGAAATTTGATTGCTGCATGATGGTTTGGCTAAATTCAAGAGGTCAGTTTTCTCACAACAGCTTTATTTCCGGGCTTTCCGTCCATAAAGTTTTATGGTAAAAAAACTTCTACCTCATCAATTTTCACAAACCTGATAAGAAGGATTCGCATCAAAATTTGTATGCCATCTATTTTAAGTTCAAAGTTCCCTGCAAGTCTTCATTATTGTATTCAAGGGGCCGATTCCGAGATCTCAATCAACTGAGATTCATCTTTAAATGAAGTTCCTTATCAAAATAATTAATTTGATCCCCGTTTTGATAAATTTTGTATGTAACGCGTCTTTTTTCGACCCTTGATTAATGTATTATGCTCTACATTTACTACATTACAATTTATATTATACAAATTTTATTATATAAACTATGAATAATATTAACGTCAAGGTATTAAAATGTCATTTTAAATGCTTTTCTTTATATAAAAATACGTTTTCTATACACTAGTGTGAACAATATTAATTTAATTAACTTCATAATAAACAGTTTAGAGATTTAATTTGGTGAGGCTATTTCCTGATGTGATAAGAAATCCAGAACGCCAATTATGCGGATTGTAATCGAGCTCCCTGAAATAGGAATAGACGTGTACACGAGGCGGTATAAATATACTTTGTGAATCTGTTAGGTCAGGGCTATATGAAAAAATTCCACTTCATTAACAGCACTCAGCTGTTACTTTTATTGTTCCAGCTGTGACATACTTTGTGACATTTCACAAGAAGAAAAAAGTGCTATATTTCTAAACTATATATACGTATATTTATAATATATGGAACTGCTGGTTATATAATATAGTAAATTGTCATAATATCACTTCTTTTGTTGCAAGTTGTGATAACAATGCCGAGTTCTGCTTAGCTCCATGAATTAAATCTAAATAGCTAATAGGATTCCACGAAAAAATCAATAGAAAGGTCATCAAGTTACATGAAGTATATAATAATAATAATAAGCATGCAGTCGGCTAGACTACACAAGGCGCAGGATCAACACAGACTGTTGTCTCGATCGTCAAAACTTCCATAATTTCATATTTTTTTTTTTTTAATTGAACTCTTCAGTAATAAATATTAAAATTTAGAGTACATAATTATTATTCAATTTACCGGAATTTATATTTACACTATTTACAGCTTGATTAATTGTTTGATGACAAACATTGGATTTTGATTTCATTTTTTTTTTTTTTTTTATATACATGCAATGATGTTATGTCCCAAAGACTGTATACTGAGTCAGTAAAAAGGGGATAATAGAAATGGCCATGCAACCATTGATTCTAAATTTTATTCGAATCTGCATTCAAATAAAATTTATAACCAATGGTTGCATGGAAGTATACTGATATAATAATTATAAACGATAAATTAAATGAAAATTAATACATTATATAAAAATATGATATAACAATATTAAATTTGTACGATAAATGTTGGTAAGTTCGTGAGATTTTGCAACTGATTTCAAGCAAAAATAAAAATAAGCAAACAAAAAGGATAGTCAATAATAATAATAAAAAAAAAGTGTGTACGATTCATGTAAGAAAATATCACAAATCAAACGTACATGAAACAGTCTGCTCTTGAGACATTATTTACTTTTTACGATTAAAAACAAGGAACAAAAATGAAATAAAGTATGAGGAAGGAAATAAAAGCTTTTGCACTAAAGCCAATACAATCTCTGCAATTTATTACACATACAATCTTTCTTTTTGTTATCAGTGTTAGAGACACAATCTGTTGAGCGCAGTAATTACTATCTCTTATCATTTCACGTGGTCTTCGTGTAAAGAACAACATTTGCAGAGAGGCAAGTGAAGATAGATTCGATCCCATGGTCGAGAGTGAGGACGAGGCAACAGAGAGCGACGAACAATTAAGTCATCAACTTTATGACGTCACGACTCTGATCTCATCCCACACATTCAAGTAGGAGAGTTCCAAGTCAAGTTAACACGATCACAATGGTTGGCTGACTGACCAACAGACTATATAGTCTTCTTTGTGCATCATTCTTGCTTGCCGTCTGAGCGAGACATGCACTTGTCAAGTCATTTTCTAATACCACACAGCTATAGCACGGCGTACTGTCTCTCAGCGACTTCCGAGCCATAAAACCGCTTCTCATTAATTACGTTCGCTCGTTAAGCCACGAGAAAGTATCAACCAAGATTGTTAAGTTTAAAGACGTTGGTATCAACCTGTGTCGTGTACATACTGTACTGTACAATCAATGAGAAAATAGAAGGGGAGAAAAAAAAGGGCCCATTTCTAATAAATTGAATACAAGCCAATATAATTTTTTTATTTAAGCTTTCTGATAATATAAAAATTATATACTATCTGAAAATTCTCATGCAGATATTTTCCATTAGTTTCCCACGCATTTCAAAGCACTTTCTGAAATACAGCTGTTTGTAATATACATATGAAAATAATATATCTCTCAAGATGTGCCGATAAATAGAAATAATGTAAAAAAAATGTCTAGCCACATTATAAGATTTAAAAATCAAAATTTATCGACAATGTATATATAGACGATAATTATACTGGACTAAAGGTCGTGCTTAGCCCTACAAAAGCTGTAACTATACTATTGCTGTAATTAGTGAAAAGCCTCTGACCTAGCAGCTGTGTGATCATCCTCGCTTCAACAGTTCTTTCCCTTCATTAATTGCTCGATAATCAGAAAAGGACTTAAAAAATATTTGAAAAAATGGCATATGTTTCTAATAATACATAAAATAGATGAATTGTGAAGAAATTTAGACCATTAAACTTAATTAAATTTTTGTGAGTTACTCCTCGTTTATAAAGGGTGTAGTCCTATATTGGATAAAATATAATGTACATAACATATGAATCATATGGTAATAACGTCATATAATTGTAATCTTAATATTTGACACTGTGTACATTGAAGTTATACACCAAGGGCAAACGATGATGAGCTTAATTGTTGCATTATAATTTGTGTTACTGCATGGCTGCATCATATCTCATGCCATATACAAACAGTGCAGTATATATTACGTACTGTATACTTGTCATCTTACTTGCCAATATTGTGTGTACTTTGACTAGCAAGATTCGTGATAGACAGAAACAGCTGCATGCATCGGGAAAGATTGCATTGCTTGGAACTCAATTGAAGGTCACGCAAAATAATTTAATGCTTAACTTTATATTAGTGCGCATATAAGCAAAGCTCTAGTAACCAACCATTGTCTATGACAATTTTATTATGCAATTGAATATAGTGCACTTGCATTAATATAAAAACAATTCTGGACGGATTACAAGATTTTATAGTATATTATATAGTAAAATTTATGGAGAACACGATATTTAAAAAATAATATTGCATTACATGAATGCAGTATAATTTTAAATTTTACAATATAACAATTAATCCTAAATCCTTTTTTTTTTTTTTTTTTTTTTTTGTGACATACAAAAAAATAATGTGATTAATGCAAAATAATCTCTCTTGTAATATAAGTTGATGCTGAACTAGTATATTCAATATATTATTTACTTGCACTGATGCGATATAAGACATTTAATTTATGTGACAATCTATATAAAATATTCTACCTCGAAATCATACATTTTTGCAAGGTGAAATATATTATCAAAATGTACAATGTAAAAGCTACAAAATCTTATTCTTAACTTTCAGTAACTGCGGATATCGATGTATATATAGGAAATATTTCTTTAGACTTTAGACGCTTAAGAGGCCTGTTCACTCGCGTCCCTGTAAAGTCCCTGAGAGGGAAAACGTTCTTACACATAACAAGAGGTTTAATTTAAAGTGGGGAAAAGAAGCCTTATTACATCCCTGCTAGCTGTTTCGATCCGAAGACGAAACGAAGGATACAACCTCAGTAACAATATAAATTGAACGAACCCTGCGTATAGTATTTTTATAGTTTCTCGAGTCCAGCCTATAAGATTTAAATACCAATGATCTTTATTAATGTATGGCTTCGATCATGTACGTCTTAAACTTAACATAAAGTGGATTATTAAGATATACCATAACATTACTGCACGAATTATGTAACGTTAAATTGCATTTTCTATTACAAACAAATACATTACAACATGATTGGAATGTGAAACTTTCTTTCTAAACTTTTTACGTACAAGTTTACACAACAACATAAATATCATATAATTATGATATTTTGGTTAATTATTATTAATTGTTGTTATTAACTGCAAAGTGAGAACGATGCATAAATATGTATAAAATTATAAAATAATATCAAAATAATTATAAAGCGGCAAAATTATTACATTACAATGTTTTATCTTTTCCATTTTATATTATACGAACTCCATTTACCTGGCAATTTTTTAATGTTTGTTTCCGCAATTCCATTTATTACAATATAAAAGTGAATAATACTGGAAACAAGAATTAATTATAGTTCAATGTCAACCAAGCAACAACATTTATCCACTCAATATAACAACATCAATGTTTTATAACAAAACGACTGTGCACGCTTCCGTTGAAATTACTGAGTGGGTTTTGCTGCATAACAACAACGTCCGTACGTCTAATCGTGGGGGTGTCGCTGGCAAAATTATTTTATGTACCGCCTACTGCCTGCCTTACCATGGACGGACATAATACAAGGAAATGTTATGTGGTTTGCTTGCGCGTATGTGGGTCATCAGGCTATTGCTTTAAGCAGCCGGGCTATATAGCTCGGCTGTCGTTGCGACTACTATATACCACATACTGCTTCTTCTATGTGCTGTTATCAGTGATATCAGTCAGTACTATACACAGCATGCAGGATTCGCGTGGCGCTTGCCCTCGCTAAACAGTAATATAGCCATAAGGTCATAACCATCGTCCTGATACTTCCCTGACTTACTGCAAAGATTAGTACACGTTAATCCATTCGCACACTGATCGGGAAATCATTTGTCGTGGACGTTTAAAAGTCAATTTCAATGCTCACTAATAAAATAATTTGCGATATTTAGCAGTTTGCAAAATGGGTATAGTGGCACTAAATTTTGAGCAACATATACTTCTTGAAACTTTCGCAGGTATTTATTTCAAAGCAAGATGCAGCTTAATAGTACGTTGGTTTACGCAGCAAATTGTTCTTGATAGTGCATCATGGTTGTGCAAGGTCATCACGGTGAAAACAATAGAAATTACATCAATTGGGATTTTTATGACTATTATATTATACATATGACATATGAGTAATTATCACATACATAAACATTATTAATATAACTGCATGGCTATTTTCACTTTCACATTATAATAGTATAGAATTAATCAAACAGCTTGTTATTTACATTATACTTTTTAACGTATATAATTGAAAGCTACAATTAAATACTCAAACACTCTTGAACCTTGGTGCACGCAATGAAAGTACAGCACTATATAGCAGCAACATAAAATAGCCAATGGCATCGTCATTACATACCACACATGATTACTAAATTGCATTGCACACATTGTATGATTGCGAGTATAACATCAAATGAATTTTACTACTAATTTTAACTCCTCCAATTATAATAATAATTTTTATTTTTAAAATGAAATTTCTTTTATCTACTATAAAATTTTGTTGCAAAAACTACACATGATTACGGATGATCCTCCTACACCATTGTGTTAATAATCATCGTTGGCGTCACATTACACAAAACCGACTGGCATGCATGTGTTTGTTGCGTCATCACTCATATGGCTTACTTATCTAGTTCAAACACAATACAAAGTGTACGACGAAGTAAGAGGGGGGCGGGGCCGGGAAAAAGACGTTCCACCGCCGCTACTTAGCAGCAACTTAGTCGGTGATGCTATATAGCGGTGCTACCTACTGTCATGTAATATTACGCGAGTGGCCATCATGCTAAACTTTGTTAAGTACAGCAGATGAAAGGCTTCACCCTGATGTAGGAAGAAGACACACTTATAAAGCCGAAGTTGATCAAGTATGACACTAAAACGTTTTAGAACAAAAAATAAGTTATTATACGTGCCGCTTTAGAGCTCAGACAGTATTCAGATCGATAATATATTGGAAACGTTATATTAAATATTACAAATATGTAATATTCACGACTATAATATATACTGTATGTTGCTTTGAAACCATGCAGGAATAAATTTATTTTAGTTTGTTTTTTAAAGCTAATATAAGAAATGTGGAGCGATTATTGAAACAAATAAAATTTTATGAATCAATAAAGAGCTTTAAATTGATGATTGACATGCAGTGATTGACTTTAAATTTGTATGACAAATGGAATTGGTAATAAAAATAAGTTAGAATTAAACTGAAAATTTAAAATATAAAATATGCTCCGAATGTGAATTATATGTATAATATATATATAATATATGCATAATTAGAAGCTCAATTATAAAACGTCACGAAAGGTAAGGAGACAGCACATGCACAAATAATTTGCTGAGGCATAAGTGCGTGCAGTCTAAACATAACAGGTAAAAAATATATTACACATTCGAGAAGTATGACCGTATATGAAATATGGTAATTATGAACTTACTATAGTATATAATAATTGCATTTACTGCACTTAACTTGTGTGGTACTGTTTTTTATTTTAATAAAACTTTTTTTGCAGAGTTAAATTGTTGTACTCACTCACTTTGTATTGAAAGAAACAAGAAAGTGAAGTTCCTTTGCTGCATGATATATATAGTATTGATTCAATTTTAAATAACACTGTTTGTAATGATTTGTATAATATAATACGTATGTAATACATTGAAATGGATTTATTCCTTAATACCTGTGGATCAGCTTGTTAAAATATATGTATAAAAAAATGGAATTCTTATATCTTTTGCGCTGCATGCAATGTGGGCATAAAATAAAAGTATTGAAAAAGTTTTGAAACTATATAACATTTATATAAGTCTGATAACACCATTCCATGAAGCTGCATGGAAGTTATATATTAACTACAATTTTTCAACTATATGTATAATAGAACATCTTTACCTCCGAATCTATTTTAAAATAATTTTAAAGTGGCAAGTTCAGCTAGCAGGAGATTTCAATATTTCTCGGTACAATTGTAGCAGCAGAGAGATATATCTTATATTGTAACTACGTAAAGTACAATGGTAACACTATGTAAGTAAACAATACTAGTCCAATTACGTGGAGCAAAGCGAGGGAGGAGGAAAACTGGCACAAAAAAATGTCGAGAGGAAACACCACTGCAGTAAATATTGACATTACAGTCAGCATTTTTTTTAAAGTAATTTTTTTTTCTTTCTTGAGACAAAGCTCTAAACGCAGCACACACAGTGCGTTTCTAACGATGAGTGTGACTTTTGCATTGCGGAAATAAAGTGAAAATATTTACAATGATAAATAAATTGACGTAAATATATTTTAAAGAGGAAATAAAAATTATTAAATAAAGTATTAGTTAATAAAAAAAAATCAAATCTATATAATTTAATTATATATACTAAACAAGATGAATTATATATATATATGCAGGAGCCAATAAACTTCATGCATGGTTTTACAATGTTCGGATAGAGACCTCGCCATATAGTATATACTTGAAGAAGCTGTATGTATATGCCTTAAACATATTATATTATAATATTATATACAAGATTCGCGCAGTGTATGGAAGAAGAAGGAAGTGCTTAGTTCCGCCTGGAAGATGCACAGTATATGCTCAAACATACACGCAATTCATTTTATGCCAGCGGCATTCGTGCGAATAGACATTCCCAACAAAAGAAAAAATTATGCAAAATTAACAATGTATGACTGTAACGATGAATGTATAAGAACGACGGAACTCTTACTTTTACATTCAAACCCTTTTTTGGTGCATTGCAGCAATATAAACGAGTAGTAGAAACAATATGAATGCAATAAAATTACAGAGTATATATTTTTTATAAAATAATATTGATTACCTGAAAGAAAAAAATAATTAACAAATAAGACTTTATATATCAGACATTTTTTGGATGCTACTAACATTTGTCTTTTAAGGTAGAGATAATGTCGATCAGCTGTTCGACGTAGTCCCATTTGATTAACATGTAAACCTTAGCATATTCACAAAAATTCTGATTTTTTTTTTAAAGGCCTAATAGCTAGCCTATTATTGAGAGGCCTATATATATATTACTCCTATTAGTGCCTAAAAGCAATAAAAGTTTCAAAACAATTTAACGAGCCAATTTTTTTTAGTTAAGTATTTAGTTTGCCTCTCCATGGAAAGTCATATGCTCAAAATTAAAAAAATCAATTAAAAATATTGGCTCTTTAAATTGGTTTGAATTTTTTTTTTTTCTATGGCTTTTAGGCACCAATATCTGTGCCTCTCAAATAAATTTCAGATTTTTTATGAATTTGCTAATCAAAGAGGACTACGTCGAACAGCTGATAGGCGTTATCTCTACCTTACTATCGAGAAAGAGGAAGTTTTCATTAAAAACAACACCTATAGGAGAGAATAGAATTATACGGTGTCTAAAGGAGCTCACTTGCAATTTCATTTGCATGATACATTAAAGCAAAGGCGCGTCCGCTGTTATCGACACTCGTAAGGTTATACCTTTTATTGCATGTTTCACCTTATTTCAATGGTGCTGCACATGTTTACCACCGTCATACATGATATATGCAATGATAACAATTACTCTCCATATATTATTATGCTATGCAAAAGTTCAGAACAATTTTGTAAGAAAAAATATATATATATATATATATATATATATATATATATATATATATATATATATATTCTGAAACAGCGATAATATATATTATATGGTGTCACAAATTTTATTTCATTTAAAAAGTCCTCCAAAATTTTCTCCACGGCATGCATGCATGGTTTACAATTTAAGACAAATCGGACAAGTCCATACATGTGTCCAATCCAACCACGCAACTTATAGCATGTAGGTCTATATTACTATATTATATGCTGCAGTTAGCAGTTAAAGAGTTGTATCCAGACTCCAGACGCTCTATATTGGTCGAGACGGTATACTGACCACGTATATTATAGGGTGGGGTACTATATACTGACCAACGTGATGGACTACTATAAAACATTATTGCAGCACATCAGGCAAAAATGTTCCGATATCAACGAAAAAAGGTGTCTTTCGTCATTCTTCTCCCAGACCATTATGGATGAACGAGCGTTATATTAAGGTAAGTGGCATCTATACCTCCGTATCAATTATTGCTGTGACTAAGATTTTTAACACTTAAAAATTTGAGTTATTATTTGGTGATATTACATAGTATCGGCTGTTGAAGGGGGGTTTCATGCTTGCTGCAATGGTTCCACAAATTTAAACAAAAATCTGAACAACTAAAAAAGTGCAAGAATGTTTAAGAGGACGCATTTTGTCTTTTTTAGGAATTACAATTTATTCATTAACAAAAATTTAATACTGAGAATCAGAATAAAGTACTGAAATTTTTCCAAGGTGGAACAACTTTTTTGAACCCCTTCCTCACATAACGAACTATATGATACACAGGGCTGCATTGCAGTGTCTTACATCCTTGGCCAAACGGAGAACAGTACAGCTTCAAAATTTCCTGCACTCTTCTTCGTTGGGCTTCAAGGGTATAATAAGTAATTTAATGAATATCAATAAACCAGACGTGCCCCTCCAGGACTATAAAGTAAAGGACAACAATATACGTCATTTGTTTATATGCTGCATTGTCTTACATCCAGAGGCAGGAGCGTCGTCCTTGGCAAAAAGTTGGCAGTACTGGAGAATGACACAGTGAAACATTTAAACTATTTGTATGGGTCTTTAAAAAATTAAATGAAACAATAAGCTTTTAATTTAACTTTATTGATAGGTAAAGGTCAAGGTGATGGCGAAAAGAAACCATCAGTTGATAAAATATTTCTTGCGCTAAGGGCGCATGGCTAATTACGGCCTATTCTCAAAAACGGAATTGTAAAATATTTCTCAAAAGTCTCACGGCCGTTAGGAAAGTAACCGAGTGTTTATTCCGCTACCACGTCGATATGATATACATATAATATTAAACTACATGAATTTAGATTGCTTTAGTATCAGAGCAGCCATACTACAAAACTTTACGCACTGGCACGTACATGATTACATTGGCGAAGTGTAATGAGCTAGCGCTTACGATGCTCAAGTCAAGGAGGAAGTCGGTTCAGTGGCGCGTCAAGAAAGCCTACTACTTCTACTACAGCCTAGACCGGACCCTAGAGGCTTGACGACACTCACCGGAAGTTGACTGATTAGCACTGATGGACGCGCGCAAATATACTGCGCGCATACATGCAATTTCTTTACCACCTCTTCCTCCCACCATAACAGCAAAAGTTCAATGTCTTCATGTTATTTATTGACCTTCTCATATTAAATATTAAAGATGATTTTTTTTGCATATATTTTCGCATCCTTGTATATAATATAATTATGGTATTTTTACAAGAAATAATAACTAGTAAGAATTAAAAAATATAAGTTGCAACGATACTGTACTTTGATATTATGCATGCAATTTCACAAATAAAGATTTAAAAAATGTAATTTTAACCCATTAAAAATTCTAATCTGATTTTAAAAGTAAATTTCTTATTTAAAGCGTTTCTTTAATAGTTTTTATCGTTTTCTTTTTAAGTATTGATAAATAAAAAAAAATGATTTGCATATTCAATATTATATATTTTTACAATTTGCTAATACAGTTGAAAACGAAAATACTACAAATTATACCTTTAGATAATGATAATTTCAATTTTATAATGACAGTAAATTATACTTCGATCTAACTATAAATCTAAATATATGATAATAAAATTGTGTTTCAAAAAGAAGAACAAATATTACATTTATTTTTTAAAACAGTATAAAAATTTCTGCAATATAAATAATATTTCTCATCCAGACAGACCAAGAGCATAGATAGGCATGGTGTGGCAGAGTAATATAATAACTCTAAATACATTTTGCAGCTTCTTCTATTTCTTTGTGCCATGCAAGAATAAAAAATAACAAAATGCAGTGTTGTGTAACGACCACCAAATATATATAGCATGCCACCTCTTCCTCAATAATGGTACATGTACACGTAATAACGTATATATATATATATATATATATATATATATATATATATATATATATATATATATATATATATATATATATATATATATAAGAGCAGATGTAACCATGCCAAATAATAAAAAATATTACTTCCTCAGTAAGCATCACCCACCGTGATTTTTATTGGCGATAGTTTTAAATTGGACGAACGGAGAAGCAGCTGAGATTAGATACAATATATTGATTTATTTAACAAATTAAATAAATACATCAGAGCATTCGAGCGTTCCTATTAATTAAATTAAGATTTAGGTCATAACTTTGTCACAATACATTGAAATTAACTGCATGAAGTGAGAAGAATAAACCCCAATCTCAGCATATTTAATATTACTATAACGCTTTAGTAAATGGGAGAAAAGTAATTTGAGGAAAATAGATTATATAGTAGCAGTGATTATACTGACTATAGCAATATTTTAGTAATATAACAACTGAAGCGTCACAATATATAATATATTTTTATACTATTCCATGATTTTGTTATTTATGTTCATTTCATGGCTCGTATACTTAAAATAATGTCTAAATTACCCATATTTATAACTGTTAAATACGTTAATTATGTTATCATAATTATTATTCATATAATAGATAATTATAAATAATCGATTGCTATATTATAATCATACATGGTATACAAAACGGTACTTCATTCAACAAAATTATTTGAATGCATTACTTGTTACTTGATAGTGAGATATTTAATTATTAGTGATTGCTGCCTATTTACTGTACTTGGATGCTATACTATCCACGCTTACGCCGTCTCTCCAGTGTATGTACGTACTCTACTGTATGGCGGTATGATACGAGGGAGGGAGGGCTGGGAGCGGGACTAGGCCGCGGCTCTCACAATCATGCAGGAGCTGAGCAAGCCGACTGTTACAGTACCACACTGGCGGCCTTGTTTGGGCGCCCGCCCGCGCATTTTACCTTCCTTCCTTCCTTCCCGTCTCGGTAGCCGCGTTCCCAAGCTACTTCGCTCATCTCACTTCCGCCGCAAACTACCAGTATAATATACTCGGAATAATTAAAGATTTTCCAAGCGACTTGTAAATTTTAATTTCAAAATTCTCATCATACAGAACTCCGCATCGTTGTTGCAGTCGGAGTAAATTTAATACTATAATATAGAGATCATGAACATAGATGTGTTATGCACTCCTTTTGAAGAAAAATATCCGACCCCGCCACGTTAAAATATAGCCAGATCGGACATTTTTATGCGCATTGAGTGTATATGAAGGTAGATGATGATATACGCGTAGTTATGACATGCAACATTCAATCTCTAGGTAACATTTTCATCTAAAGCCCTATACGTCACCTGGTAATTAATGTTTTTTTCCGGTTTTTAAGTGGGAAAAAGGCTTCGATTACTGCTAGACTGGACCGAAAGGTTTCATGAACAATTTATAAAGTTTCCAACTGTAGACGTTTTGCAACACTAAAATCCAAAATGCTTAGTAAAAATTGGAAGACGATTAAGCGAAGGCTAATAATATATTGGTACATACTACATATTCAATTTCCGGTGCTGCTTGAAAATCTCGCTTTGTTTTGCCTGTACAGCCAGGTCAGCGAGTCCAGCATGCAGTAGAAACGCCATATTTCCTCCTTTACTATGATGAATATTTGATTATTATTAAAGTGTTGTATATATTATACTTATTTGTACTGCGTGGCGAAGCTAACATATAAATTCAACCGATGAAGGATGTGATATCACCTAACGGAATCCACAACCGCGGAACTCCTCCCACATGCGCATGCAGTCAAGCAAGTTAATTTTTTAACTTATTGAATGTACGATCAGTGTAGTATTTTTCTATATATGGAAGTTACGCGTACACCATTGTTACCAAATTACATCACAATATGTTAGTTGCAATATTGAACAGAGACAAACTTAATTGCATCAATCGACTCTAAATTCAAAACAATACCCTTAATTGTCCTGTGCACATCACCATTCCGATGGCAGAATTATATTACGATGAGTCATTGAATTACGTTTGGTACTATAATATTAAACATCGGTATTGACATCATATAACAGCACACAATGTTACCGTTTTAAAATTTTAGTCGAAATGAGTGCATGGGACAGTGCGTAAAATATAATTATATTCTGCGCAAATTACCCTTTAAATTACTTTAAAGATAAGCTCTCTCCATGAGACAGGACAGACAGCTCCAAAAGGAGATTATAAAGATTTTCAACTTCGGGGGAGGTAAAAGAGCACCCATTTTAGCCACGCCAAAAACGTTTCATCATGCCTCCGCATAAACTGCGTGCATGTCCACAAATTAAGCAAGGGTAAAAGTTTGTTCTGTTTCAAAGTGTACTGTACCGTATAACAATAATTTCAACATAATCACATTAAGCAGACCAAAGATTACCACATGCATGATGAAGTACACATTATTGTCAATATTCTGTTCATGATTCGTAGCATTATGTAGTTCCATTACATTATTTCAAAACTTTTCATCTAATTTTCTGCATGCATGAAAATATTGATATTTTCGGTCCAAAGTGATGATGTAATCAACGTCATACAGGATACAATGTCATATATTTCATCATTAATCAGAGTTAAATGCATCTCGATTAAACAAGACAGCACTGCAGCCAGCCAGGTAATTTAATGAGTGTTTACACCGTAATGAACGTAATATAACGAGCAAGATTCATAATTTAATTAAGCAGCTATAATCTTCATCACAAGCTACATAGTAAGCAACGTGAGCGCGTGGCATTTTAGGCAAAGATGCAAAAAAATAATATTATAATAGGTATGCTTGTAATTCAATATAATAAATTTGCATCAAAAAACGATCAAAAAAACACCATTAACTTGTAATTCTTGCCCTTTTTTTTCTTCTTCATTTCCTGCCACAATTGTAAAAATGTGTATGAAACGTACGTGTAAAAGTTTTAAAAATGGAAGAAGCATTAAAAGCTAGGACACAGAAAAAAAAAAATCATAATAAAAGTTGTTTGCAAAAGAGTTTTAATCGATATTATAAGTCGAGCGAGTCGGTTCAGCGAAAGAGAGTCCATCCAAGCCTGGCTGCTAGCTGGTATCCTTCGTGTCAATAAAGCCAGTGGCAACTGCTGCTATATATGCCTGCCAGTTGGGTGGACGAACGGGCGGCTTTCATCAGTGACGTCATCCCAAAGGGCACCACCAACAGCAGCATCACACAAAGAGCAGCGCGGGCGGTGTGGCGATCGAGCACCAGCAATAAAGCCCCGTGTGGGGTGCAATATCTCTTTGTCAATGACTCACCTACAATATACAGAAAAGACTCGAGACTTGCGCACCAACGTCACTTCATACAGATCCTCAGGAGTCAATTAAAGACAAAATATTGCGAGAGAGGATGGAAACCTTGACTTGAATGTATTAATTACACCATTGCCCATCTTATATTAACAAAATAAAAACTTCTCTCTATATATCACCGATCCATTAACTTTATTTCTGATCTATCTACTATAATGATATTACTTCAATACGAAACAAAAAAGTTAATTAATTATTATTATATTTGATGCTTTGGTCCTATAAGATTATCAGCAGGGGTATATACGTTTCAGCTGGAAGGGGTAAACTGGTGACGTCAGCATACCTGCACTTGCCTATTTAAATTTAAATATATATTACACATTATTTAAATAAAATTGTCTTTTGTGGTATAGCTAATTTTTCAAACCTAAATGGTATGCGTATACCACCGGGTTAATATCAAAATAATTCAAACAAACAGAGAATGTATTATAAATATAATTATCACTAAGAATATGTAATACAATATTGCATAATGGAATACAGATTATACAAAAACAAACACTAGAGTGGACTTACAATTGTTAGTGTCTGTTTTAAAATTTTACGATATATATATATATTATAGCAATTAATGCGGAGCAGCAACGTAAGTCAAGGACTTATAATACAAAAGAGACGAGAAAAAATAAATTAAATTGTTATTTTTTAAATGTCACATTTTAGTTATCCGCTTGTAATTCTGTTCGCCACGGTAAGAGATATGCCCACTAGCTACCCCAGGGAATTAACTCAATTAACGTAAGAGTATATATATAGGACGTTGAATTAGCCAGGAGTATCTAGTAGGAACAAGTCGGCCGGCTTTCCTAAGATACTCAATACTATTGCCATGCACCTTTTCTTCCCCTATACATAACACTGTTCCCAATAAGGATTGCAGAATTAGGTATATATGTATATAATGAGGACTAATGTTAATCTGGTTTTAAGGTACTGCCTTAATTTAAACCCCAGCAGTAAATAGCGTATATATATTAGAACAATTACATATAATATTATGTATTTATTAATTATATATAATTAATATATAGATTTCAACTTGTCCGAATACGCAGTGAGAGAATAATTTGCTAATAATATTCTAAAGGCGGATTCACATGGCGATTTCCAGCCTGCGACGCGAAGCGAATAATACGCACTTGCTGTAACATCCATTAGCGCCATGTTTGGCGATTTAAAAAAAGAGCATCGTAATTTAACGCGATATTCGCCGCCGCAATGGCGAATTCGCTTCCGCATATAGATTAGGATTCCACAGCTTTTATGTCAAAATCGCGTCGCATCGCCGTTGTCGCCATCTGAATCCGCCTTAACCACACACAAAAAAAAAAAAAGAACTGTGAGAAAAGAATAACTCAAATTATATTCTCTTCAATATCCTATTATCATTAATTTTTTTTAAAAGCACATTTTCCACTTCATATATTATATGAATGATAAGTTACGCTAGTTACCCAAATAAAATAAGTATAAATTATTATAATGTTGGCAAAGTTGTGATGATGTCATTGGACGAAATGTTGGTCCCCAGTGTATTGTTTGCTCCTTTCCGGGTTCTCCGTGGTGTTTCATGCATGCGCACGTCCTGTAGAAATCTAGCAAAACTGCAGCAGCAAGCACGTCCGTCCGTGTGTGCGGGGGATTAACGTTCGGTACGGTGACTACGACGTACCCCCGCCCCCGCACCAACCCTAACCCACCCTTGGCTGCAAGCTTACGTAGGGGGCTGCAGGCAGGATTGTGACGACGCTCGGATCAATAGCAAGCACCATACCAGCCAGCCAGCTTCACTCACTTCACTCCTCGGCCAAAACTATCGATTGTTTTCATGCTTTGCTTAGCCACCAGCCCACAACCGCTTCCCCCCACCTCCACCCCCTTCCTCCTCGACGTTGAACTAGCAAACACATTTCGTCTCAAGCCTTTTTAATTACATCTTCAGCTCTTTTCCTGACTGACATTCATCATCCTTATCAACGATATTAATAAATTTTTATATTAATATTAAAATATACAGATTCCTAATTTTTATGTAATAATTAAATGTAACACAAATTTAATATAAACCTCGTGGTAAAATCAGCTATAAAATGAATTTCCGTAAAAAAGTTTGTCAATAATATTCCTCTAATTACTTCAGATAATGTTTGTGCATGACATTATGTACAAAACACATTACATGAATTAATACGTTCAAAGCGAAACATATAAGAATAAAATAATCATCTTAGAAGATTTATCATACAAAGAGGGTTGGAAGAACTAATTTATGTAATGATGGTCGGGACCACACAAGACGATAGACTCTCTTCTGATTTTATTATACCTACATTCACTACCCTCTTAATAATAGCCTCAATTTAAAATGTTTTTTTTTTTTTTTAGTATATATACGAAGGTATCTTTTACATTCATTAAAATGAGGCTACCAGAATGTGTTTTCAACGACTTTTTAATTAATACATCAAACTATATTTTTAGAGAACGCAAATTAGTTTGATAGATTAGCAATTAGTAATTCATTACGAAAAAAAAAAAAAAAATCAATGCATAATATAACATAAATTTTAGGTTGACTTTTAAGACAGTCATCGATACGGTATACTGTACAATACAGAAGAGTACGTTTCAAGCATTAATTCCTATAATATTTTGTCAGTTTATCATGACAAATTTATGTTATTATATATATTATATAGTAAACATTTCGACATTTCATCATTCATCATATCACGTGCTAATTGATTCTTATCGATATTTTTGAAATTTATAATATATAAGCATTTTTTTTTTAAATATATGTTAAAAGTGCATTTTCTAAATTCATTATTATATATCACTTGCGTACACAAAATTTGATCTAGTCTCAAATTTTTGGAATTTATTCATCTTATTATTTCAATGGGTAGCCCTTTCATATATAGGATACATGAATACAACAATACAAATGTTACTGTAATATGTATATTTATAATGAATAAAATAAATAAATAAATAAATAAATAAATAAATAAATAAATAAATAAATAAATAAATAAATAAATAAATAAATAAATAAATAAATAAATAAATAAATAAATAAATAAATAAATAAAATAATAATATAAAAAAAACTCCAAGGTGTGCATGTCATTCAACGAAAGTATTTAAAAAAATCTGTGCACCCAGATTCCAGACTTTCTATTGCTATTGTCTATTACTACAACGAGTGACAGTGGGCACTGATGGAATTGTGGTGAGTGACGTCTGTGGCGAGTGAGGATGGCGCCAGGCTCGAGGACAGCTCACGTACGGCGCCTAAAGGCTTGTTGGACCAAGGCTGGGAGCACGCATTCAGGCACAGTAGCTTATATATAACGTCGTCAGTGCAGCAGGCCGGCCCGCAGGATATGAGTCGTTACGAGACTCGTGATATCAGCCCGAACAAGCGGAAGTTGTTGTGTCTCTCTCTATAGTGTTCTCAGCAGCTAGCAGGAAGGTTATAGCTGGTGCACCACAGGGTGCACATTTCTTAAGAGCGGGTGGGAAGGGGGCTTGCAGATCGCTGCTATACTCACGCAGTAATGCTGGTGTTTATTGCATGGGTATGGACAACATTGTCCATGCAGGCTTATAGCCATTAACTTTTGCATCTCTTTTCTATGACTCTTTTAAAATAGAAGTCCATTGGCAGCAGATTACTCTATAAAAAAAATTCCACTGGTATTTTTTTTAGTGTGTGCATTTTCAAACAGACCTAAAATACGTTTATCAGTATTAAATTTAATGGTAAATATCATCATCATTGGCGGTTGATCGAGATTTAATAACGAAACTGGCGCCCTTGATTTTAATAAGATTCACCATCAATGCATGGGTAGCATACAAATTACTAAGTCTGATTAGTTTATAAAGAAATGAGGTAGAAGTTTAACTCAGAGTAAAGCGTCCTGTAAAGAAGTACAGGACGCTTTACTTGCATGCATGGAGTCTTATGGACGGAGACCGGAAATGGAGATGTTGAGAGAAAACCACCCTCTTGAATTTACTCAAACCATAAGATATTAAGTTTTAGAACATACAAGCTAGTCCATATTAGTACTTGAGATCAAGTAACCCCCCAAGGTGTTTACGACGTCTTGATTCTTTGACAGCATTCGTCTGACTTTATTATAATATATATATACAGTACATTGTGTACCAATAAAACATTGATAGAAGCAAACTCTTATTTACAGTGGTGAAATTCAAGTTCTGCCGCATAACTATACTCCTGAATGAGAGTAATTTGGTTACTTACATAATATAATTATATACTGTACATAGACATGATTATGTAAAATATAAACTTTCGCCAAGAAGATGTCAATTTTATAATACTTGATTGTTCAAAGAATTATTATTAATATATTTAATTTTACATACGTCGCAAAAATGTTATGTAATTAAAAAAAAAGTATTATGTAAACAAACTAGTAAGTGTGTTTGCATTACAAAGATTTCCATAAACTTTTGCTAGAGAGGCAGTTCGGAGAGAAACTACGCAAACCACGGTGTTTTGTTTGTATATTTCTATATAATCTATATTATATACATAAACCACGCAGCATGCAATGAATGCAAAGGTGGCAAACAGTGGTTAGACTGTATTGGCGAGCACCATGAGTTTCATAATCACGACGGTTTGGGAAAACGTAATTATTATTTCACATGCAAAATGACAAGACGTAGAAAAAGCCCACCGTTATAATTACATTGTATACACGCAGCATTGTCTGCATGCCTATCTCCAGTATAATATAGCTCAAGCGCTGCCTCAACGCCGCCGCGGCAACGCGAGACGCACTAATTATTACTCATAGCTGCAAGATGCAGAGTAACACGACAACTATGAATCATCACTATATTTTGTATTGAGCGGGCTGATGTCTCTTATATTGCAAATTAAACTTACTTCGCAGCTGCATGGTTTGACTATATATATATGGTATATCAATAATATACAAATATGTCACTGTATAGTCACTGTATACATTGATTATCAATAAACAGAGATAATAGAAGATCTGACGAGAGCACACAAATATGCATTTGTCATGCATGCTTCAGCTGCAGATATCGGAAACCACGGTGCAGTGTAACATAGCTTAATCTATACATGATCCAATGTTCGTTTCCCGATCTATAAGCAATGTGGATTGTTTCATCATTGTTTACTATAATATAGTATCGTATTTCCTCGAAGTGTCATAGAAGCGAGGCCAGTCATCAGCATGCAGGCACAATGCAAAACAACATTACATAAGACGAGCGAATCAAATTGCAGTACAGGAAATACACGAGCATGCATGCATAGTTTTATGTTTTATATATAACTTTATATCTTCAACTTTACAGACTTTGTTCTTGACTAGATAACAAAATCTTAAATAAAAATCAACATTGGACTTCCTAAAAATAAATCTACCATAACGGCTATTTTTGAACTCTTAAATGGTGTACTCTATTATAATATTCATAATTATAAAGAGAGACTCATGTGTTACTCATTTTAAAAATAATAATATGCTCACATTACCATGTATGTATGTATTAAGCTGTGCATTATTTAAAAGAAAACATTTCGAATTGTATGAACATCAAAACCATGTATACCAAACTAGAAATAAGGAGAAAACTGTTATTGTAAGTCATAAATCTGCATTATTAGAAAAAAGTCCACTCTACCAATCGGCAAAAATTTATGATTTTTTGCCAGCATGTATAAGAAATATTGAGAGTGATATTCTGTTTAAAACGAAGCTTAAAGATGTACTTATTAAGAAAGAATTCTATTCAGTTAAAATGTTTTTTGCAAATAAACTCTCAGAACAGTGTCTTCAAGATGGTTAAAAAATGTGCAAGTATTTTATAGTGATATAAGACATTTCTTATGTTGATAATGAATTTTATTGTGTATTTTAAGGTTCATATGTTTATTTGTGACGTGATCAATGTTGTATTGTACAACCAGTATCGAAATAAAATTATTATTATTATTATTATTATTATTATTATTATTATTATAATACAAGACATACTAGAAATATTTATCAGAATAGAAAAAAATATTTTGTTTATCTTTCCTTACAATTCAGCTTCCTTGTTATTTTATTTAATAGCCTTCTCTCTAATTTGCAATGTATTGATAATTTTAAGCTTTGTAAAACACATGTCTATAAATTCCTTGTCTAAAAGGCATATCTTTACACAATTGATGAATTTACTAAGCCAATAACTAAAATTTTAAAATTTAAAGATTATGTTAGTAAATAAGTTTAATTAAATAATTATTATTATTTTTATTTTATTTATTTTTTAATCAAACCACAATTGGGTACTTTTAATTACTAATTACTAACTAAGTAAGTTTGAAACCCCGAACCTTCCGAATCCCTAACTTGAGCGTTTCGCGGGCTCTTCCAGAACGGGGGCGGCCACGGCCTTGCAATCCATTCCGACATTTGCCTGCGGTGCGGCTGAGGGAAACGTGGAAACCTCAGCCAGGATGGACGCTACAGCTTTTGTCAATGAACCGGAAGTGTAATGGTCCAAAGCCAGGGGAACCACACATGGTGGAAAAGCGCAACGATTTAACCCTGGGTGGGAAACATTGTTTTTGTTGAAAATGGTCACCCATCCAACTACTAACTACGCTTGGCGTTGCTTGATTTCGGTAATCTGACGAGACCCGGTCAAGCGCACTGCGCCAAACCTTCCGATTTTAATTTAATGTCTGTATAGTAAAATTATTTAACAGATAAAAATTCTGTCTAATAGTATCATATGAAATTAAAAGGCTTAACCTGAGAAATTTGGACGAAAAATTCGCTACAACAGATTTTCTTCAAATTAATTTGGTGGACTCACAACAATCGTCAAATTAGCTCTGAATTTTTTCGGAATTTTTTAACCGTTGGTTTAATTATAATTAATTTATTTAAATGAAAATTTTGTATCCTTCCAATGTTAAATTTGTTAATTAGCATTGCAAAAAAACTATACAACAGATTCTTTTACTTTTTCTTTTTACTGAAACCTAATTTTTTAGACTATTTTTCTGAATTGTTTTCATGTATTTTGAACCGTGGCGATGATCGTTTCCTATATGTGATGAGAAATGTGGCAACGTTCTCAAGGACTGTTGTCACCACCCCCTCCTAAAAATTTATGCTCATTCCAATGCAAACAGTGTTGCCACTATAGCCACGCCTCTTGACCTTGACAGACAAATTCTCAGGTTATACCTTAAGTTTTTTTTTTTTTTCTTTGTGTTTCATTTAATTATGAATGACCAATATAATGTTGCTTTAAATGTTTGCAACTATATAATATGATAAAGGGTATTGTGCATGTCTGTAGAAATCTTTAGTAAATTGTTTAATTGTATATTTAATACTGACTTGTTCTACACAATATACATATATAATATGTAAATATGTCAAAGAATAAAAGTATATTCTATTCTAACGTTCATGCAATATCACAAAATTTTAAATCATGCATGCATTAATCCAGTATAATATATAATTCGTATAGTTCGTACGCTTTAAGCCTCAGTAATCTCTGTTGAGTTCTGTCCATTTTGACTTCTGATGGGTCTTTCAAATGCACTGCATGCGTTCACCATACATCTACACACTCATTGCTGCATAGCTGCATTCATATATAATGCAATAAAATAATGAATGTATGAATGAAAGGACTGCAATTTTAGTGCAAGCTTTCGACTGGACTCAGGTACTTCATTTACATTATAATACCATCAGCATTTCTTCACATAAATTGTAAATTATAATTACTTAAATTGATACTTCAGTATAATAAATAAGTATAGCCGCGAACTCATATATCAGCTATATAATATATGTCAGGTCATATTTGCATTTTTACGATAACCAACAAAAATACTCTTATACTTAATTGATGAATTAAATTTTCTACATTGTGGTATTTATAAGTATTGCATAATATATAATATATCGTAGTTTTATAATACATTTATATAATTTTTAAACAAATTACTTTATTTGTCAGCTTTTTACAATTAATATATATTAATAAGTTCTACTTAGGAAGTGGCTTATTGTGCAGTGCAATGAGCGAGTGCATAATTGCTGCATGGACCACGCAAGTACACTACCGCGTACCAGCATGCCTCTATTACTGGCATGTTCATGTCACTTTCTATAGCAATTATGTTTGTCAATCTGAGGCAAGCACGAGCGAGCAAACTGCAAACAGCAGCTGCAATAAACTGCAATATCGTTGCATCAAAGTTTCCACCACACTCATGGTACTTCGATGTATCTAAACTCTGTGTGCAAGTAAAAAATAATAAAAAAAAAATAAAAAAAAAAAAAACACTAATAACACATGACTGTTATATTACCGCAAAGCATTGATCTATTTACTCCACACACAATAACAATAAAATATTGTACTTTGAATTATGCAGCATGGTCGCGATCAAAATAATTTGGCGTGAAAGATATTTTGTTTAATAATGAATGTATAGCAATTTAAATAATTCGCATAATAATTTATAACAATTTTATGAATTTATGACAATATTAAGCGTTAGCACTGTACAGTAATTAGGCGCTTGCATGTGACGTCAGATCGGGAGTTTCAACGGTCGTCGGCATCCTTGCTGGTGGAGCTACGCTTCATACGTACAGTATACTGTAAGTATGCCATGCGACAAAACATTAAAAAAATTATTTAAAAATATACAAAGAAAAAAAAAAGCTGAGGTTAGTAAAGTTTGTAAATTTAATTTTAAACATTTTTTTTTTTTTTTTTTTATTTTCATTTCAAAAAATTTATAATAAGTTTTTATTTATAATAAAAACTTATTAATATTATTATTATTATGCATGCAGAATTCTCTTCCATTCCACCGGCATAGCGGCCTGCGCGCGCATGTCTTCTCTCATCTCCTGTAAAGTAGACTGATTGCGTTGCGTTGCTCAAATAAATAAAAGGCAAAAAAATGAAAATAAACAAAATAAAGCACACGATATGAAAAAACGTTCATAGAAAAGTGCTATTAAATTAGTAAATTTAGATACCATAAAGGTCGCGTACTTTTATTCAAGGCGGGCTTTCGCACTCGATACCAAGAAATTCATGCCCGATCTTTTTACGAAAAATACAGAGCATGTATCCCCAGCAAGTTCGAAAGCCCTGTTTAAGAAATTAGCTGAAAAATATACAAATATCGATATTATGTTGTAGAATTAAATAATACTAGCTTTCTTTCCATTTTTATACCCGATTTTAAATTATTTTTAAATTTTTATTACTGTTTTACCTGAGAAAATTATTTATTATTAAATTCTTGTGTATGTTAAATTGAGCATATTTTTTGGTGAAATAAATAAATAGTAGCTTATTATTCAAAATTGATTCCACAAAATATAAATTTAAATGTAATGCAGCATGCAATGGTATATTAATAATAGTATATTATAGCTACAGCAATGGTACTTATTGACGGGACTGTATACAGTACATACAATACATGTGGGAATGAGGAATGAGTTTAACATTTTTTTTAACTGCGAAAATTGTACCGAAAGTACACGAGTACTTCAAATGTTATATATTATAGTATATCAATAAATGTCCAGCCACACAATTAAGGTTTTCGTTTATTACAGCATCAAAGTTGCATTAGCGAACGATAAATTGAATTTTTCCAATTATTGTGTGCCATGGATAGGCAGATCAAAATCAAACGGTAATTTTTTAGTCTGAAGCCCAAGTGTCAGTTCATAAAATCCCCTTCTAATGTAATGATGTGTATATTGGTAACTAAACCCAAAGCTTTAACCTGTTTCAAGTGGTAAAGGCAATGTTACAAGCATTCACCTATCCTCTTTATATACATATCCCTATCGACATAATATTTAATAAAATAAGACTTGGGCGAGAATGTAATGTAACGACTAAGGCTCGAATCTGCTATGAAAAGGATAATTATTTTCTAAAATTAAAAACAAAAAAATAAATAAATAAATAAATAAAAGGTAAATTACGTAAAGAAAGTTATACTGGTGAAAAGCTGTGCGGCACTAATAAGAAGTTACACCGGTTATTTTCAAAACAAACCAAGTTAAAAAAGTAAGTTATTTTATAAGAATAAACAAAAGGGTTAAAATGTGTTACGTTATCTATTATTATATTAGTTGAGAGCACAGATTATACATTTTGTAAAGAAGAGTAACACAAAAACTGAAGTGATTCTTGTCAAGAGTAAAGTTCAAAAGCAATCTAAATTTAGGATCGTATACGGTAGAAGTATAGGGAAAAAAAGAAGAAGATTAAAAAAAATCGCTTTGGTATTTGCTAGGCCATGTGCTAGCTTGGGGTTTTAAATACATCTTGTGACGTCACATTGTTTAAAAGATGACGTCAGAACGTTATCACACCAACTAGTGTTAAGCTCTATGAACAAGTTTTAAATTTTAAACACATTATAGTCAACTTGATTTTATATTCCCTTCGCAAGTAGCTGGAAGTGCAAAGTTTCTGATCTTTCTATTACCACTGAAATTTAAACTTTGCTGGAGATTGTCCAACTCGTATTATTTTAATAAATCCCAACAAGAAGGCTACACTTCCGGCAGGAATATAAAATTATTTTGACTGTAGCACTTGATTACACTAGCCGCCAGCATCAGCAGCAGAGGAGTATCAAACCAGCAGCCTCTGCCAAGGCCAAGAGCAACATGACAATGTACTTTACTAACCTGCAGGTGCTCGCGTGCTTTCAAACACCTCCTTAATAATTTATATAACACTAAATATTTAGACAAAACAAAAATGTAATTGATATTGTTGTGTTGCATAAAGATTTAGCTATATTGTCATTTTTTTTAAAAAATTCTGACTAGCAATTACACGAGGAATGAAACAATATATAATAGAGACAATTTGCATCATTTTTTTTTTAGTAGCTCAATTGAAAGAGGAGGTCGAAAAATACACCTGTGAATTTCGTGAGATTTTTATTTGTACTGCATCATGGCTAAAAGAGAGATGTTAAGCGGTCACGTGACCTGGAGGCGGCGCCCGTGACGCCTGTGACGTCATTGAACTGTCCGGTTAAACAAACGATCGTCTATAACACTTCTTGTAAACGATAAATTAATTGTTGCTTGTTTCCATAACAACGCGCGTGGTTGTTTACAAGCGTTATAAAGTCGATCGTTTGTTTGACCGGACAGTTCAATGACGTCACAGGCGTCACGGGCGCCGCCTCCAGGTCACGTGACCTCTTTACATCTCTCTTTTAGCCATGATGCAGTACAAATAAAAATCTCATAAAATTCACAGGTGTATTTTTCGACCTCCTCTTTCGATTGAGCTACTAAAAAAATTGATGCAAATTGTCCATTATGTCTATTCGTAAACTCTGATGAACTGTGTAGCTTTTCTGTAAACGATTTCCTTATGCACTTGGGACATTAGGTCGATCAGGTATAGGAAGTGTACACAGGGTTTAGGAACAGAATTATTTGTTACTTCATGCAATGTTTGGATTTGTTTTGCCAACGTAAATGTTGACCCAAAGAAAAAAGATAAGAGAAGTCAACTCGTTGCTAACTTATTTTTTATATTTTCACGACCATTTGTGATAAACACAAGAAACATATAGTTGTTGTTTTTACAATCCATTTTTTTTTTTTTTTTTTTTTTCCCTTTCTCTCCTGACGGAAAAACTCGTATAAAATGTGCTTAAATTTAATATACAGATGAAAAACGGAGGCACATGCCGTTTCCAAATGATTTATCAGAATGCAAATTATTGAAAATGACGGCCCAAGAGTATTTGCAATATCATGGCAAATAAATCTGGATTTGGACACTGATAAAATGATAAAAAAATGATCGAAATTATAGTAAATTCATGAAGTCGGAACTAGTAAAAATAATAAAAAAAATAAATAATGCAATTTTATCAACTAAATATATCAATTTGATCAAAAGTTTAGTCGTTTGGTCAAACGATTTATTTATTTATTTATTTATTTTGCAATTTTTTCAGCAATATCCTAATTCTGGTTGGGGTGCTATCTACACGACTGCGGCGATGTTATTGGATGAAGCGTTAAGTAACTCGATTCACGTAATCACCATGCAAGCACGGAAATTGCGGCCATAGAGTTGGTTATTATGGAATATAATTATATTTATAGTCTACAGGGATCGAGAAAAGCAGCCACGGCCAAGGCTATCTATATTTACACCCTGGCATGTGCTGTCAATAATATCCAGCATCGTATATCTCTTATAAAATGTGTTTTGTAACGTTCTGCAGGGTTAATAATGAGCAGCAAGTATGACGAGCAACGTAATAATTATTCAATTAATTTAATTTAGACACATTATAATAATTATTTAGGTTTCCTTTGTGAAAGTTGAAGTCTTTTTTAATGCGCCGCAAAGTCAACAACCAAACAAGTACACTCTTTCAACAGAAAGTCCGAGCAAGAAAATTCAATTTTGCAGTTAGCTCTCAATGACAATATTTTATATAATAGAAAAAATAATTAAAACATTAACATACTGCAAGTTTTATACGTAGATTATTAAAAAAACACTTCGAACACAACAATAATATGATTTAAAAATATAGTTATACGACAGATATATATTTTTATACAAATATAAAATAATATAATGCTTGCGTTATACACTAAAGAAAGCAAATTTACTGTAAATTCTCATTTTTTTCTCTTTACTTATATAATATTTTTTGCAACAAGAACAACTTTATGACCTTTTATGCGAGAGGTACAGTACAAATGTTCAATTCCAAGTCTATCAATACTTTTGTATATTTATGTGGATCACCGTTAGTGAATGTTTGGCTCAATTTGTCCATTACAACATGACGTGCTAGGCGTTCGTTCTCCGGGTGCCGCTCGGTGCCAGCAAAAAAAAAAAAAAAAAAAAAAACGGAGCAAGCAAGAAGCACTTGGCTGGCCGGGCTCGGGCACAGCAACAGCAGCGGGAGGTGAACGGCGGCCAGCGAGCATGCAGGAATGAGGAAGTCAGTGACCGGCTTACCTGCCTCTCGGCAATATTATCCATAATATACAACGGATCACCACCTTAATTGTTTCTCAATTATAACATATTAAACATTTACATACACTTTTTGTTGTTGATAGTACAGAGTCCAGAGAAATAATATTAATTTTCAAATTGGACACGAGTCAGTATTTAAAGTAAAATTAATATTATTTTGTTGTGACGAATTATATTCATTCATATTTTATATTTTCATATTCATTTATTGTTTTTCGAATGTACACTCCTCGCCTCTGAAAAGTTCCCTTCTGCAGCCTTGTTCATTACCATGCCTGCCCCCATAAAAAATAACACAGGGCATGGTTATTAACAAGGCTGCAGAAAGGAAATTTTCCGAGGCGACAAGTGTACATTACAATATAAGCACGTCATATCAGTATTATTAAGCAACCTCATGGTGAATCCTTCCCTCAATTTTACTATAATTAGCGGCACATGGCACTGTCATGGAAAAGATGATGAATGGAAGTTCTGATATTTTTATTACGAGATATAAAGGCATATTATATGTATAATATATTTTTAAATAATATTATTGGTTTTAACTATAATGTTTGATAAAATTGCTGCTTACACGTTTATATTATAATGAATCTTAACTATTTTAATTATATAATAACATTATAAATAACATTTATTAATCTTTTTAATAACATAAAACGCAAGTCATTACTGTTTATTTTATATAGCAACGTTAAATATTCGTATAATTAATTATAATATGGAATTAATACATGCAAACACGTAATATTTTAGACTTAATTAAGGCAGCCGATATTAAGAAGAACTAAGCCACCCAATAGGTAAAATAAATAGTATAACATTATTCTGGTGCGGTTATAATGATAAGCTATATTATTATATTATATATATTAATATACTGCAGGTTGCAATAAGGCAAGCAAGCTAGCTACCGTCACACACATTCTTTCACTTCCTGTGGGCCCGTTCCCACGTAAATCTTAGCACAAAGTCTTCTTAATACATGCAGCTCAATCGTGCCTTCCTACTATACTTTATATTAGATAGGAGTTCTAAACCTGGAAATGAAAGCCTGCAAAATATTTTTGAACACTCTTGCTAATTATTACAACATACAAACATTTTTTTTTTTTTACTAATTAATTGCCTTGATGTAGTCAGTGTAGGTATTTAAAATATTATATAATAACTCAAATGCATACACATGCATGGTATATAAACACTGCTACCACGTACTTAATTGCAACAATGTAAATAAGTTGTTAAAACAATCGCACCAACTAAAAGATCAAATTTTAAAGTTCTCCAAAAGAAAGACCAATTTACAATCAATATTTCAGTCAATTATATATAAACAATAATAATTTAAAATAAAATTAGAGAAGGAAATAATAAAAGAAAAAAAAGAAAAAGTAGAATGTTTCACACGACAGTTTCTAAATATTTTTAACTCCGTTGTCCACCGGTTTTAGCAGCGGTGTATAATGCAAGTCAAAGAAATGAGGGTGAACTTGAGTCTCGTTAACCATGGAGACATAGTAAATTGCAATGACGGCGGCGGCATCTTTTCATCTCAACTTCACTTCTCATTACCATACATCTCATATGATAATGGGTCTCGCGTGCACTGACCTTCTTCCTCAAATAAAGGCACTGCCAGAACTAGTGGGATTCAAATAAAATTGTACTTTCAATGGTTTAATAATAATACTACTAGTAATATCCTAGCTGGATCGTTATGAAAACTGAAAACGTTTATAATTTTTTTAATTTATTAATATATAAAATATAATAATATAATGAAATACAGCCATGAGAGCATGCAGAACGTGTAATATTAGAGGTATCGTGATTCAAAGTTGCATCGATAAAAAAATCGGAAATAAAGAAAATAAAGAATTAATTATTAATAATTATTAAAAGCTAGGTCTAATTCCGTTGGTATAGATTCATTTTATCAAATAAAAATAATACATAAATTATAATAAACATCATAATATATAAATATGTAAATGACAATCAGACGCAGATTATAAGGCAAGATAATGGGGTTGTATCTACTCTTGTCATTTTGGATGGGCGGAGTGCGGTCCTTTCCTTACTCTTCTTTAAAAAAAAAAAATAATAACATTGACATGGCTGCACATTAACGTCTTCTGATTTTGTTTTCCAAGTCCGCCCCTGGTGACAGTAATTAAGAAGAGTAAAAGCATTAAAAATATAAAGGGGCATTCACAAAGACTTCAGGCCACATTTAGGGCTCGATAATTTAAGACCAGAAATTTTGGGTCTAAAAAGCATGTCTAAAATCGGGCTTTAAATTATTGAGCCCTAAATGTGGCCTTAGGGCTTTGTGAATGCCCCTTATAAATTTCTTTAGAAATCAGCCTGCAGCTATATATATTAAGTTTATCAATGATTTTTATCACCACTAGCATTGTTGATGTCATGTGCAAAGATATTATTTATAATGGTACTTATCGCACTCTTGTATCTTGAAAATTTCATGTTATCTAAATTTTATAGCCATCAGGTACGTATTTAATGCGATTACGTAACACTATATTAATTATTTCATGAATTACGTCGAAAAAATAAAGATATATGTGGGCGTGGCACGGTCCATGCAGCATCAAATAATTTAATTGCAGTGATCTATGTCCTTGGTTCAACCTCGCCTACTGTGGTTATTCGAGCTAGCGACCACCAGCAGCAAGCATATTATATAGATGGGTGGTTCGCACGCACGCACCCGGGGTCGCGGCAAGTGTGCATGCGCAAGGCTGCAGGCAATGTTAAGTGAAGAGCGCGCTTCACGGTGCCATGACACTGACAAGGTCGCCCGCCGCCTACCCCGTCCGTCTGGCCAACGCTCGTTGCTTGTTACTTTCCATATCGCGAGCAAATTTTCAATGTCAAGCACCCACCCACCACTTATCTAATTAATTACTGCAATTGTTTTAATTTAAGTTTATAACCAAAATCTGAAATATTAAACAGTAGATTTTTTTTAAAGCATAATAATTATATATTATAGAACTATTTCTTCATTCTTAATATTCGACTAAGGTTATAATACCAAATCATTACCTATACGACAACTCTTAAATTTAATATCCTACCATAAAGTTTTATAATTGTAATTTTCTAAAACAAAAAATTAAACATAACGGTATACATCAAGATAATAAGAGTATTTTAAAAAGAAAAATATTATTATATATATCAGTGGTCAAATTATAGCAACAAATAGAGGTACAAAAATTTATATAACAAGTTCAAAAGAAGTTAAACCAGCACTCCCCAAAAAAATTAACAATAATAAAATAATAAAACAGAAACGTGACTTAAATTATATTATGCCATATTAGATATTATAGTTGTTTTTTCCTATCTTTTGGTCCATAATTTTTGCAGAGGCTGATGGAATTAATACTTGAGCCGTCAAAAATATAACACTTAAAGTTGGTCCAATGCATGCTATTTTGAAAGCGATAGACGGTAGGATATAAGTGGCTACTGCCTCTCGATCAAGTTTGGCTTCCTAACAACATCTTTATTCTGTAACACACTGCACATAAAGTTCTAAAATACTGATGACTTGGTATTGGTAGTAAATCGTCTTTAATTTATCATTCAGGTAGGTATACCTTTTTATTCGTTCATAGTACTACTGTAATAAAATCATACGTTATATAATAAAAAAAAAAAAAAAACTTTTCCACGATCGAGTGGGACAATAACTTAACATGATTTCAGCAGTTTAATGGCATATATACTATGATATAGTTGTGCCAGCATTTATTTTTTTCCCTCGCCTCAATTATATTACATTGTATGTTATTGAGAAATAATTTCTGACTCGCATATTTATAATATACAATATCGCACGGTGGTTTTGAACTTTTTTGAGACCTGTCCCAAAATTGCAAATCTGCATTAACTTATTTATGTCTTTTTAAACTCAATTCCAGCAAATTAGACTCATTTGCTGGAATTGAGTTTGAAATTAGACACGGATGCTATTCCGGGGTGTACTGCACGTTTATATAAATATATATTGATTGAGATGAAACATTCATGTACTCCATAAGATCAGCCGCCATTAGATTTCTTACCCTGAGTATTAGGCAACACACCTTACTACATGTCCCTGAAGCAACTGGACTGAGCGGTGAGATATTTTTTTCAACCCATAGGAAATTCAGACAAAGGGCTTGCACAGAACTTAGCCTACAATTGAAACAGCAGGCGCAGTATATAGCCTGTTGTATATAGTCGTCCCCATTTAGCTTTGATCTGACGTCATGAAACTTTTTCTTTTTCCTTCAATACAATTCTAATGCATGGGAGAGTTGCATGACGTCCAGAGTGTCTCTAATGCATGACGTCAAATCAAAGATAAATGAGAACGACTTTTAAGCAGTTGTTATTGTTTAAAAAATATAATATCACAACTGCGCTGTATTGTACATACAGTATAACCTCGACAATATACCGACCGCGACTACTATTATAATATCCTTTCTTAATTTGCCAAGATTTTTCAGCCGGGAGAGTGTTTATAAATCTTTATTTCCCCAGAACTGGGAAGCTGTTTCTGTATAATTATTATTACTAATTAGCCCCTTCCCTGTAACGTCAGAATGAATTTTAATGAAAAGAAAAAATCATAAACGCATACTAACTCTGATGGATATAAGTCACGAATGTCGGGGTTATGGTATTGTGTGCATTGTGCATGGACTGTCGGGACACTTGCTGGCTGTCAGGTGTAATTAGAGAGAGTCGGTGGCTGCAGCCTGCCCGTCAGACTGCATTACTGACTCATACATGCATGTTGTGTACAGAAGCAATCCATGGCAGTCAGGCAGGCCATTGCTCCGACCGCCACATAAAAACATGGCAGGTATAACGCTGCTAGGCTGGATATTATTATATGTAATTTTGTTCGCTTATTTGAATAATATTTCGTTATTATATTCCTTCTGTCCGTGCATGAAAAAAAAGCAGCTATAATTATTCAGGATTTTTACGTATAATACTAGCAGTATATATATTATACCAACATATAAATATTTAAATATATATATATATATATATATAATTATATTATTGTAATTACTTTAAGAATTCAGTTATAGCATTGCGCTTTTCTTTTAATTTCAACATAAACTTGCCAACTCGGTTAAAATAATATATAAATTTGATCACCATGCATCTAACTAATCTTTTTACAGTGTAGTATAATTTTTTCATACAGATAATAGGTCTGTTCGTAAATATTCAATCAGAAAGAATCGTTTTTCATTGATGGATTTTATGTACATGGAACATACGGTTCATCAATAAAAATGGATTCTTTCTGATTGTGTATTTACGAACAGAGCTATAATTTAAAAATCGCAATAATTTCATTTAATTTATTTATTGAATCCAATACAGTTTTCCCATATTTACAATACATAATTGTCATCTTCAGCCTCAAAGAACATAACACACAATCAAGTAAACATAATTATAATTAATTACACAGATGATATACAGTATACATTACACATAGATTGTTTTGTTTATTAGCGCATTAAACATAATATTAAATTATTCTACTGTCTACTGTTGTTTAATTATTCAGCATCTTTTATTATGTTCTAATAAAAACAATATGTACTGCAATATGATATTGCAGTTTTTAGCTGTTTATATATAATTTAGATGAAATAAATCAAACAAAGGAGACAAATCCATTTTGTTACAAGCTACTTGGACTCTCGTTGTGTACGCAAACTTAAGCCTGTATTACACCATACAATTTTGCATACAATTTTTCCTTTGCAAGAAAATTTCATCTCCATACTCTCCACAGAAACAAATGGAGTTCCAAGTTTTCTTGCAAGGAAAAATTGTATCGTGTAATACCGGCTTTATAGGGACGTTTGTAGTACCATATAGTAATGTACCATAGATGGTATGGATTCACGAATAAAAAATCAGCATACGGGGAATGTTTCCTTTAATTACTCCTGTTCCTGAGCATGCATGCATTTGGATGAAGAACTAAAATTATTTCTATTTATAAGCAAAATTAAGCAAAGTCAGCTACTGAAAAGAACATCAATTTATAAACGTGAGTGCAAGAAATAATAATAATATATTTATCTAAAAATAATGTAAGCCTACAATTGTTACGGTACTGTTAATTACACACATTATGGGAAGAAAGTGTAGGCCTACGGTCTGCAGATCATGCCGACAAGGAAGATGATACTACCAGAGTTCATTGCCACTCTCTCTTCCTATTGACTTTGCCGAGCGATAAAATTCCTTCAGTGTAAAACGCAGACAAAAAAAAAAAAAAAAAAAAAAATGAAGTAATAGGTAGGTAATTAAAGCAGCAATGATTGTATTTATCCAGCTAATTTGCAGTCTTGCAATTACTATGATAGTAATTACATTTTTTTGTGGTAAGCGATGGAGACACAATTTCCTCCTCTATATGGTAAGAGAAAAATATAATATATTATTATGCCATCGTTTTTGTAGCAATCGAATTTTACTGTCGAGAATCATTGGTAACTTTTTCGTCTAACATAATCACATTAATCAGTTTACGAGTGGATATGTATATGATTTTATTTTACACTATAAAAAATGTAAATATAATAATATATATTATAAATGTGTCAATTGCCCCAAAATTTCAACCAATCAATAAAAAAAATATATAACAAAATGTATATCGAAGCCAATTCAAAAATGAATAATTAGAACTTATATGGAAGGCACATGCAGGATTTATTATTATAATTAGTTTTTTTTTTATTCACTATCACAACGACGACAAATCCATTTGTTGATTAGTTGTTGTTTTGCTGAGTGTAATTTGCCTGATTGCATTGTGAAACTCAACAACAATAATTATTACATTCAAATCCCAACCAACTGCATTAACAAAATTAAATTGACGTATCTTGTCGTCGACCAGACATTTCGAATTGCCTACTTGAATGACCTAAAATAAAAGTCGAACGTTTCACTTCCTTTTCATTCACTCTGTGCTGTAGGCCGGCAGCCAGCAGCTCCACAAATCGACGAGTGCATGCACAGCCGACCCACAGACAAACATAAGCAACGTTGTTGCCACTTAAAATATTCTTCACCAGCAACAACAATTAATTAACGCACAAGTACATTACAAGATCGAAGCACGAGAGGAAGGTGGAAATACAATTCTAATCTCAACAATAATTAAATGATGTCAATTCAAATGTATTGTACTATTGTTACACGGAAAAAACAAGATAGCACGACCAAAAATGTATCCCAAAAATGAGATCTAAAATTTAACTGAGATTTGAAATCATAACATAAAAAATAAAATGTACTGTATTTATAAATATATTAAATAGGAAACTGCAGCTCTTTTTTTTATCATTATTTTAATCTAATGATAAACATACCGATACTAGTATCTTATTTACCAGTATGTTTTTTACATCAAAATATCATTAATATCATCTACAATGAATGCTTATTCGTCTTAATACGATAAATCCATTAAATTAATATATGCATACTGTACTGAATTAAAAAAACTTAGTGTCATAAAAGTAAAAATTTCACACGTGAGCGATGACCACGTGATACGCTTAATAAAATGCACTTCATAGGTGCAAATTTATATATGCATATTTAATGGCGACAATTTCAAACTACGTCGTAAACAAGTTCTAAAACATGCCCAAGAATAATTGTTTTTCATTTAATTGCAGTCAGTGTTATATGAAGTTCGCAAGCCGCGCAAGCGTAAGTTATATTATGCACTTAATTAAATGCACATAGACATTAAGCATAATAGTATACATACGAGGCAATGAAATTTACGTAATATTATTTTTTATTATGATGAAATTACTTTGTCACTATACCATATATTCTGAAGATTACAATAATTCTGAAGCTAATAAGGAGTTAATAACACGCTTAAAATTATATTATACATTATTTATGAAACATTACCTTGCATTATTTTGATTGGTAGATGAAATATTATTTAGCGCTTGCGCATCCAGGTTTGATGATGATCATTTAAATCCACACAAGTTGATATATATTATTTTAATATAATATGATTAATATTGGCTATAATTTTAATATTTAACACAACACTGACACGAATATTATATTTTAGACACTGACACGTATGTTACAATCACTTCACCTCCAAGATATTATTATTGAAACATATAGATTTCGGCTTTATGATAAAAGTACAGTAACGAGTGAACGAACAAACTTTGTTAGCGACTGCTGAACACTTCAGAACGTTGGTCGACTGCTCGTGTGCTCGTCCTCATCCGCCACCGCCGCTCCCGCTCCCGCTGCTGCCTCGTCGCAAGCGTATTTCCCCTCCGAACATCTGATTCATTCCACGACCCCCACTCTTCCCCACCCGCTCCCTCCAGCACAGCAGCAGCCGCCCAACTTCCTCCCCTACAAGCCAGACAACCATGCTTTAATCGTCTTCCCCTCTTTTTATTCCCCCTCCGTCTAACCTTTTTTTTAGGGGGGTATTAATAAAAAGAGAAAAAAGTTTACATTATTTTTTTTTTTTGAATAAATTGTATTATTATACGTATTGCATAATTAAAAGAGTTTAGAAAACATGAAAATAATTTTGTAGATTTCGAAACGACAAAGTTCTATATTATCAGTTAAATTGTTGTATAAAGTATAAACAGTATATCTCACAGGTATAAAACAAGCCATTGATGTTAAGGTAGGTGCAAGATTGTTAAATAAAACACGTTGCAGTATACAACCATGATTCATTAAAGTCATAAAACATTTGCATTTTAAAAGCCCACTTTTAATTACTTCCCTCGAGTCTAGATGCTATTAAAGTCAACATGGCAATTTCGTTTTTTATGCAAATGACGGGCAAAGACTGCTATATAGATCACAACAAATTGATTTTGCAGTTTTTAGTTTATTGGGGCCAAAGAGGTAAACGTCAATGATAATAAATAACGATATAGCATTTTCACAATTTTTTTTAAACGTTTTTTTAAAGTAATGATAAATTTACTCTTCAATTAATACTGACGTATTGAGCGGATCAACGTAATTTTAGATATCTCTCTTTGTCTCTTAGAGCTGCAACCCCTGATAATTAGGCAGGAAATGCTGTGTCTAGGTGCACGTACTTTAAAGTGTATATTTTTTTTATAGGTGATTTGATACTTAATTTAACACTCCTGCATTTAAATCTATAATAAGTTAATTATGCAGGAATTGAGGCTGCATCTGCATATGCAATATAATAATTTAAATAATGAATAAAATTTAGCGGTGATTCTTCAAACTTCTATCTGTGATGCATGGTTACCGATAATATAAACATAATTTTATTTTTAATATTATTTATATAACCATCACAGATAGAAGACTATACTACAATAGCATGCAATATAGTATAATATAATATATAATAATATACTATAATGCACAGTATAGTACGAGTGAATAACATGCGTAAGTATAACTATAACAGAAGAGTGGTTATAACAATTACAACAATTGGCATGTAATATTGTATATCTCCTTATTGAATATTATGTAAATTGTGATATGATACATTATTTGTATTTGAAACTGACAAGACTATTACTTCCATGCAAATTTCGATATTATATAATTATACTTTCACGTCCGAATCACGTCAAATGTATTAATTTTAGTAATATGTATGAGAGAACTTTTATTACTTGAAAGAAATCTTAATTTTAAATAAATAATAATGATAATTATTAAAAATTAAAAATGTTTAACGTGATTGTTTATTGCATTCGAATCATTATGGATATTACATTAAATATATAAATGTCAGATTGTTCTAATAATGATGCACGCTTTTCCAAAGTTGTATATTTATTTATTAATTTATTTCTCTTGTGGCTGTACAACATATAAGAGACAAAGGACAATTTTCTTAAAAACTATTATAACAGTAAAATATGATTATTATAAGTAGTATACTACACTTTAGACGACATTTAAAATTGCACATTCATAATTAATTGAGCTAAAGCAAGCATATAAGAGGGTCAAACTCCCTTGCATCAATCTGTTTTGCATGCATACAGTATATATATTATATAATAAAACTTCAATTTTATTCTGCATGAGCATAGAGTACAATAGTTAATTGTCCAGACAATGTCACTAAAGCTATGTACACGGCTGTCGGAATATTTTCGGAACGGAAATTGAATTTTCTGATTGACTCTGACTAAGAATTTGTTAGTAAATCGGAAACGGAAATAAGTAAAGAATTTTCTGATTGGTCAAGATTTCCGATCCCGCCAATCGTGTACATAGCTTTACACATTGATGTTTAAGACTGCCGTATAAAAGGCCGGGACACAACAAGAAGAAGTGCTGTTGCTGTGGTGGACACCGGCCGGCACCAAGTTGGGGGCGTTGCAGGACGCGAGGAGGGGGAGGGGGGAGGAAAGCGGGCGGCTATGCCTCAACGCCTACTTGTAATGACAAGTTCATTCCATGTGTCGATGCAGTGTACCAAATAGCAAGTGCGTATTAGCCAGTCAAATATCAGCTCTTCTTACAGGGGCGGAATTTAACTCGCACCACTCGCGAGCTATCAATATATGCCAAGCTAATACGGAGATTCATGTTAAAATACATACAGCAGCAGACAGTCTCCAGAAATACGTCAATATCTTAACGGTGCGAGCAATTTGGTTTAATGGAAACCAGCATCAACCTCGATCTTTTTGTGAGCTCGTTCAACTCTCATATATGCCATTCATTCACACTCGCGTGAACCATCAAGACTATAAGTACACTCAATGACCCAAATACAGGCAACATTTCAAAGGAATTTAATACAATGTAATGCAATCTTCCACAGTGCGGTGTTAAAAAAAAAAATACTGCTTGAGAGACAAAGTTATAATACCATATTTTTTTATTATTATATTATATTTAACTATTTATTAACAATTAAGAAATTAGCTAAAAGTTGTTATGTGTAATTAAGTTAAAAGACTTTAATATAATTATTTTTAAACATTAATTATTTGTTATTTATAGTTTTTTCTCGTACTGCAAACAGTGCAAACTCTACAGTATATTTTATACGATGCTATGAAAATCTCAAGGGACTAAAAGTTATAAACGAACAATAATAAATAAATGCGGTCATTAATTTTATTGTAAAACATGGAATGTTAAATTTAATCAATGTTATATTATTATACATGATACACATAAATTTTATGCTAAAGTGTTTGATATTGGCGTAAACACAACATCGTGCACATTAATAACAATGCATGGAAGCTGTGTATATTATACTGTATATATTTACTCAGTCGCCTGACTGCAGTAGTACATATTATATTATAGCAATGCAGCCTTAATTAGTATATGATCCTAATATAATAGTTAGTATATAAGTAGTAGTAAAGTTTGACTCACGAAACAAACAAAAATATATAGGTAATTACGTCAACACAGTTAAAACATGGCTGCAACACGCACGACTTTCACTGAATCCCCACTCATTATGACATGTAGTTAACACATATGCATGATACCATTATCCAAACCTAAGAGTTTGCTGAGGACAATAAGAACTTTTAAACTGCAGCGAGCTACTTTCCAAAATATTAATGCTATTTATTATTTAATTTAATTAAATTATTTAATTTCTAGCTAGACATAAGATTTAGATTAAAGGGGGTGTGACTTTTCAAAATTAAAAATTCACCAAAAAATCTTTCTTTCCAAAAATGTAAATTTCACTTTCCTCCAACTCCCCGTTCCTTCCCTACCGCCCGGTCAAAAGTCTACTATGACGTCACATTACTTAAGGTCGCGCGCAAGAAAGCAAGCAAGCAAGTGGCGGCGAGCGCTAAAATCCACGTTTTCGCGTCTTTAAGCCCGCCTAGCAGCCGACAGCAAAGAGATAAAAATTATCCGCCACGAGATAATTTTATCTAAAGAACATTCTGCGTTTGTATCCGCTTTCGGCATTTCTTCATTTTAATTAGGAAATTAAATATCACGATGCAAACTCAATTTTTTTACAGATTTCTTTTGTCAACTGACTTCAAACACATAAAATATTTTATCAAGCATCTAATAACTTTATTGTAGACACACGTATTGGATTGACATATTATATATGTACAGTACATACTATTTATATTATTGATGTATATGGTATTTCAACAGTATTTTAATTACTTATGATTTTAGCCGCAGCCTTACATTATATAATTATAAAATCACGGCAAACACGCAACTAAAACTGTTATCATTTTGTGCATTATCGCTATTTGATTACTTTCTTCGACGTTTGCATTTAAGTTATATAAATATATATATGCAGCATATAGTGATTATTCGATATTACCATTATTAATTATTAATACAGTATACTTTAAATTATTATATTTTTTATAATAATCACGAAATAATTATTAATAATTATAATTAATCTTCAACTTAGAGGCTGCCCCATGCATAATTTATCACACCAATTCTGCTTTTAATTCTTGTTGTTAATAGTTAGTGTCATTGTAATATATATATATATATATGTATTTATATATAATATATAAAGGTGTTCCCGGTCCAAATGTATAGATGGAAACTTTGTTTCGCTTTGAGTTAAAATAACATAACATAAAAGCTTTATTTATAAGAGCTCAAAGTAAGAATACTAATAATATTAGGGTTTCTGTAATTTAATTCTAGTACGTAATTCCAGCGTAATTCTAGCACAGCAGAGCAGACTCGGGCACCAGAATATTTACCGCGATTCAATCGACGGGGATCATCTGCGCTGCAATTTGGTTCAAACATATAAGGCTTTATATATTTTCTTGAACTCATTACGCTTGCTATTATGCATATACGGAAATTTATAAAAAAATTATGTGATTTAATTAACTAAAAGTGCAGTGATAACAATCTCAGAGACAACGTGCAATCCAAGCACTTGGAGGCGACGGTATTGAATGCTGATGCGAAACAAATTTTCACAACACTGAACTGAAAAAATCTCCCTACATTCTTGCTCCCTTAATTATGTGTGCGGCCGGAACTGTCCGCTGACACTGAAAGCCAGAGTAAGCCCACGTGTCTATAAAGAAACCAAATGGTCTAGAAATTAACAGAGAAAACCAAGGTTGTTAAGTTTAGAAGAGGCGGACCGTTATGCAAAAACGATGAAATTTATTGTGACGGTCAAAAGATTGAATTTCTAAATTCATTTAAATATCTTGGCATAATACTTCAAATGACAGGGCTTTCTTTTTCTAAACATATAACAGAAAGATGTAAGAACGCTATCACTGTTATGTACACTATCTCAGGGCTGTCTGGTCTATCCGTCAAAACAGGGCTCAAACTATTCAATTTAAAAGTCGCCCCTGTGGCTACTTATGGTATTGAAATTGTATGGCCTCATTTATCTGTATCCGATTTTGATAAATTAGAATCAGTAAAAGCCATGTTTGTTAAAACATTACTGTGTCTGTCAAAATTTACCGAAACTAGACTGGCCTATAAACTGATAGATTCCAATTATTTTATTACAGAAATCAAAGAAATGTTTAAACTTCCAACGACAGATCAATATTCCAATTTTATAGCTGTCAGGAATCAAAAAGCTCAGGATATTAATCCTGAGTTTTACAGCACTGATGCTATGACATGTAAATATTGGTGTCTGCCCCAATTGGATAGATCCAATGTTAGAAATGTTTTAACTCGCCAGGCTGTTCACGGCTTCCACTATCTAATTTGTAAATCTTCTGGTTATCATAAAGCTGAACAATCTTGTGTATGTAAATTATGTAATGAATATTGTAGCCAATATCATTTAAATATCTGTAAATCTAGAATTAAGTCTATTAGCGATTATGCCAGGGGAGATTTCATATAGTCTATAGATTTTGAATAGCAATGAAGCAATAAGTTTTTTTTTTATTCTATCTATTTTCTATGTCATATTTTGTCTTATATATATGTGATTATATATATGATATATTATTATTATGATGTAACAGGCTGTTAGTATCATCTGTTATTTTATTTTATATTGTTTTATTATCATTTTCTATTGTTCTATTATTCTGTAACTATTATATATGTTTTGTATGTATGTTTTATGTGTTCTATTGTAATGTTTTTCTATAATGTATGTTTCTAGTGCTGTTAATATGTACACTTTCTGTGTTTAATAAAAGACTAATAATAATAAAGAAACAAAACTTTGCAATTATGAATAATTATATATTTTTGCCTCAAAATCTATTTAAAAATTTGTTCATTATTTGTATTTATAATAATATGTAAAATCCAAAATCATTGAACCGATTGAACGTACAGTACTATACTATATTATATTTCGTCTAAATAACAATTAACATTATATAATATAGTATTTGTGTAGTAATACTATATTATAATGTTAACTGTTATTTAGTCGTAGACTATATAAATATATAGTATAGTACTGTACGTTCAATCGGTTCAATGATTTTAGATTTTACATATTATTATAAATACAAATAATGAACAAAATTTTAATTCGATTTTGAGGCAAAAATATATAATTATTTATAATTGCAAAGTTTTGTTTCTTTATAGACACGTGGGCTTACTCTGGCTTTCAGTGTCAGCGGACAGTTCCGGCCGCACACATAATTAAGGGAGCAAGAATGTAGGGAGATTTTTTCAGTTCAGTTTTGTAAAAATTTGTTTTGCATCAGCATTCAATAACTTCGCCTCCTCCACGTTATCTCTCAGATTGTTGTCACTGCACCTTTTTAGTTAATTTAATCACATAATTATTTATAAATTTCCGTATATGCATAATAGCAAGCGTATAATGAGTGCAATAAAAGATATATATAATGCCTTATATGTATGTTAGACTAAATATAATAATTTAAAGTATATTGTATTAATAATTAATAATGGTAATATCGAATAATCACTATATATGCTGCATATTTATATAACTTAAATACAAATGTCGAAGAAAGTAAATAAATAGCAATCATGCACAAAATAATAACAGTTTTAGTTGCGTGTTTGCCGTGATTTTATAATTATATAATGTAAGGCTGCGGCTAAAATCATAAGTAATTAAAATACTGTTGAAATACCATATACATCAATAATATAAATAGTATGTACTGTACATATATAATATGTCAATCCAATACGTGTGTCTACAATAAAGTTATTAGATGCTTGATAAAATATTTTATGTGTTTGAAGTCAGTTGACAAAAGAAATCTGTAAAAAAATTGAGTTTGCATCGTGATATTTAATTTCCTAATTAAAATGAAGAAATGCCGAAAGCGGATACAAACGCAGAATGTTCTTTAGATAAAATTATCTCGTGGCGGATAATTTTTATCTCTTTGCTGTCGGCTGCTAGGCGGGCTTAAAGACGCGAAAACGTGGATTTTAGCGCTCGCCGCCACTTGCTTGCTTGCTTTCTTGCGCGCGACCTTAAGTAATGTGACGTCATAGTAGACTTTTGACCGGGCGGCTATTTATGAAAGCATCTTCAACTACAGAACACCCTTTTCAAAATTCACGCTGATTGGATAAAAAATTAATCACTGCGATCACTGCGCCAACTGGTGACAGTGTTTGGCACTAAATACTGTCAGCTGGCAGACGATAAAGTAAAAATGTAAACAAACGCATTTTTATGATTTTGTCAGAAATTACTTAACTGCAAAAAAACTGCAATTAATTATCATTACAAATTGAATTCAAACGAATAATTCTCAATTTTTAATATTAATTAACAAGAAATAAGTACATACTATTTAGTTTTAAGTGCGTTTAATGTTTTCACAATCAAAAGTGCAGATAAAAGTGCAAGAACTTTTTTACTATCATAAGAAAAAAAATACATAAGTATATAATACAGTATATATAATTATACATTATGCATATTATGTCATTGAAATAATGCACTATCATAATATTATAATTACGAAGATTAATTAAGGTTTGGCTAAATGTAATCTTATTAATTATTGTACAAATTGTAGCCACACTTTTATGTAATTTGTTATGCGTGGTGTGTAAAAATGTAAGTATATTATATATATATATATAATATATATATATATCATTACAAATTATTACATCTCAGCACTCATTACAAATCTTGCTCATTTCATTTCACATAGATTAATTTTACGCGTATGATGTTATGTTTATTATAGAATCTTACGTTTGATCTTAATACAGTGTATAACTTTATTGTGTAGCTCTAGCTGCATGCGGTACGTTAATGAAAATAATGAATTTCTTAAAAGAAAACTTTATTAAAGGAACTGTGTAAAATAGATTTTTATTCTGTAACTGTCATGTTGTCTAAATATACTATAACCATTATTATTATTATATATCATGCTCTGGGATATTAGCTCTGTTCGTAAATACACAACATAAAAAATAGTGTTTTATAATAATTATAATGGATATAGTGTATTTAGACAACAGTGACAGAATAAAAATCTATTTTACACAGATCGATCCTTTAATAAAATTTTCATTTAAGAAATTCATTACGTACCGCATGCAGCTATAGAGCTACAGTAAAAAAGTTATATACTGTATTAAGATCAAACATAAGATTCTATAATAAACATAACATCATATGTCTAAAATTAATCTATGTGAAATGAAATGAACAAGATTTGTAATGAGTACTGAGATGTAATAATTTGTAATGATAAATTATAGTATATATATTAAATTTTTACATACCACGCATAACAAATAAATACGTGGCTACAATGGGTGCGATTCACGAAGCAGTTAACCAAGTTAAATGTGGTTAAGCTAAACGTGGTTAGAAACCTGTCTAACTGTTTCGTGGATTGCGCCCAATATGAACAATAATTAATAAGATATTACATACAGCCAAACCTTAAATAATCTTCGTAATTTTAATATGTATCGTGTAGTATTTCAATGACATATGCATACTTTTATATTGATAGTAAAAAGGTTCTTGCACTTTTAACTGAACTTTTGATTGTAAAAATATTAAACGCACTTATATAAGACTAAATAATATGTACTTAATTGTTTTTTTATTGATGAGTCTTTGTTATACTGATGTATATTATTATTTTCCATGTACTGTACTGTCCTTAAAAGTTAAAAACTGGAATACACGAATAGATAATATGTTGGATCGTAACGCATGTATTCCAATTTTTTACTTCAGAATAGAAACTGTACATATATAAAGGTTCATCAATGAAAATCGATTAAAATACATATTTCCGCGAGCAGAGCTATTATCTATTAGCTGTTATGTAAAATATTATTATCGCAAAAGCAATACAAAAACATGCATTTCAGTATAATAATTGTATTATATCCAATAATAAAGACAATAATTCAAGAAAAATAGTAACAAATAAACTTATCGTAAATAAATTATTATAACATATGTAATGATGGCAGCCTCAGTATATTAATTTATATTTCATTTATCGTGTCGTGGTAAATAAATGTTTCTTTACGAATCCAAATGGCCTAGCTACGCCATATATTATATATGCCATAAATATTTGAATACAACTAAAACTTCCTATCCAAAAGGCACATCAGTGATCTTATAATAAAAAAACGCCCTTTAACTTCTAGCATTTGTGATGAGAGGAGCCAATCGTAAATTTGTTTTTTAATTTAATTGCGGTAAAAATATCTGTTAAGGTGATATTATGTTAAATGTTGTTTGAAATTATACATAATTATGTATCAATTTATTTGTATATTAATGACATTTACCACATTAACCGCAAAAGTATCATGCAATTATATATATATATATATATATATATATGAGTAATGACACTCGACTTCTGAAGCATCATAACGATTGGGATTTTGACATGTAGAAATATGTAGCATAAAGCATAATGCGCTAAATACTAAAAATATAAAAAAATTAATTTTATATGAAATGTTCTTTTTTGTTTCTGATTTCATTTGATATATTTGATTTAGTAAAATATTATTGGGCCTCCCCAAAAATATCTTAGAATTCAGTGCATATTATGCACGGTGATCATTATATACATATATGAAACAGAATATTAATTATTAATATAGAAATAATAAGTTATTATTTAACTTGTAATTAAAATACTTTCCTTGAAGAGACTACAGTGTTATTAAATAGTGCTGAATCTCTATATAGGAGTTGCGAAAGCATTGACACTCAATTAAGCCTAGGTGAAGTTATTTTCATAATTTACTTGTAGGGAGCGAACAATATAAAGATCATGATCATCCTGCATGGAACGTTTCTACTGCATATTTGCATGGTCTCGACACACCTAAAGTTCTGTACATAACTTCAAATTAATTCAGTAATAAGTAAAAACAAGCAGAAACGAAGAAAATTATAATAAGTCAAAGTCTTGCTAGTGATTGAAAGCCCAAAGAAGATGAGGGCAATAAATAGTTACTATATCTATTAACTACATGATATTTATGTAATTATTATGTATAATTACTTAAATATATTTATATTAAATCCATAATATGCTCGAACTTAATTTCAGAGTGGCTGCATGTGACGTCATAATCATGCAGGCAAAAGTTTACCTAGGGTTGCATGTTAAAAGTATTAAAAGTTCCATGACGTAGACGTCACATCTTCTTTACACTATACTTTGAGGGTGTTATAGAATTAAAAAAATAAGAAAAAACTCGAGATGATGATTAGAAAATACACACTATAGCAAAAATATAAAATTGGTCCATTATAATTCGTTTTTTTTTTTTTTTTTCCTTCTGCAACTTAATTTATAGTTTAAGTTTTACATAATATGGTATAAAAAATATGTATGTGAAAAAATGTGTCAAACTTAACTCGATGACTTCTAACCAAATATATAATAAAAGTTAAATGCAGGTTTCCAATTTTATTCATAATAATTTTATTATATACATGCACGATAAATAAAGAATAAAAATATATGTTGTATAATTTTCCATATTTATATAAATTTTTAATCTTTTCCTCCTTCAACCCAAGCTTGAATCATGAAATTCTTATTCATCGATCCCCTTTTAAGCCCACTAAAAATAAATTATATCATCTATATATATATATATATATATATATATATATATATATATATATATATATATATATATATATAATATATATATTATATATATATATATATATCGATCTCTTTACCACCTTTTGATACTATATGCTTACTTTGACACTTTAATTTTCATATTGATTTAAGTGTGAAACTTAATTTTCCATACAAATATTTGCTATATTTTATTTTTTTTTAAAGTATAATAGTACTGACATTAAGGTCAATAGGCTATGATTCTATACAACAATGTATAACGAAAAGACAATCCTATATTATTAATGCGCTAATTGCATTATTACAGCATAGCAGTCATTATTTTCATAAATATCGAGTATATTTTAATTATTAAAATTTGAATTCTAACTGTAAGTACAACTTATTAGCTGCGAATTGCATTAGAAATAGTTTAGACGTACATATCATTAATTACTATTTGTTAGTTTTGCTACATGTTTTAATAGTTATATTAATTGTTCGTAAAATCAGCTTGTTTCTCGTACTTTTTAAATTCTCCCAAAAAAAGCGCGCGAAGAGTTTAGCCAATCCGGCTAATCAGCGTGAATTTTGAAAAGGGTGTTCTGTAGTTGAAGATGCTTTCATAAATAGCGACCGGGCGGTAGGGAAGGAACGGGGAGTTGGAGGAAAGTGAAATTTACATTTTTGGAAAGAAGATTTTTTGGTGAATTTTTAATTTTGAAAAGTCACACCCCCTTTAAGAAAAAACCTTTGTACCTCTATGTTGTATTATGTACAGCCACACGAGGAAATAAATAAATAAATAAATAAATAAATAAATAAATAAATAAATAAATAAATAAAATTAAATAAATAAATAAATAAATAAATAAATAAATAAATAAATAAATAAATAAATAAATAAATAAATAAATAAATAAATAAATAAATAAATAAATAAATAAATAAATTCCAAATAAGAATAACTACACATTTAGTACATAAAAGCTGTTCAAATATTTCCAGGCGGACTATTGTTATTTAGAATGTCATATTTTTATATTATAGCATTCGATATTATAGCATGCTTTTAATAATTATATATATATAAAAAAAAAACATCAGCACAGCTATCAATATGACGTAAAAACGAGTGATGTAAAATATACGTCGTTTTTATTCTTTCTCCGTTCTTTAAAATTACAAGAACAAAGCAAGCAAAAAAAAAATATATATAATATACAGTATATAGAAAATAAATTACTAATGATGTACATAAAAGAAAAGAACAATGTCAAAGAGTATATTATTATATAACAAAGTTAGAGTACATAATAAGACAGAAAAATAACGTAAAAAGATGTGTACTTTATAGTTCTGATGGATGCATTATATATTTCACATTTCTATAAAGAGCTCATGCAATTTTACACTCGGGTGCATTCAGTGGTAATGCTATTATAGTGCGCATTTATACCTCGTTGTAATCAAGTTTCCATCGCTGAGATGAACATCAAGAAGTAAAATTTTCTTTTACTAAAAGCTGTATAGCTTACTATTTAGAAATTAATGAATGAACGGAAGGAAGATGAATCGCAGCAGAATAATTATATATATGATCGTCGGTAAAATGAGAGACCTGCATATACTGTACTTGAATTTACTAATGAGTGGCTTAAGCAGCTACAATATTAATTACATATACGTATAAAATACACTCAGATGCATTTCTGTTACTATAAAAGTTCTATATATAGAGAGGCTGAAAACATTACACTAGCTTTATATGTATATAAAACAAGCTGCTCACTTCCTTTGTACTATAAAAGTTGGTAAAAACCGAATTCTAAGCCAAGGAGAGCATGCAATTAACACATTAAAGTAAGTATTATGTTGCAAATGGAAAGACCTCGAGAAAGGGTATAATTCGGAGACTGAAAACTGCATGCTTGCATTATTAATTAAGTCTATAATTATTTTATTATAGTTTACTTCTCCTATAATCACTCCCTTATAAATACGACTAACTGGTATATCTATTAAATAAATTTTATATATGCATATAATTATGTGCCATGTATAATAAAAATATCGAGTACCTTTTTAATAAATGTTATATTAATATAATATAAAATATTTAGCAATAAATAATGACGGCAGTAAAATTAACACAATCAACTTCATAATTATTAGTTTTTAGCTTTATTTGGTCAGCAATTTTGATTGTATATTATACTTTTTTTTATGTTTTTTTTATGCACATACATTTGTAACGGACTCCTAACAATCTTCTCTCACTGTTATAGTCATTGTAGAGTCTAGACGTTGGCCTATTGTACATAAATATAATACATAATTTATATATTACATACATACATAATTTTATATAATATACATGTACATAGATTAAAATTATAAATAATTATAATAATAGCAATTAATTAAAATTAATTAAAAAAAATTCACATCATAAAACTATAAAATGACTGTACAAATTTTTATTTACATATTATCTGCAATAGACCTCACTATAAATAATTTAAAAAATAGTACAAAAGTTGAGCTTATAAGCTGTATTATAAAATACCCATTATAATATATAATAGATACAAAAAATGTAAAGCACTCAATTATTGTTGTCGTTCTTTTCATTGTTTATTATTTATTATAATATTATATAATTTATATAAATGCTTATATTATACGTAACTACTACTTTTAATGTTGTACGTTATATAGTACTGCATGAAGGTAATGTTCTATTAAAACTGCTACCCGGACTATTAAATACAAGTATATCTACGGTACAGCTTCAATTTTCAACACTATAATTATAGCATACAGTGTCGAAATGACCATATAAATGTTTAGTCTGTAACATGCACGGGGAGCGCCCTTTTCCAACTCTTTCCTAGCTGATTTAGAAAAAAGTATGATTATACTCATAGGAAAGTTATAAGGAAACTCTCGCTAATATTATGTAGAAGAACCCGTGAAATGCATGTTTATAAACTTAATATAAACCTCATAAAAAACACCAACTGCGCAGTTGGAATTCGAAATCCATAAAATAGCTTAATATACAACGTTAAAATAACACTATTAGATTCAGCGTATACCTGGAAACCCTAATAGAATTAATATTTGATCATGCAGATGAATATGTAAATATATATACTGTAAACTAAATTTGCATGAAAGTCAAATTAGCCGAAAATCACATTATTTGTGGTGAAAAAAATACTTTTATATTATAGCGTATAATGTTTTCATATACTAAAAAACGAGGTTTGGAAATAGCACTTTAGATTACTTTAGAACTCAAATCTATACATATATTAATATAGATAAAGGGTTTAATTATGTGGTAATCAATTAACACTCACCTGTGTCTTGGTAGGAACATGGAGCCATCGATGTAGACCGAGCCCGTGAGCAACACGAACCAACACGTCGCTACCTCGCCAGTACTGAAACATACAACAACATGTGTTACAACAGCACGTGCATCACGTTCGTGTACGTACATCAGTACTCTGCATGATGCAGCTGCATGGTCCATTCACTGTGCTGCAATGGTTGAAGCTATAGCACGATTCATACTTTACAAGATTCAAGTAGAGAACTCATAATTATAATTGTTATTTATTAATATAAGCTCTGCAATCGGATGCGACACAAGACAAAATATTATTATAATATTTTGTAACAATTACTATAATATTAAAAAATAGTTTTCATCTTAAAACTCAAATATATGTATGTATATTTGGAGCGGTTGAAACCCATCAACTGTTTGATTAATCAACTGAAATAATCATAATGGGCTGCAGGTAAATTGAACGGAAAGTAAGGGTATGTTTATACACTCTGATGATGGAAAGTAACCTTTATCGCACCATCTAATAATCAAATAATCAATAACTTTAATCAAATAAAGTAGTATTCAATTCTATTCCATCTAACAAATTGTCAATAATGACTATAATGTATCATCTTCTTTGGGGTGATTTCAAAAAATTTCATGAAAATCCTTTTATTTTGTTATATAATATGATACAAGGATACGAATTCAAAACCTCAAATGCAATCTTTAAAATATTTAACGATTAATTAACATAATCCTTGCTAGATGATAGAAGCCTCTAACGCTATAAATTATATATTTAATATTCAATTAAATATAATTGCTTGGACTACCAAAAAAAGGTCTCCATGATGCAGAACTCAATGTATGGCCTCTGTCCTGCAGGACTATATAATATACTAAATAGAGGACATAATTAAAGGACCAAGAGATGGCGCTGACGTCTGAAATTTTTTTTCTTTGCATCGAGGATATGGCAGTACCTAATATATAGCATGGGGAGAATCACAAAATAATTTATAGGAAAGAAATCACTTACGAAGTTAAAATATTTTTTTATCTTTGTCCGAAAGTATTTGGCATGCATGGTGTTGTCATTTCTGTAAAATTATGCTGTGGCTGCTGACAGAGCATTTACATGATTTTACAATGTTAATCATATACAGCAATCCTCGCCAGACGCACGTAGTTCCAGCAGTTACCACTAGGTTCGCACTAACTTTATGACGCCAATACTTATTATAGCTTTGGGCTTGCATGAGCAAAGTAATCAGTCTACTTTACAGGGGATGAGTGCAAACAGGCCACAGATAACGTACACAGTTCTGCATGCCAGGCAAAAGTTCAACAATAATATTATTATTAATATTCTTAAAAAAAAATTGTCCTATGCTAAGACATGGCTGTAGCTCCACCAACAAGGATGCTGTCAGCCGTCATTGAAACTCTGAATCTGACGTCACATGTAAGGGCCTGCTCGGATATATCTTATATTCTTCACGCTATTTTATACTTTCTTGCACTGAAAGAAAAAAAAAATATTACACTAATAAATATTTATAAAGCGTTCGGCTTAGTCAATGCAGTTAGCATGATCACACATGGCATGCAGTAGAAAGTATTATTCTTTAGAAGCAGGAAAAAAGTGCTGAGAGACTGCATGTGAGATATCCAATTAAAAAGTTCATATCAAATCAATTAAAATAATTTAAATCATTAATATCCATCACAGTACACTCTATCATACGGAAAAGCTGATTATTTTTTATTTAATTAAAAAAAATCTGTATATATATGAACGCGCGTGTCACCAGCAAGTAATACCATGCATGCAGGTCTTTGTAACCACGTTTATAAAAAAAAATATTAAGTACGGATTTTATTGAAGACCCTGTAACCCCTGTGTGCTTACAGGTCAACGTATAACCAACAGCATGCATGGACAGTATAATATATAATACGTAATTAAACCTGTAATTTATAAGCAAGTAATATAATTATATAAATATACAGCCATAACATGCAATTAAAGTGTTTATTTTAATTATGATTTTTATGCATATAATTTCAATTGCATTTTATTTATTATTATAATACTTCTAACAGTAGTTTTTTCACAAATTAGAGACGTGAAAAAACATAACCATGCAAGTTAAAACTTTTTAATTTATTTCACATGACAATTATTATATGTAAATAATAACAATTAATTTATGATTTGTATTTATATACATAGTTTAATCCTTGTTTTTAAAACCAGGGCATCTAAAAATACGTATGACGACTTTAAAAAATTAAAATGTTGGATTATAAATTGCAAGTATGTTAAATGTTTTAAAACAATGCTTTAATTTTATCTTATGAAAGGTTTTACTTGTTCTCTGGGCCAACGGTTAATTCCGCCGAATATAGCAAGACAAGTGAAGGCGTTACAAGGAGAGCGAGCAAGCGGGCGGGAGAAGGGGGCGGGGCCCACCTCGGTACGGTAAAGCTAGAGCCGCTAGAACACAAACGAATATGTAAATACTGTTGTACAGTAGGGTACTACAAGACGAGACACCAACAGAGAACTCGAAGATGACTGTTCACAGAATTGTCGGCATGGAATTTCGTACAGAATTCCATAATTAATATGAATAAACCCAGAGTAAACGGGCATGCGTGCATGGTACATGGTAAACTTGCGCTGGCATTCAATGACAACTGGAGAGCGCTGCGTATATATAAAACATTATAATTTTCTTTCACCCTCTTTCTACTAAAACGTTTCATATTTCTTAATATATATATATATATCTGTTTGATTGAATTTATATTTTTGGGACAATGTATGTTATTATATTATTAATATCATATACGGACATTGTGTAATCGGTCATGATGTATGCCCAGCAGATCGGTATGTAACTAACTAAAACTAGTTATCTAACTTAGGTTATAAGTTAGGTATGTAGCGAAGAAAATGTCGCATTTTAATTAAGTCAATTAATTTTCAAATATAGATTTTGCGCATTCAGCCCCGTTGATCAACGTTATTACTGATGTAAGTGGAGCAATTCACTGTGACCAGGAAGCTATATGGGTCGATATTCGTCATTAAAGTGCACTGTAAGATTACTGCTCAAACAGCCCAAGTCTATAGGTAACTAGTATCGGCATAATTGATTAAAAAGACCGCGCGATGACAACAAAATCCTCCTTCATCAGACCAACTTTTGACTATCGGTAAAAAAAAAAAAAAAAAAAAAAATGGTCGCACAAAAGAGACTAAGCTAACTAAAGCCAACGCTATAGAAGTCATGTGACAGTATAAAGTCAATATAATAATTATACATATAACGATATAGCTATAATAATTTTTCTTACGACCTACAGTACTTGCATGAAGATTTATATGATACATAGTGAATAAAATAAATAATAATAATAATAATAACTTACAGATACTACGATGCTATATTATTTCTATTACATCATGGTACATGATTGTGTAACTTATATATATAAACGGTGGGCGTGTGAGGTACGACATTGTGGTACATAATTATTACATAGAGTGGCTATTATATATATATATAGTGTCTACGCGGTTACAGGAACGTATATATGACGGACATATTGTTATAGGCCACAGCCAGTCGTGGGTTCCTCTCCATCTGTCTGTTGTTTGACCTAGTGACCTGCGACAAAATGCGACGTGGACGCTGATGCCTGTTATGTCGTCGACTATATACAATCGTGAATGTCCTCCGCCTCTCAACAGTAGTCACCACCCGCCCGGCACCCGCTCGCTACCTCCTCGTACTCTTGCTATATAGCTCCTCATATGGAAGAGCAATACCAAATGTTTCGCCCAAAGTAGATATACCGCTGGGTGTCCATGAAACCAGCCTCATATATAACAATGAGTGACAAGTCAAGTCAGCAACAAGATTAATGCGACACATTTCATGATATTATAATAACCCTTCATTGTTATTATATATAATTATAATATTGTGTCATTTAAATTATATACGTAAACTTACAAAACAATATATGGGTGATTTTCTAATTTATTTTTGAATTTTAAATTTAATGCATTTAAAATTATTTTAATGAATCTAATTATAATACACAGTATTGTATTTTATTCAAAAAAATTAAGTTACATAAAAATATTGTTTATTATATATTCTACCAGAGATCGCTCTTGAATTAAATTCAAAGCACTCCTGCGAGTACCAAAATATAGACGACGTTTCTTATTATTACAGTATTCACTCATTTTAAATATCATACTTTTTCGATTTTTATTATACGCTACATACGAAGAATCACCATCACATGGCATCTGATAATAAAATATATTGTCATGTATCCGTCATACAACAATTAAAAAGCATTATCTTAATTTCTGCAGCAGTGTATACTGTGCTCATGCATTGAGTGAGGAGATGAACAACGTCTCTGTAAATAATCAAAAATGTTGCTTGCAGTGGAGCTCAAAATGTCTCGTGTCTCATCTATTTTTGTTAATCAGGACGCAGCATGCAGTAACATCACTACCTGGCATTTTTAAAAGATTGAAAATATGATCATGTGCAAGTTATGCGTTTTAGAAGTAAAACCATGGCACCTATCTGTGTAATACGTATCTATAATATACACAGATTATGGATACGTTATACGACATACGAGCATACGAGTTAATGGGCTGAATTGGAGAAGCTAGTTCATCGTTGTAAATAGCTTGAAATAGTCGATTATTGTTTGTACGCTCTTTTGTCACGACGTAAAGTGAATAGCCATGAAATCAGAGATCAGTACATCCTGTACATCTCCCATGAAGTTATTACATGCAGTAAAAATGAATTTATATATTCCCTTCGGGTTCTTCTTGTTCTTATTTTAGTGTTAATATTTCAAATGCAGACCAATAATTATTCAGTTTTCAAATTATAAATTCAAACAAGTGAGAAACCATGAAGTTGGGGTTAATTTGAGTGGATCGAGATAACGTCTATAAATGCATAACGGACGTCAAAATCAAATTAATAAACGATAATTAATAATGTTATTGATGTCATAAGTCTCCCTTGCGTCAGTGATCTAATTTATAAAAAATTTTAGTCAACAGAAGGACGGGTTTGCACTGACGCATACACGTCTTTGGTATAATGATTTTTTATGAGTATAATCATGCATATTATATTATACGTAATATGCATATGCGGCATTGTGCGACACTTCTCCATACGCGACAGAACAATTGACAGTACGCAGGTCCCAGTAAGCTGTTGCTATGGAAAGTACGCCACTTAGGCACTTTTTAGTGTCATGGAACAGACAGCCACATCACCCAATTATAATGGCTGACAGTCTTACAGCTACAAGCTTAGTGTACGACAAGGTGTCATGTCTTGTCATCAACAGTGGAGAAGGAACTTTGAATGTCACTCTCATACTTTTGTTTAATATTTTTATTATTTTTACATTTTTTACTCACATATAACGAGATAAGAAAAGGTTGCATGAATTTACATTTGAAATAATTAAAAATTCATTGAAAATTATAGACAATTCATTGAATTCATGCTAGAAAGATTGATGTAATATTAATTAAATCCCTTCCTTAACAAGACAATAAAAAAAAAAAAATAAAAAATAAAAAAATAAAAACGAAAAGCACTAACTTAATTTGAACGAATTGAACTTGGTTACAGGCGCACGTGGATTATTATTTATATATAATATTTTAGCACTCAAACTCGAATGACCAAAAATAGTTCTTTAATAAAATAATAAAAAAAAAATGTAAACAAAAATTGATGTGAAGAATATGATCAAATGCACATAATAATCAGATCTATCGTCATTAATTTAATTTGAATAATTTTAGGTTATTAGATTTTTTAAAACATATATATTTTCCTCGGAGATATTGGTTCAACTGCAACGCTGGGAACGCTTTCGTCGCTTTCTCTACACTGCGCGTGGGTCTTTCGTTTATTAATTTTGATGATAGATAAAGAATTTTCTTCAAATAACCAATAACCAAACCCAAATTTATTCATTTTAATTTTGGCTGCTTGCAAAGCAAATTAAAATAACATGCAGCTTAAAACAACAGTAATCACCGCGCGTATATAAGGCTGCATTTTTAATAAAAATATCAAGCAGGGCAGGCTTACTATATATATATATATATATATATATATTTATTTATTTTATTATTATTATTATTATTATTATTATTATTATTATTATTATATATTTTTACATCACTACAACAACTATAGAACCTGTTAACTGGTATTAATCTATGTTAACGAATGTTCTTTTTGCTAACATATAGTTTAAAATAGAAAATAAATATTTAATAATAAACTTCTTATTTCTTAAAAAATAAAAAGTAATTGAAACTCAAATCACTTATTGAAGTAACCGTTTAACAATTCAATTAAACTGTTATATATTTTTTAATATTAAATAAAGAAATGTTAAAACACAATATTTAATTTTTTTTTATTGATAAAAACGAAATGACCAAAGACAAAAATCAAATGATGAAATTCTAATTCACATCAGGTTTTATTGTGCGGTGACCGAAACCATGCAGTCTTGTTAACTTTTTTTCATCGGTATATAATATAATAAATTAAATAATAATAATAATAAAATGTAAGATCATGCGAGTTTGAGCAGCTGAATTTCAACTAGTAAATAATTATACATAATATAATAATTATAAAAGATCTTGAAACTTTTAAATTTATTTAGTTCTGAAAATCGGAAACAGCAAGTTCGAGCAAGTTGTAGAATATTCACTCAACTTCCATCTAGCGGCAAAGCAGTACACTAAATCAAGTAAATTTTTACGACACTGAATTTCAAACATGCAGTTGATTTAGTCCCAGAGACCATCGGATATCCCTGTGTCCATTTTCTCAAATTGACCAAAATTTCAGAAGGTTCCATCTTTCCGTAACACGCGACAAGTCACGTGCATATCACGCATAAGCATGCGCGACAGTGGCGCTACCATCTCGGGAAACATTGAAGGGAACTTCATGGAACCTTCTGAAGGAAGCGTAAATTTTCTAACTATGGGACTATGGGACCATGATATAGCATAAGATACGGAGCTAATTTTTTTTTAATCAAAAAGTACTGCAGTTCGTATTTCCTCCGATCATGACGCAAGCGATGGGCCATGATGTTATGGGGAAAAAATTCGGTCGAGGTTCTTTGCCTTCGCGGGGTAGGGAGCACAAGAAGTGAATAAAGAGGGGAAAAGACGACCCTCCAACAGTCCATGTATTATGCTCAATAATATATCGCTATATCGTGACCGCCGATTATTCGGGGAGGGGGGGGGGGACCCTCAAACCCCTGGGATTCAACGTTTTGCTAGAGTTGTGATGACTGCAATCGCGCATTTATTTAGTCGTATGTTCGTAGAATGTCGCAAGAAAAATGACATATGATGAATTATCAATTATCATTCAACCTGTTGCAGTTTGCGCTTTAACTTTTATACTTTCAAAATAACATTGAAATTCAATAGAGGCATTTTGCGGTGTTCCCACCGTCCCATCCAAACCTATAAAAAAAACTTGAAATCGCTTTTTTGGCATTAAATAAATTTTTAGAGGAAAATAAGTTTTCTTACTTCATTATCAGAAGACCTCTAAATGGGAAATGGGGGGGGGGGTAGGAGATGGTTTCAAATTAATAGCTTTAATAGTTACTGAGAAAAAATTCAAAAATTCAAATATTGTAACATGGCGGCTTATAAAGAAAATTTTCCCGCCGGGGAACACTTGAAGCTTGAAGCCTCTATTGTGCTTCGATGGTTCAAGAAACCATCGTTCCCAAATAGTTTTTTGTGCGTTTTAGGACTCATTCCTCATTATAGCTACTACGACATTATCTAAATACGTTTAGCTTGCAGACTTACAGTTCAATTAAGGTAGAGCCGTAGAGGTGTGTAGTTGTGTGGTAACTATAAACCTTCACCACACTCAAGAATTTGGCAACCCCTCCGCCCTTTTGAGAACGAAATTAATAGAGGGCTATTAGAGGGCACCAACAAACCAACAAATTACACAGCTCGGCCTTTTTTTTTTCTTTTTTTTTTTTTTACATATTTTTTAGAGCCCGGGAATTATTTTTAAAATTTATTGAAAGTACAATGGAGTATTGTCCTCAATTTTTTTTATTGCAGAAATGGATAAAGGATGAAAAGTTATGCTACCCTGATTTTTTTCAGATTTTTTAGAGCCCAGGAAGTATTTTTAAAAAAATATTGAAAGTCCTATTTTTGACGTCATGCGGCGTCAAGTCCTATCTTTTTCTTAAAGAGCGGCGTCTCGTGACGTCACAAAAAGAACTTTCAATAATATTTTAAAAATAGTTCCCGATCTCAAAAAAATCTGAAAAAAATCAGGGTAGCATAACTTTGCACCCTCTATCCATTTCTGTAATAAAAAAATTTGAGGTCAATACTCCATTATACGCAGAGACAGAGGCATTAATGGATTTAATGGGCGTTACTCAATTCTTAATAAATAAAAGGATATGACATATTATATGACTAAAACTTACTAAAAGAGGTGTGGGTTCAAGCCTGAACTTCGAATAACTTTTTCAGTACTATTAATTAGTATTATAGTATTCCAGACTTCTAAAAAATGAAGGAAAAAAAAATGACAATTTAGAGATCGCATGATTGATTTTCCAGAAATTTATTTTTCCATGCAGAGTGGCGATCGTTTCTTTCTAGTTTATAATTAATTAAACATAACCATTCATTTTGAGATAATTAAACTAACATTAATTTTAATGTTAATTTTAACTGACACATTGATCAGTTAATAACAATAAAAACTTTCAGTAATTGTTACAAACTCCAAACAGGAAGAGAGATACTGTATCTTCCTGCTCCAAAGTTGGAGGACCCAGGACTTTTGACGCAGACAGTAGAAACCTCGATATATATATATATATATATATATATATATATATATATATATATATATATATATATATATATATAATATAACTATATATATAACTATATAATAACTATATAACTATATAGTTATATATAGTAACTATATATATATACTTCAAATACACAAATATTCCTGCGTTGATTATTTGAATTAATTTATTAATCAATCAAATTTAACGCCTAACAGGTGAGATGGATTGCATCCGATTGCATCAAGGTTGCAGCGAAGAAGCGGGAGCTAGGTTTCAAAACTTTTGCGTTTATTTAGTTTATTATGTTAATTAAACCCCCATGCATGCATCGAGTCGCAGCTTCAAAACCAGGCGTGGCGCAATCGTCCTTAAATGTATTTGGTCCGCAGAAGTATTATTATTACTTTTTTTTTTTTTCAATTGTCAAACTAAAATGATTAGATATTATATCCCGATATCCCGAGAAGCATCATCATACAGGTGGATTGGCACGCATGGCAATAGTGGAAATAGTTCAAAAAAATATTAATAGATGGCGCTGCCTGTCTTTTTTGCGGTTATTATTCTTAACTCTTATATAAAAAAAAAAAAAAAAAAAAAAAAAAAAAATCGTGTTTCGTGGATGTACCGAGGATGCGCGTGGTTGATAAATTACATTTATAATACAGTATAATGTCACTAAAGTAAATAACCAAATAAAATGATAGAAAAGTAATATTTTTTCTTAATTTTGCAATCATAATTAAAAAACGTTAAATTAATGGTTGACTGAACGGAGTAGCCGCAAAGTACCAAAATTTTATTCATTTATTTATTTATTTTTTAAACGACGACTGCATGTATAGATGTATACTACCTAAAGGGACAACATGAATTTTAACTCGCTTATCCTTCAAGATACATGCAAATTAAATATTTGCACTTTTGGGGAAAAGTAAGAAGAACACCTAACACCTACATAATAAATACTGTACATATAGTCCGACAGTAGGTTTTTTGATAATTTTATTCCTCCGCACGCCCATGTACAGTTATCACCTCGGAAAATTGCCCTTTGCGCGGCGTCCTTTTGTTAATCTTCATGAAGAATAATGCAAGATATGGTGATTAACAAGGCTGCAATTGGGAAATTTTCCAAGACGACGAGTGTACTTCATGTACAACGCTGTGACGTCAAGAGTCCTGTCCTGTACATACAGTTGTACAGATCTTATTACTTTACGTGTAGTTCGACTGCGCGCGGCGACTGTCTTTTGCATTTTAACATGGCCAGACATACGTCTAGACATGTCCAGGCGCGGATCCAAGGGGGGGGGGGGGGGCGATGAGGGCGATCGCCCCTTCCAATTTGTCCCAAAAATACATTGAAGGTGTTACCAACCCCCACCCGTCGCCCCACCCTCCTACCCCAAATTTAACATTGCGGGATAGGGCACCGCTCCCCCACCCCCTTTCCAGAGCAGCGCACTGGATCCGCCCCTGGACATGTCTCAAAGCTAGGCGCCATACAGTCTACAGGTAATCTAAGATCTGTTACTGTTAGACTGTATATTAACAATAATAATATTTTATTTAAACTTGTTGTTTAACAGAACACGCAGGCATATAGGGACGGGCTTTACTTGACTATGACGTTCACGTTCGATGTAATGTTATAGTATAGACAATAAAAATTTCATGCAGGTTGTCCATTTTAAAAGTAGAACAACTCTATGCTGTTCTACCATGAAACAAAGAAAAAAGCAAGCAATGGACTTACTAGTACAGCACGTCGTTCCCCTCGTGCCTCTCGTAGCGGACGACGCGACACAGCGAACGCAGGGCAGAGTCTCTGAGCGGCGCGAGAGCTTCCAGGCTATGCAACCCTGCGTAGATGTGCTGCAGATCCTGTAACACACACCAGAATACGTGAGTGGTGTCCCATGCAATCGAAGATCATCAGTGGAAAGCAAAGTATATTAACAGAACAGCACAGTCGCAAATACACTTGTATAACAGACATATTATTATATAATTTTAAAAAATAACACAATCATTGTAATTCGTATATAATCACGAAGTATAAAAAAAAAATATATATATATACACATTAACTATATAATACTATTATATAAAAGGTCACGCTTTTATGTGTACAGTAATACAATCATGAATTGATGACAAGGGTGTGTATATTAAAATTAATATATTATATAATATAAATACAAATCAATTTCTATTTATATTGGGGGACATTCACAAAGCACTTTAACCCCCACTTTAGCCCCGATTTTTAACCCTGGTGCTAAACATGGTGCTAAACTATGAGCTTAACATGGTTAGCCCCTGATTTAGTACCATGTTTAGCACCAGGGTTAAAAATCGGGGCTTAAGTTGGGGTTAAAGTGCTTTGTGAATGTCCCCCATTATATAATAAAAAAAATGAAATGTAAATATTATACAATATATATATATATATATATATATATATATATATATATATATATATATATATATATATATATATATACACACACACAAAATATTTTTTTATAAATAAATATTTATAATCAAATTATACTCTATATGGTATTAGTTATGCATGTAATATCATATAGTTATATATATTATAGTTATATTATATGATAGTTATATCATGGTTTTCCTCTATTCATATTTTATAAACTTTACACAAGTGGCGGTTGCTAAAGAACATCCATGCACTCATGGATCTTGATGGAATCCTCGTCCATCAACTGCCGATCATCCTGATTAAAATTATCATTGTTCCCTCAGTCTGAAGTCTGAACCAGCAGACTACTGGAATGGAACTTTGTGACCTGCAGTATACAACAGGGTTCAGTTGAAGAAACAAACAAAAACAAAAAATCAAATCAGCGCTTTTTTTTTTTTTTCACTTAAAATTATATTAATATTATATCTACAAAGCTAATTGAATTGTACTTTTATTGAACGAAGACAAATTCAACAACGTCACACACATATAATTGCCTATGAATTTTAAAGGGCTAGAGTAAAAAACAAAAACAAAACAACAACATAAAAGAAAAACACATCCAAATCTTGTAACATTGCTGCATCAGTTTTATAAAATTAATATTTAAGTATATATTATTTTAAAGATTAAAGTAATTTTATTTTCCCTCATTCTTTTCTATAATTTTATTTATGTAGACTTAAAAGAGTGACGTGGGTCGGGGTATGCCTGTCTTTCCATACATGGTATTTGTATTTTGGAAATAATTTCACAATTCGACCCCTCCCCCCCGTGGTCCCACTGAATATTCTTCAACATCAATTAATCATGTCTAAACTAGTGAGAAGCGACTTGCTCAATTGGCTCTGACGACGGCTGTACGGAAGGCAACAAAAGTCCCGAAAGCAAGAGATGGAGATGACAGACGTGCCCGCTCTCTTGGTTACTGTAAAAAGGTTAAAATATAAGCTTTTGGTTTCGGTTCAGGACTTGTACCAGTCAGTTGGGCCGATTCCACAATCACATTCTATGACCGAACTCGGACTTGTAAATTGGGCCGGATTCAAGGCTCATATTTAAGGCTTAATACTTTTTTCAGAGACGGTGATATTTTTTGGAACTCGAGAGAGCAGACAGAGACGGGTGGGCGCTTGCTGGGGCTGTCACCGCCTGCTGGTGGTGGTTAGCAACTGCAGGTGCTTTCTTGTGGTAAGCGGTGGCTCAGGCAGGGAGGATAACCATGCAAGCACCACGACTTCCACCAGCCACACTACACGGACATGCTGCTGCCATGACCGCCGTTGGCACCTTGCAGGAATTAATCACTATCTTTCGATTGAACTCGGAGCTAACTATATAAGATCACTAAAGTCTTCTTCATAAAACAAACTAACAAAGACGCAAATAATCAAGATTGCACATTGCACCTACTACGAAAATTAACTTGAGTTTCAGAGAACTATAAAATAATATACGTCCTTGGTCAAGTTATTATTACTCATTTTAGTGTCAGTCTGGAAATCCTTTATGGAACTTGGTTCTCCATTAATTACATGCAATGCAGCCTATTCCTTTTATTGCTCAAATAATGCAATTACTTCAAGTAGAACTTTAAATATAAAGCTAGTTTAATCTTATCGAACTATTTCCACTTGTCGATTTTGTCGCAGTACGCCGAGAAACTTGAGTACTGTACTATATAATGTTAATAAAATTAAACAATAAAAATTTAGTTCAGTACTCAAGTGTCTACAGTAAAATCGATGATAGCTTTACATTATAATAAATCTTCGTCATAAAAACTTCTTAATGTTAGAACTTAAAAGTTATGCATGCAAATTAATTTGATTAAAATTAATTTGTATATTACCACGGTGCATGGATAAATTTATACCATGAATTTGCTTTCACACTTTATTGATAGTTAGCAGCTTCATTGTGGGTATGATATGACGCATGCAGTGCATGTGCCGGCCGTTATAATCCAGAGAGCCACGTGTAAACGCAGCTCATCATTAATATTTATCAATTTCAACCACAGAAAATAATATTTAGATAAAATACCAACCATCCTAATAACTGAGGTTCCCATGGTTTCCTCCAGGTAAATACTACAGGGATGGGTTGCGTATATACGGGCCACGGCTAACCCATGGCCATGGACCCTCAAAGTTCTAAGCAATGCTGTAATAGTATATAAATAATATATACGCACATTTTTATTTTATATGTTTTTAATCGTGTTTGTTTTTAATGTCATTGGTAATGATGCTTATGAATTAAAACAGCTATAATAGTTAAGCTGTTTTATCATTGATCTCAAATATCTCAATAGTCAATAGTCATGCAATAGTTTCATTGAGGTATAATAAAATTTCATGTTTTCAACGCAGCATACGGTAACGTCCAAAAGTCCAAACATTACAATATCATAAATATTATTCTAGGTATGCATAGTTACACACACCTATATATTATAGTTCTTGATCATCTACAGTAAAACAAGCCTTAGATTACGCCTGAGATCACAGACTAGACGTCGCCATTTTTTAAAAATGTCCCACAACAAGGTTATTTTAAACTATGGAATTTTTTAAAAATATTACATGCTTCTATAATATGTATAACTATTAGAAAAAAGTATAAAAAAGGAAGTTTAATTTGATTTCAAAATCGCGTCGCCATCACTTCGACCACTTTGCACCTCTTCCAGACGAAAGCCTGGGGCCGCGCCGGCCGTCTGGGCCGCTGTTGTGACAACACGTCGACATCAAAAATGCTAAAAACTTGAAAAAAAAGTGGTGAAATTAAATAAAATAAGCACCCTTACGCATTTAAAAGTTACATTCTGGATTTATTATAGCTTCTGGAGGCGTGTATAGACGTATATTCCGATCCGTCTTTTATTTTAAACCGAACGCCTTTTTTCAGATCAGCTGATCGGTTTAGTTCGATTCGGTTCGATTTAATTAATCGAATTCGAGCTCCTGTGACGTCACAATAACAAAAATCATGGCAGCGTGCCTTTTCTGTTTTGGATTTTTAAACCACGATGTCAGTACTAATAACAGGTTAAAAGTCTATTAGATACTTGGGATAGCCGCTAGGCAAGCGGATTGCCGCGCCCACGGCCGTGGCGTTCTCATAAACCGGCAAACTAAACTAGGGATGTGATGTTTTATTCTAATCGAGCGCCTATCGTTATATAAAATGAAGGTCGTAACGCAAAACGGTACTATTTTCTATTCAAAATGTCTTCCATGCGTAAACTAAGGTTTGTGATACTGTATATATCTATAAGGCAACCACACAAGTTTAGTTTGATAACATGATATATACAGTCTTTCAAACGTTAGAATACCCCTGTCAATCATCTTCGGCGTAGTGATTTGTACTCTTCCGACCCATGTTGCCAACAAAATACAAAAAAATAGTTCTTTCACTAGAAAAATAAAGTAGCTGAAAATAAATCAAAGACACTCGATACCTGTTGCATAATAATTGCTAAATTATTGAAACTTCTTTGCAATATTATCTGTCTCGACTTATGTGAAAATCATCGTAAAATATGAACATATATTTCTGTCCACTAGCTCCATTGAAATTTTTTTTGTGTTGGCTGCCATTTTTTACAGCTGTTGTAGTTGATTGACAGGTCATCCATGAACTATTTTCCATGGGTATTCTAACGTTTGAAAGACTGTAGGTCTGTTCGTAAACTCTGCCCGGTGTACACTTTCTGCACCCAATCGACCTTATGACCTTATGACCAAAAGACCAAGTGCATAAAGTCGGTTGGGTGCAGAAAGTGTAGACTGGGCAAAGTTTAAGAACAAACATTTTAAAATTGTGACTCGCCCGGCTGTGGACCAGAAAATTATTTTATCAAACGGCTTCTTCTTCTTCTTCTTGATCCGTTTATGAGAATAGCCCGAACAGGCATGCACCCAATACTAGTTTTATTGTTCTTGTAATTAACTAATTAAAGTTAGGAGGGGCTTGTAAAGGATTATGGATGAACAATGGGTAGAAATTTTGATTATGGGATGTGGTATGCAAAATGGGAAGGTGATGATGGGAATGCCAGCATGCAAGGTATGTGGTGGTGATTTAGGGTCAAGTATGACTATGTGGCGTGGGGTGCAAGAATGTAGGTTGATGATGCACGCGCCAACATGTAAAAAGATGTAACAGGAGGTTTGAAGCAATCACGTGTCGTCCTGTGGCGACCGTGAGCAGGGAAAAGTAGTGATTGTGGGGGTGCGGTGAGGCGAGAATGATAATTATGAATCAAATTGACTGGGGATAGGGGTATAGAAATCAAGACGATTAATATATAGAATAGGATAGGGATAGTTACCAGGATAGGACAGACAATTTGAGCGGAGAGTCACGTCGACGTCGACGTTGCTCACTATGGCGCGCCATCTTGATCTCCCCCTTTATCAAACGGCGTTCTAGCTCATATTTGAAAAGAGCGTTTGAAAGGTAAATGATGGATTTGTGGCAGGAATAGGAAATGTGATCTGGTTCCTCTCTCTCTGATTTACACTGTATATTACTATAGTATATTTAGTGCTGATAAAAAAAGGAGAGAAAGAAGTGAGGCGGAGAGTGAACAATCATCCCCTTCTGTGCAATGTGATCGATTGCTCTGATCAGTGCAACAGGAAGAGCAGGCAGCAGTTAAGACAAGATATCAATAACAATGCAAGGGCGAGGTAAAAATATTGGACATAGTAGATTATAACAGTATATGTATTTCTCATCATTGTATAGTTAAGTAATATTATCATTGCTTTTATATATGTTATGACATATTTCAGTATACCAAAGTACTCATAAGTTATAACTTAACACATAAACATAACTACGATATAATATTAAAATACTATGAAGTTACTATAATACAATACTGCTGCTGTGTATGCCATTATAAAAATGATTATATTTATTCCCCTATGATTTCATTAAAGTAGTAATTTCAGTACTTCATGTAATAAAATTATACCAAGATAATAGACGTGTTGATGGTGTACGAACATGTTTAACATAATATAATTTTTTGTTATGTTCTTTCATACATATTATTCTTCATTGCATTTACCATTCAACAAAAAATAGTCAGGTTTTAATAAAAAATCTTAAATTAATTTGATTTTTTATAACTTTTGTAACCAATCTCCAGCTTATTAAATATATATAATTATTAATTTTGTTTATTCAACTGCTAAAAATTTGTTAATATAAAATTCAGTGTCAAATTTATTTATTTGTAAAAATAATTACGTGCAAATTATTGAACTTCAATTATTTAAAAAACTAAATTATAGAGAAGCAACTGTCTTTATATGGCGTCGATAAATTGCAGCTATAGATGAATAATATTGTGGCAGCTTCCGTACCATGCACATCAAAATGGGTTAGAAACCCAATAAAGAAACTAAGGCAGTAAAATTTGTTTTATACAACTTGATATAAAACGCCTACACATGAAAGTAAAACGTATGCAAAAACTATTGAAGACATATGAATGAACTTTGCGCAGAAAATCTTAAGCATTGGGAGGTGAGCTAAAAAAGTATTTTCAGTATTATAGTTGACGTTTAAATATATTATCAGAGAGGTTACAAAGCTCTCTGACATTATATATAGCAAATGTTACAATTAACATACGCCAGGAACAGATTTTAACATTAATAGCCGCATGCTATATCTGAAACTTAAATTGTAACTAATCAATCTTGTTCCACACGATACCACGATACAGAGTATGCACATGCACAAAGTTTCTGACATTTTTAGATGCAAATAAAAACTACAAAGCTAAACATAAAACATACTTTTAATACATCAATTAAGTTGATCTTATGGTTCTCGTCATCCAGTAAAATTTGGAACAAAAAAAGGGGAGCTTTTTCGGGATTTCAGTCTCTAACTCTTCACTTCCAACCTTCAGGAAGCCGGCAATCCCTGAAATTGATAAAATCAAATTTTTCTAATTTAGTGGCTTGGTTTGTCAATGGAATTACCTTCATGAAAGAAAAAAACAATATATTGAGGAAATATGTATGTAAATTATCAAAAAATATCACAACAAAAAGAAAATTAGAGCTATCGCAAATATTTTAATTAAATGTTTTATCTTTGGTCTTTTAGATGTGCATAATGATATTAAAAGTTAAACAGTAATAAAATTTCTAAATTTATTAAGCCAATTGACAGTAATGAAAATTCGTAAATGAAGTGAAAAACTAATTTCCTCGATATCTGATTAAAATGCATGTGATGTAAACTTCTTATCACCAAATTTATTTAAAAAATTTGCAAACGAATTGGCAGATCCAATTGCCAATCTAAAATATGAATTTTTTGAGACGGAAATTTTTCCTGATGACTTAAAAATTAGTAAAATTATTCCATTATTTAAAACTGGGGATAAAATGACCCAAATAACTATAGGCCGGGCCTATTGTAATTTTACCTGTGCATGTATTATAAAAAATACTGTTAGATAAAAGGGCTATGTATTTATAATCGCCTAGTTATAACTATACAATTTGATGGATTAATAGTATATAATGGGGGACATTCACAAAGCACTTTAACCCCCAATTTAGCCCCGATTTTTAACCCTGGTGCTAAACATGGTGCTAAGCTATGAGCTTAACATGGTTAGCCCCTGGTTTAGTACCATGTTTAGCACCAGGGTAAAAAATCGGGGCTAAAGTGGGGGTTAAAGTGCTTTGTGAATGTCCCCCAATATGTTTTATATTCAGCTTTATAGTTTTTATTTGAGCCTAAGTAAGAGTGCGTCGTGTATAATATATTTATTATTTTCGTGTGTGTTCGGCCTGGATTAGAGCTGTAAATAGAAAATATTTATTAATCATAAAATACGTTCGAAAAAAACAAAGATAAGCACCTTAATTTTTAACGTAAAACAGACAACCCACTCTTATATGGTGCCATGAATGTTTCCATGATCTGCAGATAAAAGAAAATCAGGTCTTGGTAGATTGATTAGATTTTGATGAGATTCTCAGAACGCCGGCCATTCAAAAGGTGGCAAATATGAAGTAAAACTTGTGGGCGGTGTGAACTAACTACATATATAGCTCCTTTTCTAGCCTGGCTGTTACGTGCCTTCAATTAATCTACAGACTTATAATAAGTCCACCCTCATAAAACTGAAAAGTTTAGTGAATTGCCTGCATAATATGACATTCTCTATTGTACAGCAACGACGATGCTACATTCCGGAATAATTTTAAAGACCTAATCCTCTTTCACATATTCTACAGCGCACCTTTAATATATAATACCTTTCACACTTTTAATTTAACTTTACAAGGTATGCATCATAAAGTTTACAATAATAAGAAGTTGAGAATTTATTTTATACATTCCCCAAGCATATATTTTTTTTTTAATAAGATGGACTTGTGGAATGATGGAAAAAGCTTATATATTTTTATACCACTGTTTTAAGTTATGTATATATACGAAATTTTCCTTCCTTAGCTTTTGCTTGCTTTTAAGTAAGTGCACTGTGCTGTACGAGTATGCGTATGATGTGTGCTCTGAAGGTAAATATTCAACTCGAGCCAGCTCAAACGTTCCCCTAGCTTTTGCTGGAGTTAACAAGAAAAAAAGACAAGAAAATATTATTATGCAGATTTGCAATTTCGGGAGGGAAAAGAAAATTGCCCAGCAATCGAGCATAATAATGAAAATTTTGGAATTTGAATAATTTATATTTATTAATCATATTTCATTTTCAGATTAGGTTTTTTAAAAAATGTTTTGGGAAATTGATTTATATATTATAAATACATATGTATACATATACATATTTGTATGTAATTCAGGAGGCTGCATTTATTATTATAACATTCGATCAGTATACTGAAATGTCAGTACTTATATTTAAAATATTTTGCAATGTATAAAACATAAAAATAAAACAAAAACCTTACATGGCATACAAGACAAAGCGTGCAATGTAGAAAGTAGGAAGTTCAACATCAATATTACAGTAAAATATAAACACAAAACTTTATATAATCATGTTAATGCAACAAACAATAATGATGAAATTATAAAAATTTTGTCTATATAATCAATAGTAATTTATAGCTATTTAAATTTTTTTTTTAATTAAAAATTTGTGACGGTATGGCGGTTATATTAGAAACGAGTTCCTTGCATGTTTGATACTTTCCCCGCTATACGTGTTTATATAGATGCTCGTGTGCTGAGGTCACAAGTATACGTACCGACAATCACAACTTGCACTACAGCAGCAAGGTGGTGGCAGCACTTTCTACTTGGCACATTCACTGCAGTTTCGCAGGAGTTAGAACATAATATAATATATTATACTATATAATGCGGCGGCGGACCCCTATTTATAATCGTGTACCGACATGCAAGGAGAAAATGTCTATAGCAAGACGATATGGAAGAAGTTGGTTTATACATGTTGGTAAAATTGCTCTGTTTGGTCATACAAAGGAGAGTTGTTTATAACAGTGATATATTATAATAAAGTCATATGAAAAACAACGCTGTTACCTCAAATCATGTTGGCGCTTTTGGTCGAGTTGTTTGACTTGATAACTTGTTGACTATATAAAAATAATAATACTTGAAGGGACATGTCAAGATTTTAAGAGAGGGCGTGAAACTAAAAGAAGAATTATTATAAATTTTCACTCATTTTAAAAACTTTTAATGACAGTGATGAGCAGCCCTTAACTTTATCATCATAGATGGCGTTACTAATAACATCAATATTACAATATTATTAAAGTTAATAAAATAATCAAAGAAGGAAATTATTATCAAACTGAATAATGAAATAAAAACATAACAATTCGAAACAGTTTTTAATAAATAAATTATTTTTGGTTCTAATTTGTTAATGGACCAATTCGCTTGAACTGACAGTGCTGAGTATACACTATCATAATTATATATTATATAGTGCATAATTATGTAAGTATACAATATACCTAAATAAAATTACCTACATTTTGCATATAAATTAAATGTTTCTTTGAAATAATATCATTGTATATACACATTGCATGATATGTTGTTCATACCTACTACTCGTTACTCTGTTGCTAATGTTTGTTGTTCATTAGTTTTGAAAGTTGGGATTTGTCGTCCCATAGGGGCCTTAAAGAAATGAGTTAAAAATACTGCAGTTTATAAAGTTAGAAGTATAGCGAAGTACCTTTCGTTTTATGTTTGTTTTTAAGTTAAAACTTAGGCCATAAAAATAGTTAACAGGCATGCATAAAATGTTGAGCAAGCATTTAATAACTATTCTAAATTACTCATTATCAGTTCCAAATTTGGGTATTAAAAGTGTTTATACAATTAACCTAGCTGGCACCTAAAAAATATATATTTTTTAATCACGTTTAAAATAATCAAATTTTTTATTAATAATAATAATATGATATACTGTATACATATAAACTCATTTTAGAGAGCTGCACTTGGTTGCTATTTTTACTTTAATTGTAATAATGTTTTGGCATAATAAAAAACTTCATACTGTTATTTTAATGTTAGTTATAATTATATCTTAATTGCAATTAGTTACTGAAGAAGAAGCTATACAGCGCCATCCATGAACAAATATATTAAAATACTCTGCAGTTCTGCATGCTATAAGCCTGTAATGTCACAGCAATTTAAACACAATGGATATAAGGATTATGCGTATACTTTACATACATGAGACGGCCGGTACTGGTATACAGTACTTGCTGCATGCGTACGAATAAATCTTTCCCTGAATCCCTCAGAGTGTAAGGAGAAAATATTAAACAAATTCACTATCAGTACGTTTACAAGAGTTGTTTGTTCCGTATTAAAGACTCATGTCACAAAATTAACAGTTCTATTTCCAGTTTTCGCCTACAAAAGGCTGCATGTTAAACTTTTACCTCTCAATTTTCACAAAACTGTTCTGACAGATCCACTTAAAAAAATTACTTATTGACTTATTAAGTCCCCTTCAAGTCGTTATAATCAGCTAGAGGGGTCAGTCCTGAGATCCCAATCAACAGTGAGATTAGTCCTTAAAAAAATGCACAATCTAATTTAACAAATATATTATATAACGCAATATATTCATGCAGTAATTAAAAATTAATTTATTAGATGTAATAAAGCAGCGGTCAAGACCCTACCATGAAAGGAGTGGGAGGCAGCTTATAGCCATCAGCAGCCTATATAATTTTAAAGCTGCAGTTATATATATGGTTCTCACCCGGCGTAGTGCATGCAGTGGCTTATGGGAACGTCCTACATATATAATTGCGCTCATCAGCGTTGTGATAAATTACAAACAATTTAATGATGTCTGGCCGGCCATGCAGCTATAAACCTCTTACATTAATTAACTGTGAAATGACCAAGCAACGAAAGAAAAACTAAACACTAAAAACTTCTCAAGTTTTAATATAGTAAATTTAAATGCATTTTAGTTATACGAGCTACAGTATAATATTGTCAACCGTAAACATACTTAAAATTAATGAAATTAAATCCAGAATTTATAATACTCTAACAAAATGAAATTAAGTAAACCTACTTCACAAGTTTGCTGATATAGACGTACCAAAGATTTTTATGGACGCCAATGGTACTTACTGTACATTACATTAGGTGCATTTGCGTTATTAGAAATGTGCACAAAAATTTAAGCTACGTATTTATTTATAAAATAAATAAAGAAAAATCAAAGAAATAAAAATACATAATAAATATATATATATTATATATATGTTGTGTACTGTACATATAATACATGTACAATGCTACAATGTAAATGTATAATATAAAATATATTACTAGTAGTTATAAGTTATAAGGTTTTTAAGTTATATTGTAATCATCTTCAGCTTTATTCTTTTATGATCCTCGAATGCAGTATCGACCTCAATTTTTTGTATTGCAGAAATGGATAGAGGGTGCAAAGTTATGCTACCTTGATTTTTTTTCAGATTTTATACAGCCCTGGAAGAATTTTTAAAAAATTATTGAAAGTCATTTTTGTGACGTCACGAGGCGTCTCTTCTTAAGAAAAGGATAGGATTTGCCGCCGCGTGAAGTCACAAAAAGATCTTTCAAACAAAATTTAAAAATACTTCCAGGGCTGCAAAAAATCTGAAAAAAATCAGGGTAGCATAACTTTGCAGCCTCTATCCATTTCTTCAATAAAAAAATGAGGTCGACACTCCATTCCTACAGTAAAAAAAAGTGTCTGGTTAATTATTATGTATTTTTTACGTAACCTCGAATGACAGTTGAATTGTTAATAATTCAAGACACAAATATTTATTGGGACTCTGAAAGTTAGCATGTAGTCAACTCAAATAGATTCCCTCCGGAAGTCACACGGTTCTGGCTTTCTTGTTCGCATTTCAGGTTTGAAATTTTTCTCCTATAGCTAACTGCAGACCCCTCTGCATAAAGTTCCAAAACTCAAATATGTTAACACAAAAACAGTAGATATGTACTTCCGGTTTGTATAGAGGAGAGAACATCAAATTATTTCGCATGTAGTGCGTAGCATCTATATCTAAAAAGGACTAAAAATATTAGACAATTTATCAATCTTATTTTATTTATTTATTTTTTTTTTTTTGTGAAGGAGATTGTTGTTTATAAGAAATGCGTTTTCTTTTAATATACTTTTCAATATTTTCAAATTCATATAAAATCAATGAATATCAAAATTAAAAAGTTAAAAGTTTCACAACTTATGAACAGGACACACGGACGCGATTAACGCTATTAGAATTAATACATATTATTATAAGAATAAGATTAGAAATATTTTAGTTTTTTTTCCGCATGAGTTAACAAAAATCTGCATTCCTAAATGGAGATAACTGATAGCCAATATATTAGTCTCGCATATAAAATACTGTCTCAGCCATATAAGCAAATTATTAAATAATTTAATTACATATACCGCGTGATAAAAAAATACGAATATCAAAATTAAATGCTGTTGCTTTCAACATATCAAAATTATCAACACTTTTACTTTCATACAAAACTATGGATAAATTTAATATAACATGTATTTAATTTTATAAAATATTATATCTATACATATATGTGGATTAATATAGAGTGTAGAATATACCGTATGTACTGGTACAAGCCTATATATTCCTTCGTATGAGCTTTCAGCAATCTATATAATTTACACTGATAAACAGTACTTTCACTTTTAATAATAATGCTACACTATAGAGAAATGAATCTTATAATAAAAATAAATCGAGTAACACAGCAGAGCTGCATCGCACTGCTCACATGCTTGGTGTAACATATATGCAGCGGTGGTTTACTAGCACTTTTTGCTTCCAATTTAATGACCCGTGTATATTTATATAATGTAATACCTCGTTTCTGTCTTCCCAAGACGACATAATTATAACAATTCAAAACATCATGCATCAATATGAATTATAATCACGACTGCAGGAAACCGTCTATTTATATAATTGATGCATAATGAATACAATCCATTATTATATATATATAAATAAATATTATATTTAACAAGAAAAAAACGGAAACATTTTATGTTGTATGTAATTTTCATATACTTTGAAAAAAAAAGGTATTATATCATAAAAATATTACACAATGGATGCATATGTAATGTATTACAATATAGCTATGATTGAGAATTTTATGTAACGAACGATATCAGTTGATTAAAATATTCCATAATGTTAACATTTTGTGATGGAACGACAATTCATTTGATTAATTTCACCTATAAAATTAACACACTTTTGTATACAACATAATGTATGTTACAATAACAAGGGTGAGGGTAACTTATATCAAGCATCAAAAGACAAATAAGACAATAAAGGTGATTTTACAAAGGATTTTTTTATATAGCAGAGATGCGACGCCAATATTGCGCACTTGCTTCGAAATCATATATGCCCACCAACCACCAACCTTATAATATATTATAATATTAATATTTCATGCCCACACCTGCATTTTTTTTAATCATGCACACCTGCATTTTTTTTAATGCGCCTGCTGATTCAAAAGTATAGGCTAATTTCTGTACAAGCCTTTGTCTGTATTTCCTGCGTGTTCTATATATAAATAACAATACCTCAACGCCGTACGTTGCCTCAAAGCACGTAAAGTAAGGTGTGTGGCCTAACACACGGGGTGAGAAACCATAATGGCGGCTGTTGATTAAAAAATAAGTGATTACATGAAAAGCTCGTGGGGTTTAGGGCTGTGCAAATTCACATCTCTGTACAAAATGTAATAACTGGTGTGGTAGATATCTCTAAAAAAATTTAAAAAACGCAGACGCATTTTTATAGTTACCACACTTTATTTAACCATTCCTTCCTTAACTGGATTAATAAATTTGAAATGGAGCCGTATATCAATGTGACTTAAAACATGTTAGAAAATCTTCACAGCTGGATTTCACCGTCGAAGTGTTTCGAGTGTAGGACGCGTCGCGCCAGTCGCGCGACTCTGAGAGTGGAGGAGCATGCAGTGGCGTAGCGTGCTGATGGCGTGGGAACTGGGGACGCGGCGGCAGCATTGCCTGCAGGTATACTACGCGTATATGTATACACCGGCGTGTTTACAACCAGCCCGGAGCGAGAGGAAAGGGGGAGGGGCCGGAGGGTGAAGGAGGTAGGCGTATAGAATGAACCGACGCATAAGATATTACAGAGCAAAATTCAACTAAAATTTCGTTTTGACAGAGGGTTAGGGTTAGAAAATTTGATGTTGAGTTAAATTTTCAATTTCCTAGCTATAACGGTCGTTGCTTCATTTTTTTTTTTTTTAATGCACTGTAGATCGTGTCTTCCCCTATATTTTCTAATATGTGTGCAGTCAGTAGTATTTATTTTATGATTGTATTTAAGACAAATTACAAAGTTCAGTCACCATGAATGATATTATAATTCTATCAAGCAATGCACCATAAAACTTAAGCATATATTTACTAAGGAGCTTGCATTTTGAAGAGCAACATACTCAGACTACTTACTTTATAATAGAATTTCAGGACACATGCATGGACTGGTACATAATTATGCTGAATTAAAAATTTTAACTCATTACTTGAAAATGTATTTCTGAATTTGTAATGAAAAAAATATTAAGACTCTACATCACCTTTGCGTAGTTCCTATGCTTTCCCATGTTATGTTATTTTTTAAGTCACTTCCTTTCTGAAACTAATAATCATACAACTTTGCTTCATATGCCTTAAAAAAAAACATGAGTTTATGAGCTATGGGCATAAACTCTTATTTTTTTTTATTTCGTGTCAAATTGATTTTTAGTTTAATTTTTCAAATTTTTAATTTTCAAAATTAAAACTGCAATTAAAATTTAATCTGATACGAAATAAAAAAAAAAACAAGAGTTTATGCTCATAGCTAATAAACTCGTGTTTTTTTTAAAACATCAAGCAAAGTTGTATGAGTATTTAATTTAGTTTGAAAAAGAAATTGACATAAAAAATAATAAGGGAAAGCATAGTAACTACGCACAGGTGATGTAGAGTCTTAAGGAGGACTCTTGTGATATGGAAGCAAATTCATCCTTGCTTTAAGGGGGAAAAAAATGCTGTTAATATTTGTAATTTTTTTATTACTGTGAATAAAATAATTTTTTGATATAATCTAATAAAATAATTATTGTATTATTTCATTGCAAGTTCATCTTTGTACAACCGAGTGATTAAATAAAAAATTTAATATGAATTTAAAATGGACAATCCGCATGAAAATTGTTTTCATTTTTTTTTAATGTTTGGATGGAAGACTTAATTCAAGTTATCCATTTCTAAAGATTTTTTTATAAACTTTTTTTTTTTTTAAACGCCCTTCAAATCATGACGCAAAACGCTGTGACGTTAATATTAAGTATAAAACATGCATGTGAATTTCACCTTTTTTTTTTTCGTTTATTCTGAGCAATATAAAGCAATAAATAACAATAAATTATTCTATCATTATATCAGTCTCATACATAATAATAATAATAATTATTATTATTAATATAATTAATGATGTATAAAATTCTATCAATAAAAGTGATTGACTTAAATGCGTCAAAACTGGACTATTTTTTAACAGTTGCGTTTCAACTTGTCATCAATTGTAATTTAAGCTATAATTTATATTTATACTGCGTAACCAAAACTATGCATTTTGTGTTTACTTTTTAAAGCGTGAAAGAGTTGTTAAAACAACCGTGAAAACTTTGTTCATAACTGGACGTTCTTCTTCTTCCCCCTTGTCTTGAAACAACATTGGTAACACCAGTAGAGTAAGAGGGCATAAGGGCGTGTACGGTGTCGCGAGTTTGTGCATCTTGAAAATTGCTTGCTCACACAACGCCACATAACTTCGACTGGAATGAAGGTCATATTCTCTTCTATAATGGAGAGACGAAGAGGGTGAAAAAAATGCGATGAGCACAGCGTATAGATAACAGTAAGTCACCATAAAAATATTTAGGTGGTATACCAAAAATATGAACATAATAATATAAAGTATATACTGTATGAAGACCTGAACTTTTAACACTATATATTATACTATCAACAATAGATACTCAATTTCTAAAAAAAGAAAAAAAAAATGTATTTATACCATTAAATGAATATTTATTTTTTTAATTGCATTCTTTTAATTATTTTATGAATAAATTAAGCTTCGCAACTAATACTTATTAAATCAAATGTAGTACTGTATTAAAAAAAAAATCTTCAAATACAGTGTTTTAATTTTTCGGTTTAGTGTTTGGAAAGCTAAACCCTATACTGGTAACACTAATATGGTAAAAGAATCTCAAGTTATTATAATATATTAATATATATATAGACAACGGGGGACATTCACAAAGCACTTTAACCCCAACTTTAGCCCTAAGTTTCATCCCTGGTACTAAACATGGTGCTAAACTAGGAGCTAGACATGATTAGCCCCTGGTTTAGCACCATGTTTAGTACCAGGGATAAAATTTGGGGCTAAAGTTGGGGTTAAAGTGCTTTGTGAATGCCCCCCAACATGTCTACGCTCTACCCTAGACGCGACAATATCAGGTGATTAACTTAATATGTACCTTGAAAATATTTTTGACAGTGTATGAACTACGGAACAAGATATTATGAGCAGCCGGAGTGCCTCATTCACCAGCTGCTCCCTTGTGGTGACAACCCCTTCCCCTTCCCCCCGGGGGGGAGGGGTGTTTGGGAAGGGGTTTATACTGCTGAGCCATGTCATATCATCATTATATACAACGCTTATCCTGCAGATACACTAACACTGCTGTCAAGCCAAACCATCAACATACCACCACAACATATAACGCCATGGTAGTAAAGTACAAAAATAAAGTATTTTTCACAATGTTTATTTTTAGCGCTTTATAACTACTCAAAAATTAAACCAACTAGTCCAACTACAGGTAACAGCATGTTATAAATAAAATAACAACTATCACACTCCACTACTCTCATTTAACACTACAGTAGTTACAATGACGAATAATGGATAATTTGAGTAATAATTCTGTAATATAGTGTTATTATTATCAATTATCATTATTATAATATATAGGTTGGTTGGTATTTTGGGGCAATTGATACATTTTGGTCATGTATGCCCCCATTATAATATATAGCTGTCGGTACCTAACCACGTATGCATATCTTATACTGTATAAATATTATAATTAAATTCTATAATTTACTCATGGTACAACAATAAAATAAGTTTATTAATAAGTTAAAAGTTAAAATAATAAAGTTTATTTTTCTCACTATCAATTCCAAAATATGCGCTCATCTAAAAAGCTCTAAAAATATTACAACATCCTATACCAGGACTATATGTATAATCATAGAATAAAGAATTAGTAAAATTACCATTTTTATTCTATGATATAATTATACAGTATATAGCCTATATATATATATATTATATAAATATTGTAACTCTAAACTATCAACAACTGAATTAAATATTCTAACTTGGTTCACTGTAAGCAACATGATTTTTAAAAACAATAGTAGCCAACAACAGCTCATTATATTCATTGCGTAGGCGTTCTTGCTTTTTGATACTTTTGGTCTGATACAAAAATCATGGATTTGATATTATATACACTTGATGAAACTAACGTTAATTAATAATGGACAACCTACATGAAATTTTTTTATTGCATAGATGAATAGAGGGCACCAAATTATGCTACTCTGAATTTTTTTCATAATCTTTTGAGACCCGGAACTATTTTTAAATAATTATTGAAAGTTCTGTAAGTTAAGTTGGCACCCCTGTATCCTTAATAAAAAGGATAGGACCGAGACACCTATTGACGCCTCCAGGGGGTGTGGCCGCACTTTCAATAATCATTTAAAAATAGTTCTGGGTTTCAAAAAAAAATCTGAAAAAATTCAGAGTAGCATAATTTGGTACCCTCTATTCATATCTTCAATAAAAAATTTCCGTGTATGTTGTCCATTGTTTTCAATTTATATTATTAATAGTGAAGTTTGTAAACACTAAACATTAAACATGACAAGAAATACGGTGTCAATATATATATATATATATATATATATATTAAACTTCTTTATTGAATACAGTGTGTATAGCGTAACGCCCAAATGCAACATCTATGCATAATGTGTATATAATTATATAGCTTGTGTGTTATTTGTGCAATGTATAATGCGTCTATGAATAACAATGTAATGCATAATATATTTAATTAATTAAACAACGATTGTCAGAGAGGATGATTGATTTCTTATAACTCACAGTCAGTAATTAATTACAACAGACAAAAGAATTAGATATATACAGAGTACAGAAAACTGTACTTATAAAAAATAAATAAAAATTTTAAGCAGTTAATTTGTTTGTTTTTTTACATTATTAAAACTTTCAAGTCCAGCAGAGCTCTCCACACGTAAGTAATCTTGAGACCTGACCTACAACCACATCAAGCTTGGTGTCCTATAGCCAATGTACATAAAGTACAGTATGGTACGATAAAACACAGACAAATGTTATCACCGTTTCAATTCAATAAATAATAAATTTGATATAACACTTACTTGTATACTTCTTTTTTCTGGAGATCTTGTTAAAGCAGATACAAACTGTCTATCCATGTATTCAGTATTAACATTATTTTTACTAATATGATGATGGTGATGATGATTATTATTATTACTGTTTGGTAATGGTGGGGGAGGAGGTGGAGGCATCATCATTCTCATTTTGAAAATAATTAAAATAATTCAATTAATAACAAAAAATATCAAATAATTGATCACTTTTTTTTTGACGTCACCTTTTTACTTTAACTCGCGGCATGGACAATCCGCGTAGGCGGCACATTTGCCGCTATAACAACAGCAGCAACCACTTCACTAAACTACATGATGCAGTCAACTTTTTGTCCTCACTACTTTGCCTATATATATACAACTTGCTCTTCTTGACAAGCGATTGTGTGCTGAACACTAAAGCACGTTCTCGTCGACTCGCACCAAAAATTCTCTCACACTTAGGCACGCGACACTGACTGCATGCTGCACTTCACTTTTCCACCTGAAACAAAAGAAATAAAAAAATGTTAAATCATAATAACATTAACACCAATAGCGCATTGGTTATATACTGTATAATACAATCATATATATTATATATAGTATAATGAAATTACATTTTACCTCACTGAAGTTTACATTTTAAACTATATTTAATATTTTTATTAATTTTAAACAATAGATTGAAATCGCATTAATCACATTGCACTAAAATATTAAGATAAATTATTGAGTAATTTTTACAAGTGTTTGAGTAATATTAAATAATGGAGAAATTATAATTTACACGTGATTTATTCATTTATTGATGTTATATAAATTTCATCGTCGTCTAATGCGACAGTGTATCTTACAGCAAGTCGACATTAATTGATAAAGCCGTACGCATGTAATAAATAAGTTGGTAAAGTCTATGTAAGAAAAAAATAATATCACACGAGCTCGCTGTTAGAAAACTGATACTATGAAAAAATTCTCAATTTATAGAAATATATAATATATATTTGCAATTTTTTCCACATAACTGGACAGGTATAACTTTAGTTTACTTTTGATTAAAAAAATTATTGTTTTTTAGGGCACGGCATCCCTTAAAATAATATATTACAATAGTTGTACAAAATTGACCAAAACTTGTACAAATGATAATGATATTATTATTATTATGATACTGCGCATGGTATTCAATTAAGTAAAAGGACGGTTTGAGTTTTCTGTATCTGGAATACAATTTAATTGAAGTCATAAAAATTTTGACATTAAAAAATAAGGAAATAATTAGTGTTAATGGTATTAAATAAACTCGCTTCTTTTTTTACATTAAAGCCTAACCAGCAAGCAGCATAATGATATAATATAACCCATATAATATGCAGTGTACTTTTTCCTTTTATATAATACACAGTATATAATTATATTATCAGCTTTATAAATAATGAACAAAAAATTTTATACTGAACATTGATATTATATTATTTTTTACATTTATACCTATTTTTTACTATGTATATACATTAATATAATCTCATATTATATAGAATACATATAAAAAGGTAATATCCTGCATATATATATTATACTGACTTGGGCCCATTCAGATAACATTTCCCTGGCTTTAAATACGAAACTGCTGCTGTTTCTCAATTCATATCAGTCTATTTCATGAATAGCCATCAGAGGTCAAAAATATTGAAGCTTTTTAGATAAAAGAGACGGCTTGCGAGTTAGAGAGACGATGCCTGATGCTTACTGCATATACTGTATAATATATACATGGTGGTGTATAAATAAAAAGCCAGTAAGAGAGCCTGCTGCCGTATAGCTCCGAAACTCTGATACTTTATTTACTATGGTGCTTATAGCTGTTTCTGCCGATGCTTGGCAGCAAATCGCATTAGGCGTAATAGGTTTGCAGATTCAAGTGTAGGAAGAATGTGTTCTGTCTGAGATCCATTAGCCTCGACCCCTCTATCATTGCTCGCGATATTCGAGGCATCAACTCACGCACTTCACTCTGCGAACCGTCCGAGCTATAAGAAGTAGTGGCATGCAATCGTGACGTCATACTAACCAAAATGATCAACACCAATAACAAAACCTACATTAACACTAATTAATTAATTGATATCTCTTATATTATTTATAAACTTTGCTGTCTTAATTGCAAGCAAAATAACGGGTATTCTTTAATGTTATCAAAATAATTACATTTTTATATTTATTGTAGAGTTAAGTTTGTTGATTCACCATAACAGGACTGACTAAAATTCTTAATACTTAAAAAATGTATACTGTCATAAGAGATAGTAGCAGCTCAGGTAGTGCATCCGATAAAAAAAAAGAGAAGAATTTTAAAGGATCGAGACCAGAGACCAAGAAGTAACAAGTCGACACAGTGAAATAAGTAATCATTTTGAATTGCTTCTTCTGCTGGATTGCTTTGAGTCTTGGTAAGTTTTTGCGTCTAGTTCTCTAGTATCTCATTGTATTTGTATGTGCTTTAATGACATACATGATTTGACGAGCTTAAATTGTTAAGTACACAATCGAAAGCAATAAAAAATTTATACGAATTATGAATATATCCGATCTGACTCATCCCAAAAACACAGAAAAAAAAAAGAATAAAAGAATTGCAGAAAACGTTTTTCCGTTTTTTCAATAGGTATAAGAATAAATAATATAAATAATATTATAGAATATAGTTAATAATTACCTGCAGTACTTTGTGTATGATTGTAAAAGTGTACCTGATTTTTTATTCTCAATTATTTATATGCATAACACTTAAAAAAATAAAATAAACCATAAAATTAAATCAACTTTTTAAGTAAATTGATCAACAAATTTTGATGCGTTCGAGTCAATGTTTTTCTGACTAAATTATTATAAGTCACATCAAAACATTTACAAATTTTCTCGTAAACTTTGCATTTCACTTGTCAGATTAATTTTTTCCGCGTAATAAAAAATCCTTCAGCAACATCAGTTAATGACTTGATGGATTCCTAATTAATAAAATAATCAAGGAAACTCCCTCGGTTCATAAATCTTAATCGTAAATTACTATCTTATTATTGTTAACAACTTTTGTAAATGTATGCAGTTTGTTATTTCAGAATTTTATTTTTCCTATTCTTATACTGAGAAAAATATAACAATGCACGGAGCATTTATTTTGTTCACTATATCATGCCCATTATTTATTCACCCATATTAACTTTTAGACCACAATACTTCAGCTTTTATATAATAATATACATACACATAATAATAATGGCGTAAAATAGTCTCGGAAGTTATATTCTATAAGAAACACCGTCAACATGCAATATTTGATATTGCTGCATTCCAACATACTGCATGTGAGATACACAGCGTATGGATGCTTCACAAGAAGCTATTGATAGCAACAAACATTGATAATTTACTTTTCTATATATATCAATGTTTGCATCAATATATTCTGACTCTTGGAGCAATAAATTATTTTCGTTTTGAAACAAGTTAATCCACTAATGATTTTGCACCAACCAATAATTAATTAAGTATAAGTGGGATTTATAAAATAATTATTTTCAAATTATAATAGTTAAAATATTTATTTACCTTTAAAACAAGACACGTCACAATATAAAATATAATACTATACATATGTAAAATCCATATTGTAAATTCTTTTGCATTGTAAAAACAATTTGACTTTGTATAAATTATAAACCCAAACCCACTCAAACCCGTGATATTGTTAGTTAGGAAGCATGTTGTATAAGTTTTGAAAAGTATACAGTAGTCCATCTTCGTACGGTATAATACGCAGTTGTTCTGAGGAGTTCTGGTGTAAACAAAGCTTTGAGCCTGCTGATGTTGTAGAGGTGCTTCAATTTGCATTGCCTCAAATAATGGTGTTTATTTATTTTTTTTACAAGGATTAAAGCAGATTATAGCAAAATATTAAAGTTATTCTTTGCCAACTTGTTTGCGGGGATACGTTTGTTTGCATGCTAAAAAATGCAATATTTCCACCCACTTACAGTTTGATGTATGTTTCTTAAATAAATATTACTTACAGATTTTATACTATATCTAAGAGCATAATTATATTAATCATATATCAATTTTACACATTAACATATATGATTATAATAATCACTAATCAGACATTAAATATTACATTGCATTATAATATATGCTCGAGTTCCTGAGGAAGCCAGCACCAGCTTACCTCTATTATCCTCTCTACAAGTACCCCCATCCTCCTTCTACATTATCTCTGATCACTCACCTACATTACCCTGACATCGAAACTCCGATACCAACTCCTATTTTTCCTCCTTACCTACTACCTAAATTATCTTTATTTGTCCAATGTGTGATTGTCATATAATTGTGATGCTGTATTAATGTGTTAAAAGTCATTCATCATGTTTCTATATTTTATTTTTTTTTTTTTTGTATTGTGTAAAACCATATAATATAACTAGTCAATATTTTATATACAGTATTGTATTAATATCTACATAGTTGTCATATAATTGTGATATTAATGTGTTAAAAGTCATCCATGTTTCTATATTTCAATTTTTTTTGTATTGTGTAAAACCATATATAATATAAGTATAGTCAATATTTTATATACAGTATTAATCTCTACTTATAGTAAATATAAACCTTACATCTCAATATAAGCAAATACTATAAATAATAATTTAATTAAATGCCAACTTTTGTTAAAAAAAAATTTACTTTGCTTATAATTACTTTTCTAGTCAAAATAAAGTTCAAATTTTATCTCGCATTATCTGTGATCATGCACGTCAACAAAAATTCTAAAGTCCCTCTGTTTCAGATAACGTACATCACGTGCCACTACATTTTGTGTGCCACCTGTTTTTGTTCTACAGCATTATATATATTGTATACCATATTGTATTAGAATCTTAGGGTAAACTATTTTTTTCATGTATTTTTTTTTCTATGTAATAATTATATATATCTCATGTTCTATTCTTCTAAAAATCTCAACAAAAATTTATGTATATACTACGGCTAAAGAGGGATTGAATTCTCTGAATAGCCTCAGCCCTTGTGGCTGAATGTACAATGAATAAATAAATAAAATACAATATATCGTGAAAAAAAAATGTGATAAAATTACTTTGCATATTAAATTGAATATATTTATTTCATTTTCATCACTTATTTATTACTACTTAAAGAGCTATGATAGTTCGGTAAGTTGCTTGACTTGATGACAGCAGGTATAAGATAATAAGTTATTTAACACCTCTTATATATGAAAGAGGGAGGTCAGTGGCCCGTGCTTGGCATAAGACAGTCACTGCTGCTGATCTGGCCTCGCCCGCCCTCGAGGTCACGTCACCTCGCTATATAACATAGAGGAGGGTAACAATGTGTTATTGTGACGTCACACTACATGACGTGGCTGCCTCCACAGACAAAGAAAGCTGCTGCTGCTGGTCGGGGCGTTTATATATCGAAGGAGGAGACTCGACCATCCATCGCAGTCAGACACGTGTGTGAGGTGCATACATTAGCAAACGAATCACTCTCTCTCCTTTTCCATACCCTGCATGTAGTGCATACCCTTTACGTCGCCTCATAAGCTACTCTCATGCATTCGGTGCAATGCTTCTTTGCAACAGACAAGCATGTAAACTTGTTATAATAATTTTATTATATATATGCAGCTCATCCATGCATGTTCATATTGCTATTTTTTTAATATTTTAAAAGTGCTTACAAATATTGTATACTTAAAAGTCCATGATTTTTTTAATAATGGATTATATATTTATTATTCATTGTGTTAACTAGTCAACCAACGGCCAACGTCTGAAAATGATTAAATTTGTTTTAATTATTTATAGGAATGTTTTTTTTTTTTAGGTGAACTTTCTTTTTTATTTTTCAGCAAACCAAGGGTCGCACAAGCATCGATTGCACAAAAGTGCAGCAATTATATTGTATAGTAAAAAATCAATTAAAAGATAAATAAAAATAAAATACCAGTTGTATAATATAATTTCTCAATGGTGTAAATAGTAAGTCCTCATAGCTGTAAACTTTGTTCTATACAATGGATATTGATGAAGTTATTTACTATATACTATTTATTTAGCTATATATATTAATATAATAATTAATTAACAGAAAGTGGTTGTTGCTATTATGTTCCTATGTTCCTGCATGGACTGCATGTGCATGCACAGTGGAAGTGTCAGAAAAAGAAAGAGAGAGAGAGAGAGAGAGAGAGAGAGAGAGAGAGAGCATGAAAGGATGCAAACCAGTTGAGCAAGATGAGAGTAAACAGAGAGGGCAGCAATTTCCATGCATCCGAGATACACCTCTGGACATAACGAATGTTACCTCTGATCTGTTTGCGAAGTTTGTCACGCAAACGTGCATGTATGGAGATGTCGTGAACTTTGAAATTTTTTTTATAACATATATTGGTCAAGACTAAGGCCGCTAGTGTAAAATTACAAATCTGTATCTTTGTGCCTATACTCCAGCATATATCGTGTAGGTAACTTATTTCATGCTGTATATGCTGCTACACTGCAAAAACAACTAAATACCAAAGGCATTGAGAATCTCCACAATCACTTTTACATCACCAAAAGTGTTTAGCTTCTCAATGCTTTTATTGTTTACGGTCTTCATACCTGTTGTAAAAAGCTAAAAAGTGATCACCAATCTAACTACTCGCCAGCTTAACTTCGGTAATCACTTTCGATCATACCCTTACCACTGCACTGCTAATGCTTTCTTAGTAGGAAGAGTATTATTGTGGTATATAAAATAAATAAGAGCTATGGTGAAATGACAAGGGTTCATTTTAATACAAGGTTATACAAATTTCGACCCTAGGGTAAAATTTGATGGCGGTTCTAATGGTGACCCTTAAATTTGCGACCCTTTGACCCTTAAGGGTCAAAAGACCCTTAAAATTTTTTTTCGTGAAAAATTGCGAAATTGACATTAGGAATGTCCTTGATTAACTTTAGAGCTCTTATTTACGCATTTTAAGGGTCGACCCTTGGGGTCTAACAGGGGTCATTTTTAAAAGTATACAAATGTTTATAACAAAATTTGTCAAAAACTGTGAGGATTATGGTTTTAGCATTGGCTTTAATTGATTCAGTAAGAATAATGACCCTCTAAGGGTCGACCCCTAAAATATATTACGATCAATTCCGCATATAATACTTCTAAATGCTATTAACATGCAATTTCTGAATGCTAAATCTATTAACAAAAATCTAATGTTTAAAACGTTAGTTTTTAAATGGTAAAAACAGTGATTAAATAGCAAAGACATTTAGCTATTTTTCTAAATACTTTTAACGTTCAGTAAATGTTAAAAGCATGGAGGGTCTGAATACCGATTTTTTGCAGTGTATACGTATATGCTGAGCCAGTCTCCCAACTAGAGATTACCTACAGAAGTGGATGAGACTACATTCGAATATCAAATCGCAACATTTTAATAATTAATAATAAGGTCTTATGTTATAGAGGTTGAAATCTGTGCTTCTTCTTTCACAGTGCTGCATCTTTCGTTTATAATCGGACTATATGGCACATTTAATATTCATCTCACAGTCAGAACTCCAAGCTTCAAGCACTCCATTTTTTAATAATTCAAATATTAATACCCATATAACGTCATAGTAATTTAAAGCAAAGAGCAGAGATAAATTTAATATAATGTTGCACTTTTCTTACGAGAAATTTATTTCCCGCAAGATATCTAATCATTTAACAGCTGCTTGCCTATATATATATACAGTATTATATATTTATACAAACACATGCAGCGTTTACCTGTATGTCTCGTTACATAAATGCAAACAGATCATATAACTTTCTCTCCCTATACCTTCCTCATACATAACACCAACCATGCGTCTCTCTAATAAACATTTTTTTGATTTCCCTTGAGTAAAAAAAAAAAAAAAAAGCTGCTGCTGCAGAATCGATAAAACGTTGTCTTCTTTTTTCGTATAAAAAATTTGCTTTAAAAGATAAAGTGGCCAAATGGTTATACAACCAACACACATGCAGTTTAATATACTATATTATATACGAGTGTTTGTGGATCAAAAATTATTTAAAAAATACTTTCCTTGTGAAGAAAGTCGTTATTTAATAAGTTGCAATGTTTTTGCTCGTTATCACTCGAAACCTCTAATATATACATGTATACAGTTTACAATAATTATATTACCATTTAAATGACGAGAGATTAATAAAAGAAATAAAAAATTTATCCTGCATGAAGCACGTACTTTTCAAAAAGAAAGATACTCACATCAACAGACACATTAACATAAAAATGTATTAATCATAATAGTTCTCAGCGGTGAGAGTAATTATAATTGGGAACTTCTCTTTTTTTTCCAACATGATAGCGCAGAAAATTGTAAGCAAAACTTTTGCCTTTCAATGAATGAGAAATATAAAATAAAAATTGGTTGACTGTATAAATTTAAAGTAAAATATAATTTCATTTATTGTTAGTTTGAAACACTGATATGTGAACTAATGCTTAAAACTGTACATTAATGTTATACATTTTATATTAGGTGGACAATGCATCAATTGCTTAAAGTTGATATATAAATTTGAATTTAATTTTTAAATTTAGACTTAACTAAGGTCAGTAACATTATTTTCTTTCATGAACATTAAATAATAATATGCATAATATAATACAAAAAAAAAAGTAAAAAAAGAAATTACTACAGTTATTGTTTCTGTCTCTTTTGTTATTTCAAATCGAAAGCGATTATTAAAAAGAATAAAATATCTTAAAAATGAAAAACCTTTTAACAAAAATTAAAATATAAATACTACTTCTTGAAATTGCAATATGACTTCATGCAAACACTGACACCACGCACTACTTAACAGAAAAACGTTATCATTTCAGGTGTATTATATATACCTTGAGGTACTGTGTTTGTAAAAAACTCTATGGACATGAATATAGTTGATATTTCTCTCAGGTGTATAGAGTGACTCGTTCGTGATTATAGATATGAATGTAACCTGCAACTGTGCTTGCTTGTTGACTCTTGTGAGCTTACAGAGCCAGTCTGTGTCATCATCATCAAGTCTGGAAACTCGCCCTTCATCCCTCCTCCCCATAAGCAAGCATCAAGAGAAGCCAGGTAGCACATGAATAGACATACCACCGTCATATATAAATAATTAAGGCAGACTTTACGTAGTGGTCTGCTCATGTTTATACATATTATATAATATATAGAACTTTCCTTGCCGTACAACCTAACCACAAGTAGACTGCAGACACCGCACTGCGACCGATTACCGCGCGCGTATTTTCCAGACTGTCTGTTATATGAATCAAATATACAATATACAGTATAATATTATAATATACTGTATATGTACATTGTATGATACAATGTACATCAACTCAATATATTCATTATACAAGTTTTTTTTAACATTTCATTGTTTGTTTGTTTTTTTAATTAATGAGTGATACTTAAATTGTGACATTAATAAATATTTATAAAAATTAGGCATACCGTATTAATATACAAGTCCCATGTACGATTTTTTTTTCTCTATATTGGTACTTCAAAAAACATAAGTGCAGTAACAATACATAATAATATTTAATGATATATGTGAGTATTGAATTTAGAGAATTAAATTTCACATAAATATAATATCATACATGATATATAGCATATTAATTGTAAATGTCAAAATTAACTCTTCAAATTATGAAATTAAATAAATCAAATATGCGCTCTCCGGCCATCCATTTTTGTAATAACAAATTTTGAACTTATAATAATAGCACAACAAAGTCTTGGTACAATTGTTACAATAATTAACTCTAATTAAATTAGCGGTATTATTTCGATATATCCCAATATATAAGAAGATGCTGTTCCATGACATCATAATGTATTAGAGAAGTGCACTTATAGCAACACATGCAGATCAACGGGTTATCTGCATGGCGTTACTCGCACGACAAATATAACTTGTGTCTGATAACAGACACAGTCGTGCGTCTCGTGGCAGGGTGATGACGACCATTGCGTGGCTCCTCAGATAACGACAAACACCCGACACTTAAAGCCGGCAGGGTGCGAGAGCTTTACACCGCTCTTGCCCTGCACTTCCAGAGAAATTATCAAACTGCATAGTCCGCAACTTTTTGTCATGTTATACATTAGTCAAGAATGGCGCCAAATACGACAACATAACGTAACTGTCATCATGTGTTTTGCCTTAATTATTTTTCATTTACACATAATAACGTTCATAGTATTAAGGAGTAAACAACATATTATCGAAAAAAAAAATGGTTGAGGTAAATTTAATGTTTCAAGGGTTTAATTAAGCATGGGCGGTACTTTTCAGATAACATTGAAAGTTATTAAATTATCAGTGCATGTCCTGAAGTGTCCGGTAAATTATTTTCATTAAATGCTATTGTTTTGAAGAACAAACATTGATGTTATAATTGTTTTGTACATTTAATTGCTGCTACACATGATACTTTATTTTACATTAAAAAAAAAAGCCGATCGGTGTTCTCTTTCCCTTAATAAAATATTTTTAACTACACCAGACTTTTTACGTAAACTATTAGTTCAGGCAAAGCAATATTGATGGCCAAAAGAGAGAGGTATATAGGGTTCCATTACGAAGTAATCGAATACACTTTGCCGCGAATTAAATACTTACATATCTTATACAAAGTTTATAAAAAATAAATAAATAAATAATTATGATGATGTATTAAATACAGTAATACCTTTCCTATAATCTGATAGACGAGAAAATATTTGATGATATATTATTATTTTTTTCTTTTACATTCGGTGCATTGCTATAAGAAAACATAACTTAATTATAATAAGTATTATTTATAATTATAATATCACACAATTACAGCATACAGTTAAGTAATGCAGGCATGCTGGTACTTAATGCATATACTAAAGCCTCTATATTATACTAGAAAAGTCACAAATTGCAAACTTAATTAAGTTTACATTATGATATTGTAAGGTTTATTGCATCATGATTCTTTTTGCTGTCCACTTTCAACATGTTTTTTTAACACATTATACGAGATGCAATATAAATGTTTAAGTTATTTGTTTTTCATAAAATAATTTAATTAAGAATTTAATTGCAATAGCAAGGAAGATAATTATTATAATTATCATGCAGTCATGCATGCTGGTAAATATCATAAAATTATTTATAAATTAATCACTACGGCATTAACTTATTATAGTTTATTTTATTAATATAGTAATACGTAATTTGATTGATGACATATATTGTAAAAATATAATTTTCATGTTAATTGCATGTAAACAGATTTGCACCTTAATTTGCAATGATACTTCTTATTTTTACGGAGACACTGCACCTAAAGAAATGCAGAAATAATAAAAAAAAATAGTACCAATATACAATAATAATTCAGACAGAACAATTTAAAATAAGTAATTATTTTATTTTAATGTTTTTACACTATCAAAAACTTTCTGTTTTTGTATATAATGCAAAGTAATTCAGAAACAAAATATTTCTTGGTATACCATTAATTACTGCACGCGAATAAAAATCATTTCAAGGTATACAATTCTTTGTTTCTTTCTGCTCTCCCATTTCTTACGATTTTAATAAGAAATTGCAATTATAGTTATAAAATTGAGTAATACGCGATATATACAGTCATATATATTTTAATAGTGTAGCATGTAATTATATACGCTATATTAGAGAACTTGTGGTTCTGAATGCCTCGAGATAATTAACAATCGAGTAAAAACGATTCGTCCAGCAGCTTCACATCATGTAATATATATATATATATACGATTATGTATTAAACATAACTCCGGAACGTTTAAAACAAACATAATTACGAGTTGCTCGTAAAATTTATTTATTATGAAGGTTAGAGAAGAGAAGGAGCACTATCAGGTGAACTGACAACAGGTCTATATTAACAATTCGATCATAAAAACTATAATATATAGCATACTTATTTTTGATGTCTTATTCTTACTACAATATGCAGCGATATTATATAAGTATTATATGAGCCATGCAGATATAAAATAATGTAAGTAATTGTTACTTAAAGAAATGAGTAATGTTCTTATCATATATATAGATATATATATATATATATATATATATATATATATATATATATATATATATATATATATATATATATATATATATATATATATATATATATATATATATATATATATATATATATATATATATATATATATTATATATAATATATATATATCACTTATCATTATAATGAAATTTACACTTTAAACATGCATGCGTATAAAGTAGGATGTTAATTTGCTTCTTGAACTGAATTTTAAACATTTCATTCGTCATATTTCAATTAGTTTGTTTTGTACATATTAAAGACTACATAATATTATGTATATGAGGGCATGTAGAAAATTATTTTTCTGAGACTCAAAAAAGTTTTAAGTAAATAAGACTTGCATTTATTTTCATATCAATAAACATTTCTCAACATCTTTTTTCCTGAAATCAAAACAATACACAATGTATTTTTTACATAATTTTCAGCAATTTCAGCTATGGCAGAGCTGAAGAAAAAACTATTTATTTCCATTTTGACTTACGACCTTTGACCTTCAAGGAGGAAAAGAGCTTCAAAAATTATAAAAAATTAATTAAAAATACGTTATCATCGCGTTTTTTTTTTTCGGTCAAACTATATAATCTCTAAACCTCAACTAACCTGGGCTAAGAGTACAATAATAATAATAATTTTATTTCAATAATTGGTTCAATCATATGGCGAAATATACATGAGCACTATACCTTTAGAAAGTTATATGTATAAGCTGTAATTTCGACTAGCTGAAAGTCTTATTATATATTCTTATTACTAATTTTATAGATAGTTAGTGGTATAGTTTAAAATTGCACTTAACTATTCTATCAGTTATTACTAAAATTAAGGGCATACAGCTAGTAATTTAGATCCTGAATGACTGAGGCCCAATCTTAATTCAAAAATCTAGCTATACAATATTGCACATCGGAAAAACTATAAAAAATATAATTCATTACTCGTATATCATCCTCATGCACACGTGCATGGAAGAATTACGGAAGAAGTACGTAAAAAATGTATGAGAATCTTGTTTTTTATATTTATATAAGCTTTAACTGGTTGCAGATCCGTTATAGTTTTGAGAAATATTTACACTTCATTAGTCCGTTCTATTATTTATACTTACGGTGCACCTGCGTGGCATCTTCAGTCAAATTTGAATTTTATCAAACTGGATAGAATTCAGAATTTGGCAACAAGGAATATTGTTAGGGATAAGAACGTAAGTAAGTTAGAACGCTTACGCTTACTGAATTTACCTTCTATGAATGAGTTGTTTCGTTCAATTGATATTTTGTTTCTTTTAAGAAGTGGTTCAGTGGTAAAATGGATCTGTGCCCTGTTGAACCTGGAAGACTGCATGTACAGCATAGGGTGAGGGGAAGAGGTAACCCTTACACTTTTGTTTTTCCAAAGCCTAAATGCTTTAAATGCTTAATGTAAATGCTTATTTACACTCTTTTTATCCACGAGTGGCTATATAGGATATTTAATAGTCAACCTCTATCTGACAATGTATTAAGTGATTTGTATAACTTGTTAATCTAATTATTATTTTTTTTTATATTTGTGTGTGTGTGTGTGTATTATTATTATTTTCTTTTTTTTTTTATTGGTGTTGTCTTATTATTATATATATTTTTAGCTAATTTCAACGGGTGAATGAACACTTACAGTGAATGGACTGCTCAGCAATCTTTTTCATTTGCCCCAAGGGCTCTTTTTATTATTTTGACTTGTAGATTGTGATATATGTAACTTTGTGCATATGTAAGAGAAAATAAAATAAATAAAAATAAAATTAACGGTTAAAGTAGATGGAACATTACAAATTCTTGCGATAACTACACCTGAAATTTTTACCAGCTATCCCCCTTCAGCCAATTAGAATTATCAAATGAAATTCAGGGTAGGTAACGCAATAATATTTTGAGATAATCAAGCTTTTGCTCCTCATTTGATTAACATGTAAAACTGATATTTTTCGTGGAATTTTTGCAGAAAAATACTCGTAGCTCGAAATCCTGTTCGAGATTGATATATTTTTCTTTCGGAATGTATTAATATGGTAAAAACTCCAAGCTTTGTATTGCACACTACCGCCATAGGGCCAACTCATTATTATATTTTTTTGCTAATCAACTTTGAAGATATAAATCTGAGAGCAGCCTATGATAAACTTGGACTTCACGGCAGCCATCTTGAAAATGTTCAAAATTGTTAAAAAAATTACTATACTCATTGGAAAAAAATTAAATGAGAAAACTGAGATGACAGTTCTCTTCTAAATTTAATTTTCGTATTTGTCAAATAAAAATCAACATTTTTCTAATAAATTATAATGCTTGAAAGGTGAGGTTAAAAAATTTGTCTGTCCGCAATGCAAGTTGCCTACTTTACAAATTACCCGAACAGCTGATTTTTCATCTACTTTAAACCTCACACGCACACACCACACCTGCCTCAAAATCATGCAGATCGACTACAATTGAATTAAACTAGCTTCTGCTGGTCATTTTCATCAATTAATTTGTACACTGATGGAGAATATGCATGGAGATTATTTAATTAAATTCGAATTAAGCTCAATTAATGACTCATGATATTAGAATGTAAAAATAATAATTAATTCGTTTTATTCATAAGACGTAAATTAATATAATTATTACAATTTTATTTATTAAATTATTTAAGTATTATATCTAGATATTAAATTCAATATTTTATTACGTTGACATAAATATATGCATGGTAAATATTTTTAATACACATGCACAGTGTAATTACATAACTTGTTTTTCTTGACACGTTGCTGGGGAAAAAATCAAGTGTGAATGATGCAATATAAATATTACTAGAAAATGAAAAGTGCAAGTAAATATTACTAAATATGAAATTGACTGATCGAAAGGATCGAAACATTCATATTATAGCGGAACAGTAAACTAAAGGCTATTTACAATTTTGTTTCTATAATTTGAGGCAGATCTTGGCCGTAAGTTGCAGCCACCTATCCGAGAATAATCTGAGGATTATTTACTAATTAACATTAAAATTATCGGATTTTTCCAAGATAGGTTGGCTGCAACTTACGGCCAAGAGGAAACATTATCATAATAAACTATATTATATGCAACTGAAGTTAGTTTTGAATTTAAAATTTATGAATATTAATTCTGTTAATTTGTATGCAAACTCAAATTCGTTTTGATAGTTTACAATTTTATTTCTTAAAATACGGTACAGCAATCGTCTTAAAATTTTAAATTTCAATGTCGTTCATGTAATTATATAATTATACATTTAATATACTGTATATATACATATATATTATATCATAGTATAGACATAAAAAAAAAACTTCTTTGTTAATATTCCCCCTCTCCATGGCTGCATCATAACGAGAGTTGTTATTATTTTTATCAGTGCATGCGGTTAAAATTACTACAATGAATGAAGCCTTGACTTAAAAGAGCAGCCAAGCATCACATCAAAAATAAGTTTAATTCAAAAGATTCTATAATAATATTTTTTTTCCAGTATAATAGGGGTTATACATCTAAATTGAATTGTACCCTAGCAAACAGTTACGATGATATACACGCACTAATATAGCAAAGCAAGTACAGCAGTTATAGTTAAGGCACCGCCCCTGTACCAGAGTACAGACACAGCAGTTGCGTTTGTTAGCGTGCTTTATTGTCAAAAGATAAGAAAGTTTTTGCCATCATGTTTTTTCTACCATGAGTAATATTATATCACGCACTTACTCTACGAATAAGCCAACAGACGCATATATACATACACAAACATAGTAGAAAACACGCAACACATGCCACTTTGCCAGGAGGGCTAAAAAATATCGATCAAAATTAAGTTTTTAAAATATATGTACTTTCAGGGCATGTTTTTTATTATTAAAGAAATAATAATAATGAAATATGCATAAATATATATTATTTAAATTAACGATATCTTTCTTATAAATAAATAAATTTAAATTTTCTCTTTGACGGGTACATTATATTTCTTTATTATAGTAACAAGTTTGTATGCAAATAATTAATAATTTATAATACATGTGCATCGGGAACGTTTGTAATAAACTATAAAATAAAACCTAAAAAATAATAAAGCTTTACTTAATTAAAAATTATTGCTCAATTCTGCATTTATTTTGCTGTTAAATTACAACGTTTTTTATATTATGTACTAAATTCATATAAGTATATAGTGTGATCGAAGTGTGAACATTGTGAGTTGCAAGGCATAGATATCGTTAATTGTTTATTTCATGATCTATTATTTGAAAAATAAAAGTAGCTATACAGTATAATTTATATAATTATATTCATCATTGAACCAGGCGCGGATCCAAGGCCGATCGCCCCCCCCCCCCCAAAAGGTCCCAAATACATTGAAGGTATTACCACCCCCCACCCATCGCCCCCCCCCCCCCTCCCACCCCAAAATTTAACATTGCGGGATAGGGCATCGCCCCCCCCCCCCCCAAAGCCGCGGGCTGGATCCGCCCCTTCATTGAACTCCATGTGCCAATTTTAGCTTTATATACGTCCGAAAAGCACAACAACACTCACTGCAGCTCATCAATACGATCTATGGCAGCAAGCATACTCTTGAAGTACAGCCTGATTATATATTATATATATTAATTATATAGAAATATTGCTTTATTATAATATATATTATAGCATTAAAGCATAGAAAGGGGGATACATCAGATCCAATGTATTCTCTTTGAAAATATGTTGTACTCTATACACAAAGTCACAAAGATATATAATATGATTATTATAAATAATTTAGAAATATGACATTATATTTTTATCAAATCTATCTCCTATATGCGAGGTCAATAAATTATCAGTATATATAGAAAATCTCCGATATTATTATATAATATCAGTCTATATATTACACACTCTACAGCTCTAAACATTAACAAGTATATACTGCATAATATAATAATGAAATTGAGGTATAGGCATACTTATGCATTTATAATTTAACTTATTACTTTATATATTAATATATAGTATTGCATGCTAGAGTATTGATTTTATTTTCATAGAATTATGAGCTCTTTTATATCTATAATAATAATAATTAAGAAACTATAATATAACTGTGTTGCACGCCATTTATATTAAATGTAAAATTACTTCTTACTTTTTTCGTCAGGCAAGTTTTCCAAATTATCATCCCACAAACGGCACAAACACATCCGAATTCATTGCAACATAATATAATTAATATAATACAATATATATTATTTTATATTGTTTTATTATCATTTTCTATTGTTCTATTATTCTGTAACTATTATATATGTTTTGTATGTATGTTTTATGTGTTCTATTGTAATGTTTTTCTATAATGTATGTTTCTAGTGCTGTTAATATGTACACTTTCTGTGTTTAATAAAAGACTAATAATAATATATATTATGTAGTGTTTTCACTTTCACGTTGTAGTACCTGCTGGCCCCTGACTATATATATTTATATATACAGTATTAAGGGCCCGATCTAGTAGAGGTAAAACACCTTACGCGGCAAAATGTAGGCAACCACGCGGTTTTTAGCTCGAAAGGAAAAACAGGCTCTACCTGCTCTTCATCGCATTTTTTCATTTATGTATTCGGTAATAAATGTCACAGAAACTTCGGACAAAAATGACTTTGGTCTACTTTTTAATGACAAGTTCATTTTTATACAGCTTTAAACAACCAGATCAATACTTTTTTGCGAATACGTGATGAGATCGATAAGGAAGATAAAAATTTTATTTCCATAAAAATGTCATTGTTGAGATGGGTAGCGGTCACTAATCCGCTGACATTGTTATAGACCACAATAGAGTAAAGTGCTCCTGCGAACACCTGCTGCTAGGGGAGGAGAAAATTCGGAGACTCAGAAAATGAACCGCTGTCAATCATGTTTATATTATGTTCAATAAATTACTAATAATTATTATTTCTTTTCCGATTATAAGAAATTACAGTAGCAGTGATCTGAGACTTTTAATTATTTTTAGATGTGATATAATTATAAATTTATGTTTTTTGCAAAGACATTAGTTTTATATTATAGTATTATATAACATGAAGACAGTATAAATGATTAGGAAGAGTCATGATTGAGGAAGAGTCACAAAATGTGTTAGTCAATTAATCTTATCTTGCAATTAATATTATAAATAAAGTATTATTTAATTGTTTATTAAAAACAATTAAAAACATATATTCGATATATGTTTTAATATATATATATATATCGATAAATATATTTTTGTTTTTAATTCATTCTTATATAAAATGCCGATAATGATATACAAGTTGAATTTATTACAAAAATTGTATTCTTACTATTTTACATGATTTGAAAATGAAAAAATTATTTTGTTACACAACGAACTGGACGGCGAGCCATCTCGTTGCTATATAACTGATAAGTTGTGTTCTGTTAGAATTTAGTATACTGTGAACAAAGATTTGAAAGCCCCAAAGTAATTTTCAATTTTCTCTATACTAGGTGATAATGAACCTTGAGGTGTTCCTATAGTGTAATATTCCATTATTATGTAGAGACAGCTAAATCTGAATTCAGTGTACATAATAGCAAAATGTTAGGAGTAAAGATAGAACTGCGGAGCGAGTGGATGATGGTAAAGCAAGATAAGGTTTGAGGAAGGGTTGACCGCGAGAAGACTGCAGGCAGGTGAATTCTTTTATTGTTCTCTCTCGGCTCTCCCTTCTCCTCTCTCTCTCGGCCGCACTTGTAGTTCAGTATTTCGCATATTTCCGCAATTCCGCACGGCGCTGCATTCAGTGGTTTTAGGAACCAGAAATTGCAAAAAAGTAGCTCTAGTCTATAAGTTCCAGTAAATTTAATAACATGAATTTATACTTTCAGCGTACACTATATTAAAGCCGACAACATTTTCTAGACTGCTATTCGACCCTATTGTTGAAATTATTTTTTTTACAAGTGTTATGATGAAGTAAAGTTGACACTCTTTTACCGCTTTTAATAATTAATTAAAAATTAATTGGTGGTCGTGGTGTAAAAACAAATTCATTGGCGGATTACATATCAGTCTCCTCTTTTCAATGATGTTTTTTAATTTTTTGTGAAGCAAATATTGTACCCTTCAGAACTGATAGAAAACACTGTTTTTTCCTTATGGCCGTTCCTACTAGATCGGGCCCTTAACAGGGAACATTATATCTGTTCCCTGGTATTGCAGATCTTCAAGAACTATATACTGGGTATATAGACTATATAGTCGTTGACAGATCTTAGTTTACGTGTAGATTACTGAGCGCGTCGATCGTCTTTTGCATTTTAACAAGGCCAGACACAGACTGGCGATATGACCGTCAGCTGATCAGGCGCCGTCTAGTCTACCGGTAATCTAAGATCTGTTAGACTGTATATATACATTATTTTTAATTAAAATGGCGCGAGGTGGACAAGGTGCAAAATGTGGCACCTGTAGCATTTATGTGAAGAACAAAAGTATGCAAGTGTCTTGCAGTGGTGATTGTGGACGAGTATTTCATAAAAGATGTGCTGAAGATATAGAGGAAATGAGTGATTGTTGGGATGAAGATTCTAATGGTGAAAACTCGATGTGCAAAATTTGTGTAAAGAAACACAGCGGCGACCATACTGCCGGCAGCAGTGAGAAGATAGCGGAGGAACAAAGTGAAAACCTGGTAATTTTAAGATTACTAGATGAATTATTATTATCTAAGAATAAGGAAATTAGCTTGCTGGAGCAACTGGCTACAGTAAAAAGTGAAAAAGCAGCCTGTGAAGTAGAAATAAAGTATCTAAAAGAAATGTTGACAGACAAAAGCGCATCGAAAAACAAAACTTATTCAAGTGCGCTAAAATATTCTGCGCCAATAGGAACCTCCGAAAAGCAACCTCGGTCTCCTGCAGTGATAGTTCGCCCTGCACCGACAGATGGCACTACCGTTCAAAATACTAATATTCTGGCAGCAGTAAAATCGAAAGTCACCCAGCAGCAAAATAAAGACGCAATCAAAAATATTACAAAAACAAAAAACGGAAATGTTGTAGTAGAATGCAGAAATGACCAAACAAAAACCGTCATTATGGAACAATTAACAGTTACAATGGGCAAAGAATATGTAGTTAATGAACCAGTAAAATTCAAGCCCAGAATAAAAATTAACAACGTATATGGTGAAGATATTGATGACATGGACGACGAAAATTTATGCACTGAAATGATAAGAATTAATGACATAGACATGGTGGTAGACAATTATGAGATGAAAGTAGTTCGCAGAGGAAGAGTGAACCAAAAAGGGCTATGTAATATAATTATAGAAGTTAATGGTGCTACAGAGAAGGAACTTTTAAACAGAGGACAGATCAAAGTTGGTTTTAAGTACTGTACTGTACAGGAGCATTTCAACGTGGTACAGTGTCATAAGTGCCAAGCTTTTGGACACCAAATGAAGGACTGCAGGAACAATCTCGTGTGTTCATACTGTGCGGGATCTCATGAGTGGAAGGACTGCAACAGTGAGCATCCTTACTGTGTAAACTGTGACTGGGCAAACAGAAAGCATGGACTTCAATTAGATGTTAACCACACATCTTACTACAGAGAGTGTCCAATGTACTTAGAAAAAGTAAGTGCACTGAAAAAACGTTTTAGGGTATCCTAGCAATGGGAATTATATGGTTCCTCCTCAAATTCTATCATTTATGTTAACATACAGGGTTTAACAAATAATAAAAGTGATCTCATTAATTTGATAGTTGAAAAGCACCCTGCAGCTGTATGTCTTAGTGAAACACATGTAACAGATAATTTATTAGATAAGGAATTAAAAATAGATGGGTACAATTTTGTGAGTTGTAATTCAAGTAGTAGACATACAGGGGGGAGTTGTATTTATATAAGGGAGGATATACACTACAATATTATATGCAATTTATCATTAGATTTGAATTATTGGATAATTGGGGTAAAATTACAGTGCACAAATGGGTTTTTTAATGTTTTTGTTGTTTACCATTCTCCGAGCTCATCAAATTTAGTATTTCTCAATTTTTTTAGTAATTGGCTTGATGAACTGTCTCTTCAGGGTGAAAACACAATAATAACTGGGGATTTCAACATAAACTTAAAAAATAATTGTACTTATAGCAGCAGGCTTAAGCAAATGATAGAAGGCAATGGAATGAAACAGTTAGTTAAAAAATTTACAAGAATAACAAATATTAGTAAAACATTAATTGATCTTGTTATTACAAATTTAAAAAGCATAAAAATTTCTTTTAATTCAAATAGAAGTATAAGTGATCATGAAATTATTTATATTGAATGTAAAATGTTTAAAACCCAGAATGCAAGAAAAAAAGATGAGCAAAAGGAAATTAAGTTGTATTCAAAAATAAATTATCCTGAATTATGCAATTATCTAAATACATGTAATTGGGATAATACTAATAATGACCCTAACGAGCTTGGAGATAAATATATTTATAACTACAGTAAAGGTATAGAAAAATATGTTCCTAAAAAAATTATTAATATATCCCCAAATATACATAATGAACCCTGGTATAATAATAAATGTAAACAAGCACAACAATTAAGAGATCAAGCATTTAAAAAAGCAAAAATTACAAATAAAGAGGAAGATTGGATAGCTTATAGGCAGGCTAGAAATAATTATGGGTCAGTAATTAGTAGAGAAAGAACAAATTACAATGAAAAGAAAATTGATGAAGTAAAAAATAATTCAAAGAAAATGTGGCAAACACTTAAATCAATTGTTGGTAAAGATACAGTAAAATTTGACAGTGATGATATTTTATTTGATGATGAAATAAAAAAGCCACAGGAAGAAATGTTTAACGATTATTATGTTAAAAGTGTTAAAGATATTGTTAAATCAATACCAGATGTATCTGAGGAGGATAAAAATAAAATCAAGAAAATAAATTTCAAATGCAACAAAAAATTCGAATTTCAAGAAATTAACATAAATAAATTAAAAAAAATTGTTCACTCGCTAAATAAAAATAAATCCTCCCCAGATAATATAACTGCAAATATTCTTGTAAATACTTTTGATGAATGTGGGGATAAGCTGTTATGTCTTATAAATTTAAGTATTAGAACTGGAAAATTTCCGGATAGCTGGAAAATATCAACAATTATACCTATAGCTAAAATTAAAAATCCTACTGAAGCTCAACATTTTAGGCCTGTTAATTTGTTACCAATATATGAAAAAATTATTGAAATTATTTTATACGAACAATTAATTGAGTATGTAGAAACAAATCAAATTTTATGTGCAAACCAATCAGGTTTTCGTAAAAATTTTTCATGTGAGACTGCAATACAATTAGTTTTATCGGAATGGAGAAAAAAGGCTAATGATGGGTACATAACTATTACTGTAATGTTAGATTTTAAACGTGCTTTTGAAACAATTGACAGAAATATTTTAATTAATAAGCTAGAAAAATACGGATTGGGTCCAAATTGTGTAAATCTTTTGCAAAGTTATTTAACAAGCAGGAAACAAAGAACAAAATTTAATGAAAAGGTCTCTAATGACTTAATTAATGACGTCGGAATCCCACAAGGTTCTGTACTGGGCCCATTACTGTTCATATTATATATAAATGATTTGCATATTCAATTTGATGATGTATTTTTAAATTTGTTTGCTGACGATACTCTAGTTTCAGTGTCAAAAAAAACTTATAAAGAGGCGTGTGATGCAATAAATAAAATCTTGGAACGGCTTAATGTATGGTTAAAATTAAACAAAGTGAAGCTTAATGTAAGTAAGCCAAAATGTATGTTAATTACACCCTCCTCACTTGTTAAATCTAAAATGTTGGATGAAGAAAATCGAGAGAATGTTGTAATAGATGGAGAAATACTAGAATTTGTGCATGAAATTAAATACCTTGGAATCATAATAGATTCACATTTAAAATTTAAAAGTTATGTTTCATATATCAATAAAAAAATTGGTAGTAAAATAGCCTATTTAGCCAGAGTTGGAAAATTTTTAAGTCCTTGGACAAAAATATTAATTTATAAATCTATAATATCACCACATTTTGACTATTGTTCTAGTATCCTATGGAACTGTAATGAAGAAAGTATTAAGCAAATGCAAATATTACAAAACAAAGCAATGAGAGTAATATTAAAATGTAGTAAATACACCCCAGTTCAACATATGTTAAATTGCTTACAATGGCTCTCCATTAAGCAAAGGTTAGCCTTACAAATGCTGATTTTAGTGCATAAAATTGTAAACAAAAAAGTTCCTTCATATTTGTGCAGTAATGTAAAATTAAATAATGATGTTCATAAGCATAATACTAGAGCAGCAGAGGAAATTCATATTGGACGTCAAAATAAAACATTTTATCAGAAATCAATTATGGTCAGTGGATTTAAATTATTTAATTTACTACCAAGAAATGTTAAAAAAATTACAGATATTAAAAAATTTAAAAGAGAGTGTGTTGAAGTTGTTAAAAAAATGTATTTAAGAAAGAAATATTATTAAAATACTGTAATCTATTAATATTGTAACTTGTTACAAAATAATGTTCAGTTCAAAATAAAATAAAATAATATGTTTTTTCATTCTCAGGGAAAAAAATATTATGTAATTGTATTTTTATATATGTATGAAATGTTTGTATTAGCTGTTTTTGCTAAATAAAAACCTATTCTATTCTATTCTATTCTATTAAATAAGAGCAAAAATAACAATTGAAACTTCATTCTATATAATGCCAAATAAAAAAAATAATAATAAACATATATAATATATTTTTTTTACAGAAAGAATTGACAACTTCATTTTCTGTATATATAATATATTATTTATATAATTAATTTATAATTATACACATTTTAACGTACAAAATAGAGGATTAATAAGTATACGAGTTCCAGTACTATATTTATGCTGTATAAAACATATAAATATATTATAATACGCGCCGCGCGTTCACAATTTAAAAAGATATAGTTCTCTTAGCTTATCTTTGGTTTGACGTCACGAACCTTTTTCTTTGTCCTCCAATATATTACTAGTTATGGGAGGATCACGTGACGTCACACAAAAGATAAGCTACGAGAATTATATATGTTTTCTCTATCACCTTCATGAGTATATAAATTGCATTATACAATATGAAAATAATTTTTACAGCAACATAAAGCAACTAATACATCAAAGTAACGAGAATATATTAATAATTAAGACAACGTAATTATGACGTTTAATTTGCTCACTCGGCTAAGATGAAGCTTATATTTTGTTATAATATACTCCCGTAATGTACAAGGTAACTCGGTAAACTCAGTCTCCCGACTGGCTGACCCCAACAACAAGCCATACAATCATGCAACTTAACCCTTATTATTATTGTAGCTCGCTCCTCTGCAAAGTCAGTGTTATATCTTTCAGGCTAACTCTCTTAGCACCATGGCGTCTAAATATTAGCATAGAGCTATACGCAGCAGTAAAAGCTAGAAGAAACTTACTTGCTACCCCACCTGGCTATATTGTCTTAAGGAATTGCACAACATATATATATATATATATATATATATATATATATATATATATATATATATATATATATATATATAGTAAAACACAATCAACCTGCCTACCATCAGTGTATTATATAGTATATATTCTATATACTATAATAATACAGTAGAATGCAAAACCTTGTAGTCTTCTCACTGTGTGTAAAAAAACAAAGAAACTCGGTAAATTAATAACGTAACTATTGTTTTCTTTACTAATGTCTGGTCCAGCAACTTAAATCGAAGTTTATGCAAATAATACTCTGACAAAAAAATATAATAATTTACTAAAGTTTTGATTTTAATATTATTATAACTAATTAATTATTATTGCTAGTAATTATGTAAATATTGAAAGAAAGAATGTTTGTTCTTGGTTGAAAAGTGAATCGTAAATTATTGTGAGAAAGCGACCGACGTGTTAGGGACACATAAATAAACATTTTATTCGTGTCGATGTAGTTATCGAGATGGAGAATTTGGGGAATAGGAGGAAAGTTAACAGATTTACTATCTGATTCTTGATACCCGCTTGCCGCACTCTAAATTAAAACTCTTATGTCCCTGACCCAAACGACGTCACCTTTTTATCGGTTCCGCCAAATTAAATTACTTTGACAGTTGACAGTCAACATCTTTAATATATTGACAGCTTATACTATTAGTTTTTCATAATTTGTAATTTTGAGTTTTGTTATTTCTTAAGAAAAAAAAACATACATAATTATATATTATTTGTACTCTGACATAGAAAAAAAAATGTCATTCAATTTTCAATTTATTTATATTTTTTGTTTAATTTATTTTGTAAGGGGAAATAATGTGTTTAAATTCAACAATAACTATATGAAGGGTCTTGAAGAAAAATATTTATGTATTTTGTATCGGCCAATAAGGTTATATTTAATAACCTTGGCTGATCTTGTAAATTAAAATATGACCAATAAAAAAAAAAAAAAAAGTTACATCAGCATGCTCTAGTAAAATTGCATAATTTAAAATTATCGATGCAATACATTGTCACCAATGCAGTTTATCCTGCTTCCTATATATATAGATATTTATTTTATTCTTATGTATACATCGATCTGGTTAATATAATATTGTATGAATATTATATGTATATGATTAATAATTTATTATATCCTCACTCATATACTTTAATGGACATCAGAATTTTTTCAAACAAAATACTACCAGTATTATATGATTTGAAATTCTTTGTAGAAAAATAAAATATACTGCATGATTATATTCATATGCTATTAATAAATTATTTTTAATCTAAAATATATGTCCATTTGTTATTGTAGGTAAATAATTCTTATAAAACAACTTTCATAGTTTGATAACGTTTTAAAGAAAACTAATAGAAAATGTTGGTGTTCCACGTTCGTCAGCATCAACATGGTTTGCACGCAAGCTAGCATATTTGATAAAATTCACTAACGCTACTGTTGGTGGACTTAAGATTCGTGATTACCTGAGCGAAAGATATGAAATTTTTATTAAGTACAAGTAGCGTGACGTAATCCTGATCACAAACATGCACTCTGAGGAAATTGGTCACCGGGCATACAGATTACAGTTAAATTAATTTGAAATTCCCTCCGTAAGTAGCCGGAAATGAATAGTTTCTATAGCCTTCAAATAAATATGATGTATTTCAGTATTAGATTTCACACAATAAATCAGCACTTTTCTCTGCAAAATTTCAAACTTCAAAGTGGAACATGAAGGATAGAAAAATCTCACTTCCGGGAGGGAATATTAAATAAATTTGACTGTAACGAGACTGCGTGCGGTGCTGGCCATACACCGCTGATGGTCATGCTCTGTGCTCGGCCACATCGTCGCTATAACCTCCCGCACAAGACGGCGATCGAACGGCAAGCAGGTGGCTAGTTGTCTCTGATGTAAGCCCAGCCGGCCTTCAAGAAAGGTGCGATCAAATCAGAGGCACCGCACTCCAAGCGAAACGCAACGCTAATTAACGCAGCCAACGTTTCTAAAGTAATGGTCAGTGGCTAAATTTAATAGACCTACTCAAAAACAACAAAGTTACTTAACAATATCCACTTTCAAATGTACTTCTCTTAGAACTTCCTTTATGTTGTTGTTAAGGTAGATATAATACGGATCAGCTGACCCAATGCTAAAAAAAATCCCATTCATGAAAATTATGAAAAAAATTTAAAATGTTATCCTCTACATCCCCCATCAGTAGCTAAAATATCAGGTGTACAAAAACGAGCTAGTTTTCGAGTTATGAATTTTTAAAGTTCACTAATTTAACATGGAGAAATGGAACTTCAAAAATTAATAACTCGAAAACTAGCTAGTTTTTGTATACAGCCTTGATATATTAGCTACTGATAGGGATGTAGAGGAGAACATTTTAAATTTTTGTCATAATTTTCATGAATGGGATTTTTTTAGCATTGGGTCAGCTGATCCGTGTTATCTCTTATACCTTAAATTATCAGATAAAAGAGTAATTTGTTAAATATAATATATTTATACATCAGTGTAATTATATAGAATAATGGATAGATTTTTATAAATAATTTTATCACTATCTCTATAATAGTCTCTATTATAGTTCCATTTACAATATTCGGCATAATTAATACATGATTTTACATAAATATACTGTCATAAATATAAATACTAATTAACACTTCATGAAACTATACTTCTCATTTATGATAAATATATACCCTGAAAACACTATATTAACTCAGCTATATAAGAGACGTCAGTATTGCTTACTATATTATGGAGATATCGTGCAGAACTGCATAATATATATCCTGTTTTTTTTAAACATTCCAACGATGCGTCATAAAATTATACTATGGATATTCTACATTGTCCCCGCCATGTGTGCTATTGTCTTCGATGCCTCACCATACATTGTTGTTTAGGCAGGACATTTTATGAATAAATAACCCCATCAATCATTCCAGGACTGCTTCAGCACAGTAAAATTGTATTATTTGTCTATAAAACATTCATGTGGTAGCGGAAAAAAGCATCAAGTTCATTGGCAAAATATTTTATGAAAGCCTCTAGTCCAGTGAGTTATTTCCCGCCATAACCATGTCGATATATACATAATTTTAACAAAAAAAAATTATGTATTTATTTATATTATTTACCGGTGTATAAATATGGTATAATATTACTTACTATAATAATATATCTCATAAATTATAATATTATGTTTTAGTTACAATAGGATCTATATATATATATATATATATATATATATATATATATATATTTTATGTGACTTATTTTGTGAGACTTCAAAACTTCGCGTGACTCAATAAAGAAAAACAACAACATGCATATATTGCATATATGCATGCATGTGGTGTGTCTAATTAAATGGAAGTCTTTGAACTAAATAATTAAATACAAAAAAAAAGTAAGTGTATTTTTGACATTCATATAGTGTATATTATGTGGTATGTTATGTTATGGTATTAAGCAACATCCGCCTGCATGCAGTATAAAGCACGTGAGTTTTAAGATATGCGTGCTTATCTCTGCTTATGGTATACCTATAGGGCTGGTATGGCGTAAGGAATTATTATATAACGTGGGTCCTGTGGGGTTGTGAAGATAAAGTCAGTACTCTAGAGTGTGTTGCCGCCACACGCATGTGCTCAGCTTGCGTATATACATGGCCTTGCCGCATGACCTACGGTGCATGAAGTGAATGAAGTTCTTGTTCCCCAAACACCACAATAAGGCAAGTTGTAATAATAAGCCAGCTTACACACAATGAAGCTAACAAGTTAAGGTGTGGACACATGACGTCATTTTTTCCCATCCCAAATTATGCAACAATCAGGTGTTATTTGACACGTTTATTATTCATTATGCATAAATTAGATTTGTACGATGTTTATTCTTTATTTTAAAAGAGAATCACCTGCGTGGGAATTTTTTTACTATACACAATTAAATATTAAAATATAATACTATTACTTATTTGAAGTTTATTTTTTATACATAATAATTTTACCAATTTAAATACTTCATACTACATACATGAATTTATATAGGCTGTAATAACACAACCCAATATAGTCAACATTGCATTGACACCAAATTAATTAACTTTATTTAAATAATAATAAAAAACAATTCAGCATGAAATTTTCACCTAACTGATTTGGTGGAGCTGCAGCTCACCAAGATAAGAGAAAGAGATAGGAAGATTTAGATTTGCAATGGAAAAGTACAAAAAGTGCACCCAGTCGCATCCATCAAATAAATTGCAAGACTTATAGACCACAAAGAGCCATGAGATGACGAGGTGTAAACTGACAACTGTTAAAGTAACTCAAATAAATAAATAGCATGCACGCATATTCATGGTATATAAAGAACATAATTATTATCACTAAACATGGTTTATATTTATAACCGTATCGCTTTTTCCTCTTCAATGTTTAATTCTTTCAAATAATACAGGCTAAAAAAATGAATATTTTGACTAAAAGTAAAATGTAGTATTTACTACTTCGCCTATATACATAAATACATAATAATATACAGTAGCTCGTGAACTTATAATATTTAGTTATAATTCAAAGCCCAACTCTTATATTAAAGATAATCAAATTTTGACCCGATTCGGACATTGAATATTAAAAAAAAATAGTTCCCTATTTAGACTTTTCCAAATTGACATAAATATATGCTTCTTTTGTATATATGGGTTTAAATTTTCAGACTGACGATGTCGTATAATTATATAAATATATACAGTATATTGTAACAACACTTTCAATAATATAGTTTATTATTAATATTTTTTAAATATTGTTTTATATGTATACTTGTTATATTATACGTATAACTTGATATATTTATATAGAATGCATGATGTTGAGCATACACGATGATACCTATGCAGTACACAAGTGCTTTTATTTAATAAATTATGAAATCTCTTTAATTATGTTGATGATACGCAAGTACTTTCCTCGTGAACTTGAAAGTTGGTAAGCTAAGTGCTTATTATGTTATTAATTAATTAAGCAGTGTTGAGGAAACTTAATTCACACGATGTTAGCTGGTGCATGGTACACTGTAGAATTGATGTGGGCAACATTAAAAGTATATTATGCGCAAAAAAATCACTTACATTGCAGTGTTCATACATTCTGATGAAACAATTAACATTGCAGATTGTCACAAAAAGGAAAATAGATTTCCTATTAGTATATCATAGTCTCTAGAATTATACTAGTAAAGATTGCATATACTGAAATAATATATGTGCATTGCAGGTAAAGGCAAAATTCTGCCGTGTTGCTAGCTACTATAATTAAGGTAGAGATAACACGCCCAATGTTAATAAAAATCCCATTCATGAAAATTATGAAAAAATTTAGAATATTCTCCTTTACATACCTTATCAGTAGGTAAAATATCAGGTATGAAAAAACGAGCTAGTTTTCGAGTTATTAAATTAGTCAACTTTAAAAATTAATAACTCAAAAACTAGCTCATTTTTGTACACCTGATATTTTATCTACTGATAAGGTATACCATGTAAAGGAGAGAATTTTAAATTTTTTTCATAAATTTCATGAATGAGATTTTTATTAACATTTAGCGTGTTATCTCTACCAGGCTAGTCTATTCCCCATGTTAAATATGTCGTCAAGATTGGTTGCCTGCTTTTAGGGGTTATTCAAACTTTTCTACCTACTCTGTAGATGGAGTTACCGTCAGATTCGGTCGCAGGTGGTAACCACATGCGACGGGGGAGTAGAGGTGCATCATCCCCAACTTGCGCTGAGGCCGGGGGGTACTGACCGTGTTATTCTCCGCTCCCGCTTGTTTGTTTAGTAAAGAAAAAGGAAGAAAAAAACATTCATGCAAGCCATTAGCTGTCAAATCTAACCACAATTTATGATATCCCTTTTTTGACGAAATTAATTAATATATCTACGATATTTTTTTTATTAAAATCAGGCACAGAATAAAAAAATAATGCCAGCCCTTTTTTAAAATTTTCAATACGATGCTCCGATCGCATACATAGAGTTAATATTATCGCATAAAAAAAAAAAGTGGAACGAGTGATTCCATAATTGAAATGATGAAACAACTCCAAGTGAGTAAAAAGGGGGTCAAAATTGTTGAGTGCGTTGAAAATTTAATACGAAAATACGATAAAATTCATGAAGAAAAACTACCCTGAGCTTTATTCTCACGCCCACGTTTATACTTAACAAGAGAGCATATTTTATGATTACATAAATAATGTTGGCAAAATCATAATAAATATATTATATATTTTTTTATAATAATTGTATTAATTATAAAATGTTACAGTCACTCGTTTTAAAAAATAGTCCATAAAAAATTCCCTTTTTTTTTTTTTTAGAAACTGCAGCAAAAAGGCGTTTCAAAAGTGCTATTTTAATTAAAGTTTTTTTTTATATTTCTTTACACAGACTGAAGTCTTTGTTTCTTTACTTCTTTACTTTTTTTTTTTTTTTTTTTTTTTACAATATATATGAAAAAGAGAGCTGAAATGCACTAAAAATATGTCAAAAAGTCACAAAAAGTCATCTTTTGGCCAAAATAGTCTCAAAATCCAAAAATAGTCTAAATAGTCTTTTTTTTTATATAGGCTTATTTTAATCCACTTCCGGAGATCGGTGGACATCCTATATGACAACAAAATAGTCCTCATGTGCACAAATAGGCAAAATGACTTTTCCGCGCTTTAATAATTATATACTTTACTATATTTAAATAGCAAATAAACTTTTTAATTTCTTTCTAAAATAGTATCATATCTTGTTTTTTTTTTTTATTATTATTATTTAAAATTTTAAAATATTTTAAATTTAAAATAAATATAATAAAGTAATTTTTTTATTTTTATTAGCACGCTCATTTGAGATCTTTTGATACGTTGATCCGAAATCATATATATATATATATATATATATATGTAAGCAGAAAAGTACTCAGTTCTCGAGTTCACAGTTCACATGCGTTTTATATATACGTATTTTTTTTATGTTCTGGCAGGGTAAAGAATCTTCGGTCAGTTTTCAGTCAGATCCCCTCGAGCGCTTGCCCCCCTCCTCTCATTCTTCAGTCCTAGCGACAAACTACAGCGCCCCAACCTCGTTTGGTTAATTTTTAAACCTCTTCAACCCCTAAGTGTTAAATGTAATGACAGCCTGCGCCATCTAAAAAGGAGGTAGAACCCTAGATCAGTGACGACAAAAATCCCTATAGCTCTAGAGTTATAGGTATTCTTTATTATATGTCTCTACCTTAAGACGAAGAAAAAGTATAATTTTAAGTTATAGGTTAAGTAATTATAAAAGTTATAATATCATCCCTCGTCCAGAATAATGAGCTATCTCTTATCATATGATCATATGATATCGTTGCTATATCTGCTATTTCAGGTGAGCGCAGTTATGATCTGTAAATTAGTATAAAGTATAAATTAAAGCTTATTTTTACGCTCGCCGGAAATAGCGGATAGCTCATTATTCCTGACGAGGGACGATATACAGTATAACAGATCTTAGTTTACGTGTGGATTCGATTACGCGCGGCGGCCATCTTGGAAGTCATAACATGGCTAAGATAGGGGGCGCCAGTCGGTCTAGACGTATAGTCTAGCCATGTCAGGCGTAAACTTAGATTTGTTTTACTGTAGTCTATAACTATTATTATGAATTATATAGAATTTCATAACTTAACCTACAGACTCTAAAACCTTGTAGAAACACGGGAGGGAAATACTGTCTGAACCTGAACTGTCAGGAGTTGTGTACTAATATATTATTTTTTACAGTGTAGAGTGCGATTGTTTAAGCACCAGCAGTGGCGAACATCATGCACGCACTCACTCGCGGGTACGTATATAAAGTTGATGGTTGCATGCCCACGGTGGGGCCATGCAGTCGCCAACAGCCATTCTCACGTCCCTATACACTTTCATTGCGAGCATGTGTGCCCGCCCGCCTCATATATACTGCCCACCATTGTTTGTAGTGACATGGAGAACACAATGCGCGACATACAAGCTATTATAATATAATCTCGACCGTGCATATAACCCCAAACTCTGACATCACAAAACGACATTTTTTGTTAGATTTATTAATACAGTTATATACGAAAAAATGAGAATAAATTGTTGATGTTGTAATTTTTTTCCCTTATTATTATATTATTATTGAATACAAGAACATGAAAAATGAACTATCGAAAATTAATCAGAGATCTATAAAAAAAAAAAAGCGACAGATAAAAATTATAATCAATTATAATTAAATATTTATACTTTAATAGATATTGTTTGTATAAATTACTATATTAAGTTTAGCAGATGAGTATTCAAATCCAAAACGTTCACCAAATTTATCTACATACTACATAGATCTTTAAATATTTAGCATCCTTTTCAGTAAAGGGCTATAGTGAAAATGAACATGATACACATATACATATTTTCAATACATTGCTCGTAAAATACACGAGTAACATATAGTGTATGTATTTTCATAGCTCAATGTGATGGATGGAGTATATTTCATCAATCGAGAAAGCATGGCATTAATCATTAAAGTTTTTGCAACAAATAAAACTCCGACAATTAAAACAGGGGAACATTTTTATAAGGTTAGTGCATGCACTTGGTTTATAATTATATTCCTTTTTCAGGTGCGCTGATAAGTTCAAATCCAAATCTGACTATGCAGAGACAATAGAACTTGTGATTTACATCCACAATCTTGCTGTTGATTATAGTATACTAGGGGTGGGGTGTAAACTCGCGCTTACGCTCGTTTGCTTTCAAGTCTTTTAAATAATTTTGTCAATCATACGTTGCCATCTATGTAAGTATTCAGTACGTGATATCATAACGGTGTTTTAATGCAAAATGGACAACCTACATGAATTTTTTTTTTGCAGAAATGAATTGAAGGTACCAAATTATGCTACCAAACAAATTATGCTACTCTGATTTTCTCCAGTTTTTTTTTTTTTTTTTTTTTGAAACCCAGAACTATTTTTAAATAATTATTAAATGTGCTGCCACGCCCCCTGGAGGCGGCAACAGGCGTCTCTGTCCTATTCTTTTTTAATAACGATTCAGGGGTGTCAACTTAAATTACAGAACATTCAATAAGTATTGAAAAATAGTTTGCAGGATTCATAAGAATCTAAAAAAATTCAGAGTAGAGGTGGAGCGCAGCGTAGCGTTGTGCATTGACCGGTTCTCGTTAGATCACCGAAGTCAGGCTACGTCAAGCGTGGTTAATAATTGGATGAGTGACCATTTCAAGTATAAAAATACGCCGCTCCCTCCCTGGGATAAATTCGTGTTGACGCAGTTGTTAGGCCCCTACTATTTTATTATTATTAATAGTTATTTATTTTATTTAATAATATTTTTAAGGAGTTTGGGCAGATTCGAGTTAATTATTTTCTTAGCGTCCGGTTGTGATCGAGCGAGCAAGGCAATGGGCTTACTCCGGACACTGCCCATCTTCAACACAAAGAGGTGGCCGCAGTTGTGATTAAACCTCGTAATGCTATGATGTACCGAACGCGAAATGCCCCTGAAAGTAGGCCACCCCAACCTACATGCCCCTGAAAGTATGCAACCAGCATTAATTACACCTTAATTTGATAACCCCCCTAGACCTAATCGGGAGATGATGCAAGCATTATTTACGAAAATATTCGTTTTTATATAAAGTTACCCCTAAAGGTAGGCAACCTTCACTTACATGCCCCTGAAAGTATGCAACCTCAACCTACATGCCCCTGAAAGTATGCAACCCGCATTACTTTCACCTGAATTTTATAACCCCCCCTAGACCTAATTGGGAGTAAATCCGAGCATTATTTACGAAAATAATCAATTTTATATAAAGTTATATAATAATTAAGTCACACCTGAAAGTAGTTTGCTTGGAACGTGCTACCGTGGCATCTCCATCTATGGGAAGAAGATCGAACTTCTGAATGTCTACAATATCTGTGCTCACGTGATTGCATTTGCGGGCGGCCACCATCTTGAAACGATCTTACGCACATATGCGCGCACTTGCGCGGATATTCGCATGCGCATTTCCGCGGACCAATCTTCGCGCGAATTTCACATCACTGCACCGAGCAGTCGGATCCCCTTTCGCAACGTTGCCTCTAAACAGAAGCAGCCAATGGGATGGCAGCAGTCACACAAAGAAAGTTAATGATTTCTGTGGTCACGTGATTCCATTTGCGGGCAGCCACCGTCCAAAACGTCTCGTAACTTTTTGCCTCGCATCTTGACGTATCCAAAAACCCAGATGAGAAGACGCGAAAACACGAACTCGGAGATTGATCAGCTTTCCCGCGGAGGCACACCACCCGGGGGAAATCCGCCCCCGTCCCCCGCCCCCAAACGTGGACCTTAGTGCACGTCACCCTCCCCCGGCGGCCTCCACCGACGACCCCCCCAGAAGGTCTCGTCGAGTTCCGAAGGGGGGAAGGGGTCTGTCAAGCCGATCTGGCGTCCGCCATATGAAAAGCATTGGAGATTTGGGGTTTTCAAAGTGCTTCTTAATATATAAGATTATACACTGCACCGACACGTCGATCAGGAAAAATATAATATTGTAGATAATAAGCATAAACGAGTTATTTTTCATAAAGCTGCGTTTTGCGTTATCACTGTGTAGCCATGCACGCAGAGCACTGTTATCACTCCAATAAAATCAATGCACGTCTGTATTAAAAAAAACATTCGCATGCAGGGGGAGTCACTATAACGATTACGTACTTGAAACTACACTGAAAGTGAGTATAATGATTTACGAGTATTTCTTAAATTATCATAAATTAGCTATCGATGACAAGTTTGTTTGGTTCTATATTATAGATGAAACAAATAGCGAGATGACTTGAGTCGGTCGAGTACAGTACAGGGGGGTCTTCAAATAACACAAATTACAACAATCCTAAAATTAAGACAGTCTTATGTTGGATTTTCATGAGCGATTTCCAGCCTGCGACGCGAATAAAGCGCACTTGCTGTAACATCCATTGGCGGCCATATTTGGCGATTAAAAGAAAAAGAGCATCGTAATTCACGCGATTACCGGCGAATTCGCCGCCGCATATACGATTTCCAAGCTTTTACGTCAAATCGCGCCGCGTTGTCGTTGCCGCCCATGAAAATCCACCTTTAGTATATTCTTTATATTGTTGCGCTAAGACAGTCTTAAGACGGATTCACATGGGGTATATTCTTTATATTGTTGCGCTAAGACAGTCTTAAGGCGGATTCACATGGCGATTTCCAGCCTGCGACGCGACGCGAATAATGCGCACTTGCTGTAACATCCATTGGTGGCCATATAAGGCGATAAAAAAAAGAACATCGCGATTTCGCTGCCGCAACCTGACGAATTCGCTCGCCGCATAAGATTTCACAGCTTGTATGACAAAATCGCGTCGCATCGCCGTTGTCGCCATCTGAATCCGCCTTTAGGCTAAGTTTAGGTTAAGTGGTGTTATTTGAAGACCCCCAGCTGGATTGTATAAGTACGGGAGCCGCTATATAGGTGCGTGCAGGAGGGCGTTGCCACCATGAGACCACTGCTGGCTGAGTGCTGGCAACTTGTGGCAAGCCACCGTCGTGCCATTGCCACCACACATAAGCAGCAGCCCTACTACGCCTCCCTCAGCTTGGCGGGTGCTGAATTATGGCGCTTCCTCCGCCTGAGGGCGCGGTCAAAACGTTGCACCAGCAAATTGTCACAAATTATATACATCGACGTAGGTAGGACTGCACACATAGCAAAGTATCGTTTTTATCACACACCAATTTTATCTAAGTTGTAACTTACTTTGTTGACCTCATAAATCATTCGGCAAGCTATTTTTAAACATTCAAAGTTATTTAATAAATCTAATTTTATCTTGAAAATATGTAAATACAAAAAAGTATTTTATTTTATATTTACGTAAGACGCAAAGTAAAAAAAAAAAAATCAAAGTGTTGTATGCATGTCTTTTTGTTAAATTTAGTAACAAGATAAAGTAGATGCATGTATTAATTGATTAATTAAATAATTAAAATAAAGAAAGAATCCCTCATGTGATATATTAAAAATTATTCTGCATTACATTAATTAAATATATATATAATATCATATTATATATATATATATATATATATATATATATATATATATATATATATATATATATATATATATATGTTTCATTTGAATTTAGTCATCAGTCACATGTATTGTATACGGTTTTGTATTATTACTAATAATGTTTAATTATAATATTAGCTCCATGCAGGTACAAAACTCATAAAGAATCAAACTCTACACAGCATATACAATTCTATAGTATGTGCACGTGTTATGTAGAACAATTGCATGCAGTGACGTGTGTATAATACGATCCATTGCAATTGCAAATGTTCAACATCTCTTGGCAAGATTAATACTCCATTATTCCCAAGGTTTCCGCATGCAGTATCGCCGTATAAAAAGTGATAGTAAATTACTGTTTGTTTGCGTATGTGTATGCATGACAAGTGTGAACTTTGCACGGCACTCCGATGCATAAATACACATTTCAAATATACCCAAGTTTCCTTCTTTGCCGTAATCTCGGGTGATTCACTCTTTAATTAATTATTGCCGCTTGGTAAACAGGGGGAAAAAAAGTCATAAAATGTTGGTATGTATAAATAATGTATTTTATACTTGATAAGGTTATCATATGTGCAATATTCATATATATATGTATTATACTGTATAATACGCATTGTATATAGTCATTATGATTAGCAGTTACAAACTGATAAATGAACATTAGAAATACGCAATTTTAAGAAACAATAATGCATTCCGTCAAACACTGATGCGGTAATAAAGGTTGGATCATATAATATAATAATCATATAATTATTAAAGGATTATAATAAATTTACTGTTTTGCTATCACCGCAATTAAGGACCTGGCTTGGAAAAATGGTATACACGGATTAAAACTTGAAGATATTGGAAGACGCTATAAAATAAATTTATATACTAAATGACATATTTATAATGTTGCCTCCATGATTGCATGCAATATCTATATAAGTTATCTGCAGTATGCACTGCATGCGACGAGTTTGGATTGGAGAATGCAAGCAACACTGACTGGGTACAGAATTAAGGGTCGTACCGGGGTCACCTAGCCGCCACGGGACGTCTGTCTGCACCTCATCTCGTGTGCTCTCGTTTTCCTTTGTCGCGCACACAAAAAGTGGCGGACAGGATTGAGATCACCTGTCCCCATCAGGCGTCAGCTGACGCTCGGCCGCCCGTTGCAGTGTATTTAATTTTTATATTCCAACCGGAAGTATAGACCGGAAGTAAATGTTTCTTAGCCAAAGTATCAAGTTTGAAACTTTTCAGAATGTGATTCAAATCTTCAAAGTTTAAAAATTGATAATAAGCGAGAAACTTTGCATTTATTACTGCTTTCAATATACGAATATCAAATTAATTTGACTGTACTCTCTCGCAATAATAACAATCTAGTTGTTATCTAATTATTAGAAATTAGGATTTTTTTTTTTTTATCATTAGGCAGTATACAGTGATTAAATCACAATAATACAAACATGGATTTTGTAAAGATTTATAAATATACCAACCATAAATCAAAGCACAATGAAGTTTGTCATATCCAGATATTTTCATTATATTATTTATAATATTGTTTATTTACAATTTGAATCACAAGATTGACCCAGTTACATTGATATTGTTATTATTATTATTTGTACATTGTATAAATATTGTTCAATATTTTTTCTTGAAACAAATTTTAGTATTATATCTGTACATGCATGGTATTTTATAATCAGATTGAAAATATTCTTTTACATCATAATATTCTAAATAAAGTAATACTTTTTTTAATACATATACATTTAATTTTTTAAATAATGCATGATTTATATTTCGTATATTAAGCCAAGAAGAAAATCATAAAATTTTGCTGTTTGGTCATATGGATTTTTTTTTTTTTTTTTTCAAAATTAGTGGGTGAATAAAATTATACAACTGTTTTATTTCTATTGCGTGTGTCATATATATAAAATACCATAAATACCATAAATAATACCTAAATCAGCAAAATGTGATCCACAAGATTAACGTGGTTTTAAATTTTTAATTATTCTAACTGATCTTTTCTGTAGTATAAACATTTTATTTATAATGGAGTAATCGCTACCCCAGAAAATACTGTTAAGTGAAAGAAAATAGTACGTAAATGCAAAATATGTTGTCAATAAATTCTTATCTGATACTAAATTTTTTAATGAATACAATGCAAAATTTGCCCTGTTTATTTTTTCCTTAAATTATCCATTTGATAATTTCAACTTAATGTTTTATCTACATATAATATAAACCTAAAAATTTTGTTTGAGAGGTGGATTGTATGTTAGCGTCAGATAATTTTACTAAAAGACTGCATGTGATCTGCATGGTATACGAGTATTTCTTTGAGTATGAAATTGAATATAATTAGTCTTTTTAGGGTTTAGTATTAATCTATTTTGAATGCAATAATTTTCTAATTCTTTAACTGCATTGTTAGCTTTTTGTACGACTTCAATATTATTTTTAGCTGCAATTATGGCACTAGTATCATCTGCAAATTGACCAATATTGTAGCGCTTGGTACTTTTTCTGATAAATCATTAGTCATTAGTGCCATGGATATTCCATAGGTCAGGAGCCAGTTTTGTACCCTGAGGGACCCCTAATCGCACCCTTAATTTGTCAGATTTTACAGAGTAAGTTGAATTATGATTATCTTTGAATTTTATTTCTATATACTGTATACATATTGCGTACGGTCGGTAAGATATGACATAAAAAAATCCAGATTTTTCCCTCGTACCCAGATTTCTGATAATTTTTTTAATATTATTTGGGGATCAAAAGCTTTTTGCATGTCAAAGAACAGCCCAATACATTTATTTTTTTATCCAAATTTTGATAAACCGATTTTAATACGTCAAAAGTTACTGTTTCAATAGATTTATTAGCGACAAATCCCATGTTGCGTCTTGCATGCTTATTAATTAAGTTATTCTCTTTTCTGTGTATACATCCAGTTGTAATTTTATAAACCACTCAAACACTTTAGAAAATACTGATTGATTTCCTATCGGTCTATGATAATATGGTCTATTATATTTATAAACTTCAATATCTCCCAGCACAACAAAACATAACAAGTATAACCAACAGCCTAGATTAGAATACTTAAGATATATAATTATATAGGGGGGCATTCACAGAGCACTTTAACCCCCACTTTAGCCTCAATTTTTATCCTGGTACTAAACATGGTGCTAAACTAGGGGCTAACCATGTTAAGCTCCTAGTTTAGCACTATGTTTAGCACCAGGGATATTTAGGCTAAAGTGGGGGTTTAAGTGCTTTGTGAATGCCCCTCATAGTATGCATCAGAGCGTACTTGATTAATCAAGTATATACGCTCTGTATGCATTAAAGATGCAACGGTTAAAAAACATATCAGTCATATCACGAGTAAAATTTTTACTCATAAAAATGCTAGTACTTCCGGTACGATCACAACGGTGGAATTATAGTTACAAATAATTATTTTTCTATCGTGGGAAACAATGAAAGTTTTCTTCTCCTTCAAAGTACATATATTAAATTTTTATTATGGTATCTTCTTCATTATAAATAGTAAAAGTACGCGTATAATGTTATTTGAATTATCTTTGGAAGGTGTTAATGATAATAAACGTTTTGTTAACAACAAGTAATAAATGGTAAGGAAATCTTGACTGGGATGACATATATTACAAATATTTAGTTATTACAAAATATATAATTTATATAATAAGTTAAAGCCAAAAAAAAAGGAGTTCATTATATTCAAGGAATAAACCTGTTTTCACTGATATATATTGCCAATTATTAAAACATACAATTGTTAGAATAAAATTACAAACAAAATGGTAAAAAAAATACATATAAATGCAAGCAGAATGCTGCTTACGTCAAATATGGTATTTTTTTTTTCTACTGTTAAGTTTCATAAGGTCATGTTCAATGTCAGCATTATATTCATTACAAGGGAACAAAGTGCATTAAGTACATAATTATTATTCTTGCTTGTGTAGCTTGCCTGAATGCCAGCTATAAGTCTACCTGTATATCTCGAGTGCGAGCTAAATTGCATGCAGACTTTATAGAAAATTAGTAGGCGTATGTCACCGACTTTCCTTACATGTTATATACCACTGCAAGCAAGTGACAAGTACATTTTATTTATACATACGCTATTTAACCTTCGATATATACAAGTTGCACCATATTATAACTCAAATGTTTGCATATATATATAATATTCTATAATAGAAACCAATATATGGTATTGATACCGGTTTACTCATATTTAAAGTGAATGAAATATTGCGTAGTAATAAATAAATATAATAATATACTACTTATACTGCACAATATATATATATATATATAGTATATATATATATAAACGACTTAAACGTATATAACATAGAGTTCATACATATTATTGCATTATTTTGCAACTGAAAATGGCCAGCAGAAAAAAAAAAAAAAATGAGGTTTTTTTCGTTACCTTTTATTAAGAGCTTTTGACATGTTACATCAAAATTAAATTATCTCTTGTATGCTTATTGTTTCATAATTTAACATTTAATATGCATTTTATACAGTGCACTATATATTATATTATTAAGAACATATCAAGTTTGGGTGGCTAGATATGTCCATATCAATATTAGTTATATTTTATTATAATTAAATACATAATATTCTGCTTTTAGCTTATGATGTTTAGTCTGAACACAGAGCTGTCATGCATGCATGTGCCTTTGACTGTATTACAAATACATGTATATCTATATTATATACACTGTACGTTGTACGTTATAAAAGAAGTCTCTCAAAGTCAACGATTATGATAACATAACAATGCATGTTATTATATTCTATGTATATGCCATTATGTTAATAATAATAATAATTGTTTATTTGTGATAAATTTCATAAATTTCATTATAGAGAATAGGGGGAAAACAAAAAATAAAATAAATATTAGCAACAACATAATAACCCAAATTGGTGAATGTAAAAGGCTAAGGAGCCTATAAAGCTGATTGCGCTGACGTCATGCCCCTGGGACCAATACTATTTTTGTTATATATAAATGATTTGCCAGAGTTGTGTTTATCGCTAGGTATCACCCCGACCCTATACGCTGATGACTCCAGTGTTCAAATATCTGCCAAAGATCATACATCATTAGCAGCAAAGATAAATAATATCTTACCATGTATACAAAATTGGTTCAGTTGTAATGGATTGGCAATGAATAAAAGTAAAACTGAAGTAATAGTTTTTCAACCAATTCAAAATAAAGACAAGTTTGATTTCAACATTACATTGGATGGTGATATTTGTGATGCAACAGATACGTAATACGAAATTTCTTGGAGTTTTCCTCAATGCAAATCTTAGATGGACAAATCATATTCAATATTTGCAGAAATGGTTGCCATGTGTAATATATGCCATTAATGAATTGAAATTTGCATATGATTTAAATTGTCTTAAAGTTTTGTACTATTCAAATGTTAATTCCTTTTTGAAATATGGCATAATTTTTGGGGGGGATTCTACTGACTCATATAAGATATTCATTTTGCAAAAGAGAGTCATTCGAGTCATGTTAAATTTATCACGTTATGAATCATGTAAAAAGCATTTTAAAAAACATGAAATATTACCACTTCCATGTATGTATGTATTGGAGTGTGTTGGTTTTGTAAAAAAAAATACCATTATATGTTTTATGTTGAGAAAAAACATTTATACAGTACTAGAGATGTGAATAAAATTATAGTCCCCCCTAAAAGTAGAATTAGACTTATTGACAATGGTCCTATGCATAAATGTATCCAGTTGTATAATAAATTACCAGTATCATTGAAAAATGTACAAATACAAAAGTATGCAGATTTTAGGAATTTGGTTAAAAAGTTTCTGCTCATTGACTGTTATTGCTCTGTTAAGGATTTTTTACTGTGATGTTTGTAGGTGTATTTTGCCCTTTGACGTGTCTTACCCATGCATAATGCTTTATTTCTACTTGATATTTGCATAAATGTATTTGGAATTGGACGAATAACAAGAATTTGAATTTGTAAGTTAGGCTGCCTTATGAAGGACCAGAATGCACAGACTAGTATATAAACAAATTACGTATTGACTTTTTTTGTTTTCACTTTATTAAACAAAATAAACCAGGTTTAAAAAATTCTAAAAATACGCCAATAAACGATAGATAGTATAAAAAAATCCCAATATTATAGAACAATCAAAACTTTTTTTTTTCTATTTATTTTTGTCATTTCTCCTATTTAATGCCATAGTAGCTGGACCTCCACTTTCTCATTTCTACCCTCCTGACCGTCCGTATACCTGCTATGCTATTTTTCCTCGTAAACAAAAAAAGGAAAACAACTACTCTATACACATAGAGCGAACATTCACCACACATCAGAAATGTTATAAGGACAAGAGGACATAAAGGATCAAGAGATGGCGCTGACGTCTGAAAATTTTGCTCTTTGCATCGAGGATACGGCAATACCTATAGCATGGGGAGAATCACAAAAATTATCAAATTTTTAGGAAAGAAATCACTTACGAAGTTGAAATATTTTTTTTATATTTGTCCGAAAATATTTGACAGCTAATTATGGTGTTGTCATTTCTGTAAAATTATGCTGTGGCTGCTGACAGAGCATTTACGTGATTTTACAATGTTAATCATATACAGCAATCCTCGCTAGACGCACGTAGTTCCAGCAGTTCGCAAATGAATTATAACTATATTATACTGTATATTCTGCATGCTTGACTGAATATCATGCATGCAAGAAAACTGCAAGCATAATTATTTTTTAATTAATTAAATACAAAAATTAGATACGTAAATTATATACTTGAAATTAAATAGTTTAAAATGAAGTCATCAGTAATATGTTATTTTACTACTAAAAGTACAAAATATTAATTTTCTATGCAGTTCACAGTTAATTGTTTCAGCATCACTGACAATAACTACATGGCACTACATCAGATGTATATTAAACGAACAAGCAAGAGAGATCTCAACAAGAGAATATAAATATAATATAACGTATTCTATAATATAATCGCATATAATGGCAAGGTCGGATATAAGGGAAGGCGGCAACACCTAGGACGCCACAAAGCGTTTATAGAAGAGGTAATAACAGGTAATATCATACCTTTTATATAACATCGCGAAATACAAGCACTAAGGGCTGATGCAAGGCCATCTATATATATATATTGTTGTACAAAATCTTTAGAGAAGGTCTTGGCTGATGGATCCGTCTTTCTTCAATTCACTAAAATGCATGCAGTAAAAATATTGGTATTAAAATGATATACCCTCAAACGGGACTATCCAAATACAGTGAGTACTTTAATTGGTAGCAGTATATCTATATCAGGTCTGGAACACACTTGTTGCCGCCGCTAGGATTGTCTAGCTAGGATTGTCTCTAACTTACGTCATGGATACAGAATCACGTGGCTTCTCTTGACGTTATGACGTCACCACACGCAGTAAAAACAGCACAAAGCCGAGTCATGCACTTTTTATACTCCCCGCAATCAATCTGCTCACTAGCAAGCACATGCTGGTAGCAAGTGCAGTATTGTTTAATTATCTTGCTTCGCATGCAAACATAAATATACAATCCTCGTTTGTGAAGGGGAGTTTCATTTAAAAAACTTACATAATAACGGAGAATTTTCATTAAGAAATAATTATTTTATTATTTACCGGCAACGTATCCCTCCGATTGTTATATCTAAATTCTAAAGTAGAGCTTTAGATCATGCTATCTTGAGTATCTTGTAAAATAATTCAGCTGAATTAAGGAAATTATAATTAATTATATTATATACTGTACAACAATTAAGATCAAACATAATAAACGGCATAATATAAAATTAATACGAGGTCGTTACAAGTATAGTTATAAAACTTATAAATAATGTTTAATTACTGTATTATAATACCATTATGACGAATAATATTATATCAATATAATTATGATAAAATGCATGCAGCAATATTAATATTTGTAGCTATATGAATCTATACTTCATACTTTTCTTATTCTCGACTGCGTTTAATTAATAAAAATATTTAAGTTTTAAAACTAAGTAAATATTTACCAATTTCTCTGTTTTCTGCACGTATAATAAATTATAAAAATATCAATAAATTCCACATAAAGAAAAGTAGAAAATACACTGAAACAGCAATAAATAATGGATGCCTAAATTATTCATCTTAACCAATATTTTTTTATAAAAAAAAAAACACATCCATTTTCTCCAACTCGCATTAGTCATTATTTTGTAGATGTGCCGAAATAAAATAAGTGGATAAATTAATTACTCCAACAGTGTCGCGGCTATAAAGTTTTATTGATGGATTTATAATTCGTGAGTTTCTCGGCTGGGTGCAAGCTAATGGAGCGTGTCATGGACAAACCACCAACTTATGATGGATTGGGCTTTCTCGCTTGCACAGGAAGCCGAGAAGTAATACTGCAGCCCCATTCTAGGAGGGCCGGACGGTGCACGCTGCGTTCTCTACATTACGTGATGGTTTACCTCTTGCATGCATGCATGGAGAGAGAGAGAGGCTCATCAAGTTTAGGACATACATGTAGTTACTTTCTTTTTATAAGTACTGCTTACTTGTACCATGAGTATAATATTATACAGTCTTGTAATAATAAGTGAATGTATTTTAAGGTTTAGAAATATTTTTATACGTTTAAGTTGTCCGTTTTCAAATTCTTGCAGAATTCCGATAAACATATAATTATAGTAAATATTGCACATATGATGTCAATATTATATATCAGCAAAGTATACGTAATTATTATGATGTACCCATGCAGCGAAAAAAGAATTCAAAATAAGTAGATACAGTGATTAAATCTGCTACAATTTTAATGCCAGCAATGGCCGAGAGAACGTCCGAAGGGACAACTTTATTGACGACAGTTAATGCCGCAATGTCGTCTCCTGATCGTGATGAGTCCACGGTAGGACGGTAGGGCACGTGGGACCATGAAGAGGGGGTGGAGCGTTGATCCCATAGCACTGCGACACGATTATACTATTATATTTTTATAAATATAATATAGGTGACTATATACAGCTATAGCAGCTTTTTGGGGCAAAAGCAGCTCGGCTGTCTGTTTATCGATTATTACAATATAATATACGGTTATAGGACCATACCAGTTAAGTTAGTTTTCCCTTTAAAACAAGTACTGAACTAACGTGTCTTGACGCAGCATGCAAAATATAATTATATTTTATTATAACAGAACAGAACTTCTAATTGCAAAACTTTATCGAAATAGCGCTTGGACGGCCTTATAGATCTTATTATACCGTACTGCAATAGAGAATATTATTATTAGTCTTTTATTAAACACAGAAAGTGTACATATTAACAGCACTAGAAACATACATTATAGAAAAACATTACAATAGAACACATAAAACATACATACAAAACATATATAATAGTTACAGAATAATAGAACAATAGAAAATGATAATAAAACAATATAAAATAAAATAACAGATGATACTAACAGCCTGTTACATCATAATAATAATATATCATATATATAATCACATATATATAAGACAAAATATGACATAGAAAATAGATAGAATAAAAAAAAAAAACTTATTGCTTCATTGCTATTCAAAATCTATAGACTATATGAAATAGAGAATATTGTATACCGGTAATACGTAGTATTACAAAAAGTGCTCCACCATGCACGCTACTGAAATCTGCTTGCCAAGTGCAAGTTGCTTGCTTGCTCCCTAGCGGCTAGAACTGCTGCCGTCTGCTGCCTCGCGTGATCGCACGCCAATCGGATTACAATCGTCCAAATCTCTTATAACACATTCTTCGTTATACTGGAGTTCACGCCAGTTTTATATGCTACAATCTGACGTGATGGTATAAATTCATCTATTTTGACATTTAAACAATCAATGAAAATCTTATCAATCCAATCATATTCGTTCTATAACGCCAATGCCACCAAGAACCAAGAAATATAACCGTAAAACCATAAAATAAAATAATAAAAAAAAAACGCATTGGAAGGGTGAAAAAGACCAACAAGACACGATGGAATCATAAATTAAATATTTGAACGAACAACTACTGATTTCGACACTTTTTTTTTATACCTTTTTATCTTCTAAGGGTCAGATTAGCTGCAAGTCTTCTCTCTCTCTTTTTTTTTTTTTTTTTTTTTAAACATACAAAATTAACGGACGGAGGGACTGATTTGATTCTTCCTTGAACGGTCACTCAAGTAAAACCCATCTTGACGTTAGTGATCTAGAACCGTTCAATATACTATAACGCCACGCTCGATCTGGCCCTGCTGGCAGATATATAGTTGAATTAAAAACAATTACTATCTACCTCTCTATATACTAGTATATATTAGACACACACACATATATTATATACATATAAAATATAATAAAACATACAGCGTGCATGAATAAAATTGTTTTGTACTGAATCCGTAACTAAAACTTACATAAATTATAAATTAAAGAGCCTGCAACTTATTCATAGTTCCATATGCATAATTATAAATTATATTCGGGTACGTAGCTAGATTGTAAGTATATATAGAAATATAATACTTGTCACCACCTATATAGGATCTATATAGAAATAACATCTAACCAACACTATATTATAATATGTATATGTTATATGTTAAGCGTACTAATTTAGAACTAGCGAGGAGTTGAAGACACAAGGTCAGCTTAGGTATACATACATACATGATGATAGTTACAACGTTACAACGCGTAGAAGTCTACATTGCAAACTCTTTAGTATATAACATCGGCGTTTTTTTATACTAATATTGTAAATACAGTATAATTAATTTTTAATTTAAAAGCGACTTCATTAGCCAGCCGCCTTTGAAGCATTTATAAAGTTTCAATTTTAGAAACGAGGGTTTAGCATATATATAATATAATATATATAATATAATATAATATAATATAATATAATATAATATAATATAATATAATATAATATATAAAAGTACTGGAGCTAAATTCGTAAAAACGAGGCTGGTGTTCGCAGCGTGCAGTCTCATATACAAAACGTTAGAAATATTGGCGTCACCTGCAAGTATTACCTGCTGTTACAGCCGCCAATATGCTGGCTGCGGCGGCGGCCACTGTGCACCGACCGGAAGTACCCCAGCCTATAACACTAACTATGCAACTTTGCGAACTGACGGCCGGAAACAAAGCACCGCACTTTGCTACCCTAAGCAAAATAAGATAAATTCTGCAAATACATAATAATTTTAATACCAAAATTGTTCATTTAAGTACTAATTAAAATTTAATCAAGTCAGTATTAAAAATGTGAAGTCTGTGTATAATATACGTATTACGAAATAATTTTATTTTAATTATTTTTTAGGACGTCTTCCAAACTTACAACCATTTGGAAAATATTCCTTTGCGGCTTTGTTATAATCACCATGCCCTGTAAGAATGAAGAATGACATAGGGCATGGTGATTATGAAGGCTGCAAATGATAAATTTTCCAAGGCGACGAGTACATTACAGTTTATAGACTTTATAGTGACAGAGACAAGTTATCAAGAAACATGCATTTTCTTTATGTATATATATAAAAAAAAAAAACAGAACTGCCCATAAAAAAAAAAAAAAAAAAAAAAAAGTTCGTAGCAGATACTCTCCTCCAAGCCTTACGAGGTGAGAAAGTTCGTGCATGCCACATTGCAGTCAATAAAATTGTTCAGCAGCAATTTCGTCACCTTTTAAAAAGATTTTTTTTTTTTTTTTTTTTTTTTACAAGATTTATCTACTAATAGAAATTCTATGTTGTGTTGCGAGTTGTATAAGATAAAATCTTGCTATAAAATAGCAAAAGGTTGATTTTGTTACAGGCTGGCAGCTCTTCACCACTTTTAAGGACTTGCATTTAAAATTAAAAATAACTTGAGTTATTAAAATATCCATTCCACAATCACACATTATATAAGTTTATATACAATTAATAAAAACAATAACGAAAAGTTAACATTAACTATTTCATTATTTTTATTAGTCAGTTTGCCCCTTTTATTTTTTGGATCAATATCAAATTTATATACAGTACGATGATAAAAAAAAAAGAAGAGGTAATTGCGAATACTAAAACGGTTACTGATATTTATAAGTATATCATTTCAGCAATATTCAAGTCATATCAGTCCGGTATATTAAACCTATAATTTGTAATGCCATATCCTGTCCAGTTAAAATTAATTTGATTGTGACCAGCTATTATACATGAGACAATGTGACAGAAAATACATGATAGAGCTAGCCGACCGGCCGGCATTGTTCTATTGAATTAAACATAAAATTCACACGGCCTGCTTCAATTTCCTCACAAGATGTACAGAATGCAAATTAATGGAATACAACAGTTAACGTAAGTAACCAAAAAATTATAGGCATGTCATATATGTGTTTAAAAAATGTTATATGAAACAGTTCCTATATAATATAGTGCTCCAATTTTATAAGAATGTACTAATATATTATATTCAAATAAAATAGAGCACAAAACAATACTGATATTCTAGTATGATATGCAGTTTTACATAATAATTATAAAAATAAATATTTAATATATTTTCAATTTTAAGTTCATAAAATATTAACATTTATAATTAATTTAGTAACAGCTCGAATCTAGTGAGCACTGTAGTTGTGAGTAAATTTAAAATACATTACATGTATAATATATAAATACAGACTGTATACCTGTAGCGGTTATTTTAAATTAAAGTTCCAAAGATTTAAAACATTTAAGATTAATAATTACTTCAAATTTTGATAGTCTGAATCAAAATCAATCATTGACTTTAATTAAAGCGACAAATTTTTAATCCCTACCATCATGAAGAAATATCGAAGTACATTTTTTTTTCTCCCTTCTTGATTGAATGTTATCGTTGAAATTTCCATTCACGTGAAAACTAATTCGATTCGATTACAAGTGTATCTAAAATTGATCAAACTCGGTGTAAACGGAACGTTGCACCTAATAAGAAACCTTGCACTTTCACACAGTGAATATCAAATTAATTTTACTGCAACTTACGTGATTCTCTGTGGTAATTATTGACACCACGGGACACAAAAAATATCATCATACAAAAATATTTCAATTCCATATAATTACTAATATTATGAACATAATATAGTACATAATATAATTTACAATATTGACTAGAAGGGTTCCAGTTGCGAGCGTTAATTTTTCTTCCGGTTGATCGTGCGTTGATGTCTCTCTCTCTCTTGCTAAATAAACGACTACACTATTTTGTGGTGCATGCAGAGGAAAATTATGTCGAGTATTTAAGAACGTGAAGATGAGTATACAATATACTACGTACCAATCACTACCAAAATATTATTACATAAAATTATAGGTATGCAAAGTGCTGTGCAGTATAAAATAAAGTTACTTTAAAAATATCAAATTATGAACAAATATTATAAATTCAGTAGTGATAATAACAGCAAATTTATAAAGCTGAAATGTGGAGAAAAAAAAAAAAAAAAAAAAAAAAACGAATATTCTTTTATACGGTCAGTTAATAATAGTTAATACAGTATATTATATATCATATTATCATATCATACTTTACTCTCCAGTGTAAGTACTCTAGTAATCAAATAAACGATAAAATAAAATGCAAACACTGGTAAAGGCAATAAAATAACGTTTTTAATACACTTACGCATACATTACATACTAGGCACGTAAGGCATGCATGATAATATACACTACACAGAATATATACATACAGCATGATTATGAATTGCAGTAGATTGTAGCCTCGTTTGAAGCTTGGACAACATCTCAAGAACGTGTGAATTAAAACATCATGTTATTTTTTCAACATATTTTATGTATTTTGTGTATGGACTTTCGTCTTTTGCATTCACCAATTTAATTGGGTTTTGTATATGTTTATTTATTAATATTTTCCCTAAACTTTGTATTTTTAAACCCAATAAACAATTATTATTATAATATTCATAATAATAATATATATATATATATATATATATATATAATATAATGATATCATATAACATGATAGAATGGATAATGGGAAAATTAAGTATGCCTATTACCTATATTTATACAATTACAGTATACTATATTTACTATAATCGATGCGTCTCGAGTCCCAACCCCTGCATAATATAATATGTATTTATATATATGCATACTGCAGAATGCTTCAAAATTTTAAAAAGCATGGTATGCATGCATATAGTACAGTAATGCATACAGTATTCATTTCTTAATCATTATAAATATTTTTACTAACATAAAAAATAACATAATTCCTCCTATATGCATATATATGCATACCAAATAATTTTGAGGAAAAATTCACATAATATTATCAAATTTAAAAACACTATTTCCGTCTCATCTGAAATTTGAAGCAGCGCGTGTGGTTTGTATAAAAAAAAAAACTGTCAGGCCAGGTGGTATCCTGGATAAGGCATGCGTCTAAAATGTTTGAATTTCCTTGAATAACATCGTGAATACTCCATGAAATTTCTAGAATTTAAAATTGTAAGTAAAATGTAACGTTGTTTATTTACCTGCAGTGATAGATTGGTCAGCTAATCCCAAGAACTTGGTAACATTCGATTACAAAAGTTTGTTATAATACTCGTACCTCTCACTCTCTCACTCCCGTCAACGACCAACGTGCATCTGGCTCCTTGCCGCTCATGCCGCAGTTGCCGCTTGCCCGGCTTGCTTTACTTGCTGCTTGCAGACAGCGTCGGTAGTATGGCGCTGCTGCTAGTAGCTGCGCGCTACAGCTTGAAACATCTCCCAATAGATGGCGAAGTACTATAAAAAAACTTGTTACATTAAATTTTGCATCTATTCTATAAAAATAATATAAAGTGAATTATTAATTTGAGATTATAAGTTTATAACTTATAACACATAACACTGTGAGCGGTGTGAGCCATAGACTGCCACAGTAAGTATGACCAAATTTGCCTCAGGATAAACTACACTAAACAGACTGACTAAACTACACATAATTATGTAATTAAAATATATTCTACTAAATAATAATTAATTACAGTATAGAGTGAGAGACTTCATTTTTCGGAATATTTTATTTTCTAAAAATAGTTTAACCTGCCTTCTATTGAGAAATGAAAACCAAAAAATTCCATCTCAAATAGCTTCACCACAAAAATTCCCAAAGTTGGTGTTTCGGAGGCCTTTAACATTACATGCATCCTTATCATGGAACAGAAAACAGTTTTTTTTTTACTCCAACTTCGTCTGAACTATATGGTACCAATTAAAAAATACGTACGTAATCTATGATGCATTCTTTAATGCATTAATTTTCAAATATATATATATATATATATATATATATATATATATATATATATATATATATATATATTATATATTTTTTACGGAGCCGTTTTTCCGGAAAAAAATATTGAAATTTTTGCGGGTTAATTCCCATAAGGATTTTCAAGGATTTTTTTTTTCGGAAAAACAGCTCCGTAAAAAAAAAAAAAAAAATTATTTGAAAATCCATTAAAGAATTCATCATAGATTACGTATGTATTATTTAATTGGTACCATAGTTCAGACAAAGTTGGAGTAAAAAACTGTTTTCTGTTCCATTACATAAGGATGCATGTTAAAGGCCTCCGAAACACCAACTTTGGGAATTTTTTTGTGGTAAAGCTATTTGAGATGGATTTTTTTGGGTTTCATTTCTCAATAGAGGGCGATCGAGTTAAACTATTTTTAGAAAATAAAAATAAATATTAAAAAAAAAAAATGAAATCGCTCACTCTACTTCAACCTCATCTATTAAAAATCTATACACTTCGACGTACACCCCATCCCCCCATCGCCCCTCATAATTGCATCAATGCATTAGCAGTATTGTTTTGTTTTACAATTAAAGAACTTGAAGCAGGTAATGGGAGAAAAATTTGTCCATAAAACTTGTAATTTCGGGATTTTGTCAAGTACATTTTGTATTTTTAAATCACGAATGTTTTGGGCGATATTTGGAATATTATGTGAAATGTATGTCGGAATTTTAGCCATGCAGATATAATATATATATTAATATATACCCAGTAAAACACAACTCTCTATCGGTCCAGTGCTGAGACCGTTGGGGCCAGACTATAATATAATTCAATGACATAAACGTGGTTAGTGAGAACTAAACCTGGATAAATCCCTTTATCGTGAATCGCGTGTTATTATCAATATATACGCCAGGTAAAGCAAGCAGTGCGTCCAGGTAAACTTGAAAATTTGAACCATATTATGCTAAGTCACAATAAAGTTTTTTGCAAGTTTGCAAGATTGTGTAATGAGAGCATAATTATGCAAGTTTTATTTTAAGTTTATTTTATATTACTCTAATTATGGAGATTTTAGAGAGTCTCGTGATCATTCACTCGATCAATTTCCACCACCAATTGATAAATATAATAAATTATATAATAATTTATATATATATATATATATATATATATATATATATATATATATATATATATATATTATACACTGTATAATATGCCACAGAATTAAAACAGAAACAAAATTTAATATTGCATAATAATGAACCTATAAATAAATATACTGCGAGTTCATTTTCCATTCATTTTAGGTTTCGCTTTATAATGATTGGCTAAAATCTCAAAATAATAAAATGTACCTTTAATCTCACTGATTGTGAGTTCATTAAGAGTTAAAGAGTTGATTACTATATAATACATTGTAATCTACAATAAGTGAAAAAATATATAATTCCTACTATCATTTTTTAGAGTTTACTTTCTTTTTCAATATCCTATAATATGTCTTATGTGAATAAGAAAAAAAAATAAATGGTTGCTCCTGAAGTGTAGTGATAATAATAAAAACATTAACATTATAATTCAGTGCTCAAGTTTCTCGACGTACTACAACAAAATCGACGAGTGGAAACAGTCCGGTAAGATTCAATTACCATTTATTATAATGAACCCTAGTCAGAAAACCTTCTTTAATGTTAAAAAAAAATATCGTCCTATCTTTTTGATTATATAATTATTGCTAAACTTGGTTAAATCCTATATATTATACCCAGCTGTTAATAATTATGCTCATTATAGATTATATGATAATTTACATTATATCATATTGTATTATAAATTATATCTTGCATTATATCAGAAACATTGCTGCATGGGATCCATGGATGCCCTTTTTTGCTTTCTATAATAAAACAGTTTGTTCTACATTGCATGTTATGCTAAAATTTGCAAAAGAAATTATATTTTTTATGTTTGAAGTTGATCAAAGATCAAACTAATAAGAAATTTAAAATACTCAGTAAATTATAATTTTATATTGTACCTAACTTGTACATCTTTTAAAGTTAAAAATTGGAATACATGCATTAGAATCTTACCTATGAATTCAAATTTTTAACTTTCAAAACTGTACCTTTTATTATTGGGAGATATAAGAGAAAAATAGGAAAGCACTGAAAAAATTAAACACAAAAAACATGAAGCTGGTATTACACGTAATATTTTAAGGAAAAAATTATCTATAGGCTAGGCAATAAAAAAAAAATGTATAATACCAGCTTTAGCAACTTAGATCAGTTGCTATATAGTAAGATTGGCCTTATAGCCAAAAATCTAACAACTTTATTCAGAGTACAGAATTTACAAAAAGTGGTTTAGTGTAAAAGAAGTAAGTGTTGACGTGCGTCCCCGCTCGATCTGTGCTGCTACAAACCTTGGAGAACCACCCACTTTCAACCACCTCCTGTAACACACCATGCAAAGATCAAAATTAGAAACAATCACAATTGTAGACAGTTACGTAAACAAGGGGAGTAGGGGAGGGGGGGACTAGAACCTTTTACTCGAAGTGGTCATGTATATGCTGTTTAGGAAAAATTGCCGTCATCGTTGCTTGTATGTTGTATGCAAATAAAATGAAATAAAATAAATCGGTGCAATTTAAAGAAACAAGTACAAAGTACAAATGTATTTTGAATTGTTGAATATAGACAAAAACACAAGTTATTGCGATAACAAAGTGAAATATTTGCCTTCAGTATAGAGAATATTAATATTATCGGTTAATTGTTACTCCACTCCATATAATATATTATGACGCGCTTTCTTTCTTTTTTTTTTTTTTTTTTTTTTCCTCATTATGACCGTCAATAGAGCTTAACGAGAGAGCTTATATTATACATGTTAAAAGGCTTAACATGTATAATATTGGTGTCATAAAGTTAGTGCGAACCTAGTGGTATATAACTGCTGGAACTACGTGCGTTTGGTGAGGATTGCTGCATGTATAATCTAACATTGTAAAATCATGTAAATGCTCTGTCAGCAGCCACAGCATAATTTTACAGAAATGACAACACCATAATTAGTTGTCAAATACTTTCGGACAAATATAAAAAAATATTTCAAATTCGAAAGTGATATCCTATAAATTTGATAATTTTGTGATTCTCCCCATGCTATAGGTATTGCCACTATTGCCGTATCCTCGATGCAAAGAGCAAAATTTTCAGACGTCAGCGCAATCCCTTGATCCTTTATGTCCTCTTATATAAGCTCTCTGATTAAACTCGCACATGCACACAATAATTCAGTTCGCTTGATTTTACATGAAACATTAATTAAAATTCTTTCCATTATACCAATTCCAACACGATGAGTGCATTTTTTTCAACAACAAACCAATGGAAAGTTAAAAATCGATTTCCAATAATTTGGCCAGCACTTCTATAAAAATATTCATATGTAGCAGTGCTATAATATCTACTTACGGTAAATAATTAATAGTAAAAATAGGAAAAGTTGTGCAAAAGAAAATAAACAATTCAAATAACAGTAAAAATCTTAATATTTTAACAATTAAATTAAAAAATAAAATCTTTATCATTTACTAATAAGAAAATACCACCTTGAATTATAAAATGTTAAATAATTTAATTTTTTAACCTTTTTCATAATTTTCAATTCATATTAAAAATTTAATTTTACTGTATCATTTATATAGTCATTGATCTTAATGCAACATCAAGTTGCATTGAAGGAATGCGAGAGAATACACACAGAATATGCATAACAATAAAATTATTACTGAAATATAATTACTTAAACTTACATGTTTATTTTGTCTGTGTTATTCATTTTGGCAACTGTATGATCGAGGTACGTCACAAGATACCATCTGCGACACCTGCAGGTGCATACAAAAAGAATCATAATTTGAAATTAAATCCTCAAACAAGCTGCAAAGTGTTTCGTGCATGGTAATGACCTCAAAATAGTAAAAGCAGTAAAATGTATATTGCTACAATAATTGAGTATTGACCTCAAATTTTTTTTATCGCAGAAATGGATAGAGGGTGCAAAGTTATGCTACCCTGATTTTTTTCATATTTTTTAGAGTCCGGGAACTATTTTTAAAAAATTATTGAAAGTTCTTTTTGTGACGTCACGAGACGCCCATCTTTAAGAAAAATATAGGACTTGCCGCCACGTGACGTCACAAGAAGAACTTTCAATAATTTTTTAAAAATACTTTCCGGGCTCTAAAAAATCTGAAAAAAATCAGGGTAGCATAACTTTTCACCCTCTATCCATACCTGCAATAAAAAAATTGAGGTCAATATTCCATTATTGCATTATAATACTGTTGTAAAAAATGAAGCCCAAGGAAAGAAAAAAATGTATTATTTCGAGTAACCATTAATTAAGGGTGCAAGGCTACCTAAGGCCACAGGGTTGACAGCGCCATGGCATCATATATTGCATGGTTTTTATTTTCTTACGGGCAGAGTTTTTAGAGTATCGACTTGAAACAAAATATGGACATTAACACTTTTGATCATTGTCGTAGATGAAACCAGTTTTGGATGTGAATTTAAAAATTAGTTTCATCTACACGACAATGAAATTTTTTCTGCGTATCAAAAGTGTTAATGTCCATACCTTGATTAAGTTTCAAGTCGATACTCTAAAAGCTCTGCCCGCAGGAAATTAAAAACCAATTTATCAAGAGATGGCGCTGTCAACCCCGTGACCTTAGGTTGACTTGCACTCTTAATTAATATTTGTATATATCTGCACTATAAATTTATAGCCTTCATAGCTTGTTCAATAGTTCAATTTAATAGTATTTTTGTGTCTGTAACCGCTCAGTTAAATCCGATTATCCTAATTAAAATATAAATATACTGTATATATAGGAACATGCACTAAAAATATTCAGCATCATCTTACCTAATCACTTGTCGACGTCGTTTGAAGCACACACAGCCCAAGTAGACGTTCTGCCTGAATTCCATGACGCTCTGTGCTGTGCAATGTTGACTTCTTATTTCGGGTTATTTGAAGATTTATTGGTACCTCCCTGGCAAGACCGAATTACGCACTCGCACACTCTCAAATGTACGGGAATAAGGAATCTTGTACCATTATAGGGTTGAAATTAAGGTACGGGAATAAGGTATATTGCGCGACTATTGGGTTCCATGATTATTTATGCAGGCCGGTGACAACATGAAAAGTTAGTATGCAAGGAGCTCAGGTGAAATTCGCAACTTGTTGGTTCCTGAAGAGTGTAGACCAACCGTGAGCAGAGTAAAGTTATGACTATAATATATGGGGGTGAAGTGAAAGCACTGGTGAAGAAGGATTTAGATATCTGGGAAGGATAGAAATACAAGACAATTTTATTGCTTGCTTATAAGGATAAGAGAAGATATTTAAACGCGAAGAGACGCGACGGCACAACTAAATTGTCACTAAGTGTATAGAGGTAACATGCTTCAGTGCAAGACTGACACTACTGCACGAAGTGCAAGACCGCATGCAGTGACGATGCAACTGCAGGTAATGCAGCGCGTCCAGGTGCGCCACGCGTGCGTACTGAAACACTATCTACGTCCCCAGAACAAATTAAGTACGTAACGTGCAGCGTGCAGGATAAATAGCTCAAGGATAATATAAGTGGAGCAACTCGAGTAAAATAAGTAAAAATACTAAAAATAAATAATTATATTCAATTAATTAAATAAGAGCAATAAAATTGATTTAAAATTAAATTAAATTGATTTAAAATAAAAACTAAATTTTCATTATTTATAATCACTGGCGTTTACCTTAACAAAATTTTATTTTTTACATTTTTTCATGAGTAATTAAAAACAAAATATGTTAACAAATTATATATGACCATAGAGTTGCTAAATAAATTATATGTTATTTCACTTACAGTTAATTCTTATTGAAACGTGTAAGATAATTTTTCTCTACGACGCCTAACAGATCGATATTATATTTATTATATGCAGTTTTATTATTATTATTTTTTAATTCTCTCCTCCAAACGGTGTTTTTTAAAGAAAATTATTTATTATAAAGTATCCTAGTATTATAAGTATAAAGTATATAACAAATCGTATAATGGCATAACTATATTAATATAATGCAATGTATATTTTTATTATGTATTACTATATTGATATGTACACTCCATTCAAATAAAAATGTCCGATCCGGCTAAACTTCTTCTAACAATAAGATAAATCTCCAATTAAATTAAAAATGTTGTATAACTTTTTAAATGTTTTTATTGAAAATATTTTCCATTCATAAAAAAAATACATAACTTAGTGAAAATAAAATCTTATCAAGTAATTATCCAATCCCATGCACGCACCTTCATAAAAATGTCCATACATTCCAAATATTTTATTCGGCAATATTGAACCTTTATATTTTCAAATTATGGCTATCAAATAGCAAATAAACACCCATGCAATGGGGAAAATTCCATGCATCAACATAATATTAATTATGAATTACCCTTACATAAATTTATAAATGATAATTATGGAGAAAAGTATCAAGCAATACAGCTCAGAATATAATATAATTATATATGTGGACTATAATTATATATTATATAGTACACCTTCATTTTAATTTTCAATTTCTCCTATTAATTAATTGATTGACACAATGCTACATGACGTTGTCACTTGTCAAACATTAAAATAGAATAGTAATTTGTGTTCAGCATGAACTAAATACACATGTTTTATCATGTGTTGTATAATAATTAATGAACTATGACTATGAAGTAATGAACTATATAATATAATGTGTGTGGGTAAATTATACATGTCATATATTATAGCAAGTTAATATAAAAAATGCAGAGGTATATATTTTTTTTTAATCCACGGATAAAACCGCAACGATAGCCAATACAAAACAATCAAAAAGTTTATATTAAGATTCGAATTATTGTGTTTAATAATACACAACCATTTTTTTTTTTAAATTTTAAAAATATAAACTCATTAATCTTATTACAGAATCAATTTAATAATATAAAAAAAATATAAAGGAATGCAAAACATGTTAACCACTGTTTTATGCATGATATTATGTTTTACGCTATATAATTAATATATAATCAAAATATTGTTATAATGTTTTACTTAGCCTGTCAGAAATGTCAAATTATGTTTTATGCGTTAGCTGCATGACATTTTCTGCCCAATTGACCTAGTACTAGTCTAGTTCCTTCTTGGCGCCGGAAGCGAACTGTGTCGTTGCACTGGTCCCACCAGTTTCTTTCGTTTCGTTTGCTGTGACCTCCGTTGTGTCAGCTGCCCCATCACATTTCTTACGCTCAGAATCCTTTGCTTCATTAGTACCATTTTCTTTAGTGTCAGAAGCAGAATCCTCCTTCACTACATTGGTACTGGCATCCGTAAAAACAACTGCAGTATCTCCAGCTTTTCCAGTTGCGTCACTCGATTTTACTTCAGAATCTTCTGTTACAACATTACCCTTTGGTGGAACTATTGCCGTTGGTTCAGTCGCAACATTTGCAGTTTTAATCGGGTGAGTTTCGATTACTACTTGGGGTTCTGTCGTATTTTCTCCTTCGTTTCTAGCAGTACTAGGTTCCAAATTCCTTTTAATTAAATTATTTTGTTTCTTTCTTCTTTCAATTTCCTGCTTTTCCAAAGTTTCGAGTTCATCCTGGAAACAAAAAATACACAATTTTTGTTCTAATAAATAATTATTTTACTGCGCGTTTATATAGAGTAGCTTACAATGAGCTGCTCGGCGATCGCGGTGAATTCTTTCAGAGAGGCTTCCATAATGGCGACCTTTCCCAACATCGTGTTATGCACCGTCTCCACATAGTGGCGCACGTTCTGCATGGAAACACATAACACATTTCGATAATTTTAATTCAATAATCATCTCGCAGCCATATAATTATGCACACCAAAAATTTAAAGGGATTACACGTTACAATTTTCTTGCAAGGGAAAATTGTATATGTAAAAAAATTGTAACGTGTAACACCAGCTTAAGGTTTGAGGTGATTACATTATTAATATAGTCATAATAGAAAAAAGAACCCTAATTCCACCTTGCAAAACTGCAAAACATTTATGGAAATTATCATTAGCATATTTTTTTGCATGAGGTCATGAAGGAACTTTTTTTTTTTAAACTTTCTGGACGTCACTAAGTGGGCTTTGAAGTTTGAAGGTAATATATATATATATATATATATATATATATATATATATATATATATAAACACTATATACTTTCAACTAATTTAAAAAATTAGTTCTTGAACCCAAAAAAATCAGGCAAAAATCAGAGTAATATAACTTAAATGTTGTATATTTTTTATGTGTTTTTTTGCCCATATTATTGTTTGGTTTAATTTGAAGACCAAAGCAAAAATTACTTTTCAAAGCGATTTTTCTCCTATAGCACCCCCAAGTGAGTCTGACATGCCATAAAATTACCACAATGCTGTTGTAGGTATCGGCAACACAATCCACCGACTTCTTGAGTCTCTCGCTGAGGTACGCGGGCACCAGCAGGCTCGCCAGCTTCCTCAACACCGCCACCCAGTAAGCGACCAGCTTGTGCACCGTCTCCTTCATGTACGCCTGTGCTCGGAGCTCCTCCACACTCAGCTCTTCCAGCAGCAAGTTCATGTAATTCGTGAGGCTCTCGCTGTCTACACGCAGTCCAGACACAATCTGAAACACCTGATCAGACACGTTCTGTCAGTCTTGACCAAGGTTATCGAGCAACCTAACTCGTCAGTGCGACAAACAACGCAATATTACTGGATTGAGATTGGTCAATTTTTGTTTGTTTGTTTGTTATTTATTTATTTATTTTTTTGTTTTTTAGATTACTTTCCCGTATGTCTAACCTGTTTTATACTCCAGAGAAGAGACTCTTGAGTTTGTCTACTCAAGAAATAGGGACGCAGGGCGGACAGGAAAGGCCGGAGCCCAGCATTCACCCTCAGGTGCCCGACAACCCTTTTTATAAGAGCAGTAAGGTGACTGGATGACGCGCGAGATTACTAGGACATGGGAAAGGAGGCGGCTGTGACGCAATTCACGATCGAAGGAAGTTATCCAAGTTTCTCATGCATTAATCCTTGTAAACTAATTGTTGACTCTGACGTCATCAGTTCAAGACAAATAAAGTTATTATTTATTATTCATAACATGAGAGCCATTAGCTACCGTATTATTTAAAAAAACATATAAAAATATATAAATAATTAAAACTAAAGTAACTGCACGATTGAAAAAAATTTAAGGTAGAGATAACACGTACGGATCAGCTGGCCCAATGCTAAAAAAATCCCATTCAAAAAAAAATTATGAAAAAAATTTAAAATGTTCTCTACATCCCCTATCAGTAGGTAAAATATCAGGTATACAAAAACGAGCTAGTTTTCGAGTAAGGTAGAGATAATACGGATCAGCTGGCCCAATGCTAAAAAAATCCCATTCATAAAAATTATGAAAAAAATTTAAAATGCTCTCCTCTACATCCCCTATCAGTAGGTAAAATATCAGGTATACAAAAACGAGCTAGTTTTCGAGTTATTAATTTTTAAAGTTGACTAATTTAACATGGAGAAATAGAACTTCCATGTTAAATTGGTCAACTTTAAAAATTAATAACTCGAAAACTAGCTAGTTTTTGTATACCTGATATTTTACCTACTGATAGGGGATGTAGAGGAGAACACTTTAAATTTTTTTCATAATTTTTATGAATGGGATTTTTTTAGCATTGGGCCAGCTGATCCGTATTATCTCTACCTTAAGTATACAACATTTCTCGCCTCTATAAAGTTCCTTTTTGCAGCCTTGTTAATACCATTGTGATGTATTCTGCACCGAGCATGGTGAATACATCACAAATGGAACTTTTCAGCTCTGAAAAAAATATATATATATATATATATATATATATATATATATATATATATATATATATATATATATATATATATATATATATATATAAATACTTTCTCGTATTTTTTATTTTATTAACTTTTTACAAACTTTCAATGCAGAATGCAGTCAAATTTATGTAATATTCCCTCCGGAAGTAGCCAAAAGTGTGAATTTTGTTACTATTCTGAAAATAATTAAGCATTGAAATTTTGCAGAGGATTTTAAAGTACAATAACTGAAATATGTGTGAAATTGCAATGCTGAAACACAAATGGGAAGACCAGAAACCACTCACTTCCGGGTGCTTCCGGCGGGAATTTGAAATTAATTTGGCTGTAACTTAAGCAGCAGAAGCTATCCTTTAATTAGACCTATGGGGGTACCCACGCGATCAATGACACTGAAGAGGAAAGTCACATGCTGCTCGATTTTGTGTCTCGCGTCTTTGTAGGATGCGTCGTACGCTTGATGTAGGTGTCTGCTCAGCTTGCCGCTCAGCCAGATCAACCTGTGCAGTGCTGCCCTCGCCTTGTCCTGAGGAATCACCTGCATCGGCATCTCACCTGTCAAAATGGTTCATCAGCGTCGTTCAAAAGTGCAATTTTCAACAGCCAATTACGTTTACATGACGGTGTTTGATACGAAACCGTTTGATGACGGATAATGTTATTCTTAATCAGGCGTCCTCAATGGATCCGTATTAAACAGTAAATGTGAATGTAAAATAGTGAATGAAATCTATAAGCATTTTTATTCGAGTCCTGTGTGGCACAAAATAACAGAAGTAAAAATAAGTATACTATTTTAAATTGACTAAATTCATGTTCGACATAAAAGTTCAATAAAATATATATAGTATATAATAAATTGCTGTTATTATGGTTAAATTTAATTAAGTTAGTGAAGTTTTTATTTAGTTTAATTATAAAAGATTAAAAATAAATTGGTTTGCTATTGTGTTGACACAACCAACAGTGATAACGTGTAACACTATAGTCTCTGTATAAATATGTTAATCTTTAGATTCTTTAGATCTTTAGGTTCGTGAATGAATAATCATCGATTCATGAATCAATAATCTGAACCTTCTGTACAGGTAACATAAGGATCATCAAGTAATTGATTATTTTCTGATTGTGTATTTACGAACAGACCTATAATAGTTCACTCCCGAGAGTTAAAGGCCCTATGATCTTACAGTATTAATATATACCAGAATACCAGTTAGCATGAGTTAAAGTGATACTTTTGCAGACGAACTAGTGTTTCTGTTGCACGGATATCAAAAGAAGACGGAGTGTAGCAAGATACACAATACAAAGTCGAGTCAAAACGTAAAAATATGTGTTCACTCAAATCAACCTTATTATTTTAAAATATTAAAATTAGAAAAAATGCAATTAAAAAAATACACACAATAAAAAAATACTGCTGATAAATATGGCTAAAATACAGACTAAATAGATAGCTGATCGCTGCAAAAGGTATATGTTAACTTCACTCCAGCTGGCATTTGCAACTATGGCACAGAATTTCATCGTAGATTACACTGAAATTATATACTTATCACCGTAAGAGGATCGAATACTATGATCTATTGTTAGGGTTTTTAACTTTCGGGTGTCCTCAGTTTAAGTTTCACCGATCGATGAAAAGATTACAAACTAGTTCAGTTCAAAAGGTTTTTTATTGAGTACAAGGTAAGGAAAAAAGTAAAAATTTTGTTTATAGGCAACTCGCTCTGCTATGAAGCTGGATAAGTGGTCTAACCTCAAGGCGCTGTGCTTGGCTATATAATAGTAGGGGAATTTCTTCTTTTTTGAGTTTTATTGGCCAAGGATTTATAGGATAAACCAAGAGGCCAATGCAGTTTTAGCTATATAGTTGGAGAATGAAATTTGATAAATCACATGCTGACTGATAACATTGATTCGATATTTGATAAGAGCTGAATAAAAATTAATAAAACAATTCCCTCTCATGCCTCTACTAACAGTGGAAAAAGGAAATTTTCTCCTTACGTGTCTCGGTGCAGCATGTCGTTATCATATTTAAAATTTCTTACATGAATGAATTATTTTAAACAAGTGAAAAAATTGTCACAAAATGTGTTTAATAAGATTATCCTTATCCTGATTACCTTGCTAATGTAAAAAACAAAAATGTATACTGCATTTATAAACTATTGCGAGGATTCTCAAAGGAGTTTCGTATATGTCATTGTATGGAAATTGCCAAATTAGTTGCATATTAGCTGGAACATTATTTATGACAATGCAGTGCAATTTTTTCCTTTTTTTTTTTTTTTTGTACCAATGTTATGTTTTTTTTTATGTGATAGTGAATTGACGATCTTTAACTTTTACTGTGATTATGTATCTGACGTGCTTATATTGTTGTACAATCGAAAAGCAATAAATAATTATGAATTATTAATACCCAAGTCGATAGTACACTCGTCGCCTTGGAAAATTTCCCACTTGCAGCCTTGTTAATCACCATGCCATGTATTATTCTTCAGGGGCAATCGGGACATTATGATGATTAACAAGGCTGCAAAGGGGAATTTTCTGAGGTGACGACTGTACAATAATGTCATTTAGTTAGAACAAGAATTAATGAATCCGGCAAGAAAAATATCTTCGTCTATATATATTATAATTTGAAGCTTCTCACAGTTTCTCCTCTTATTACAGTTTCTTGTATTTAATATGAGCTGTGTAGAAACTTCAAATTCCATAAAAAAATTACTAAAATAGAGTATCGACCTCAAAATTTATTATTGCAAAGCAAAAATGAAGAGGGTGCAAAGTTATGCCACTCTGATCTTTTTCAGATTATTTCATTTTTTTAGAGCCCGGTAATTAAGTATGGCTAAATAGTTTTGCCGAGGTCGGGTTTGAACCCACGCCCCATTTAGGTCCTATTCTTTTATTAAGAGAGGCGTCTATTATAGAGGCGTCACTTTCTCTGTACTTTCAATAATTTTTTAAAAATAGTTCCCGGATTCTAGAAAATCTGAAAAAAGTCAGTGTAGCATAACGTTGCATCCTTTATACATTTTGCAATAAAAAAAATTTGTGGGCGATACTCCATTTTATCTAAAATTTTCTAATAACACGTTAGCACGTACCTTCTGGTAAATCAGCCACGTGAACCGGCAGAAAGCAGTCGATCAACATTTCCAATTCATCTGCGGTCCGGTTGAAGGCGCTGAGAACGATGGTACCTATCTTAGTGTCCAGTGCTACGTTGGCCTCGTCCAGGCTTTGCTCCTTGAGGATAGATGCTTGGGACAAGCCATAGCTGCCTACCAAAGACACCAGCTCAACGGTGGGTTGTAGCGTCGCTCTCACGTAGCTTTTCATGTACGCCAGAACCTGCCAGTACAATTATGAGTCACGTATGAATATTCAAAAAGCAACTTGGCATAAATTTAGTTTTAGTGCTAATAAATATTTTATTAATCACAAATAGTGTACTTATTAATTTTTACATATTAGAATATATAATTAAGACATGGGAAAAACATAAAAACAAAAAGCACATACATACAAAGAAATAGCAAATAAATATATAAACAGGATGACAAGATAGATACACAATATATAATTAAAAATAAACACAACATATATATATAATAAATAAATGAATTATTAATAATGGTATTAAATTTATATAACTGTAGATTAATTATATTGTAAATGTACAGATGAAACAGAACATTAATTTGCCTGGAACAAGATTTGGTGCCTATATGTTATATATGAAAAGAAAAAATAATTATAAAGACAAATAAAATATTTGTATATATATGTCTGTCAAAAAGTTGTAAAATATCACCTTTAGCATAGTCACTATTTGTCCTGGATTTGCAAATATTTAGATGATATTGACCACAATGCTGATTGCATAATTTACAGATACGATACAAGTTTGTCCAGTGTATGATAACCAGAGGATTTACAAATGAGATGATGGAAGCCATGAACAGCTTGACGGGTTATTAACACATTTCTGATATTTCATTTATCTAGTTGGGGTAGACTCCACTGTTTATTTGTCACGGCACTAGTGTTATAAAACTCAGGGTTAATATATTGTGCTTTTTGATTCCTGGTATAGCTAGGAAATCAGAATAATGATTTGTTACTTGAAGTTTAAACATATTTTTAATCTCTGTGACAAAATAGTTGGCATCTATTAGTTTGTAGGCAAGTATAGTTTTAGTAAATTTTTGATAGACAGAGTAGCCTTTTCACATACATGGCTTTTACTGAATCTAATTTGTCAAGGTTAGACACAGATAGATGAGGCCACATGATTTCAATACCATAAGTGGCTACAGGGGCGACTTTTAAATTAAATAGTTTGAGCCTTGTTTTGACGGATAGACCATGCAGACAGATTTGAAATAGTGTACACATATACAGTATATAGCGGCAATATCATTCTTACATCTTTCTATAATATGTTTGGAGTTTGGAGAAAGAGAGTCTGTCATGTGAAGTGCTAATATTATAGAGGTTAATAAGCATGACTAAATTAGGTGCTATATTATGTTGTTAAAAAATGTTTGCTAAGAAAATTTGTGAAAATCATTGTGTATATTATTTATGCTCATATTATTATATATAATAATTATATTAAAGGGATACAGGCCTTAAATTAGGCAGACACCAAGTGTTGCTCGAGTTTATAATCAACATTCGCATTATTTTTATCCGAGCGCGGTTCAACAGTGCGAAGTTGCACTGCCAAGAAGGTCTGCCTTGCTGACGTAGGCAAGGACTATATTTCTTACTTTGCACGCCTGCACCGGGCGTGGAGAAAAATGATGTGAATGTTGAATTTATACTCCAGCAACACTAGATGATTGTTTAATTTATAATTTGAGGCCTGTATCCCTTTCATGTTTCTTAATTGCCCAGCAGTTTCCCTGACCCAACAGATAGCCATAATATATATATTATATATAGCGTTTGGGATATACATGGCACTGTAGCTTCCATAATATATATTGATTGCTGAGGGAATACAAGATGTCAATATATAGCATTTCATTGCAAGCAGTTGATTATATTTTGATCTCCTTAAAAAAATTACAATGTAAAATTTAAATTTCTTTGACATGTTAAATAATAATTTTACTCTCGTGCATACATGCACCAAGCGTTGAATTTATAAAAAATGTTAAAACTGCATCAGATCATAATGTATTTTGACGTTTTGACAATATAATATAAAGTATATATATATATATATTATATATATATATATATAAGAATTTATAGATATTTAATCACGTAAGTTTAATGAGTAAAACCTAAATTCTTGGTCCTATATAGGAGTATAGTGAACAAAACTGATCAAAATGTTAAAAATGGTATATTTAATTCCTATATACGTTTGTAATTAAATTTTCGCTGCACATAAGAAAATTTATTTATGGGCTCTATATACTTATTCAAAATTAATCAATCTATCGAATTTTAGTTACATAGTGACTGAAATCTTTAGTCAATCCAAATATGTAATTTAACTGACCCTGCATATACACCAGTTACTATTTACATTTACTTATTTACACAGTCTTATCGTGGCATAGATCAAGGTTCATAGAGGATTTATGAAAACAAGATAAAAGCAAAGCAACGTTCAATTATAGCTATAAAGTATAAATACTAATTGCGGCTTTATATTTTTATATAGTTAACGGGATTGTTCGCCGCCTGTTAATTTTTTTCTTTTATATTAATATAATGTGTGTTCTATATTACAATTTAATTAAAACGAATGAATCCTGCATGCAAGCGCGGATCCAGGACCAAATTTCGGGAGGGGCTTTCTTCATAAGGCCAATTGATGTGTTCAAAAAATGAAGGGGGGGGGGAATGACTATATTGTCCATGTTGAATCCAAAGTTTCCGGGGGGGTAGGGGTGCTGAAGCCCCCCCAGCCCCCAGCCATCCCCCTGGATCCGCGCCTGCCTGCATGTAATAAGAGTTTACTGGCAGTAATTTAACACTTCTAATAATTTAGAGTTTAGAGCGTCAAGTTGCATGTAAATGTAATCAAAATTGTCAAAAGAAATGTGGAATCAGTACAATTGAAATCAGCAGAGCATATATACCTAAAAGGCAAACATACGTTTTATTTGCAACAAAAAAATTTTTTCATTCATGAGCATTCATGATGCACGCTTCCCGCTTCCCACTACACTAAAGTTATTATATACGATCGACGTTAACACGACAATCTCAACATTATTTACATGAGTCGACATGACACCTTAAAAAATAATTATTTTTTCCCATAACAAGTTAAATGGAGGATACAAAGAAATGCATTTTTTTTTTGTGTGAACAGGAACTTTTTTTTTTAAAAACAAAGGAGCTGGACCTTGATTTTTTTATTGCAGAAAATGGATGCAGCGTGCAAAGTTATGCTAACCTGATTTTTTTTTTTCAGATTTTTCGGAGCCCGGGAACTATTTTTAAAAAAATTTTGAAAGTCTTTTTTGTGACGTTATACTAGCCGGCAAGTCCCTATCTTTTTCTTAATGAGCAATGCCTCGTGACGTCACAAAAAGAACTTTCAATATTTTTTTAAAAATAGTTCTCGGTCCCTAAAAAATCTGGAAAAAATCAGGGTAGCATAACTTTGCACCATTATCTATTTCTGCAATAATAAAAAAAATGAGGTCCATACTCCAATGAATTATCTTTCTATTGCACTTCCTCATACATTTAAAAGTTTTACTGAGGTCGGATTTGAACCCAGCCACCCACGCCCCTTTTATAGGTCCTGTATCCTTTTATTAAGAGAGGCGTTATATAAGAGGCGTCTCTGTGCTTTCAAAATTTGTTAAAAAATATTTTCGGACTCAAAAAAATATAAAAAAATCAGGGTAGTTAACCGGTAGTATAACTTTGCGCCCTCTATCCAATTCTGTAATAAAAAATTTTCAGGTCGATATTCCATTTTATCATTACATGTGATAACGTTACCGATTGGCTGTAATTCGTTATATATGTAGCACAACAATCACAACATACGACTATACTTGATTTAAAATAACATGATTTGTGATAATACATAAAATGATGAGTTTGTGTGTACATGTTTGTATGCTCACCACTTGTGCATCCGCAGTAAACTGTTCCATGAGGCCTATAGGAGGCTCCGCTGGCTCCGGCACCAGGTGCCGAATCACTCCGTTAGCAGGCATGTTATAAAGCCTGTCCAAAAGAAAAATTAAAGGTGCTATCAATCATACTAAAAAATGTTCATGCACGCTCACCAGGCAGCAGCGACTTGCAGAGGTGGTGCTTCACGTCTATACTTTAGTCTATACTTTATACTGTATAGCTCGTCGATAACCGATAACTGAAGCGACAAGTCGGTTCTCCAAGCACAAGCCTCTTCGCCTCTCGTCTAAACGCCGCCTCGACAGAATAAGTTGTTATTCGAGATGCGAGTGTTGTCACAACTTGTGACTCACCACGTGATCGTTGACTGCCAATAACAAAGCTATTAGCTATTAAACGAATGTACAGTTCTTAAAGGTAGAGATAATTAATACCAATCATGCGCAGCTGTTCGACGTCTTTCGACGTAGTCCCCTTCGATTAGCATGTAAACCTTAGCAAATTCACAAAATTTCTGAAATTTTTTTGAGAGACAGATATTAGTGTCTAAAAGTCATAGAAAAAAGTTTCAAGACAATTTAACTAGCCGATTTTTTTAATTAATTTTTTATTTTGTCTCTCCATTGGAAAGCCCTATGCTGAAAAATTAAAAAAATTAATTAAAAAATATCGTCTCGTTAAATTGTTTTGAAATTTTTTCTATGCCTTTTAGGCACTAATATATAAATATAAAAAAAAAAAAAAAACTAATTTTTGTGAATTTGCTATTAAGGTTTACATGTTAATCAAAGGGAACTACGTCGAAGGACGTCGAACAGCTGATCGGTATTATCTCTACCTTAATTTAAGTATAAAATTGGAATACGTTGGATAGATAGGAGAAACGATTTTTGGCCTGTAACTCCAGTGCAAATTAATTCTAGGGTACCTTCAGGTGTTGGTTCAAGGGCTATTCATTTTAATAAAAAGTGGTGTGGGCAGGATTTCATCAAGGGGGGGAGGGGGAGATTTAAGAAAGTAGTGGGCCCCGTAGAGGGGCAAGACCCTCGCCGGAGACGTGATTTTTTGGAAAATTAAGGTGTGACTTATCTTTTTTTGTAATGAAAAATTACAGCATATTTCTTATAATTTTGTATAGTTATATTTTTTTTTTTCACTCTTATATGTTAAAAAAAAATAGAGTACATTTTATATAAAGAACTGCTGATGTGTGACTTGCGGGAGATATAGAAAAAAAAAATACATGTTATTTAAATTTTCAAAAGAGCTAAGTCGAGTCACCTCAAATTTAGAGTGTAGTAACCTAGTAACTCTGGGTTCAAAAAGTGTAGAACATATTTACTGGCACTTGGATAATTTATTTCTTGTCAGCAGCTTCAGTATTTATGTCATATTTTTAAAGACAAAATAGAAATTTCTGTGATTTTTTTAACAGAACAACCTCGTTTTTTTTTAATGAATGCTCTTCGTTCTCTTCACTTTTTTTATTTGCGCGCAAATAAAAAAAATCATATAAAATTAACGAAACAAGTTAAGACACTGAAATATTTAAAATACATGGACCTAAATACATACAATGCAATATGATAAAATTAGTGTCTCACAAGAGAGGAAGAGAAGGCCTAGGGGTCGACAATTTGTTTCTATAAATCTAGAAATGGCAACAACCTTTAGAAAATATATTACGTAATTCATCAGTTTTTTGAATTTTAACTTTTAATAAGTACTGAAGAGGGGAGGGGGAGTTAACAATCGAAAACCTCACCTTAATTGTCTACTCGCCCCTGTCGAGGGAAAATGGTAACATCCATTCAATTCCACTCCCTGCAGGATTAAAATTTTTTTTATTAAATAAAATATTTTCAAATAAATATAAAATTTAAATAATTCTATAAAAAAATTCAGGGCCAAAGAAATAGCAGGGTCGGACTGGGGTCAAAAGGCCTACTGAGCAATGAAAGGCGGGGGCCTCTACGTACATCATCGGGGGGTTTGGGGGGCGGAGCCCCCCAAGCAGCCCGCCGCAGGTTCGATTTTTTTCAAAAGAGGGGCGTGGCTTGGTTATATTTTTTAATACAAAAATGTCTAAACATAGCGAGATTTTATTTTATTTATGAAATTTTGGATTCTAAATAATTTGCGTTAATGTGAGCTGTAATACCATTCTATTAATTGTATTCGTGCTTCTGTTTAAGTTGAAGGGTTTAAATTTGTTCGTGCAATTTTGTTTAAGCTTACTATACGTGTTGAATAATTGTATGTAACTCAGTTCCAAGGTTCCAACCGATAGGGCTTCATTTAGGGCCTTGGTTGGACTGTATTTGTACACAATTTTATAATAAAAAACTTAAAAAAAAAGAGGAAAAATTAATTTAAACCTTTCTTGGTGCATGATAACGCGAGTCATATTTTCTGTTTATTTTTTTTCTTTTACCTATTTTTTTTTTTTTTTAATCGAGGAGTTTTGCAAGTATAAAGTCCCAATTTAACAACTAAAACTTTATTGGAACATTTTTCTGTGTGACTTTGGGTCAAAAAATGCACAATTAGAAAAATAATTAATCTTATCAAATTATTGTGGAACATATATTATATTAAATACCAAAATAATTCTAGTAATGTACCCGAATATGTAAAAAAAAAAAAGTGTTAAGGGTAAGGTAACGCCACCAATGTTAAAAAAAATCCCTCTCACAAAAATTCTGAAAAAAATTTAAAATGTCCTCTTCTACACCCCCTATCAGTAGCTAAAATATCAGGTATACAAATACGATCTAGTTTTTGAGTTATGAATTTTTAAAGTTGACCAATTTAACATGGGAGTTTCATTTCTCCATGTTAAAGTAGTCAACTTTAAAAATTTATAACTCAAAAACTAGATCGTATTTGTATACCTGATATTTTAGGTACTGATAGGGGGTATAGAGGAGAACATTTTAAATTTTTTTCAGAATTTTTATGACAGGGATTTTTTTTATCATTGGTAGCGTTACCTTACCCTTAAGGATTATAACACGTCCTACTCTCGGATTCACAAATTGAGTCACCTGAACTTTGGAGAGTTGTAGCTCTGCAGGTTTCAATAAGCCCAGAATATTGCAAATAACATACTGACACACAGCAAATTTATTTCTTAATTTTTATTAGTAATTTCATATATTTGAAGCAAAAATTTAAATTTCTGTGATTTTTGTGACAGAACATTGCAACCTTGGGTTCTTTCAATGGATTTTCATGACATTCCCGATTTGCGCACTTTTGGCACTTCAAAATTCATCTAAAATTAACAAAACATGTTATGACCCTGAAACATTTAAAATACACGAATGAAAATATGTACAGTGCGATAAAAATAGTTTAATTGTCCTAATTTGAAAAACTAATTTTTAATTGAATAAAAAGTGCGTCTCCTCCATAGAAAAACTTTTTTTCTGGGAAAAAAATTATTGCATCCAACGTAAAATCATATTTGCCAACAAAAATATTTCTTGGGGATATATTTTTTACTCGTAACTTTATCAATTTTAAAATAATTGTGTATTGTTTTAGCCGGCGTTGAACAGTTAAACGATAAAAAATAATTAAAAATCAATAAAGCTTTGAATAAAAAATATATTCCCAGCAAAAGTTGACAAATATTTTGTTACTTTGGATTTTGGATGGAATGTTTGTTTTCCCGAAAAATATTTTTTCAGGGAGCAGATACATTTCTTACTTATTATTTAATTAAAAATAAATTAAATTGGGACAATCAAAGCTTTTTTTATCGCAATATAATGCACGTGTATTTTCATCCGTTTATGTGTCATGTATTATGTGCAGCTGCTTTTTTAACTGTGCTCGAAAAATGACCGAATTCATTACAAAATATATTGCGGTACGTTAAAATCAAGGACTATATACAAGTATTAGTATATAGCCCTTGCGTTAAAATACCTCCGATTTTAATTTTCTGGGCCGGATATGCAGTTTCTCATTTAAGTGATTTGAGCATTAAGGGTAAGATAACGCCACAAATGTTAAAAAGAAATCCCTCACACAAAAATTCTGAAAAAATTTTAAAATATTCTCCTCTACACCCCCTATCAATAGTTAAAATATCAGGTACACAAATACGATCTGGTTTTTGAGTTATGAATTTTTAAAGTTGACTAATTTAACATGGAATTTCCATTTCTTCATGTTAAAGGATAAAGTATATAGTCAACTTTAAAAATTAATAACTCAAAAACTATAAGATCATATTTGCATACCTGATCTTTTAGCTATTGATAGCGGGTGTAGAGGAGAACATTTTAATTGTTTTTCATAATTTTTGTGAAAAAGTTTTTTTTTTAAAACATTGGTGGCGTTATTTTACCCTTAAGGGTAAGGTAACGCCACCAATGTTAAAAAAAATCCCTCTCACAAAAATTCTGAAAAAAATTTAAAATGTTCTCCTCTACACCCCCTATCAGTAGCTTAAATATCAGGTATACAAATACGATCTAGTTTTTGAGTTATGAATTTTTAAAGTTGACCAATTTAACATGGGAGTTTCATTTCTCCATGTTAAAGTAGTCAACTTTAAAAATTTATAACTCAAAAACTAGATCGTATATGTATACCTGATATTTTAGGTACTGATAGGGTGTATAGAGGAGAACATTTTAAATTTTTTTCAGAATTTTTGTGAGAGGGATTTTTTTTAACATTGGTGGCGTTACCTTACCCTTAAATCATGCATGAATAGATAAAAAAATACTGTATAATAAAAAAAGAAATGTGTAATGAAAGAAACAAGTACGTGCTATTTAATAATCAAATGGGACTACAACAATCGATGTTTCGTGTTATCTTACCATTAAGAAAGGGGATATCTATCTAGACTCCCCTTGCTGTTAAAAAGCGGATCGATCTTGTAGATCCCTTTCAGATCCCATTTAAAAAAAAAAAAAAAAGAAGAGAGCTAGGATCCTAAATTTCAGATCCTGATCCCATAGTATTTTTATGGGATCTGAGGGAATCTGGGATCCGAAATTTTTTAAGTGGGATTACATAAAAAAAAAATGTAAAAAAAGTTATTTTTTCGACTTTTCTCCCCTATTTAATTTTTTAAAAAATTGGTTTCGGATCTCCTCTTTTCTTAAAATAAGGATCTGAAAATTGGGATCTAGATCCCCCTGTTAAAAAAGCGAAGCTGAGGATCCCTTTTCAGATCCCATATAAAAAAAAGAGGATCCTAAATTTCAGATCCCATGGTATCTTTATGGGGATCTGGAATCCGAAAACAGATCCACTCACCGACTTTTACCATAATTAATGAAGTTAAAAAAATTAATAATTATATATATTCTTGAATTTAATTGTCAAATTAATACAAATCACCCACAATAACAAATTTAGCAAACTATATAAACTTACCTGATTAAATATACTTTACAAAAAGCTATCAATATTTTAATCAAAATGCCAATAAATACATGATATAGTACATTTATTATGGTCATTAATTATGTGCCATTAGCATGCAAGTGGCGAAAGAATATGAAATATATATACTATGCATATAAAACCAATAACCATGGCATATAATACAGCTAGTGGACATTAAAAAAAATAATAAAAAATACACCAAAAACACATACAAATTTCTGATTTACATAATATATAGTAACAATTAGTTTATTGGAATATTACACGTCTGAAGGCAACAATATAAACAATCACAATGTTCAGATTTTCTCTTCGTTATACATCTCAGCAGAAATCATTTAAGTAGAGAGCCTCCAAGACTGAAAAACACACTTTCTTTACTTCTCAAAAGCACACACTGCAGTCTACTTTTAAATATCTGCATAGTACATGGCACCCATGCAACGCCAAATCTAATGCGAATCAAATTCTCGGGGAGTATGCCTCAAACATTGAACAGCACAAAGAAGCAGCTAGGCACCTCCCCAGACGGTCATAGAATAATGACATTTTAGGCAAAAACATTAAATACCAACTATTGCCGCGGGGAAGGAGGCGGCGAAGCTAGACAATAGATCAAATTCTGAGGGTCTATGCTTAATTAACCATCAATTTCCGGTCTATTGTCAAGTTTTGCTGCCAGTTTCTTCGAGGCAATAGTTAGGTAATGTTTTTCATGGAATGACAATATTCTATGACCATCTGAGGAGACACCTGCTTCTTTTTGCCGTTCAACGTTCGAGGCACATTCCCCGAGATTTTCGCATTAGATTTGGCATTGGGTGTACATATTTAGACTCTGAATTAAATTAACCGATGCATTCACAAGCCAACATTTGTCTTGTCCCCATCTAGAGATAACATACATACTGATGACTGAAGTTTCTATACATCAAAATGATTCTCAAATAGCTTCATTTTACATCGATCACTGCAATAAGAAAAACCTTTATAAGTAGCACAATCAGCCATGTATTTTAAAGGCACAGTATATCCATTTTTTTTATAGATATATATATTCATGTGTGATTAGTTACAATCAAGAGGGGGTGAAAAAAGGTGAGACATAGCATTGTAAATTTATTTTCATATGTGGCAAAAATTAAAACAAACAACACACATCTAAGAGGTGCAACAAAAGCAGTGACGAGTTCTAAATCCTATATGTGCACGTGAGACATGAGCGTATTGCTAGTTTGCTTTTGGTCCGGCATCTCTGGAGTCAAGTGGCTGTTGGAAGTTTGTATCAAAGTCAATATGACCAGACTCCACTCTTCCTTGTACTGCACCAGCCACTACTGCAAGTTGCTGCTCTGCACTAGCCTCTGCAATTGCGTGTAGCAGCTGTTCATTGACATCTGGTGGATGTTGCTGCACTAGCTGCTCTGCACTGGCCTCTGCAAGGCATTGCTGCTCTTTGTTGGCTTCTGGGGTTTCATCTTGCTGCTTTCCGCTGACATCTTTTTGTACAGATTGTTGGGATTCAAGTTCCTTAGCAATCAGGTTACTCTGCAGCAAAGAGGAACAAATTAATTTTAATAACAATGGACAACATACATGAACATTTTTTATTGCAGAAATGAATAGAGGGTACCAAATTATGCTACTCTGAATTTTTTCAGATTTTTTTGAGATCCAGAACTATTTTTAAATAATTATTGAAAGTGCCGCCACGCCCCCTGGAGGCGTCAATAGGCGTCCAGTCTCCATCCTTTTTATTAAGGCTGCAGGGGTGCCAACTGAAATCACAGGACTTTCAATAATTATTTAAAAATAGTTCCGGGTCTCAAAAAAATCTGAAAAAATTCAGAGTAGCATAATTTGGTACCCTCTATTCATTTCTGCAATAAATTTTTTTCATGTATGTTGTCCATTCTACAAAGGCAGCACAACAAAGTCACAATTCAGTTGCCTTAAAAAAAAAAAAAAAATCCCCAATCACAGTGAAGTGCGTGTGTGCGGGTGTATGTGAGGGGAGGGGGAGTGCAAAATCAAACTGAAAACGGAAATCCAATTTTTTTTCTCATTTCTATAGGTTCCCCAGGAGGAACCCCACCCTAAAAATAATAATAATAATAAAATTACCAGTAACTACTAGAACATATTGCATTAGGTGACATGAATTAAATACAGTTATAAATGTTCTAGAGGACTTTCTTTTCAGTAAAAATTCTTTTAAAATAATTTTGTTTCAGACGAAAAATTACTAAAAAAAAAAAAAAATAAATAAAAATAAATATATTTTGCATAAAGCTTTAGAGTTTAGAACTATATAGACCATCGTTAAATATTTTATAACACCCATCATATATATAGTATTTTCTAGGAGTAAATTGCGAGTTTTTGTCATTTCGGTCATGTTAATTCACTCTGATCTAAAAAAAGTTATTTTTTTGTGGTGTGCACTTTACTTGAAAAAGTCCTATGGTTAACATTTTATGAAAGCCATTATTGAGTCAATTTGTAAAATATTTTAAAAAATCCGTACTAAAAATGTAATAAGGTGCCATGAAAGTCTATCTCCAAGTACTTTAAAAACATGAAATACGAAAATATTGTGGTAGTAGTACAAAGTTTAATTATGAGATATAATAATTAATTTAATTCAATCTTTGATTAAGTTTTAATCTTCAAGAGTTTTTCCTTTTAGTACAAAATAAATTTTGGGAAGAAATTTGTTTTATGAATAACAGATTTTTAAATACCATGTATTGCAGGGAAAAAAAAAAAAGTTTCTTTCCGAACTTTGTAACGATGCAGCTAGGACACTAAAATACATCAACTTGTTCATAGAAGCAAAGATTGAGGGAGGGGCTCAATCAATCAGTGCCTTACTTGGAGACTTTCTGAATACAAGATGAACTCTTGCAGGGAGGCCTCCACTCGGTTCACTAGCCCCGTTAACTTGACTACCAATGCGTCGGTGATGTTCTTCATATCCTGTCAATTATAGTAAAATTTAGGAAAACACACAACAAATAATCTTATGCAAAATAGAGGGTAGAGGGGGTGTCGGGGAGGACAATTTTAGAATAAAAATGTTCTGTGTGAAAATTAAGTGAAAATTGTAGAAATGCAGCATTTTTTTTTGCTCCTCAATTCGACTTCTTTTCACTTTATTTACCACAACATGCAGTAACAAATTTTCAAGCTAGCAGAATGGAACCTTATAATATATGTGTGTGTGTGTGTATATATATATATATATATACATATATGTAGTCGAGCCCAGAGGAGTGCAGGAAAGGGTTCTGGGAGCCTGGTAAGCCCCAGCTCGGTCGCAAGATACACACAAGGTTAAATACCTGGCCACACCCGAAAGGGTAAAATGGCGTCAAGGATATTAACTTTTTATTATATATATATATATATATATATATATATATATATATATATATATATATAATTTATAAAAGTTAATACCCTTGACACCATTTTACCCTTTCGGGTGTGGCCAGGCCGATATTTAGCCTTGTCAGTAAGAGTTATCTTGCGACCATGCTGCATGGGGCTTCCCATGCAGGTTCCCAGAACCCTTCCCTGCACTCTTCTGGGCTCCTACTTCCAGATCTGTGCAGCCTGCAGTGGCAGTGAAATACTGCAGGGCAGCGGAGTATAAACAGCTGTAAGCTGCCTTCGTCCTACCAACTCCATAATCTAGTATAGTCACACCCATCCCAAGTCACGAAGAGTCTGCCGTGTTCGGGAATCGAACCGGGGACCTCTCAGACCAGAGCCAGGGGAACTAATACACTACAGATATATATATATATATATATATATACAGTATGCTGTAGTTAACACTGTTAAGGTCGTTCTATTCTATTCTATATATATATATATATATATATTTGTAAAAATATATATATTTATATATAACATATATAAATAGCAGGTTCTAATGCATTTTTTGGTCACACCATTAATTAATGAATTATAAAGGGGAATGTCTTCAATTCTTAATAGGATATTTGATGTAGTGAAACATCATTATTTCTGCATCAAAAGAAATTCTCCTTCCTGCTGGTGAAAGGTAAGGAGTTAAAGAGAAAGCGGTGATTGACTTATTAAACCCACAGAGGAAAAGCAGCCAATCGCAGTACGCTTCTCTAAAAACCTTTCGTGCGATTGTCTGCTTTTCTTGTAGTGCAAATACGCCATTTTCGAAAAAAAATTTAAACACCCAAAGTTTCAACAGCCAGAAGTCGGGAAAGGGTGGAGTTTCTTAATTAGGTGTAAAATTATGGTCCACTGCATCATCAACACTACAAAAATATAAAAGGCTAACCCCTGCTGTAACATCAACCATTTTAGGAACAGCCGATGCATGGTAATATGGGCTGTAATGTGATCGATCAATGAGTGGGGATGAAGATAAATTAACATTTAAATTGAAATCCTTTAAAGTTAAAACACTTGCCCCATCTTACAAAAGTATAATTAACCTTTTGGCGAAAATCTATTTTTATGAATTAGAGTTTATATAAATTATATATCATTCATATTTTCTTTACAGAACTGATGAAAATTAGTTGCATAAGCGTAGCCCAAGTTTAATTGAATGATTCAATGATACATTTCATTTCATACAATAAAATGAGCAAATCATTTTAAAATTAGTGCAATTATCAAAAATCATGACCATGCAGGCAGCATATAGTTTGTAAAACACCATGCAATAGAATTTAACTGAAATGTTAAATTTCATATAGCAATAATTAAGATATTTCCAACTAAAATATATACCACAGAGTGCACTTAATTGTTTATGGATTAATTAAAAACTTTTAATTCAGTTAATTACAATGAAATTTATGTAAAATGTTTCATAAAATCAATTTTACTTTTCCTGTTTTGAATGGTTTATGGTTAGAAAGCTGCCAATTAAGCACCAATTCTCATATCGGTGTGATCTGCCTGAATTCGTGCACGAGTCAAACACCTTATAAAATGGAACGTTCACAATGTACAGTGCATATTAGGCAGCTTGCTCCAAAGTGGATTGGAAACCGTTCATAATTGAAATATACAGTATATTATACCTGTTAATGGAAGAAACTGTAACTCTATATATACAGTTAATTTTAGATCAAATTGCCAAACTTGTATGATTACAATTTAGTTTACTTTATTTTAATGTGAGCTTATTTGAACTCTAAAACCATAAAATTCAAGAATCACCTCTAAAAATTGATATAATTTAGAATTTACTTGTACATGAAAGACTATAACCTATAACTTTAAAAAAATCCATATATTAATATCTTTTGAAATTTTTCACGAAGTCTGCCAAACAACCTAAACATGGTTCCTATTTATGAATATAATAACAGCTGCTATTTCTATATTCATTAAGATATGCAAATTTAACACAACAGCAGAACTTTTATAACAACACCAATTCTTGCTGAAATACAATTAGTAGCATTCCACACCTTGAGGTTCTTGTACAAGGCGGTTGCATCGTCCAGGGCCTCCTGCAGCTTGACAACCAGAGGAAGTGGAATCAGGTATGACAACTTTCTTATAATCTTTGCACATAAGTTAATCACTGCATTTGCCATTCCTTGTGCCAATCCCAAAATACGCATCTGGAGGGTGTATTCTTCATCACTCATCATTGACCGAACAGCCTGCATATTTGAGTAGTGGGATACCTACAACACACCGAACAGATTAGCCATGTCAACATTTAAAAACAAAAACAAAAAAAATGTTGCTGTGAATTTTGCTTTCCAAGCTACTATAAAAGCTTTTTCACTCACTGCTTGAAGGATGCAACCAAGTAAGGCAATAAACTTCTTAGTCTGCTCCTGAATAGCCTCCAAGATCATGATGGTGGTCTGATAAACTCCATTGCACAACTTGCCAGAGACGCTGGCAATGGTTCGCAGCCTGACAGATAAAGTGTCATTAGGATCCACTGGCAACAAGTCAACGGAGATGATTGAGCTGCCAGGGCCTGCTGATGTCAAGGGCTCCCCTAAGTAACTTGGTCCTGTTGAAGTACTCGGCAATGGCTCATTCAACCTACTACAACCAGTTTCACTACCAGCCACCTCAGGGTCACTTGGCCCAGCTGCTGACTTGCTTGTCTCCACAGAACTACTGGTTTTTGGTTCTACTGGTTCCAGCAAACCACACGGATCTTGAGAGATTCTAGGCACCCAAAAATCAACCGGCTCGTCATCTGAAAAAACATACAAACCAATAATGAGCCCTCATATTAGTTGTAAAAATTTTTGAAAAAGGAAAAAAAAAAAAAAAAAAAGCTTTACCATAATTATGTACTTTGACAAGTAACTGTAGATAATGTTTAATCTTTAAAGTAAAGACTTTTTGTGAAGAAGACATTTAAATTGTTGAGCACTAATAAAATATTTTATGTAAAATTTTATGTTAAAGGTAATCGAACCAAAGTTAATTCTGCAGTCACCGCCGTAAAGCAGGGAGGCTCGAGCATTTCCTGCATTTCAAAAGTTTAATGCAATTCAACACCGCCACAGACTTCAATTTTCAAACTAATTGTCCTATAATGGCTTCATTAAAATTCATTAGGAACCATATGAAAATATAGAGGCAAACAGATACCAAAATAACTCTGGTTTTAGGATATGTAAAAAAATGCATTAATTCATTTTGGTTCACGTTTTTCAGCAAATACGGTGGCTCCAATTTGGACCAGAAATACTTTCTTAATATTTTTTTCAAAACTTAGGTTTACGTCCTGCTTAATTTTTTTAGATTTCTTTTTTAAGGTTTATCTCCCAAGAGGAAGAGGGGAAGGAGACATCCCCTCATTTCATATTAAGTTTCCCCCCTTCTTTATGCCAATGTTTTTTTAGTATGATCTTAACCAATTTACATGCAGTATTTTATTATATCAATCAACTTGTACCGAAGAGGGTTGTTGTTTATATCTTATCGGCAAAGATATATGTATTGTATTTGTAAAGTGAAAGTTTGTCAATGCTGCTTCTCTTATCACTAATCCCTTGATGCCAAACGTCTTTCATGATGTCACCCAGCATAATAGACAATAATGGTTGCATTTTTTTATTTCATAATTAGAAAATATACCTAAAATTATGCTTTTCTGAATTTTTCGGATTTTTTGGAGTGCAGGAACTAATTTTTAAAAAAATATTTAAAATACCTGAATTTGGGTGGTACACCTGATGGGACAACCGTGACGTCATTTGTCGTGCTTTGATTGGCTGTTGATGATGTCACGGCTGCTGTGATTGGCTGTTGATGACGTCACGGTTGTCCCATCAGGTGTACCACCCTAATTCAGCGATTTTAATTTTTTTTTAAAAATTAGTTCCCGCACTCCAAAAAATCTGAAAAAATTCAGAAAAGCTTGATTTAATGTATATTTTCTAATTATGAAATAAAAAATGCAACCATTATTGTCTATTAAGGCCTGTGTATAGAAAAATTTTAAAACCCTCTTTGGTACAGTTGAAATGTCTTCAGGACAAAGAAGTTCAGCCAGGTATATGATCAGTGATCATCAAACTTGTACTTACTTGAATCTTCTTCGTGTGTGAGAATGACGTCAGTGTAGACGTCAAGGAAGACCTCCAAAATGTTGGCAGTTACATCAAACCCACGAACTGCTAGGTTACCCAGCCTTGTGTTGAGGACTCTATTTACACCATGCCATCCTAAGTTGCCAGCAGCAGAAACTGCTCTATTAACTGCAGGTGTAATGATGCTAGAGGAGCTTGCAACAACCTGACAACAAACAGCAAAGCAAACTTAAATAATTGCAGAAAATTATCTCGTTAATTAATTATTACCATACATACATAATATAATGCCATAGCCCTTTTACGGGGTAAGCCAGCAGCATTATTCCTTTTTATTACCCCCACATCGGCCTTCCACAGATAGACCTCCACTGTAGTCTATTCTTACATAACCTATACTTAATTGCTTCAGAGATACACTCATGATAGTCGTCATGATACTCTTTTCGCCTTCTACACTCTCGATCGTTACCAAATATAAAAAAATAAAGAACCAGTATATAACATCAAAACCCCAATGTTTTTCGAATCAAGAAACCAAATAAAACAATTTTTCTTCAAGTGCTGTGGCATATATTTCTGTTAAAAGCATTAAGGATTAATCTCACAAGTCAGTTGTTAGAGATCTTTGAATGAATCTGCATGATGCCCCATTAATTTTAATGAGACTTGCAGGGGATTTTTGGAACTCACCATCAATAGGTGGAATACAATTTTTAAGTTGCATCTATCTGACCAAATGAAATGAAATGAAATGAAGTAATCTTTATTTAGCTTTCGCTATTCAGTACAAATATAGTTTATATATTGTTTTAATTAAACAATATAAAACAGGTGGTTCATAAAACCACGCAGTTTTGCAAAAATTGAGGAAGAAGTTTCACATAAATACATATATAGCTTTATAGATGGACACACGGTCAGTGGAGCCATTGTGAGAAAAACGAAACTCTTAAATTTGCTCAAACCATAAACCTTCCAGATTTTTAAAAATTTGTTTCATTCAAATTCATTTTGCAGAAATATTCTGCGACTCCAAAGTTATTAACAAACTAAGATTACTTAATTACTTTTTAATATCATTCACAATATATAAATATTTATTTATTTAAAGAAGATAGCAACACATACAATAGAAAAAGATTTGTTGGGAAGGGGATAGTTTAAGCTTTTGTCCGTCATTCACTCAGCAAAAAGAGAAAAATTAATTAAAACAACGCAATGCGTGTATATTATATAGGTTTGACTCTCCGCTCGTTTTTAGACCAACAGAGGGATTTTTGGTTTGATCAGCTCGTTAATTTTTTGCTTGCAAAATAGTCACACAAATAATACATTTGGTGCGCCACTCTCTAGCCATGGACAGCTGTTTTGGCCTACTGTGCATGGGCCTCATCAGCATGGTGACGAGAGAGGCAGTAGTTCCCAGCCAGGTCTACATGAGAGCAAGGCTATCGAGCTACTGCCAAAGTAGCAGAGTTCGCAGGGCCTTTTATACCGGCGATCCGAGTCTCACAGTTCCCTGGCTGGGAACTATTACTACCTCTCTCTCCTCGATCGCCATGCTGATGAAGCCCATGCAGTAGGCCAAAAACAGCTGTCCATGGCTAGAGAGTGGCGCACCAAATGTTTTTTTTTTTTGTGTGTGACGATTTTGCTAGCAAAAAATAGGTGATCAAGCCAAAAATTCCTCTCTCTCTCTAAAAACGAGCGGCGAGTCAAACCTAATATACACGCATTGCGTTGTTTTAAGGGTAAGATAACACGAAACATTGATTGTAGTAGTCCCATTTGATTAACATGTAAACCTTAGCAACCTCATAATAATTTTGAATTTTTTTTTGAGAGACAGTCCTTCTATAGCACCAAAAAATGTGGAAAAAATTCAAAACAATCGGACGATCCCATTTTTTTAAATTAATTTTTTAAATTTTCAGTACAGTATAGGGTTTTTCCATCAAGACCTAAACTAAGAAATTAATTTTAAAAAAGCGAAATCGTCCAATTGTTTTGAAACTTTTTCTATATTTTTTTGGTGCTAAAATAAAAGGCTGTCTCTAAAGAAAAAAAAAAAAAAAAAAAAAAAAAAGCAGAATTATTATGAGGTTGCTAAGGTTTACATATGTTAACCAAATGGGACTACAACAATCGATGTTTTGTGTTATATCTTACCCTTAATTAATTTTTCTCTTTTTGATGGGTCAGTGACGGCTAAAAGCTCGAACTATCTCCCTTCCCAACAAATCTTTTTCTATTGTATGTGTTGCTATCTTCTTTAAATAAATAAATATTTATATACTGTAAATGATAGGCCTGTTCGTAAACTCTGCTCAGTGTACTCTGAGCAAGTTTACGAACAAATATCGTGACGTCATATGCACTGCACTCCCAACACCACCATCTGCGCTGGTGTAAGAAAACGGTGTAAAAGTGTACACCGAGCAGGGTTTACGAATAGGCCTCGTATTAACAAGTAATTAAGTAATCGTTAATTAGTTTTGAATTTAATATCGCTTAGTTCGATTTTTCAAATAAATTATTAATACAGTATATAAATATACAGTAAATATATAGAATCTATTATATTAAAATTGCTAGAAAAATCTAAAGGAAAAGAGAAAAAGAAATACATTTCACTGATTTTTACCATTCATTCTTTCAAGTAAAGATGATGTTAAAATATATTTATTTTTTTATTTATTTATTTTTTATTTTTTTTTACCTACAGAATTTAAATTAAATTTTTATCAGTATAATAGTATAATAAAAAAAAAAAAAAAAAAAAAAAAAACTCGTTTCACCTCAAGGTTAGTGCAAAATATATTTACATTCATATTGCAGTGGCTGCAGAAGATCAATATACATTGCAGTTACTTTTAGTTTTATGATTCATCTTCCCTCAACCACGTAATTAATAATGATGAAAACACTAGGTTGCTTTGAATTGTTGTTTATTAGTCTAAAAACTGCTCACCTTTTGCGAAGAATCATCAGTGACAGCCAAAGACTCCCCAGGTTCAGGTTCATCAGAATCTCCAGAAGGCACCTGAGGTACAGTAGAAGCTTCAGGTACATTAAGTGTAGACCCTTCCTTTGATGAAGAAGGCAATGAAATGGTTTCTTCAGGTATAGTAAGAGTTGACACTTCAGATGCAAAATGGACATGGCGTTCCTTAGGAATAGACTCCTCACATGTTAAAGGCACCTTGGGTTCAGCAGAGACAGGTTCCTCCTGTATCGGCTGAATTAACTCCTTGGGTGTAGTGAGCATAGATTCCTCGGTTGGCTGTGTTTCAATAACCTCGCTACTTGTTATTTGCTGGGCCAGCTGCTCAGTCTGAACAGTCACAGCAGTTGCCTGCTCACTGGCACCATGCACTGTTGCCTCCGCCATTGCTGTATCCATACTTTGTGTGGATGTCTCCTGCAAAAACAGAGTACCCATGCAGAAATGTTCAGTACTGGTGAAAGAAATGTAAATTTCATTACTTGAAGCCTCACACATTGAAACAACATATCTGCATGGTCTTGAAAAATATTTTATTTAAAACTCTTTGCCATTTTGCATTCCTCTTGGGTTGTTCTTCTATTTTCTACTGTGTCAACAATTAACTTTGGTATTATTATGTATTTGTTTTAGCTGATTCTGCTCAAGAAAACAATAGACATTATTGATATCGTAGAGTTCAAGAAAAATATGCAGGCATATTGCAAAATCAGTTTTTTTTTTTTTTTTAAAAATCCAATTCATTGACTGTTTCAAGGAAGAGGAGGGTGGGAGACAGGCGCGATCCAGGGGGGTGCAGGGGGGATGCTGTGGCACCCCCCAAAATTTCGGATTTAACATGAGCAACATAGAGGCCTTTCCCCAACTCCAAAATTTTTTTTAACCTGGGCTTTATGAAGAAGGCACCCCCCTAGATTTTTTTCTGGATCCGCGCCTGGTGGGATATATATATATATATATATATATATAACTCAAATACAGCGTTATAAATATACTATAAATTACATTAGGAGGATCTTCAGTTCACTTCTATGCTCATGCATGATAAAATCACCCAAAGTTATGTCTGTAATTTTTTTTTCTTTTTCTTCTGTCAGATCGTGTCAGATGTAAAACTGAATGTTTGAAAGTAAAATGCCAAGAATATGATGTTCTCTTGAACTCTTGATCGTGCTCATTCTTGTTCCATTTTTTTTTTAATTATCTTTTTACATGTTTATCCTATTTAACGTTACTCTCTCAAGCATTTCATATGACATGTTTATACTAGCTCTATTATGTTTCATTTATGCATACCTCCTAGACTTAGGTAAATATTCTTACGTTAATATAGTATAGGACGCTGACAGTGGAATTTGTTGAGAACCGTTGAGAACTGCAAGAGGTAGCATGTTGAGGCATGCAGAGAGGTATTATATAATATATAATGCATACCGCAGCATACCGAGTTGCTGCATGATCAAAAAGAGTTTTGAGAAAATGTAAAATTCTTCGCAAGCCATGCACGCGTACATGACGCCCCATCACGGCGTAGCCACATGGCATTTTTACTATATAGCTGCGTTAACATATATATTAATTAAAAAATAAGGATATTTTCAATTTTCAAGACATAATATATGCATATAATTATATAAACATGTTAAATATTATGAAATGTTGGAGAAAGTAAAGTAGGATAAACATGTAAAAACATTTCTTCCAAAAGAGAGAGAAAAAAAGAACAAGGAGCATATATTATCAAGAGTTCAAGAGAATATCACGTTACATCACGTACATGATATATTCTTGGCAATTTACTTTCAAACACTCAGTTGCATATATATCTGACATTATCTGACTGAAGAAAAACTTGCAAATATATTTACAATTTACAAACCTCTTGGAATGCCATGCATTCGAAATATGATACACTTTTATACAAAGGACAACAATGCCCATCACTGCATCATGCAGTGGGCATTGAACAATTAGAGATCGAGGACCAAAGTCCATCAAGGTCTAATAATGCATATTATACTTAAGTATGCATTTTATACCATTAAATATGATACAACCCATACGAACACATTGCAGCTAGCTAGACACACATGCATGCAGTGACACACTTTGGGTGATTTTATCAACTTTCATCATGCGCAGAGCCATAAAAATAATATCGTGTTTCGTGGTCATCCATCATCAAAAATCACGGATCATGGTTATATAATATATAATTATTCATATATTATATATAATATAAAATATATTTTATGGTCGTCCATTTTTCTAAAAACGCAAAATCCTGAAAATACAGAAGTCTAGAAATTTATCTAAAATCGCCCAATAATTCATTGCAGCTATATAAATATGCGTATATTTACTTGCATGAGAATTAAGCTTGTTTGCATTAGAGTTTTAACCTAAAAAGTGAATAATAATATGATATTATTATAGGGTGACCAGACGTACCGTTTTGACCGGTACAGTACCGTTTTAGAGTACCATGTCCCGGTGTCCCCAAAGAGGCTCTCGGGACACCTAAATGTACCGCTTTCGGACAAAATTTAAAAAAGGGACATTTTTTAAATTTTTATCATTAAAAAAATTAAAAAATCATAGGAATGTGGTTGTGAATATTTACGAAAATGTACGGACGCAAATGATTTTGCAACTCCATGCCCCTTTTTCTCGATCGCATTCGCAAAACAGCATATATTTCTTCCAAAATTGCGGAATAGATATATTTTGTATGTATGCGCAAGTATGCATAATATACTACGTGAAATGAAGTCACTACTTTTCGATTAAATTTTGAATAAAAAATAAGGAAAAAAACTTTACACAAAAATATCATCTCTTGATATTGATGATATTCACTTGATGGAAATTTCCAATAAAATATAAAATTGAAAAAATCATTCTTATGCATTGTGTCGTGGCTTAGACAAAAATTTCTGTTTTTTTTTTTTTTTTTTTTTTTTTCACAATAATTGTGCATGGATATTACGATATTACGTAAATAAATGGAAAATAAAATGAGGGAAAAACGCCACAAATATTATTCATACAATCAAGTACTTTTAGCTGTTATTAAGTCCAATTTGAATGCTATGAATTAATTCAATTTAACTTCTTCAGCTATTTCACTCTAACAAGAGTTCACACTATTTGCAAAATGAACAGTTCGATTAAAAGTAATTCAAATTAATTTCTTGCTTTATATTTATACTCCATTTTTTTTGTATAATTTATCTCATTATATTAAGTTTTATTTATTTATAAACAAATATACAATGCATTATTTAAGTAACACGTACATTTAAAAATAATGTGAATGGAGACGGAAAATTTGATAACAAAATTAAAAAAAAAAAAAAAAAATCAATTTAAAATCAATTTAAAATATAAAATATTTAAATATTTTTTTTTATTGGAAAAGTATCCTTCGAAGTTATGAGTATAAATTTCTTTTATTGCTTTTGTTTCTTTTTATTTTACATGCAACTTTACAACATAATAGGATCGTGGCCAGGTCAAAAAAAAAAAAGGTTAATTTTAGGAAATCAACTCACTGGCACAGTTTTCTTGCATGGTGACTATAATAAATCTCTTTTTTTCTAATTATATGAAAAATTTGTTTATAAAAAAATGCAATTATTTATATTATTTAAAGTAGAGTGAGCGATTGCATTAATTATTATTTTATTTCCTTAAAATATTTTAACCTGCCCTGCTTTATTGACAAATGAAAACCAAAAAATTTCATCTCAAATAGCTTCATCGCAAAACAATCCCAAAGTTTGTTTTCCTGAGCCCTTAAACCATGCAACCTTATGGAACAGAAAACAGTGTTTTACTCAAACATCGTCTGAACTATGGTACCAATTAAAAAATACTTACGTATAATGTATGACGAAAATTCTTTAATGGATTTTCATATAAAATAAATTTTTTCGGAAAAAACGGCTTCAAAAAAAACAACTCATTTCTCATTTGAAAATGTATTAAGAAAAAAAAAGTAAAAAAGGGGGCGTGGCACCCAAAAAAATCGCGCCTCCGGCGGGGTTTTTGGCCCTTCAGGCCTCTATCTTGGGGGCATGTACCGTTTGGGACATCAAGATATCTGGTCACCCTATATTATTACAATGATATATATGCATACCACCGACCACCGTGATATAATTATATATATATATATATATATTATTACGTACATTGATAATTAAAATATCATCGTGAATAATGCAAATGAATATAATGCTTAAACATTATTAAATATACGTACAGTATTATATTAAAAAGTAAAATATTTTGACAGCTCTACAGCTTATATATATATATACCCCATTTATGATAGACGTCATGCATATAATGCATAATATATGTAGGATATGTACCAATGCACAGATAAAATGTATGCATGCATAATAATATAACGTGTGTAGGATAATAAATACATATTATGCATATGCTACAATGTTACAGTTCGAATATGATTATATTGATTATAATGTATGGGATAAAAACTCATATGATGAAAATTCCAATTATTAATTTTACCTTATCCATCCTGTGTTAAATTCTGTTGCTCCCTGTTGCGAGCCAGCGGGCGCGCGTTTGCCGGAGAGATTCCGAACGAGACAGAACCAACAGAAAATGTGCGCACACTGCTCCTGCACTGCTCAGTACAGCAAAAAGCAAAAATCCGCGAAAGTAAAAACTTGCAACAAGGCGGGACTTTGACTTAACAGCGCGATCGATCTCTAAACCAGGTAACAGGTACCGCGGTGCGACTCGTGCGAGGACTAATTAAACCCAGAAGCCGTGCGGCACCGTGGAGCCGTCAGCCGAATCAGGCATTCAGCAGCCAGCGGCCCAATAACCAATAACCATGCTACCGATGCTAGGGGATGCTACTGTCAGAATAGCGAATCAACGATTGAGGATCGATCATGTGATTAGCAACAACCAATGAGAGCTTTCACTATCAAAGTCACGTCGTGCAGTGTGCACGTGTGCAGTTGCAGTCAGATTAATTTCACTAATTATTTAAAATAAATAATTTAGTGTTGTAAAAACGCACGCGCACTTTACTTTAGCGCATTTTCTAGAAAATGCGTGCGCGCACATTAGAAAGTGGAAAGTGCGCGCATTTTCTTATTTGCGGGAAATTTTGAATTGCATATATATTATACGGGTCTTTCACCAAACGTCACAAAAACATGACGTCACGTGACTCAAGTGAATGTAGGCAAAAAGCACCTATTTAACATGGTAGTAGCACATGATACAACTATAAGGTAGTAGCATACCAAAAACTATTTATTTTCTGCGAAATGACAATCGTGGTACTTTTGACACTTATTTTATTTGATAGATTGAGATGTCAAGTAAATGGAAAAAAATACAATATTTGTCAATGATATCATGATATCTGTGAAAAATACAATAAATCATTAAATAAAATGTAAATCGACTCCAAATTTCACGTCAATAATGACCATTTTACGACACTTATGCACTGATATTGACCCTAAGATTCTTCAAAAAAATCAGCCAATCACCGACCATCGCTTTCCCCGCGGACTTTTGAATACGAGGGGGAAACGGTACGGCACAACAAAAAATAATGATAAAGAAACTGGTAAAATAAAAAAAATGTATATGTTCGAGTTATGTATATTTATTTCTTACGTATATATTATATGTCTATGAGAGGGAGCTGGAATATATCACTTGATTTATTCCTCCTAATTTAAGGGTAAGGTAACGCCACCAATGTTAAAAAAAATCCCTCTCACAAAAATTCTGAAAAAAATTTAAAATGTTCTCCTCTACACCCCCTATCAGTATAGCTAAAATATCAGGTATACAAATACGATCTAGTTTTTGAGTTATGAATTTTTAAAGTTGACCAATTTAACATGGGAGTTTCATTTCTCCATGTTAAAGTAGTCAACTTTAAAAATTTATAACTCAAAAACTAGATCGTATTTGTATACCTGATATTTTAGGTACTGATAGGGGGTATAGAGGAGAACATTTTAAATTTTTTTCAGAATTTTTGTGAGGGATTTTTTTTAACATTGGTGGCGTTACCTTACCCTTAACACATTTTTATTTTTTTTAACAAAATATAAATTATATTGTTAAAAAAAATAAAAATGTGTTAAATTAGGAGGAATAAATCAAGTGATATATTCCAGTTCCCTCCCATAGTACCTACTGCTTTTTGATGGGGGGAACTTGACCACCCAAAGCTAGCTCACCATGCAATTGTCACAGGTGCCTTTTCATCGGCTATTATCTCTGACTATTGCTGCTGGAACAATTTTTTTTATGCAGCCGTATCATACTGAGGCAATACCAACCATGGACTTTTAATACTGTGAAATGGTCATAGGGCCTTTATATAAGTTTCTTGTAATTTGACTTTGACCCACCCTTCCAGGTGAAACTGCATTCCACTTGATTTTTTTTTTTTTTTTACCGGATCGGCGTTATAGGGACCATTTTATCACACTTTCACCACTGCATGGGAATATGAATTGAATGAATAGGGTGCAGTGGAGGGCAATATGTGGATGGCCAAGGTAATAATACTGACGCTGGCTTACCTCGTAAGCAATCATGTTGTTATAATATGTGTATTTTTATTTATTTTATTTTATTTCACATTAAATATCAGCACTGATATCAGTTTGATACATTGTGACTACATAATATGTATAAACTAATATGCAAAATAAATAAATAAAACAAAATCGATTTTAGTCGCAATGAATATGTAAACACAAAATTCTTTTTATTTTGGTCCTTTAAATTAACATACAATTTTAGGAATATTTATCATCAGCAATTTCTCAGCATTATATTAATGACAATTAAATTGTATAGTAATTATTACTATTAAACAAAAATTATGAATCAGTCTACTAGTTCTTAGGAGCAGCTGTTCAAAAATATATATTACAATTTCATTTTTCTCAAGACAAAACATGAAATAATTGAGCAATGTATATTATATAAAGTGTGATATTATAGGATATGCTTTGAATATGAATTAAGGCCATTCATGAACATTATTTATGATAGAATCTAATATATGAATAGCAACCTAGACTAATTTGCTTCATACCTCTAGGTTTTATAGCCTCTTTAGTGAAATCTACAAGTATACTGTTATTACATTATATCGGATCTGTGATAATGTAACATATTTCAACAATCATATATAATGATGATCCCACACTGCCCTAAAACTTAGGGGGGGGGGGAATAATAATAATAATATATAAATTAATCTATGGAGAGAAACCTAGAAATTCATTAATACATACATACAGATTTTGATGGAATATTGAAATAAGAACCCCTCACCAGAGCATTTAAATACAATATATTTTACATTATATATTGTTTCTTTTAATTTCTGGAGGAAATATTCTCACAGTCGTAAACCTGGAAAATTACCTTTGCAAGGTGATAGCAATTATTATTGTGATGATGTATTGTTTGACAAATCATCCATGATAAATTGCCATCTGTTAGATTTTTTTTTTTAAATGCTAAAAGAGTGCACAAATAATAATAATAATTTTAATGATATTGATGCATACAAAATAACTATTTTACCTATAATCCCAATGATAATAAGTTCATTCTTCATGTTCACACAATAGCTTTAGCACCAGTCAAAAACTGCACAGTACAATTAAATTATTACAGTCTTTAATTTGAAGTGGTCGCCTCCGTTTCTTTTGCAGTTGTCTCCTTTCCATCATCAACCAGTGCCTTGTTCTTTGCAACCAGGGCATCCTGAAACAAACCAAACAAAATAAAAACCTTTTTTTTTTAACATGCAATATGATGAAAAAATGCCCTTCAAGAAAGTGAAGTACTAGCTACTAATAATAATTATTATTAGTAGTTTCATTAGCATAATGCAGTTTAAAGTTAATGTGTTATCTGTTCATATAACTTATCTACTCCAAAAAATAAAGAAATTATGAAAATGTAGTTGAACAGCTAGTCAAAGTTTTAAAAGAAGGGAAGGAGAATCATCTCTCAGGACTCATAACACAGTTAATTGTAGCTACATTAAATAGCAAAAATTAAAATGAGATGCCTTTAATTTTGTTCCTTCTCTTTCCTCAGACTCCCTTCGCCAAGTTTTGAAAAAAGTTATGTGAAAGATTGAAATGTGCCAATTTAGTCAATGTTTTACTAATTTAAGTGATATATCTTAATTTTATTTAAAGGGACATGGGACAATGCAATCATGAATGCATAACAAGTTTAAGTAAGATATGTTAATGCGAGTAATGAGTAAATTTCCGTTTTCGGACCATCCCCCAAATTTATAAAAATCAAATAAATATAGACAGCCGCAGGGCAATTGCAAAGGCAACTTCGCACTGAGCATGGCTGGGCGGAAGGAGGGGGGAGTGAATTTCATGGAAAAGAGGCAGCTATGTTGCTTTTTGTGATTGCTGACGTCAGCAATCCACACTTTAGTTACTCCCTGGGCGTTTACCCTGAGGCACTCGCCACCGTGCGGCATGTATTCATACTCAGTTAGTGGGTAACTTTTAAATAAAAAATATTTATTTTTATGGTCCCCTGTCCCTTTAAGGGTAAGATAATATTGCCAATGTTAAAAAAATTCCCATTAATAATAATATATGGAAATTATGAGACATATCTTAATTAAAATGTTCTCCTCTGCATCCCCTACGAGTAGCTAAAATATTAGGAATTGTATACAAATTCGATATATAGCAGGGCCGTCCCATGCGCACGGTGCATACGTTTAATTTTTTCTGCTCTATTATAGAGTTTTCCGTAAACTAATAGCCACGGCTTAGAAAAGCTGCGCAGAAATGAGTTTTAAATGTTAGTAGTCTACTGCGCATGGCTCTGCGAAGTGTGCATGATAAAAAAGCTTGAATCCAAATGAAGCTGCGCAAACGCTAGGTGACTAATCTGCGCACAGCCAATAGCAACTTTGTATGCTTTATGAACAAAGATACGAACTTCTACCCCAGATTGCTTGCGAATTGCAGTGTTTAAAAATTCTTTTAATACGGTACTGCAACCGGTTTGGCTTGTAGTATTGCAAATAAATAGCAAATTTGAGATGAGATAAAAAGCAACGTTCTCGCTAATGTTGAACAAAAATTCTGCTCCGGTAGGGGCCCCTCGTGCAGCAAAACAGCTGTTTTGAGCTCACTACGTGACGTCACCTTGGGTGTTTTTGGCCAAAATGCGCAGATCAGTCCAAATTCGTAGGGCTGATGGACCTATCTATTATAGTTGTATCATGGATATATAGTAGTTTTTGAGTTATTGATTTTTTGAAGTTATATAATTTAACTTGGAAGTTTCGTTTCTTCATGTTATAGTAGTCAACTTTATAAATTCATAACTCGAAAACAAAATTGAATTTGTACACCTGATACATTTCTACTACATTTGTACTACTGATAGGGGAAGGGGATGTAGAGGAGAATATTGTAAGATACATTTTATAATTTCCATGCGAGAAATTTTTTAACATTGGGCATACTATCTTACCTTTAACAAAAATTTTGTCATTCAAATTGCTATTATTTAAAGTGAAACTATTTTTGTAAGAAGAAATCAATAATCAATATCTATACTGTTATTATCAATTACTTTTAAGTAATCTTAATTAGTCATCTTTATTTTGATTTGATCCTTGCTGTAAAAACTACAATGCCTAGATATATGATCAAATATGAAGCTTGAGTTTGAATATTTTTTAAAAACTGTTGTGGTTGAAGCTCGTGCTATAAAATTAAAAAGCCAGGTTGTGTTGCTTAATCTGACTTACAGCCCAGAATAATGAGTGAAAAAACGTGAAAACGTTGCCAAGTTTATATCTGACCCCTAGTAGAAGATTTATTTAATCAGAAGAAACCGGAAAGCGAAACGTAAGGGGGACTTTTAATCAGAAGAAACCGGAAAGCGAAAATCAGGAGGGAGACTTAAAGTAGAGTGAGCGAGTTCATTTTTTTTAATATTTTATTTTTTAAAAATAGTTTAAACTGCCCTCTATTGAGAAATGAAAACCAAAAAATTCCATCTCAAATAGTTTCACCACAAAAAATTCCCAAAGTTGGTGTTTTGGAGGCCTTTAACATGCAGCCTTATGGAACATAAAACCGCATTTTACTCCAACTTTTTCTGAACTATGGTACCATTTAAAAAATACTTACGTAATCTATGATAAAGCTGTTTCAAACATTTTTTTTTTTTTAATATTTCTTACTGTATTTATGTCTATATTTCTTACTGTATTTATGTCTATAGATAATGTTAAAAGTTTAAGACAATATATATCTTTAAGCATTAAGATTTCATGTTTTATATTTCAATAATATTAAAATTGTACAAGTCAGACTAAAAATTCAACTAAAACAAAAAGAAGAAATGTATTATTTGCTTAGACCAAACTGGTACAGTTGGTTACCCTGATGGTTCACCTAGTCCTGAAGACTGATGACCTATGAGCGATTGCTACTTATCACCCATTATGGACAGCATGCGCCCTTATAAGTGATAAAAGGAACGACATGGACTTGATCCTATTATTGGGTACTATGCCACGTACCACGAGCTGCACCGCGTACGCATTGAACTCCTGAAGCGAAGTCTGCACCTTAATGGCCTGATCCTTCATGCTGTGCTGCACAGACTCGGATACGTCTCGGAGACTTGATGTCTGTAAACAAACACAAACCAATTGCTTTAGTCAAGAGTTTGTAATATTCCAATCACTGCCTACCTTGCCATTATGTGTCTGCAGACATGACTGCATGGTATTGGCAGTGTAAATGTATAATTTTATATATTCTCACAAAACATATTTAACATCTTTTATAATTACTTTATGAAATATTATGGCAGGCAAAAAATTTAATGTGTATAATTCCTCAGTATCGTTTTTCAAAGAAGTGAGGTTCAAATCTAAAGACAATAGAATAAAATTAAGTACTAAAGAAACTGCAGTTTACACATCTTGTGATGAGGGAATATACTAGCATGGCTATACTTCATAAATAACATCTTGGCCAACGGCATTTGAGACATATAGAAGCAAAAAAGCAGAAAATTGCCATAAAGCTTACATTTAGAGACTAGAAGACTTATAGCTATCATTACAAATATCTGGTTTGTGTTTGATAGTCTCATACAGTATATGCACCATCACAAATGAGTGAGCAAAGCATTTTTTGTACAAGAAAAGTGTGAAAAAGAGAGAAAAAGAGAAGAAAAACGTTTGGTTTCCAAGTTAATTTAGAAATTAAACATAGAAAGAAATCATAGACCTAAAAAGATAATTAATTGAGGCTCCAATTTCATCTAGAAATGTTTAAAAACTTTATTGTTCGTCCAAAACATATCATCTAGCTGAAAAATTATATAGAAAGGGTGAAAAAATAAATCATTATTGTCACAGCATGCTTTTGGTTTATCCAGTGCCAGCCATTGTAGTATGTGGACTCCTTCATTTTAACATTTATTAAGCTAGTAATTCAGCTTTAAAAAAAGTAACAGCTTAAAACAAAAAAAAATAAGGAGTTTTTTAGAGATATTGAAGGACTGAATATTAACAATGAAAAATATATATACCGAGCTCTTGCAAGATGATGTTGATATTAAAACCATCATGACCACTACAGTCTAGACAGGACTTGCATAAAAGAGTATAAGGAGGGTTTCCTAGTTCGCAACACCTAGACAGAGTCAGTGTAAAAGGATGTGAAAAGAGAAAAGAAGAGCAGAAGCTTATGTTAATGTACCTCACACACCATGAGGTTCTCGTAAAGAGAAGAGGCATACGTGGCTGCCTGTTCCATCTGTTGAGTCAGTGGTGCAGGCATCAGATGCACCAGCTTGCTCGGCACCTGGGCACAGAACACCGCTACTGTGCGGGCTAGGCGACGTGCCACTGCCAAACTACGTTGCTCCTCAGTGTGGCACCCCTCGCCCTCTCGCTCCTCCGCACTCAGCTCAGCCCACATGGCATTCACCTTGGCAGAAAGTGCACTCGTGTCTACATGCATCTTGCTGGGGAGCTGTAGCAGCAAAGGACACAGACGAGTTAAAGTAATACAACTTGTCACATTTCAAGGGGAGATACTTAACACTATGTAATAATTATAAGACAAAGTAAGTTTAATTTTGGTACATGAAGCTACATCCCTATAAATAAAGTTGTTTGTCTGATATTACAGTGACATTAGGTATATACTTGTACTATATTATCTTCTGCAAAATGAAAAGACTATGTATTTATTATTATCGATTAATCTCAGTTACTTTGGAGTCATAGAATATTTCTGTAAGAAGGAATCAAATGAAATGAATTTTAAAATTCGAAAATGTTCTAAAACTTGCTCAAGGTTCAAGTAAATTCAAGGGGAGGGAGGGCGTTTTTCTCACAACAGTTCCATTTCTGGTTCCGTCCATAAGGCTTCATGTTAAACTTTTACCTTAACTTAAACTGGTCAGACGGATAAACTTCAAAAATTTGTATTCCACCTATTGATGGCGAGTTCAAAGTCCTCTGAAAGTCTTGTTGAATTCAAGGGGGTCAACTCCGAGATCTCAATCAACTGAGATTAATTCTTAATCTTAATGAAAAATGTTACATAAAAGAACTCAACCAACAACTTTAGGCTACTTGTGTCAAATGCTTTGTGTCCTATGGGATATGACTTACAAGTTCCAGGACACTGCTGAGGGAAGTGATGGACTCCTCACTCTGCTTCTTCAGTCCTTGCACGTGTGCTACCGTGGCTTGGTAGACACGGCTGCTCATCTTGCCTGAGATCCTGCCTACAGTGTGCAGTGTGGCCGATACCTTATCATTGTCATCCACTTCTGGGGTAGGTGCTGCAGCAGCACTCACCTCCATACCTAGTAAGTACCACACGAGCACAAATTAATTTATAAGCCATTACCAAATCTATTTTTTGTGGCAAAAAACACCTTGCTCTACAAATTTAATGTTCAGAATACACCCATCTTTTCAGGCACGGATCAAGGGGGGGGGGGGGGGTAGGAAAGAGGGGCAGGGGAATTATTTTTATGAGGCCAATGTTAAAAAATATTTTGGAGTGAGTGGCGGAAATGATTATATTGTCATGTCAAATCTGAAATTTTGCCCTCCCCCCCCTCCCCCCCAAATCCGCGCCTGCAATTTTTTAATCACAAATGGGGGGATTTTTTTAGTCGTTCAGAAACGACAGGGGGGGGGGGAATAAATAAAAATTAAGCTTAATTTTTTTTATGATTTTTAGTAGTCTGATGGACACTTTTTCGTCAATGTCCTTACCTGCAATTGCTCCTGCATCCTTAGCTGGTAGATAGTAATCAATGTACTTATCGGCCAAGTTGGCTGTCATGTCAAAACCACTAAGGGCAATGGTGCCCCACTTGGTTGCTAGCATGTCATTGGCCTTGTTCCAACCATAGTTTCCCACAGCAGTCATACAGTCTAGGGTTGGTTGCAGCGTTGAGCTCACATAACCCTTTGCCTGGGCCATGATCTGTAACAGCACAAGTAAACATTTCTAGAATCATCCACACTTCACAACAATATACACAAGACCTAGTTCGAGGTGCCAAACAAAAGAATTTACATTTTTATATAGAGAATTGACATTTTAGTGATCAAGGTTGTTTGCTTTCAAAGTTTAAGAAAAATAGTTCTTATCAGAAAGTGAAATACTGTCTTGTTTTATTATTATAAGGAAAAGGAAACCATTGCAGTTGGATATATTAATTTAAGGAAAGAGATAGGAATAAACCAACAAGCCTTACCACGATGAGATGTCCGCAGAAGGTGAATCTTGTTGGCACAGATGACACAAATATTTACAAATACATTATTGAGACGTTTCGACCAACATTTAATGATGGGGTCTTTATCAATCACAGAAGAAGAATGAGTAATGAGTGGTTTGCTTGTTGGTTGCAGGTGGTAGGTGAAGGTGAATAGTGGGGGGAAGGGGGGAAGTTAGTGTTGGGGGAGTGGCAGAGAGAGTGAGAGGCAGAAAAAAGGGGGGAAGGGGAGGAGGGAAAAAGAAAAAGGGTGAAGAGAAGGAAAAGAAAGGGAGGGGGAGGAAGGGAGGGAAATTATGAAAAAAAATTTGAAAAATTTTAATCTTAAAAATTGTAAAACTTATTAAAATTGTTATCTTATATGGAGTCCAGGTGCATTTTTATTTATTACTTTTTATTTATTACAATGTTAGCTTACTACAGCATATTCTGCTATTGGTGTAAGCATTGATTGCCTGTCTGGATTGGAGGACTCTGTGGTGTGCCAGTCCCTACTGACGTAGGATGGAAAGATTGCATGGTTCTGGTATTGACCGGATGACTCAGACAGTATAGAATTTGTTGAGGTCAACAATGTTGTGTGTGGCAGCATGTTCAGCAACCGGTTTTGTGAGTGGGTTATTTGGGTCCATATATGTTTTACATCAGATCTGTGTCCGTTCATTCGTGTGCGGACTTGTTGTTTGGCGAGACCAACGTAAAAAGCTTTGCATTTTTGTTGTCGAGTGTGGTTGTGTTTCTGCATACATTCTAGTTGGTAGATGCAGGGGCGATCGGTCCAGAGAAGCGAAGCATGCGCTGCATGACCAACATGGATGTGATTTTTTTTAAACAATTAATATTCGTATTATAACTCCATTTCAATTATTTTAGCTGCCCCAAAGCATATATTTTTTATTTGTACGATTTTATTTTTGAAATCCTGCGGCTCTTTATCTTCGGATTTGTTCGTATTATTACGAGTCTCTATAAACAGCGATCCGAATGCCCGCTTATACTACGCTCCATCTGACCAATGGCAAGGAAGCAAATGCGGTGGTGCGGGTGGTGGGCTGTGATAAAATTATATGCAGTGTAATGCGACGCCTTCATAGCTTCTCCCAATCATATTGCAGCATTGCAGCGCGGGAAATTTTTGTCACGTGTAGCGCATGTAGGACATGAAAGACTTTGGTAAAACCATTCTGTAAGAAATTAAATCAAAATAATTTAATAAATAAGTACAACATTTTTTATATTTTGTCGCCCGGCAAATATCGATTTCGAAATCATCACATTTGTAATAAATTGTCAAATCTTAATTTCTGACTTATAAAATATTAAATATCCTTTGTAAGCTAGCGCCTTGTTGTGTTGAAAAGATGAACTATCTGGTAAAATTTGCACGCTAGCTAGTAAGGTAGTGCAGGAAGTTCCCCCAGCAGGAAGAAAACGGGGAAAAAAAAGTAATAAAAAATATGTATGCATTTAAAAAATATGAAATTTGTTACTTATATTTTTTTAGGAAGAGGCAAAAAAAAAATTAAACAAACAAATATCTTCGATGATAGGTTTTCATGTTTTCAAAAAATATTAATTAAAGTTTTCATTGATTTAATAAAATAATATTGGATTGATAATTTAAGGAATTCTATAAAACGTGTACTTTTTGAAACATGTTTTTTGATTGATGTTTTTATACTTTAAAATTTGTCTGCCACGTCCATAGTTATACCATGCGTACCATGTGCCACGCCCCCTTTTCGAAAAAAATCGCACCTGCGGCGGGCTGGCCAGGGGGCACAGCCCCCCGGACCCCCCTTTGGCTGGTTACTCTCGATCGTCGTTTTCGATGCGCATGACTATGTAGAAAGATCACCGATCGCCACTGGGTAGATGGTATTTACTGTTTGGCACGTGTTATGTCGAAATATAGGATATATAATGTTTGTTGTTGGGCTAGTGAAACATTTTGAGGGAGCATGCATTGCACAGATGGCACATTCTTCATTCTTCTTCTGTGATTGATAAAGACCACATCATTAAATGTTGGTCGAAACGTCTTAATAATGTATTTGTAAATATTTGTGTCATCTGTGCCAACAAGATTCACCTTCTGCGGACATCTCATCATGGTAAGGCTTGTTGGTTTATTCCTATCTTTTTCCTCAAATTAATATACCTGTCTTATTTTGCATTTGGTGGTCTCATATATGTTCTAGAATGTTTTTTTTTTTCATGATACAAGACGTTGAATTCAACAGATATTCACAAGTTGCATCCTATAAAGGCAGTTGTTGATGAACAAGATTCTCCTCCTTCAGCAAGATAAAAAAAAAAGTGAGAGGAGGAAAAAAAAAAAAAAAAAACTCGCTATCAGACTGAATCTTCCTACCTAGCTGAGAACATAACTCTTAATGGTACAGTTTATTTTAAAATATATACTGTATAGAATGTTTAGTATTTTAGTATTAAAAGGACAAAATAAAGAATATCCTCAACCTCACATTCTCTTCTACTGCAAGATCTGACCTTGAGGAGTGAAGTTAAGAATAAAAATTCTACCTGGTATTCTGACATTTATTTGTAAGCACCAGACTAACATATCATGCTGCCACTTGTTCTAACTTGCGATACTGAACATTTCTATACATATTTCATCTTGATCAGTGGCCAATTGACTGTTCATTTAATTACTGATGTGATTTAAAATACATGTACAGTACATCTATACAAATATATAATATTCTCCATGAATAAACTCTGCATAGGAGTAGCATGTAGTGTTGAAATACTTCAAAGCTTATTACATAAAATGGAATTGTATACATATGGGCAAGAAAAACTATTTGATTCCATGATGTAAAAAAATATGCTTACCTGCTGTGGCTCATCTTTAACCAAGGGTACTTTGTCCTCAAGGGTGGCGAGGCCTCGACACAAAGTCTGGTCAACCATGTGGATGGGCTGCTCAAGTCGTTTTGCTACGGGAGACGCCCCCTCTACTACTTTGTTCATTGTTGCCTCTGCAGTAGACAGCGTCCAGTTGGCAACGCTGCTCGAGTTCTGCAACATTGCAAAATGGGTCAAAAACAAAAAGCAATGGAAAACTTCAATATATATTTTTTTTTGCCAAAAAATAAAAGAATAATAATAATAAAAATTATAATAAAATTAACGTGGCAAATGTGGCTATGCCACGGTGGCTCGCGAAAGGTTTGAGAGTAATGTTTCTCTTTTTTTTTTTTTCCAAGTTCAATAACCATTTTTATATAATTGTTGGAAGTTCGGTGGCCCGCCTTCCTTCCATGTTTAGGCTCTATTGTCTCTCTCATGTACGTTTAACCCCCATCTCTTTTTATTAAGGATCCCAATAAGAGTTAGTACTTGTACAGTATATAATATATATTCAAATACTGAATATGTGCAGTATAGAGCCTAAAATTCCCCAATTCCTCCGCTGCACTTTATTAATTTTAACATTGGCCTCATAAGAGCCCATGATTGTTTTCCCCATAATTTTAAAGTATACTTTCACATGGATAATCAAAAATTGCAACGAAGCTCGGTAGAAAAATTAAGTCAATCAAGAGCTTGAGATTTCTCTGCGGCCGGCAACTTGCGGCATTTCTATATGGAGCTAGCAATTTTAGAGTATGTGAAAATATGCACCGGCTAAAAGTTTGACAAAGGCATGCATATTAGAATCAATTTAATTAATGATCAAGACAGGCGCGGATCCAGAAAAAAATTGCAGCCCTCCCATGCAGCTCCCCCCCCCCCCCCTGGATCAAGATATGAGATATCGAGCAAAAAACTTTTTGTACATTCAAATTTATCAAGAGTAATGTATAAAATTATTTTACTGTCTTGCTGATATGTATATAATTATATTTTAAATACACCAGTACAGCTATATATATATAGTATATAATATATGCATATATTAATTTTGTTCATATTTTATATACAAAATATATAGCCATGCATTTATAGGCACATACCAAATAGATATTAAGAAAAAATATACTGACCTTCACTTTGTCATAAATCTCAGAAGTTTGGTTAACAACCATTTCAACGACAGGCAGTTTTGTCAACTTGTCCACGCACTCAAGATGAGGCATCGAACTGACAGTAACTTCATTGGATTCTGCCTTCATTTTTCTATACATCTGGAAAGATATATTAACAATTAATATGAATCCAGACATGCTTGCTACAAATGTTCTTCAGGAAATAAAATAAATAAATGAATTTACGCAAGACGAGAACCAAATGATTTTTATACTTGTCTTATTTTTATACTAATGAGAACAGAACTGCATGGAAAAGAGAAAATGCTACCTTGCAGATTTTATATATGAAAAACTCCTGCTTCCTAGCTTATAATACGTAAAAGAAGCCAGACAAAAACCTCCGATGCAAGTTTAGAACAGAATGAGTCAATGACGATAGCCTGCATGCATGAACCAACCATGTCAATACTGCGTACACATAGGCATATATACATTAAATTCATACATACTGTATGTATGATGTACAGTTCGTTCTATAGCCATGCAAACATTAAGAAACTCCTTAAAAGTTTAGGTTAATTAATTGTATAAAATACTCACCCAATGCAATAAATCAGTAATGAGCTAATGACCAACGCTCTGTCCGCTCGAAATGATATGCAAGAAGGCCTAGGCGAAGAGTTTTATGTCACGTTTATCAAAATGATAACAGGACTGATCCGGTCTAGCTATATGAAACCACTGCCTGAGTTAACGTCAGTCGACCTTTGAAACTTTCAGATGAATCACATGTTCAGTGATCATGTGATCCTTCTAGACCAATGATAATCGAGAATGATCCAGCATGTAGTCGGAACTAAAGGTGCATTCAGATGGCGGTTTTTATCACGCGGCGCGACGCGAATTAATGCGCACTTGCTATAACATCCATTGGCGGCCATATTGGGCGATTAAATGAAAAAGAGCATCGTAATTAACGCGATTACTGGCGAATTCGCCGCCGCATACGATTTCCCAGCTTTTACGTCAAATCGCGCCGCGTCGTCGTTGCCGCCCATGAAAATCCACCTTTAACGCGGGATTTTTTTACAGGTTCATAAAGCTAGGTGTATGAAAATGATTTTTTTTTTTTTTTTTTTTGGCAGCTTATATAATATGCAATCAGAGAATAAGCACCTGCAACAAAAAAGATTAACTGGTTATGTTAAAAAAAATCCCGCGTTTGTTCCGACTACATGCTGGACGATATATTATAATATATGCTGGATCATTCTCGATTATCATTGCATGGTTTTTACTATAGCTATAAGCGTATATAATATACCTGTGCAATATATTAATAAATTATTATCTTCAAATTAATTTAAAACTGCAATGTTTAACAGTTCATGTATTTCATCAAGTGATGAAATAGTATATTACGTATATAATTATATGTATTTCGGCCTCCGTATACGCATATATATATATATGAGATGACGCGATATTATTTATAAATGATAAGAAGCAACTATAGAATACGAGAATATAGGGAAACTGCTCAGTCATGGTGAGCAATGCATGGGTTCGAAAGGCGACGAAGTATTAAATTATATTATAATATATATATATATATATATATTATACAGTACTATGATTATTATTTATTTATTTATTTATTTATTTATTTATTTATTTATTTCACCCAAAGTACAAATACAAAATATATATATTAATATATTATATATATATATACAGTATATATATATATATATATATATATTAATACTATGTGGGTAGGGATAAGGACGATAAAATAAGGTAGGGAACTCATGGTCATGGCCACGATCTGTTACGCGTCCCAGCATTCGCTGAGGTGAGACTGCACCGTGGAAACCCTCAGTCAGGACGGACACCTCTACTTTTTCTCATGCATTTTATATATAGATTATATATAGACTACAAGGTTTGGGTTCACACCTAAATGAACTACTAATTAAAGCTCGAATATATATATATATATATAATATATGTAGAAATAAAAGATATAAAAAATATAAAGATATATAATATATAAAAAAAAATCAATCTTAAAGATTTTTAAAGGAAGCTATATATAAAAAAAATTATATAGTTACATAATAATAATATATGTATAGTATAGTTAGGTTCTTCGGTACAGCTATACTATAACAGTGCATCCATGGATCGTTCGATCCTTTCTTGGTAATGCGTATAGGACAAAAAATACCTTTAGTCCTTATAAGTTTAGTAATAATATATGTTACTGCTGAAATTATTAAAAATTAAATACTGATGTCTGATGTGTGTTATAATTATATATGACGAGTTCCTGATAAATCCTGGCGATCATACGGCTTTTAAAAAGTCGAGACATAATAATATATTATATTAGTAAAGCAATTATTAAGGTATATTATTATAAAAAATATATAAGTATAATATAGATCATAGATCCTTTTGTGTTTAAATTCATTATAATTAAATTATTCTTATTATAAATTAACAAGCGATGTTCAAATTAATAGAATGAACTGATTGAAAGATTGCCGGTACCAACCCCCTCTTTGTGGATCTTTGATACCTAATTAAAATTAATGTATATTTCTAAGCAAATTTTTGTTATCACGTCATTCAGAAGTAATTTCTCTCTTGAATTTTTTTACTTGTGAAATACTTATGCTTGCAGATTAATTATAGTAAATATAATATTATATGTAGTATATTATAGTCACTACTATAGGAGTTCTTTAATTAACTCAACGGATATAATAATATACTCCCGTTATAAAGGTGCCAGAATATTCATAGTACAGGATTCTAAGAGTTTGACCCCGGAAAAATTAGATCACGCAATTTTTCTTTTGATTACGGTGTATCATGATATTTGGAGGTTATATTCAAAATTCCTCCTCTGGAAAAGTTGTGCATCAGCCGATATCTTGGAAAAGGTGCTTACACACTTAAAAAGTCAAAACTCCGAGTACGCTCTGTCGAGTGCTAAAATTTTAACGCCGATCAAAAGCCAGTAAGGTACTAGCCGTACTACGTATATACGTTGTACAAAAAATCAACAACACAGCTAGATTTTATAAACAATTGAGTCTATTGCAATTTAGCTAACAACAATCTTCTTCGGAAAAACTCGCTGTATCATGGAAAATTACACGTTGCTCGGAAAAAGTTTCTCACAAAATTTGAAGATTATGAAATTACAAAAAATTTGGTGCTTTTATATTGTTAATGTCGTACTTAAATCGGAAGTTATGGCAGGCAGAGGGAGCAAGTAAGAGGTGCTCGCTGACGTCAATAAACCTCATTCTCAGTCAAGAAAAACCATCAACTGTCGGATTATAAAAGGAAATTTTGTCCAAAATTTTGTTCTCAAGAGCGTATATCATACCCAAATTATTCAAAAGGCATAAGCGAGACAACATCATCATAAGAACAATTGACGTATTTAATGAATTATAATTTAGTATTTTTCATGTAAAATTATACAATTATTCTCATAGAATTAAAACGCGATTCATGCATATTAATTTATTTTATTGCATGGTCCTTATTAATTTATTGATGACATCTCATTGCAAAGTCTTTACAAATAAACTTGCAACAATTTTACTGCCGCGCGAGTAAAGACTCCACAGCTTTTACTTGTTACAATGGTGTAGTATGGGTTGCATACATCAAGGAACCATCAAAACTTCTATGCTCGCGCTTTCAGAATTTTTGTGAGTTTGCTAAGGTTTACATGTTAATCGAATAGGACTACAAAATCAGCTGATTCGCGTTACCTTCCCCTTAAATGTACAGTCAAATTTACATTATATATTTCCTCCGGAAGTATCCGGAATTAAGTGTAAGGTTTCTTTCTGATCTTCCTATTCGTAGTCCAGAGATATATTTTCACATATATTTCAGTAGTTATACGTCTAACCACTCTGTAAATTTTAAAAACTGAATTACAAACAGAAGAGCTGTAAACTTCACACTTGCGGCTACTTCCGAAAGTAAAAAATGACAAGCTTCAACTTAAAAATGCCGCAGCGCCGCATTCTGACATATATCGCTCCGTAAGGTTTATTAGGAGAAAAATATATTTATTTTTTCATTAAAACTTTATGCTGCACAAAATCTCGAATATTTTTTATGTCGTGTAAAGTGATCTTTCCCGTGGCTCATACGAATTATTAATCTTGCCCTTCATAAGAACCGTCGGAAAAAATTAAAAACCAGGTACTGCTGGGTTAAAGGATAGGAAGCTTGATAGAACATGTCATCGCGCGCAGTTGGCGCGCTAGATTTTCATTGGCTGAGAGAATTGTGTCGTCAATGTTGAAGGTTCTCATTGACTGTACTGTACGTAGCCAATGCTCCATCCGGTGCAGTTGCATTTCAAATGACTTTGTTGCTACAATTTAAAGTTTTGGACATCAATATTTGCTATACTTCATTTTATCAGTTATATTAATTAACAAATTGCCATATATTCGTCCCTTTATTGTATACTTATTATATTAAATTGTAAATAAAATACAATAAAATAAATTTATCTATATACTCTTCGGCAGATTTTTAGTAAGCAATAAATTTTCTATAAGTTTAGGATAGGATAAAAAATTAGCAAATACTTCTAAATTGTATCCCACAAATATTTATTTCGAAAAATGCATCTTATACTAAAAAATAAAATTTTGAAATATAACAGGTATTTTTTTCCAATTTTATCAAATATATATTTTATTATTATTTTTATTTATTTTTTAGAATTTGTAGAATTTTTAAACTTTGAAACCAATTACAAGTATTATTTTTGCTTCCTTCAAAAATACACATCACACTTACAAATACAATACAGATAAATATCAGAAAACGAAACATTACAGTATAAGAAAATAATTTTTGTTAATTTATATTATTAATAATTTCTAAATCATGGGAGCCAAAACGTCTTGTGCTGAGTTTTCAATTTCTGCGCACGCTTCGGCATAGTCTGATTCTGATGACTGCAGATGGTCGTCGGGCGGCTCCAATACCTCCAAGCTGCGAGAGGACTGCAGCTTTTGTAACACCGCAGCACGCATCTGAAGCACAAGCAATTACCATTACCATTTTTTTTTAAATTACTTTCCTGTATGTCTAATCCGTCCACTCAAGAGTAGAACCTATAGACAGGGACGGAGGGCGAACAGGAAAGGCCGGAGCCCATACACTCTAAAGTGCCTGACAATCCTTACGATGAGAGGGGTGAGCTATGTGACAGGATGACGAGGTTACTAGGATAGGAAAGGAGGTTAGTTGCTGTGGTTTTTATCTATATACAAGTCTCTTTATTATCACAAATGTACCCTAGCTCAAATGACCTTGTTTGTTCCGATTATGCTATATCGTTTTTTATGTGTATATTATTATAACATGCGGAATGAGGCTTTTAAAATACTTGTGTTTATGACAGAGAATTCATAAGGAATTAGGGCACAATTTGTGTATAAAAATGAAACCTAAAATCAAGCTCTTGTTAATAATGTGGGTGATGATATTCTTTGTGAATGCCCTCTCCGATAAAAAATTTAAAACAAAAAATCAAAACAGATCGTTTTGACCTCGTATTTTCATAGTCTAATGAACTTAAAAAAAAAAATGCAAATTTTTACTGCTATTTTTCAATTTACAAATGCTTTACTGCATATTCTTCAAAATAAGTTAACTACTTGCAACTAATCCGGTCTTATAAGAACTAAACGTAATATATAAAATATAGGTCAATTACGTATCAACGTATACAAATTATAATAAAAATTACACCATTCTCTCTCAAGAAGTACGTAAGTCTCTTTTGTCAGCATTAATACTGTGGTCAACTATATGTTACACTTTATTTTACAAATTTTCTTGTATAATGTAAAACAAATAAAAGGAACTTGACTACAGTGTAAACGCATTATTTTATTTATATGTTATATGTATTAATAATTATTAATGAGTAACAGTTATAATTTATAATAATATATCGATGGTGAAAGCAGATTTCTAATTTATAGTAAAATATAATTTATGTTTCCAGCTCTGATAACTCAAAAGTTAGTACAATACTGTATTTAAAAAAATCAATGAAACATTCAACTTTGTCGCTGTAAAAACATTAAAAAAAAAAACGCAAATCCAAGATAATCAAGATTCTGGATTAGAGGCTATTTTTGATAATTTTTGTGTACAAAGTTGCTTTTTTTATTGCTTTTGAAACTGACTTAAGAGTTGGTAGGAGCTGCATAGATGATACATAAATTTTTAATTATATAATTTAATATATTACGGATCCTTATATTATACGATATATTATAATATTATATATATAAATATATTTTATTAAAGTTCTGTATAAAGTATTCACTCTCCTACCACGCGCGTTAGTTTTTGAAAATTTCCCTCACCAATAGATGACAATAAAGAGTCTCGATATAATTATAAAAAACACCTTAATGTGTGTGACTTTAATTCATCACCCCTCGATTATGGTTGCTGCAAGATAGCACGTAGATTTTGACCTTGAGGTATACGCAGATATGTCACGGGTATAATACATGTACAATTGTATATGTAATACAAAATAGCACTAGCTATACATGCAGTCACTGATAGCAGTGATAACACTGATAGGTTTGTTAGTAAGATAATATCTGCGTACCACTGGATTTAATTGTGTAAATGTGTGTGCTATGTACACTTTTTATGTAGTTGAACACGGATAGTTATTTAGATCTCTTATATATATATATATTTATTACAGATTCGGCATGGTATTATAATACATATCATGACAAAGCTTTCGTTACCCCTGATTGATTCATATATGTCTATAGACGCTGTAAATCCAGTATGGTATAGGGGTTAATTAATGATTTAAAATTTAAGGCGAGACAACGTGAAGCGATTGCTAAATCAATTACCGCGAATAATTGAAGTTCACTACGCCTGCATCCACACCGGTGCAAGTCTTTTTAGTCTTTTTGCATTGCAACACGATCAAGGGTCTTTTGCGTCGCGGTCGATAGGTCTTTTGCGTGGGGTTTAACATAAACATATCAGTCAGGACAGAGGTTTTAAATGCATTTATGTTAAACCCCAATTGCAGCCTCAAAACCGGACAGTGTAATCGTCCTGTTTACACCCTGCTGTCCAGGGGCGCAAAATACCTCTTTACCGGCCTTTTTCAAGTGTGAAGACATTTTGAATGCGGCGCACACAGTGAGCGTGACACCGTCCAAAAATGGTGTCAAGATAACGAAAGCTTTGCCTGATGCTGTATTATACGTACATGTAGTAATTATGAAATTGAATTGTAATTATTGGGCGCAATTCACGAAGGAAGATATCCAGCTAGCTCTCTAAAAAGTATTGATTACCACGGTTAGCATCAGCCTAATTTAAAGAAAATAACCGCATTTATAGTGAGAAACCTGACTTCTTGGACAACTCTTTCGTAAATCACGCGTATGAAGTATAATATTATTAATTGATTAGGCAAAAATTCTGAGTCATGTGGAGACAATGTTAGTGAAGAAAGTGAAATATTAGAATTTGAATGAATGAAGAAAGGATTGCACTACTCATGAAAACTATTATAATTAAGTTAGTAAGAGTTTAATTACTAAGTTATATATCATTCTCACCTCTAAGAGGCTAGAAAGTGAACTAGCGACGTATATGGCAGACGAACTAAGATGATCTCGGAGACTACTCTGGTTGTGGTTCAAGGGAGAAGAATCAGATGGGGAGGGATATCCAAAAATGTTGCGAATGCTCGCTCGTACCATTGGCGAAAAAAATTCTTCAGTGCTTGCGAGATCGGACAGCTGAAATTGGGCATTCTCCGCCGTTCTCATGGTTTCCGTTTCCAACTGTACCGGCGTGGGGGGCGGGGGAGGGGGGCATGGGGGAGGTGTCAAAGTCTCCACGACCGTTCGTAGCATGTTGTTGTTGTTGCTGCTGCTGCTGCTGCAGAGCAAGTCTCTTGATCTCTGCGGTGTATATTGGGTGACGGTGATCTGAGGAACGAGGGGCTCCTCCGTGCCCTCCCCCGTGGACTCCTCCTGCTCTGGAGCGCTCCATATCATGTTCTGGACCCACACCATTATGGCCATTAGTGTAGACACCGGGTGAAGCAGCTGGAACAATACAGTGAAACATCATTGTAACAACTTATCACATATCGTTTTGGACTTGGTTTATTTATAATAACTATAATATTAATAAATACAACCAATTTTTAGATGGAAATTTTTCTAAAAAAAAAAATTAAATTCTTTATTGGTCATATTCTTAAAACATACAGACTCAATCATTTATATATATATATATATATATATATATATATATATATATATATATATATATATATATATATATATATATATATATATATATATATATATATATATATATATATATATATATGATGCTCTGCAAGAAATGGTAAAATGGTAATTGTAAAATTTACTAAATTTAATTAAATAGTTCCAGAAACTTAAATGTGATAAAATTGTCAGATTTTATTTTATAATATATATATATAATATTTTATATTATAATTTTTATTAGTTTCTAAATTTGGCATTTGAAGTTCTCGTTTGTTTTCTGTAAATTAAATTTCAATTGTGATTACTGATTATAAATACAGTTAAATTAATGAAAATTTAAATCACGCAGACTTTTTAATTTAATTTAATTTAATTTAATTTAATTTAATTTAATTTAATTTAATTTAATTTAATTTAATTTAATTTAATTTAATTTAATTTAATTTAATTTAATTTAATTATTTTAACATTGTCTTCATTGAAAGATATAATTTTATTGATTTTATATACAACCTGAAAGTTTCACTTGTATATGGCAACTCACTTTTTTAGACGTTATATGTAAATGTAATTAAATGTAATATAATGTTCTTATAATTCTAACTCCCATCCTCTGAAGTTGCAAATATTTATATGTAATCTTTTGTAATTAAATATCAAATCAAATCTTTTGTAACCAAATATGTAATATTTTTGAGTTGCAACAAAAAATTACAATTAACAAATCAGAGTTTCAACGGTCTCTGGCTTTTCATTATAATAATTATACCATTATTCCATATAATTAACACTTTGTAAGGTACACATAAATTTATTTTTAGTTTCTTATTTAGTTTACAAGAAAATTGAACCACCTTTACTAGAAGAGTGTTTTAATTGGTCGATCTTATCGATCAACTAGCCCTCACAATTACACTACGGACCTGCACTAAAATATAAGTTTGTCTATAAATTTACGAATAAATTATTTTATGTAAAAAAATTATATTATTTAAGCTTCAAATGACATTTTATGTACATGATGTACTTTTTTTTATTAATCACATGCATGTTAAAATTTTCAATACCTCCACATTTTTTTTCAAACAACGTAATGTTGCTTTAATTAAAACTAAAGCGTTTTTTTTTCTCATGCTATAATACAATGCGTGCGCCATGCTTTGAAATGCAGTAAGTACTGTATATTTTGTAATACAATATCCAATAACACGAAACAAAATAAAATAAAAAAAAAACAAACTATAACTATAACAGAACTATATAAGTAAAATTACCACTTTATATTTTTGTTATTTGCAACATGCATGCTATGCTAATATTAATCAAACTATATAATATATGAAAATTATAGAAATTTTATGTGTATAAATATCAATAAATTCCTACATGCAATTACTAAACATATATAATTATATATAATATGTTTAATTATAATGGTGTAACGTATCAAATAAACTTATTAAATTAATATAATATAATATATATACAGTATAATATTATCCTTTCAATATTTTATAAAAGCTGCTAAAAATGGAATAAAGAGGAAAAATTTGACACACACAAAAATCTGTATTGTCAATATTTTTTTCAGGGAAATTTCTATCTACAAGAAAATTAGCCAACTTTTAAAATGTTATTCAAGGTTACAATATAACCCGTTTTCTTAAAATGATAATCATTTTAGTGTTTAAAGAGCACCGAGTTGTTTTCCCAGGATAATTATTATATCATGGCCGAAAATCCTGTTTATTTCAAATTGACAGTTCCACATTTGTTTTAATTCGTTAATATATTGACTTTGGGAATATAGGAATATCATACTCAAAAGGGCATGGCATATACAGTTATAATGTGTAACAAGCTAACAAGAAAATACGTATAATGGTTTCAATTTAGAAATCTAGCTGCTGAACATAATAATTAAATTAACTTTTGAAGAATCAGAAATATATAGCAGTCCTATTATAACATGTATTAGTTTGTAAAATTTGAAATGCCATACATTTTAGCATAAAAGTCATGAAAATCATGAATAAGTTTGAAATTATTACAAAAGAAAAATCATGCGTACTAAAGTAAGTATGCTTATTATAGTATAATATAAAAAATTTAAAGCTCACCCCAAAAATTTGTGGGTACAGTTGTAGACATTACAAAAAAGAACTGGAATTCAATTTCTGGGTCACTTATAAGTTCGTTGATGCGTAATTTAGCAACTAAAATCACAATAGAAGTATTAATTTTACCTTTTTTTTTAACAAATCAAATATAAATGAACAAATCATATGCGCAAGCAAATAATAAATATATATTCATTAATGTGTACAATCTAGAATTGTCAAAAATATTTTTTTTTTCTTTTTTCTTCAAAAATTGAAGTATCTATAATACGTAGATACTGCATAATAATATATAACTATATATAATTTCTAACATTTATGAAGACAAAAAGTTTGACAAAGTGTTTGAAGTTTTTAAAACATTCGATTACTGATATTATTATAATATAATATGTCAAGGGTTAAAAACACAAACACCTGGCAATTAAAGTTGAAACATGCAATCATCTTCTTCTAACATTGCAATCTAAAATAACTTTTGTTAATTTTGGCACCAATCCCTTTTGGCAATTCATTCATCTAAATTGAATGAATTTATTTTTATTTTTTGTCAGGCAGTAATCACATGCTATTGCATTCATAGGTTAAAGTTTAAGTAAATTTATTGCAAACGCATATTACTCCATGCATGTAATTGAATTTATAAATTGCCTGCCTTCTCCGTTTGATAACTGGGCTCCTGCGTTGGAAATGTATCGTTGCGCTACTTCCATGCCAGTGGCAGCCATTTTGGTGCAGCTGCTGACGATCTGGGAGGTGTTGGAAGTCTCCATGGCAAAATTCTTGACCGCGCTCACCTTGTCAGCGCCGAATTGCTTCAACTCGGCCGCCTTGTCAAGTGCGGGCTGCAGTTTACTTTCCACGTAGTTGCTAGTAGACTCCAATATCTGCCAACACACGTACTGTACAGTAGATATACAATTAACAAAATAAAAACCTTTAAATGTTTGAAGTCAATTAAGACAAGATGTAATACTCCAACTGATGGCGGTATTTTAATATTAAATCAAGGTGATATTTCCGTGCTTTTTCGCCATCAGGTACGTATAATATTAATTTAAATATTAGCGTTCAGAAGAAAAGAGAAAAGAAAAAATGCACCGGATATGCATGGACCCATTACAGGTTCGTTTCCTGGCGGGGGCTATTGGTGAAATGCGTTCTCGGTGTCCCACTATATATTTGATTGTGACTGTACAGTAATATATAAGTGATGTGAGACGTGACTCAATCGAAGAAAAAATAAAATAGTGCCAGCTTGTTAAAAATACATATCTGGGGCACTCTAATATCTTAATAAGACACTCTGGAAATATATCCACGTTGAAAAGTATACGTTATATATATGATGACTTCCAGCTCATTAATATGTTAATTAACATTAATTTAATATATTATGTTCAAAAACAAAATAATTATGTTATTTATCACATTATTAATAATATATTTTATGTATTATAATCCTTGACTTACAAAATTCTAAATTGTTAATATTGAGTATTAATTAGATTAGCTACATAAGAGTTCTTTTCCTCAACAGTGCCATTATTTTCATTCATAAAAAAATGATGAAAATAGTGTAAAAACGGTAAATTGTTTAGTTAAATTCTTTGAATGAACATCAGAATCCAATATCTATTTTTAAATTTTTTAAAAAATTGATACTGAAGCCATCATATTGGGCGCGATTTACGAAGCAGTTAGCCAGGTTTCTAACCACGTTTAGCTTAACCACGTTTAGCTTAACCACGTTTAACTATACCTGTTTTACATGTTAAACCACCTAGTTAAACGTGCTTAAGCTAAACATGGTAGGAAATCTGGCTAACTGCTTCGTGAATCGCGCCCATATATATTAGGACTGTTCGTAAGCTCTGACTTATGTAGGTTTTCTGCACTCGATTTCCTTATGTCTCATGCACTTAAGGACCTAGTGCAAAAAGTGGAAAGTGTACACTGGGCCAAGATCCCTTTACTTTGTAACTAATTGTAAGTAAAGGGATCTTGCACTGGGCAGGGTTTACGAACAGTCTATAATAATCATGAATGAGAAGGCTAGTCTGTTTATAAAATAGAACTGGTGGCATCATGACAGTCATGAATGCAATTCGACGTAATAAGTTGTAATTATAAGTTCAACATATATCCTGAATAAGATGGATAAAAATAAAATTAACAATTAACTAACACAATTTACCTTAAATCATTATTATGTAATAAATAAATTTGCAGGCAAGTACAGTCCCAATTCCAACCACTTTTGTAAAAAAAATGGTTACACGGCCAAAAAGTTGTAAATTTAATGTATTAATTAAACAGGATGGCTGTTTTGAAACGGTAAATTAACTGTCAAAACAATTTATGAATAAAAAATTATGATGACTGCTGCATTAAGACGACAGAAAAAATGATGATGAGCGTTTATTATCTTTATGTCACGAGTTTAGAAAGAAGACTTCTGACGCCACAACTTATTTTTAATTAATATAAACTATTAATAACAAGTTTCTCGGCGATCTAGGTTGATTTATACAAACACAAGTCAGTAAAATTAAACATTGACACACATGAACTACGTTTCAAATCTATTAATGAAAAATTGGTGACACGCAATTACGTTGAATGACCTAGCTAATTAACACTCTAACAGCGGGAGTTTGAAAGAATTAAAAGTTGAAAGTAATATAAAGTTCTTTATATTGAATTTAAGATGGAACGAGATCGCGTAGATTGCATGCTTTGAAGTTTCACTATATGAGGGAATGTGCCTAATTTGCTTGATATTAAACCAAATATGATATATTTCTACTGAGCAAATTAGGCACATTCCCCCACTCTAAAATTGCGAGACCGTCTATATTCATTCCAATTAGGCATACTTAGGTATAAAATTTTTCATCAATCAATGATTTAAAAAATATGTATTTTCTAATGCAAGCATATTTCTATGCCACATAATACTGTATATAATGTGTTTCATCTTGCTAGAAATAATAAAATTAACATTGAAAAGAATATCCATTTATTTTCTACTGTTATAATGTGATAGAAGATAGAGTAAAAATATATGAAAATTTCTCAAACTGATACAAATCGTAATATATATGATAACAGAAAAATGTCTATACGATCTCTGCAATATCGAACGAGGAAACATATTATATGCTGTACATTTTTCTTAACATGATGTTAACATCACTGCAAGTATAACACGTACAGGACATTGATGTTAACATTAAATTTATATTAAGGAAAGAGTACACTCTATTGGAATAAAAATTTCCGGTAAAATTAAAGTATAGCTGGATCGGATATTTTTATTTTATTATAGTCTGCATTTTACCCCGGCTGTCTAAACTCAGCCTAATAGGAAAAAAAAAAATGATGTATTAAACTTATTTCTATTAATAAAATATAAAAAAGTCTTGCGTCTCGGATAACTAAATGAGAATAATTTATAGCCTTAAAATTTTAATTTCATGTCATAATCGAATGTCACGAGGGCCACCTTTACTTCCTTCGAATCCCTTTGATTTGTGGCTTGTGTCCTCCACAGCTCACCTCGTGTGTCGGCAGCTTGACCGCGGGCACCTTGGCCTCCACGTAGTCGAGGCTGGAACACAGCAGCGTGTCCATTCGTTTGAGAGGCTTCTCGAGTCGCTCAGCCACGGGGATGGCGTGCTCCACGGCTTTGCTCACCGTCGACTCAGCCGTCGTCAAAGTCCAGTTGAGCACCGAGTTCGCCTCCTGCAAAGGGCATAAAAAAAAGTCGCTCATGATCTTTTTGCACAAATAGGACTAAAATATATTATCCTATGCCACACCTATCCTATGATCCTATTATATTATCCTATGAGGTGTGCCAGAGGAGTGTTATCGTATAACGATAAAAATGTCCAAACCAGTTTATCATATAGCGTCATATAATTTACTCAAGTAAAAAATAAAAGTTATATGATTTTGAGATTCACGAAGGAAGGTATCTAATAGGTTTCTCACTATAATCACGTCAATCAATGACGCAAACAGCGGTTAGTGAGAAACCTATCTTTCTAGATAACTTCTTCGTGAATCGTCCATGGTCATTAATATAATTAATTATGTATTATGTATATGAAAACCGAATAAATGTTAATAAACCTTACACTATAATATCATAACTTTAGAAGGTTATTTTTTTGTAATAATAACTATATGAAAATTAAGCTGCATAAGTATATGAACTAAATTTAAAAATTTCGCATTAAAAATCATATTTATCGATTATCTTGGATAAAAGTCTTTTCTGATTGTATCATTGTACAAAAGAAAGATAAAGCCATCGTTATCAAATTTTGCCTGGAAAACTCATTTCTAATTAATGTTGCTGTATCGATACATTAATAAATTTGATCGACATTCTGCTAATATTTTCATCCTCCTCTCTGCAAAATTTCTTACTAATAAAAATAAGACTTCGTATTCATAACTTCGTGTGAAAAGAATCTTAAGTCAATCCAACAAATGAGAAAAATATTTTCATTTCATGGCATAATCGTGCATTAGAAAAATGTCTCTTTAAAGCTTTAAATTTATTGTAAAATAGACGAAATTTCAAAAAAAAAAAAAAAAAAAAGAAAGAAATGTATATTGAAAGTTGTGTTTCACTACAGGTGGACATATACGCCCTTTTATGTTCTAATTAACCATTAGACATGCATGCGCCAATTTTACGCAACAATTTCTATAAAAAATGACGAATTTTCCAGTTCTAACTAATTAATGATTCTAATGTTCATAAATATATTATATACTAGTTACACAACATGTATATGGAGGGAAGGAGGGGGAAGCACCTTCGTCTACATATTTCTCATGCTGATTAAAATTTGCATTATAGTAGATGTCTCGAACTTTGAATTTACGTGTAGCAACACGTAAACATTTCTTTAGGGTGACAAATTATTTCCCCTTCTCGCTGTGTCATCTTGGCACATTCTCGTTGCTTCCCAAACTTTGTTAGTATCGACAAAACAGACGTCAGTGGTATGCACGTGAGCCTGGCGTGCTCGAGAACGCTCGCTGATGTCAGCCATGCAGCTCCGGACACAGGCGAGCATGTGGAGCGACATCTCCTAGCATTCTCGTGATATCGTGGTAACCGCGTGCTGACCACGTGAGCTCGTGACATATGTCACAACAATAAGCACGCCGGTCAGCGTGCTCCTACGTTATTTTAGTCAAAAAACACCAGCAAGACATTTATTTCGACGAGCCAATACTTTATTATTTTAATTTATTTTCCTTCTTGATGAATAAATAAAACAACTTGTTTACAATTTGTTTTACTTGTTTTCATTTTGTTTTATTTTTAAGTTTGACACATCACATTAATGGTATAAAATGCTGTAGTGATATGATTAATAAATAAATAAATAATAAAAAAACTTAAATTTGACATTATGTATTCAAAGTTGATCATGAATATTTATCAAGGGGAATAAACATTTGTTATCATCAATGTAATGATAACATAAATATAATATATGAATAATATAATATATAATACATTAAAAGTTGTAGAAAAACAATATGGTTATAGAATTACGAAGAAAAAACAATATATATACATGTAGAAATTAATACATTTTTCATATTGCTTTTTTAATTCTGCGTAATTTCATAACTCGATCTTTTATTATTATAATAATGTAGCTTTGCTCCGCTGAGAGAATTTTAAATTAGTCGCATGGCATAAGTATAACAAGTATATACAATAATTCAGGAACGTTGTTTTATAATATTATATGCATTCATACATATTATTTATTTACGTGGATATATCAAATCACGTGGAAAGCATTATATGTTTAATTGGAATCAGTCTATATTATAATTAGTTCCTTTTTAATGAGCCAAAAATATGGTCATCACCTTTTTGACCTAGCTTTCACCTCTATAAACATCGATATTATTTTTAAGATTATTTAGATCGATTGTTGATAAAAATTGTATTTTTTTTCCCTTCCCACACAATATTTTATGCATAATGTGGTATATTAAGTTTATTTACAGTTTCGTTTCATTTTTATTCAGGACTGCATTATTCAGAAAGCAAAAAAGGTAATCCTATATATGAATATTATTCAATTTTCATAATTATATTATGTGAATGGTACAGTACGAATGTATTGCCAACAAGCAGCAATTAAAACAAAATATTATAAAAAAATTATTAAAATAAAAACATACCTTGACCCGACTGTAAACATCAGTAGCAATGTTTAGCGAAGACTCCACAACTGGAATCTTGGCCAGTCGTTGTACAGATTCCATTGGAATTGCATCCGATAATTTCCTTTCTTTATTTCCAATGGGATCCGATAATTTTCTGTCGTTGTTGGCGTCTGCCATTGTAAAGGTTTGATACAGGTTGGCTAGGAGTGATTATATGCAGCAACAGAGAACGTCGAATGAGCTCTTTCTCACACGCACACACCTCTGAACTTTACTTGCTTGACTATATATACCGGGATTAGAGTGGGGGGGCTAAGCTTGGAAAGCAGGGGATATGCAAGATGAAGTACGGCACAAGGAGGGCGGGCAAAGATTGTCGTCCGTTTCGAGTGCAGCTATAACTCGATCGAGTGCTCCAAGTTATTACCGATGTTATTTGTGATGATGGCTTCGTGCATGACGATCTGCACTGACCTCCACAAAACGGAAACTGCCTTGACTACGTAACAATCAAATAAACAAATCAAAACTTTATTATAAACATACTTTGACCTATTATAAAATTAACCTTCAAATTATTTTAAGCTCTGTTATAATATTAAAATTGACCTTAATTATTCAATAATATATAATGTTATTATTATAATAATATAAGTTTGTCTCTCAATGACAATATAATATATATGTTGGCACCCAAAGCCGAATTCGGCCCAGGACCGAAAAAAATGCGCAGAACTAGATTGGAACATCGCGGGATGCTCCAAACCCGAAATGAATTCGTTTTTCGGCTTTGGGTCAAACCACGATGCTCCAATCTAATTAATTAATATTTTTTAATTTCATCAATGAAACCTATAAGCAGAAATTAAGGACTCATGCTGCTGCTTTAGATCATTTTAAATTTGTGTATTGATTCCTCTTAAGCATTTTCTAAGTGTCTTGACGTACCGACGTTTCATCTCATCAAGCAACATAAATTTGAAAACGTTACTTTTTTTCGAGACAGAAAAAAAAAAAAAACTTTACTCTTCTTTGATTTAATGGAGCTGCAGATCCAAAACTCAAATAGATGCAGATTTTTAATTTTGGAAGAGGTAAGAAGTACACCCAGTCAGTGTCCTCAAATCGTTCTAATTCTAATGAATGAGTACCGAGTTATGCATTGTTTAAAAAAAAAAACACATTCTAAAGCTTTTTTGTTTCAGATGGACCTTATGCATGCATATTGCTTTATCAAATGTTGCTTGATTTTATATTGTCTTTGCTTGCTGGTTAGCATGAAATAATTGTTTTTGTTGTTTTTTCTTCATAATAAATATAAAAATAATGAATAACAGTAAAATAATGATAAATAAGTAATTTATATTGTAATCAAAATGTTATACTTTTTGTATCAGAACATTATAGGGTCAAAAATACTTTAATCTCTGTATGATTTTGAGCGAAATTTTTCTCTTATTAATTTATTTCTCAATGCATTAATATTTTTCTTTATTACTGATATGATATCTTAAAGATTTTTGATGAATTTCTGTAGCGGTCGACAGGGTTAATTGTTTAACCTTGGCCGGTATGTATATATTGCTAAATAAAAAAAAAAAAAAAACTTAAATTTTTTATTGTAGAAATGGATAGAGGGTTATGCTACTTTGATTTTTTTTCCATATTTTTTAAAGCCAGTCACGCTTCTATTTGCGTCGGCAAAATCCCAACCTTTTATTAACGTCATGTAAAATAAATTTTCAATAAATTGTTAAAATTTTTCTTGAACTATAAAAAAAATGGGGAAAAAGAATCAAAGTAGCAAAACTTTGCAAAAATTTTCCCGTTCTCAATCAAAAGTACAAAATGGCTTATTAATTTCTTCTAAACAAAAAGTGTATAAAAACAGCACTGTATCATATAGTTTTTCTGGACGGTCATTTAACACACATGGGTGACGGAATAAAATAAAAATATTTAAGAAACTATGTACATGTCATGATTTAAATGATTTATACTTTTATTGCATAAATAAATAGGAGGTACATAATTATCCTTAAATATTCTGATTTTCCAAGCTTTTTCAAATCTGTGAACTATTTTTGAGAAATTATCAAAGGTACGTCCCTTAATTAAATGAAGGGATAAGGTCTCTAAATGCCTCCAGAGAGCTTGCTATATTATACATTCAATAAATATTAAAAAATATAGTTCCCCGACTCGGAAAAATATCATAATGGCATGTAATTTATAGTTTAATTATATATAAATTAAATAAAATTTATCTGAAAGGTTGTTCATACACTACTTTCTCACATAGAAAGAAATTTGACTCATACGAAAATAATAGAATATCAGATAATTAATGCAATCAATCAGGAACTGCCAGTACCAGCTAAATTCATTTAATGTTCCTGTATATACCGGAAGGTTAATTATTGTGATCAGATTTTTCTCTCGATATCTTATTTTTATGGGTGTATTTCATTGCATTACTTTAACCCAATTTATGAATATCAAATTCTTAATTGAATAATATATCAATATTATAATATATGGTTATAATAAGTATATCATGATTTTGTATTTTCCACAGTCTTATAGGCAATCTAGGCTTGTATAATAAGAGTTCAGGAAGAAAAGGTCGGTTAAAATATCAATATTTTATTGAAATCATATATAATTACATAGGATACAATTAAAATCCAACACTAAATGCTCGATATATTAAATGTATAAGTAATAAAAGGTGTATATATATATTATCCATACAGCTGTGCTACATCTTTTGCGGTATGATGGTAACAAAATTAAAAGTTACAATTACAGTTAGAAGTACAATTAAAAGTTATAATAGTTAATCATAGTTTACTCTCTCCATTATTTATATGAAAAATTTATAAAAAATATTAAAATTAAAACAATGATAAAGCAATAAAATTATTAAATCATACCATTCTTTTAAAGTGTATATTTTATTTAATGTGTATTAAACAGTTAAACACCCAATCATTTCCATTATATAAAGTATAATATATATAATTATATGAACATCACATAAATATTAAAAATATATAAAGTAATGTAAAAATGCGATTCACAAAAGATGCAACTGGATTTATTTAAAAAAAGACTCCTTCGTGAATCACGTCCAATATTTATATAATATATTAAATTATAGAGATTACAAAAATTCAAAACTGTAGATTTTTATCCATAAAATAGTTTTACACTTGATACAAAATAATTGCGCTTTCATTTGGTTGATTCTAAAAAGGAGAATAGAGTTGTAAATGTAATCAAAATATTGGAAAGCATAACAAATGAAAAATGAAATTAATGAAAGTATTAAAAAGATGAGAAAGTATAAAATAAAGCAAAAAATGTTGCATTTCTTGTTGTATTTCTGCTGGCAAATTAAACTCACTGTCACCTGAACACCATAGTATAAACACCATTAGAATTTGTAAATGTGAACGCATGCAAGTCTGTTTATAAACCCTTTTTTGCACTCAATTGACTGTATGCCAAAGTACATAAGGAAATCGAGTGCAGAAAACCTATACAGTTCAGGGTTTAATGACAAATATATATTATAATGTAACAATTAGAAAATATGTAAGGCATCAAATTCTAAAAGTTTGAAACGGTAACTTGAATTGGAATGTCTATATAGTAGAATCCTAAAAAATAGCAGTTTCATAAAATCTTTCAAATAATCCCTATATGTGTAGGATAGGAGGAGGAAATGATAACATCAAGATATATATATATATATATATAACAAGCCAACGATTTTTTTTTTTTTTTATGCTTTACTCTAGGTCTGTATTCACTCTATTAGTAATTAATGTGATTGCCAACCAGAAACATTTCCTGCGATATATCAGTTCACCATGTGAACTCGATTCGAGAGTATATCAGCCCTGGTCAGGTATAATTGCACTCACTTCATGTAAAACTCAATAACAGAAAGCTCATAGGTTAGGTGTAAGACTTCGCCGCAATAAAGCAATTTTCTATTCTATTATCATTATTTCACATGAATAAAATAGCTAGCGATTATACCGGACAAGGGACGATAATGTCGTAGATATATTATGTTCGTAAATAAACAATCGATTCATTAATCAAGAATCAGCCTAGAAGAACTATCTGTACTGAGAATATATAAAAAAATCTAATCTTTGATTCTTATTGGACTGAGAGTTTACGAACAGATCATTTCACCCCTACAAGGTTAGGCAAATCGCTCAGCACTAAATCAGTACGGGTTGCATCCAATGTCAAGAAAATGCACACCAGCTTCATTTTGTTGCCTAGCCCTAACGTCAGTGTAGAGAGAGGTGAAATTTTAAGGCGGACAGTTTATAACGACTCGAGTGTACAATTTGACTTATCGTATAACCACGTAAAGAAAAATAAAATATATAATGCAAGTTATAACAAGTCTTTTGACCAAAAGACAAGAAATATTTTTCATATTAATTAGAATATCCAATAAAATTGTATGATAATTTTTAGTTCACATGCATCATATATATAATAAAAAGTATAATATTAATTGATTTTTCTTCTTTATATAATTATAATTATAAATGGATGTTATTTTTCTATTAAGAAAAAAGTACCTAAATAAAATTTCAATTTAAATACACTTGTCTGTAATAATGCATGATTATATTTTTATTTTAACATCGATCAACTGCATATTTCTCAGCTAAATTTTGCAGCACTACCTCCTGATGCCTTCTTGGTGAGTTGAGTGTCACTCGAGGCCATTTTAGAGTAGTTTCATCCCGCGTGGTTCACGTTGTTGGCCACCACGTGGTGATGGTTGTTGGCCACGTTATTTGCGACACGTGGCTCGCGCTTCCATGGGGACGACATTGCCTCCTAAAGTAAAACACACAGACATGCGATTAGTGCAGGCCATAACACATGCGTAAAATTATTTATCTAAAATTATATCACACAGTTTATATTCTACATAGCAGTATCATCTAACAAAGATGAGTACAAATGGTACAATATTAAGGCAGTGGACAGATCAAGACATTAGGAACATTCTCCTTGATTGCTTGCACTACAGCTATAATTTGCAAAAAAAAAAAAAAAAAAAAAATGAAAATTTGGTAATTTTTTTACATGACAATAGCACCATATCAATCATCCCAAAATAGAGTTTCGGCTACCACACCTCAATAAATTGTGTGACAAAGTCCACAAACTGAGCAGGCTGCTCAGGAGAGCAGGGGTAACTTTCGGACTGTCTCGAGGCTTACATTTCTTTTTTTTAAATCGGCAATGGAGTATCAAACTCATTTTTTTTTTATTGCAGAAATGGATAGAGCGTGCAAAGTTATGCTACCCTGATTTTTTTTTTTTCAGATTTTTTAGAGCCCAGGAAATATTTTTAAAAAATTATTGAAATTTCTTTTTGTGACGTCACGAGGTGCCTCTCCTTAAGACAAAGATGGGATTTTCCGCCTCGTGACGTCACAAAAAGAACTTTCAATAATTTTTTAAAAATATAGTTCCCGGGCTCTATAAAAAATCTGAAAAAAAAAAAAAAAAAAAAAAAAAAAAAAAGGGTAGCATAAATTTGCACGCTCTATCCATTTCTGTAATAAAAAAAAATTGAGGTCGAGACTCCATTCATTCAGGAAAGTAAAATAACTACTCAAGCAGTTGCGGATAATGTACACAGTGGACAGCAGAGCAGCATCGATCTATTCGTTGCAACTAATAAGTAGTATATATTAGCATGACTGTTTTCAAAGCTCAATTACAATTGGTTACAGGTTTCATTACTTATTTTTTTATATACTTAAAAATTTTACATTATATTATTATTTATCAACATGCGCAGCGATGTCCATTTTTTATTTATGCAGTAAAAAGATCATCTGGGTTTCCATTTAGTTTGCACTGAATGAAATTTTGAATGCATGCATTATATGTGATACAATATAATGTGTATGTCATATGTCGTCGTTACACTTGTACGAGCTAGTCTATCAAAGTTTCTTTAATTTATTTAGTACCTAACCTACATGACATGCTTTTTATTGCATTTTTTATTATTATTTAAGAAGAGTACAAAGTAATGTTGTCCTGATTTTTTTTTTCATAACCGTCTATTATTGAAAGTGCGGCTAGGTTGCCTGGAGTAGTTTAGGCCCTTTTATGAAGGACAAAACGCTTCTTGGGGAGTAGCTGCACTTTAATTTTTTACATTAAATAGTTCCTGGATTCTAAGAAATGTAGAAAAAAATCATGTAGGTTTTAGTGGGTTAGGTATTCAATATACCGATCCCTTCATTGGTCATAGCAAGGTCAGTGTGTCACTAGAACAGTTTATAAGTTCCAGGTACAATATATTTATTTCTTTTATAAATATTGCACGTGGGGCTGCATGCAAATCCTATCCTGCTCTTGTGAGCTTTACCTCTTAGAAGCCAAACTAACTATAATATGTTATAATAGTAAATGGATTCAAGCTCCCGAAGTATAAGCGTTGTTTTACTTATGTTTTATTGCATACAAAGGGATTAATTAGGTCGTTTCTAAGCCAATGATACTCTGACTCATAAACTGGTCGACACATAAAGTTGATTTGATGTCAGAAACCTTTTTCTTTGTCCTCCAATGCAATTCTAATGGGAGGGTCGTGTGACGTCAAATCAACTTTAAGTGACGACCACTTTAGTATTTATCATTGATGCATTTCAAGTCTCTGACGTTTTGTAAACAATTTATTGCTGCTCGATGACTAGAAGGCTCTGAGATGACCCTTTTTAATTAAAATGGTTCTTATAGCCTTTCCTCAGTGCAAGTACGTACCAACATCAGCGACCAGGCACTGAAATGTTCCTTATATATTAATGCTTCTTTAATGATAGAAGGAGAATGTTTACTTTTTTTTATCAATAAACTAAATTACAATATTTGCTGAATAATTTTCAGATTTCTTTTATTTCAGAAACTTTTAAAATAAATAAAATGACAATGATTATAATTAGGGGCGTATTACGTCATCAACTTGTGATTACATTAATTATTTTACATGTGATCATTTTAAAAATCATCACATGTAAGTAATAAGTTTTACATGGGATAAGAAAAAACAATTTATTTAATTAAAGTTTTCATATTTGTCTGCTTTATTTCTGCTTATTTTTTAAGACTGATAAAAACTTATTTACCACGATTTTATATTTATGCAACTCTCATTCCAATATTTGCTTATTATAATATTTTAAATACCCAGCATACATGAATTTGTGCCACCAATGTAATACTCTAATATTAATATTATAGATGGATACACACAACATACATAATGACCTATAATTTATTTCCACATATTAATAATTTGAATGCACTTTGAGTAGCCTATTTTTGCTTCTTTTAATTTTTATATTATTCATCAAAATTAATGTAGAGGTCATAATATCATAACAATTTTAATGATGTAACTAACGAAATTATCCTTACATTTTTATCAGATATGATGAGAGAACAGCTAGTACACTGCTGGTGAGTTAAATAATTTATCATTAAGCAGCTTCTTGCATTCACTTAGGTCAAAGGTTCTGTATGTATGGGTATGATAATAAAATCAACTTATTGGTAGGTCATCAATTAAAAACACTATGTACATATAAACTTGCACACATATCTAATTATACAGGGCTTCAAATGAGAATACATAATATCATCGTACAAAAAGAGTTCCAAAGAATTTTCAGGACTTTTTAAAGTGATTTTTTTTATCTAAGAAGCTTTATTTATTTATTTATTTATTTATTTATTTATTTATTTATTTATTTATTTATTTATTTATTTATTTATTTATTTATTTATTTATTTATTTATTTATTTATTTATTTATTTATTTATTTATTTATTTATTTATTTATTTATTTATTTATTTATTTATTTTTTGTTATTACAAAGTATCACGTAAAGAAAAAAACTGCCTTTTTAAGTTGCATTGAAAACAATATATACATACTTTATATTTATATAATGGGTATATTCATTATTAGGTCATATTTAAAGTTTATTTTTACACGATCACTGCACGTGTAGATAATTGCTTGAGTAATTTCATCATCATTAATGAATGTTTGAAATTAAAATAAAGCACGTTGCACTGATGCATCACACTTGGAGAAGGGGAGGTCACGTGGCGAGGGTGCGTAGGCTCACCAAGATCTGCCCGGTGAGCGAGTTGAGCTGCGCCAACAGTGCCTCGAGCTGCTCGTAGCGCAGGCGGGTGCGTGCCATCACTGCGTGCACCGGGCCGTCCAGTCGTAGGTTCTGTGGCAAACACCACTCGTTTAGTCTCCACTACAGTCCAAAAAATATAACATTACCACCGGAAGTAGTTGCAAGTGGAACGATTTTGGCATTTTGGCTGAACTATGAAAACTCTAAAACTTTGCACACTATTGAAATACCTAATATATATATATATATATATATATATATACATTGTATATCTCTCTTGCAAAAGTTTCAGGTTCAATACTGAATTAGAAAGTCCAGAAATCTCGCATTTCCGGCTACTTTTAGTGGTAATCTTAAATTTGTTGAACCGTACACTCGGTACAGTTCACTGCTCAATTGATGGCCAGACATTGCAACAGTATATTATATTATATTCAGTTACCACGTATTAAAAGCTGAAGATTAAAGTATAATCCAAAAATAATTAGCAATAATGATTTTTATGGATCATAATAATTGCATTACTTTATATATATTTATATGAAACAGGGAAATGTGCGTATATGAAATCCAATATACTGTAAATATTAATTCACTGAACATACATCAGTATAATAATTTCAATACAAAAATTAAGATGTGATTATAGGGTTAGATGAATTACGAGTATAATTTAAACTGTGAGAATTAACCATGCATGTAAGCCTATTTTAAAATTGGAAGTTGTTTTTGCACGATATAAAGATATAAAGTAATGTGCAATATAATAAACAAGTTGTGTCATGTAAATACCGGCTTAAGTATAAGTTTTAAAATTATTAATCTAAAATCAAGTTAAGTATACCACTGTATTTTATGTATTTCAATATAATATCTTCTTAAATTGTTCCAATGGAGTACCGACCTCAATTTTTTTATTGCAGAAATGGATAAAGGGTGCAAAGTTATGCTTCTCTGATTTTTTTCAGATTTTTTTTGAGCCCGGCAACTATTTTTTAAAAATTATTGAAAGTGCAGAAAAAGTGCCGCCTCTTGCCGCCTCTCTTAATAAAAGATAGGACCCAAAAGGGACGTGGATTCGAACCCGACCTCGCCAAAACTTTTTAGCAATACTTCCCTGTCCCTAAAAAATGTGAAAAAATCAGAATATCATAACTTTCATCCTCTATCCATTTCTGCTATAAAAAAATTTTGAGGTCGGTACTCCATTAAGTAAAAATATATAATGCCATTTTGTCATTTTTTGTATATTTATAGTTCCCCCGCCATCCGTTTTCTAAAATTTTTAAACGCATGATTTTCGCTACAACGTAATTTAAAAAGTGCAATTATATTATTTTTCAAAATTAAAAATTCAAACAAAAATTTGTACCAAATAATGAATATTACGAATTAAGCAATCTTTAATTTGCACTTGACATAATTATTATAATTAATCAATTGTCATGCAGATATTCAAAAAATGTAGCAGAGAAGCGGTTATAACAAATTGTACTGCATACATGGACTTAATATTATTAAGTTCAACTTGTTCTCATTGTAGTTTACAGTTGAAGTACCCCCCACACATATAGGTTAAGTGCTCCTCATATGATTGTCACCCAGATACTCACGTGCAGGATCTCGATGAGCAGGTGCGAGAAGGTTGCCGCTGCGGCAGCCGGCAGTGCAGAGATCGCGTTGACTGCGTGCACGAGGCGGCGCGCAGCCTCTCGTGCCAGGAGCGCCGTGCGTTGCTCGAGCGTCTCTGGAGGCGGCTGGTTCTCGGGCTCCTCACCGCTCAGTTCAGACCACACGGCAGCCACGCGAGCAGCCGAGCCCCGCGGGTCAGTCACTGCCTGAGCACCACAGACATGCACGTGACGTCAGCAACACAATCACGAACTACAGTAGGGTGACCAGACGTACCGTTTTGACCGGTACAGTACCGTTTTAGAGTACCATGCCCCGGTGTCCCCAAAGAGGCTCTCGGGACGCCTAAATGTACCGCTTTCGGACAAAATTTAAAAGAGGGACATTTTATAAAAATTTTACTATTAAAAAAATAAAAATTTCATAGGAATGTGGTTGTGAATATTTACGAAAATGTACGGACGCAAATGATTTTGCAAGTCCCCATGACCCTTTTTCTCGATCGCATTCGCAAAACAGCATATTTCTTCCAAGTATGCATATATATCCTACGTGAAATGAAGTCACTACTTTTCGATTAAATTTTGAATAAAAAATAAGTAAAAAACTTTACACAAAAAGATCATGAAATTGATATTGATGATATTCACTTGATGGAAATTTCCAATAAAATATAAAAAATCATTCTTATGCATTGTGTCGTGGCTTAGACAAAAATTTCTATGTCTCTCTTTTCTTTTTTTTTTCTTCACAATAATCGTGCATGGATATTACGTAAATAAATGGAAAATAATATGAGGGAAAAACGCCACAAATATTATTCATATTACAATCAAGTAATTTCAGCTGTTATTATATATAAGTCCAATTTGAATGCTATAAATTTATTCAATTTAACTTCTTCAGCTATTTCACTCTAACAAGAGTTCACACTATTTGCAAAATGAACAGTTCGATTAAAAGTATAATTCAAATTAATTTCTTGCTTTATACTCCATTTTTTTTTTTTGTTTTTTGTTTTTGTATAGTTTATCTCGTGACATTATATTAAGTTTTATTTATTTATAAACAAAAATATAATGCATTATTTAAGTAACACGTACATTTAGAAATATTGTGAATGGAGACGGAAAATTTGATAACAAGTTTAAAAAATAATAAAATAAATTTAAAATATTTAAATATATTTTTTTTTATTGGAAAGGTATCCTTTGAAGTTATGCTTTTTCAGTATAAATTTCTTTTATTGCTTTTGTTTCTTTTTATTTTACATGCAACTTTACAACATAATAGGATCGTGGCCAGGCCAAGAAAAAAGGTTAATTTTAGGAAATCAACTCACTGACACAGTTTTCTTGCATGGTGACTATAATAAATCTCTTTTTTTCCATACAATTATATGAAAAATGTATATATAAAAAAAATGCAATTATTTATATTATTCAAAGTAGAGTGAGCGATTGCATTATTTATTATTTTATTTCCTTAAAATATTTTAACCTGCCCTGCTTTATTGAGAAATGAAAACCAAAAAATTTCATCTCAAATAGCTTCATCGCAAAAAAATCCTAAAGTTTGTTTTCCTGAGCCCTTAAACATGCAGCCTTATGGAACAGAAAACACCGTTTTACTCCAACTTCGTCTGAACTATGGTACCAATGCTACCAATTAAAAAATACTTACGTATAATCTATAACGAAAATTCTTTAATGGATTTTCAAATAAAATAAATTTTTTCGGAAAAAACGGCTTCATAAAAAAAAGCAATTCGAAAATCTATTAAGAAAAAAAAAAGTTAAAAAGGGGGCGTGGCACCCAAAAAAATCGCGCCTCCGGCGGGGGTTTTGGCCCTTCAGGCCTCTCTTAGGGGCATGTACCGTTTTGGACATCAAGATATATGGTCACCCTAAACTACAGGCACACTTCTATATTAACATTATTTATTTTAATTAATCAAATCTTTCTTTTGTTATTGCGGGTGTTGAAATTTTGCATAATATTTTATCATGTATTTCTTATACCTGTTGTATGTATAATAATAAATAATGAAAATGACAGTAAATTTTCAACAACTAATTAGATGTTTTAAGTTAACGTAATTGGACAGAAGAGTTCCTGGTTATCGTGTTCCTAATTATTTCATTTCTAAAATGCTGCTCATATAATGCATAATTTGAAATACTGTAGTTCTTTTTTGTGTATATAATTCTCGGTGTAGATATACACGATCCACTGATCTTTATATAGAACAGAAAACTTGTATTTAATTATAGTCAATTTTCTGATTATACTGTACTTTCGCTGTAAATTTCAAATTAATATGAATGGGTTTGTTATTTTTATAAATTTCCTGGTGTATAATATACTGTATACGCTATATTGACGTCGCTCGCTCGTGTTGCAAGTTGCAAGTAAAATGGAATGCAGTAGGCAAGAAAACTCGAATTCATTGTTTTACCTTTTGTTTTCGCTTTTATGTCAGGAACTTAAGGGATTTTTATGTTTATTTTACAACTAAAAACACTCAAATTAAGGAAACAAAAATCATATTTGCTGTAACAAATTGAAAAAAATATATAATAAAACTAAAATGTCATCACTTTTCTCTACTTCTTTTGCCATTTTGAAAATAACAAAGTTGAAATACTTAACCCCTCCTCCCATTTCTATACAGATAATAAGAATTTGCATGATTTTAGTCTCCCATATTGGCAAAGCATATACACAGGAAGTGTGACAGTGACGCGCACATTATAAGCAAGCGATTGTCACAGTGCCAGGTCGTTAGTTCATCCCGGCCAAGACGTCGTGCAGTTGCGTCAAACGCCAGAGTCGACAATTTTCTAAACTCATACCTCTCAAGGGCTCGGCTATAATTATTTGCTTTGGCAAGACTCAACTTTTATGGTGTAAAACTTTAAAAAATAAATGAACTTGCATATGCTAATATACAAAATTAACAAAAAGTTATTGCATCGTAACTTGAAGAAAACCTTATGGAATATAGATCATCGAAATATGTGGTTGAAAGAACGGAAAAGGTGAATGTATTAACTTTAAAGCTATTTTTAACATGTATGATAAATTATTTTATTATTTTTTTAAAAATCTATACTATTTTTAATATGTAGGCATAACGTATTCAATTCATAGACAAATTAGGACTACTAATACAGCAATACAGTGACGATTTTTTAAGGAACGATAAAAAACCTCAAAATAAAGGGTATTGATAGTTTTGAAAAAAAGAGTGATTCTATAGCAAATCCTGGCATAATCTTGGGACCAAAAGACGTATCTTTGTCATAGCCAATGTTAATGACAACACGTCCTTGATAAATATCAAGGACGTGCCTAATTTTCTATTTTGATTAAGTATGTTGTATGTAACTATAATATTATAATTATATGCAAATCTATAATGTTTTCCTCCCTGCCCTTATTCGCATGCTCACCATGTGTGCAAGTCCCAGGACGTAGCTGACTGCGTCCATGGCGTGCTCCCTCAGACTCTTCACCTGAGCCAGGGTGCGTCGCGTAAGACGGCGCTGCAGCGTGCGCGTGAGCCGGTCCACGCGGTGTACCGTGTGCAGCGCGCGGTTGTTGTTATCGGCCTCCGCTTCCAATGCCTTTTGCTGCTGGCGCTGCTGCAAGTACTCCTGATGGCGCTGCTGGCGTTGCTGGCGCTGCTGCTCGTCCGTACCGTCCACCTCGTCCTCGCCCTCTGTTGCAGGCACACAAATGCTATATTAATTTGCAGGTACATGCAAAATTTAATAAACTCTTTGAATTACACCATTTTACAAGGAAATATTCCACCATCTTCTTTTCACTTCGGAGATAGTAAAATATGCGTGTATGTTGTTTTAGTAATACTCATAATTTGACCTGTGAGGAATTTGAATGCAATTATTCGAGCAAAAATTGAAAAGTAAAATTATTTTTTGCTGAATCGAGTAATTTTGATTTATTTATTGACTAATTCTCGCTATATATCAAATTGGAAACAAAAGTGAAAAGTAGCCTATATATTTGTTCAATACTGGCCAAATATTATTTCAGGCATGCCTCTGTTATTGATAAGGATGGTAAATTTATGGTCACATCAAATCTTTTGTACGTTATTACAAAATGTGTCACACGAGCTTTATTCCAAACAGTTCATGGTCTATAGGAGTTTGCTTATCCCCTCCTCCCCTCTCATTGTATCCTTTCCAAAAACGAACCTAAATATTAGGGCAAGATACCCCCGGCCCCCGGCGGAAGCTTTTTTATTATAATTATTACATTATTTGAATTCTGGTAACTATTTGTTGATTTTTTCAACATAATTATATATTCCTAAATATATTAATTTCATATTATTTAATTTGTTTTCCCTGTTATATCCAAATTTAACTTCATACTAAAATGAAAATACAGTATAGTAGTAAAATAGTACAACGAAGATGAACATATCGATGATTGAAGAAGTTTTGTTAAATTGTAATATATAGCACACGAATAATGATTATTAAGAATGTATATAATAATTTACTCTTTGCATGCTTCAAAATTGTGATTTCAAAAAAATCACAACTGTGAATCTTTGACTTGTTATTTGTAAATTTTGTATAACATGCATGCAGTTAGTTTTGTAACATCTCACAGCATTATGAGAACTGAGAGAAAGACAAGACACTAAAATATTAAATTTATAAAAATACTCCGTGCAGTTGTATGAAACATCAATAATTTAAAAAGAAAACATCCATTCTATAAATTTTAAAGAAAATAATCAAGAAACTGAAAAAAACTTACAACTGTATTTTCTTGAAAATTTTAACTTGATGCAATTCAAAATTTACGGAGTATAATCCAGTCAAAGAACTTCATTACTTGCTCAAATAGTTGAGTCTTCCAACCAACTGATAACTGCTACATAGCTGATGGGCTTTTATAGAGACAAAAGGAGCTACGCATTGTTTGGCTACAGCGTGATACGCATGCACGCGACTGTTATGTTCACATTAGAGTACTGAGAGGCGGCTACGACACTGCATGGCCGTCATTGACGTCTTTCTGGGCCACAAATAGCCCCCCGCCCACCAAGCTGAGCTGCAGACCATATGATGCATTATCACACGCGCTGCTTCCTTAAAGACGTAAGGTACCACAATAATAATACGTACCAAAATAATACGTACCACTTCAAAGAATTACTGTACGATTTATTTATTTACATGATTCACGGGACAATACGTATGATACAGTATACATGATCAATATTGATGTTTTGCATCAATGCTAGCTGTTTTTATTAAGTTTTCATACCCAATTTTGTCTATCATTAAATACGATGGTATGCTAAAATTTTACATGTGCTATATATGTCAATTATACATTATTTTTAGAGTTAATTGTGACAAAATTAATAATAATTCATATTTTAAATAATAAAATTACACACTCACTCGGGCTTTAAAAAAAACAAATAAATGCATGCAAAATACAATTAATTAATTATTTAATCATCGATTATTTCGGGTTTTGATCATAACTTGATGCTCAAAACTAGTTTTGCTATTTTTTTTGGGCTTTTGCCCGAATTCGGTTTTTGGTGGTAACACATATATATATGTTATATATATATATATATATATGTTACCACCAAAAACCGAATTCGGGCAAAAGCCCAAAAAAAAATAGCAAAACTAGTTTTGAGCATCAAGTTATGATCAAAACCCGAAATAATCGATGATTAAATAATTAATTAATTGTATTTTGCATGCATTTATTTGTTTTTTTTAAAGCCCGAGTGAGTTATGATCAAACCCCGAAATAATCGATGATTAAATAATTAATATTCCAATTAATTAATATTAATTAATATTAATATATAATTAATATATATAATATATATATATATATATATATGCTTATTTTCTTCTTCTGAAAATTGACCGTTTTGTTCGCTCTCTATATATGCAACGCGGGGAATAAACAATGAGACAAAGTCAAAACTGCTGAAAGTTTCTCTTTATCATCAACTTTCCATTGATACCAAAATCAATATGATTGGATTATTAATTTTTAAATATAATTAAATTATTTCTATAAATTCTAACTCTTAATTGGGACTTCATGGACACCCTTAAATAAATATAATTATGTCTCTAGCTGTTCATTAACCCTGAATTTTATATAGTAGTTTTTTTGCACTAAACTTCCTTATATTGTACTTGGACATAACGTCAATCGAGTCAATCGAGGGCAGGGTTTAAAAACAAACTTTTTATATTAGAAATTAACCGTTTACCCTCCCCACGAATTTCATATTTGCTTCAAATATTATATATTTTTATTGTATATAATAGCATATTACTAAGACCATTCGTCATGCAAATATAACCATGCAATGACAATGGATCGCTAACGTGTGAACTGTAATTAAGCTATTAACTAATTCATTACATAACATATATTACATTAAATTATCTCCAGTTTTCACCAACTACTTTGTTAGCAAGAGTGTTTGATTAACATATTAGGTGAACGTAATATAATGCATTTTTCTGTATGTACGTAAAATAACATAGTTTGTTCAGTGCTCGATCGTTACAGTCTTTATAATACATTTTATTTTTTATAATTAGTAATCATATATTGAGCAATAGAAAACAAAATCGAAGGGCATGTTCAAGATTAGAATATAATTTTTTTCTTTACTGTGTCAGACGAGAAAAATACTTGATAATACAATCTACTGTATATGTTATAGCTATAATAGTGCTCTAACCAAGTTCAAGTTCATTCAGCTTGCGCGTCTTGACGTTCGCACATCAGCTGTGCAAGCTATTATATAATTATTATGTTAATGTGAGCTATATACTGCTGACCTAGCCCACACGTCGATCGCCACTGTCCGCATGTCACGCTGGTGGTCATGTAGGGTCAGTGGTGGCCGCCCGCAGCTGCCTGCCTGCAATGTGGCTGCTTGACCTGCGACCTCAACGAGATAATAACTTGGGACACGCTAGCCAACCAACTCTTAACTTCAAAGTTTTTGTTGCATTTCTTACTTCACATTTTTACTAAATGCAGGCGTGAATTAAATTAATTGGGGGATTGGTCCCCAATTAACTCAAACTTGCTGCTCGCTGTAAATGTGCATGCATGCAGGGGCGGATCCAGCTCGCGGCTCTGGGGGAAGGGGTCGCCCTATCCCGCAATGTTAAATTGGGAGCGGGGGCGATGGGTGAGGGTGGTGGTAACGCCTTGGGACCTTTGGGGGGGGTATCTCTGGATCCGCGCCTGTGTGCATGCACTATAACGGTACTGTGTCATATAGGGTTCATAGAAAATCATGGAGCACCACCCAATTAATTTACATCAGTTCAAATGGTTCAATGACTCAAAATACATGATGGGATATATTATACCCATATACATATATGAGTAAATAGTCCTATCCCCTGTTCCCAAATTTTGTTAAATTTTGCCTCCGCATACACAGTATGAAAAAATTGTTTCAAAGATAGTTAAGTTTATTCTTATGTTATATACAATATAACCAAATGGTATTATTATTTATATAGTACACGAGCGGGAGAGGAGTACCCGTAGCTCTCGATCTTCTCCCAGAGTCGAAAGCTATCTGCCGTTCGCGGGCTTCTATAATACGTTAAATTTGTATCGTACGTATTTAACGAAAAATTTATTTTGTAATCAAATAAACAAAAACAAAATAAATTGAAATGACAGTGTTGATATTTACTAGATTACTATACGCAGAGTGCGTAGTAGTAATGAAATGTTTTTGCCTCATATAATCTTCGTCGTTTTCTTGTTGCTCTTAACATTATTCAATATTTTAAATTAATATACTCCTGCTTAATAGAGTTTATTTTAATTAACTGAGCGCATTCAGAAAAAGTGATGATTTTCTTTTACTATTGAAATTGTTGTGAGAATGGGAGGTGGGAGGGAGGGGGGGGGGCGAAACGATCTACACACTTTTTTAACTTTTAAAGCGGTAAAAATATGTAATAACACAGTGCTACAAAAAATAAACAAAATTTGTAACCCTGGGTTAGCTAGCCTCCACCCCAAAAATTAGTGAGGAAACATAATTAAATAACAAAAATTTAGCATAAAGGGATTTAACCCGTGGGTCGTTAATTTCAGTTTAACCCCCTTCTTCCACCACCCTTTGGTAAATGCATGGAACAAAAATGAAAAAGTGGTAATGCTAGAATTATAGAGTTAGCTCTATTTTTCTAAAAATAAAAAGGTTCTTAAAAGGTTGAGCGTGGCACAGTGCATTGACCGGTTCTCGCTTTAGATCACCACATATTATACTGTACATACATCGATAATCGATACATTGAGCGTGGTTAATACTTAGATGGGTGATCGTTTCAAAGAAAAATTACATTCTCCCTCCCTGGAGTAAAGTCTCGCTTTCCACCCAGTGCTTTGATGCACTTGTGTGTAGTTCTCCAGACTTTGGACATCACTATAAAAAGTAAAAAAAAAAAAAAAAAAAAAAAAAAAGTATAAAAAGTAGAGGTGTCCGTCATGACTGAGGTTTTCCACGGTTCCCTCAGCGAATGCTGGGACGCGTAACAGGCCGTAGCCACCATCCTTTCCCTACCTTATCCCTACCTACTACCCCACCGCGAGCTGTCAGCTCTTAGGGGTGTATTGGGTGTATTCCTGTAAAAAAACAAAGTTATGATTATCTTTATAGGTAAAACTTACGATAATCGTTAAGTCCATCCTCCTTGTCGCGGTCTGCATCCCCGTCGATCTTGTCAGTGTCCGGCAGGTAGGTGTCAATCAGCTGTTCTGCCAAGCCAAGCCCTACTTCCAGCCCGTCTGCCGCAAGCGATCCTACACGTGTACTCAACACGTTGTTTGCGTGCAGCAGCCCATAGTCGCGGGCCACACTCACGCGCTGTGCAGCTAACTCGCGTACCGAGCTAGCGCGCCGCAGTACGGGTCGAGTTAGTGCACCAGCACTCTCGCACACCAAAGAACGTACGCTTTCCAGCAGCTGTCAACAAAATAATAATATAATTAATATTAAATAGAAAATTATATAATTTCAGTAACAAACAGCTGCAGCACCATCGATCATGGCAAGCGGCTATAATATTTAACGTAAGAAGGCGGTAAAAATGCACAATACGTGTTAGTTCTTATGGAGAACGACGTATCATTGTGTGAATACTCACAGAACTCACAGAAGAGCAAAAAATGTCCCATTCTCCCATATGGGTATTATAGATAGGTGCCTTAATAAGTCCACACTTTTCCACACCCGCGGGATGTGTATTATTATACAGGGGAAGAGATCAATGGATCCGTAGTAAATTAACTTTTAAAATGTTCTAATGGAATTTTAACGGGGGAGCTGTGAGGGCAAATTTGTCCCACCACCCCCTCACCTCGCACAACAGATCTGGAAAACAATACTTTTAAATGTGTTTTCCGAAAAGAACATACAATTGACACTTTACATAGATCATTACAATAAACCCCAAGAGTTTGGAAAACTCATAAATGGGGAACGTCAGTTTTTAAATAATTCAAGGCAAGATGGCAAAGATGACAAAAAATTTGTTTTACAAGAATAGTTTTTAGAATATTAGTAACTTGTGACAGTAGACATATATAGAATTCAGGTTTTGACACATATATATTAATATAATATTATATATATGTATAAAAAATGAAATTAACAATTCGTTTGTTTAGTATTAAATAAAATATACAGTAGTAATCAGATGCAGGTTATAAAATTACAATAGAACACATTTAACATTTAGTAACATATTGACATATATGGAGATTAAATTCTTATCAATATAAGAAATCAATTGATGCTGTTATATTTTAAATTTATCTGTATGATTTAAATCAGAATAGGAATACAATATATTCGTTTTACATATAATTTAAATTCCTTTCACTACTTTGATGATAAAATGACCAACAAACAGGATAAGAATTTTTAAAATTATATTATATACACGCACGCTTCGATCACTACAATATGACGAGAGAATGATTAGACAACAAGAAATTGAAATATTGTACTCTAGCTTTAAAAGTTTATCAAATAGAAATAATCAATTTTTAATTATTTTATTTTAACGAGAGCTTTAAAATATATATTATGTGCAAAATTGATGAACAAATTCACTTCTGTTGGGATTCAAAAAGTTTGAGTTACAAATATAACCGTAAAATGCATCAGAACAGCCGGATGGGATGGGGATGGGGTTTAACCCTCGTAAAAAAGGCCCTGAAATAAAGTATAATTAATCACAAATTAATTCGTATTAATACTATATTATATACTGTAGGCCTTTTTTTACGAGGGAAGATAATTGTAATAATAATTATATATTATATTATATAAGGTGCCGAGGTACTAGACTGGGGTATTAAGATAACAAATAATAATTATCTGGAACTCGGAAAGTATTTACAATCGTCTTTGGATTTGAATTGTCTAAAAAAGTAACTTAAATACTCAACCAATTAATCCAATTATATAGCAACAATGAAATTAAGAGGAAGTTTCACTTGTTATATCCTTTTTCACTAATTTTACAACTTATTAACAATTAAATATTTCTACAAGACTGAAAAACTCGTACTGTATATACTATATGAATTTAAAAGCGGTCATCTCAAGGCTTGACTCAAACTCCTCACGATTTGGCATCTTAGCTAGGAAACTATATGAAAACTTGAATCATGCCTGTTCCAGATTCCGAATACAGCTAGGACATAATATAATAAAAGTTTGTAAATCCAGGAAAAGTGGTGAAAAATATATCACCCTAGTCAAGATTCGAACCCGTGAGCTAGATTCATTGTAATTAATTTATTAATTAATTTTGTAGTGTCACTCTGATGACTATGACAAGGCTCTATCAGGATTTCATATTAATTTTTACAATTGCTATATATAGCTCTGATGTATGCTGCGTCGATGCTTGATCGACTTTGGCTTATCTCGAGATGTAAGTTGACTGAATTGATCTTTAGCATGCACTAATTAATCATCTAGTGTCGTATCAGAGAGCACTCTTCATTTGCCTACTTCATTATTAGAGAGGAGATTAATTAGATTAAACTTATACACAAAAGGGACTGAAAATTTTAAATTTATATAACTTTTCTTGTTATAACTAAATTTTCTTTGGCATATATAGTGAGAGATGGGAAATATTACACAATAAAAATAAACTGTCAATAATGCGCGGCAACGGCCAGAACCCAAGAGCTCTTAATTGAATATAATTATATATTATAATATATTTTTTTCAATTTATTAATAATACTACTCGAATTAATTAGTGATTTTTTTAATTAATTTCAAATTTAGAATAAATATAAGAAACCATATAAAAACATTTAACGTTAACTTTAACATTAATTTTATAATTAATATTAATTTTAACCGGATCAGACCAAATTTCAGCCCCTAAAATTAATTGCATTGTTCTCCGCTCCGGTGAAAAATCCACTCTATTCGACACCTCCTCCCTATTAACCAGACCCCTCGACCCGAACGAAAGAAAATACTGTTATGATGAACCGCTGTATACTGATGGTTGATAGTCCCCCCGGCCGGAAAAGTTGTTCACTATTTGCCGAAGACTTGATAAAGGTGTACATCTCTGGACGTAGGCGTTGCTATGCAGTCTAATATGGAAACGTGGTGAATCAAAACTCTTTTGATATTAATAGACTGAGTGAGTGAGTGACCTTCTTATCTCACCCAAAATAGCAAATCTGCAACTCCAATAGACACTGCAGTGAGGCGGTGACTTGAGTTCGTGCTGTCCAAAGGTCTAAATTTTCCGGGGTGATAGTGGCCCAATTTTTTCTGTTTTTTTGATACTTTCTCGTATATAATATACACTCTTAATAAAATTTGACTGAATGTCAGTGTATTCTTGAAATCTTATATTTAGTGAATTTTTAATAGCTTAAATAATGATTTTTCAGGTGTTTCGTTTCGTAGTTTCAGTAGTCAGTATATAATATATACTGTCAGTATATAGTTTAATTATGCTTATAACCTGTCTACTCAATGTGACTTGCTAATCGGATTTTTACCTTTGCTGGCGTGTGGATTAATTATATGGAACAATATACAGTATACATAGATTAACAGGATTAATTAATTACATCACACACCGGCAAAGGTAAAAAGTCCGATTTAATTTCAATTATTATTTTTATCACATAATTTATATTACGTTGATCACAGTAATCATCACCATGTAGCATGACTCCAGGCGCGGATCCAGAAAAAAATTTCGGGGGAGGCTGCCTCCATAAGGCCAATGCTAAAAAAAAAATTTTGAGTGGGGGAAATGCCTATATTGCCCATGTTAAATCCAAAATTTCGGGGGGGGGGGCGGGTGCTGCAGCCCCCCCCCCCAGCCCCCCCCCCCCCCCTGGATCCGCGCCTGCATGACTCCAGTACTGACGCACGCACCTCATGTGGCGGCAGCTTGACGGCGGGCAGTGTATCCTCAACGAAGGCGAGGCTGATGCACAGAGCAGAGTCCGCCAAATGCAGCGGCACGGCCAGGGGCGGTGCAAGAGTCAGAGCCACGCGAGTCACGCCAGCCTCCGCCGCACCAAGTGTCCACTCAGCAACTGTGTGGCTCCGCTGCGTACATAACGTAACAATTATATAGCAAAAAGATGCAACAATACTAACCATAATTTTGTCATATTATATGATACGTAATTACGTATACCCTGGTACCCTCTGCCGTCCCTGCACGCATCATTTCGTAAATTCGTACCAGAAATAAAATGCATTTAAAGGTGCATTAAAAAGAAACCGCTGCTTCAGTGTGCTTCTATTTAAAATTAAAGCTTTCTCTTCAATCCAAAATGATTTTTTTTTCAAACTATAGTAATTAATAATAATAATTATGCTTTGGCCTTTTATGAAGTTTATGATAGCTCTAGTTTTTTTCCGCGTGATTATACTGAGATTTTATGGATGGCAAACCCATGAGATTTGAGTTTGTTTCCTATTATAGCTAGTATTATACTTTATTATGACATGGCTGTGTGATGTAACTAATGTAAGGCATGCAATTTATATTATATGTAAAAATATTAATTTGCAATGCAGAACCATTGTTCAAAATGTTGTTCTCTGTTCGAAGAAAAATATAATAAATAAATAGAATTTGACCCGGATTTTCAACCACATTTATTTTTTATAGCTCATTATATAACTTTACTATTAAATATATTGATACAGCCTGATACATGACCATAGAAATTAGGAATGTGTGAATTATTTATAAAAATATATACCTATTCTGGATGAACGTTGAATTAAATAGAGTATAACGTTTAAAAAAATTAACAAAATTGTTAATGAAAATAAAAAGAAATATACATTTAAAACAATAAAAATAAGACATGAAATATTCATGATAAATTTAGTTCCATTTCATAGATTCTAATTAATAAATTACCATGATGCAACAATAATATTTTTATGGGCAACATTATATGTAATATTCCTTGTAATCAGAATTTAGATTTGAATTAATTTATTTCACTATATTTATTTTGCGCTATACACCAAATAAGTTGGAAATAAATTGGTCTGATAATTTAAGTTGATTATAGCGTGATCCAAGTTGGATTTAATTATAATATATTGAATTATCGATAAACTGATATGACCTCAAGAAAGTTCTCCAGTCATTAAAACCTTCCCGATGAGTCAGCCTCTATATTTTATATGCTACTAATTAGTTCTTTTGATTTAAATACCGCCATGATTGGTGCGTCGTGTTATGTTATTTTGACCTATAACGGAAATGATTTAATCAGAACAGCCACTTGCAGCATTATAGAACCTTCTGTACATGAAACATAAGGTTCATCACAAATAATCGATTCTTTCTGATTGTGTATTTACGAACAGACCTAATAACTATAAAATATTACTGAAAAAGTTACATGAGGCCAACAGTGTCCTCAATATGCCATGACAACTTTTTACTATTGGAGTTGGACAATATTATTATATTACGTTGCATATATATTATGCAAAAGAGAACTCGCATTAATTTATGGGTGTATATTTTATTTTTTATTTTTGATGTTATTTAAGTTCCTTTTTTAAAATCATTATTATTAAAAAAGCAAAAACCAACAAAAAAAACACAAATAGTTTTTAATTTGTGTTTCTCTGATTCTATTCTATTAAAAAAACATTTTGCATCATGTCTACTGCTACTGCGTTAGTGCATTTTAGCATAAGCAGGCCTCTTTTATTAGACTTTATATTATTATATGATAAAAAAATCAGCACAATAATTTTCATTATTTATATTTTGTTTTTATCTTTTGCATGTTTAACAAGATGCATGCATATAGAAACAGTATTATTGTTTTACTATTTTTTGTAATATCAGTATTTTGTATTGGAACAACTGGTTTAAGAGACAACATGTATTACGTAATTACGAGGGTCGTATGATAAGTTCCTTAAGTCGTATAGAAAAAAATCCAGCGAGATAAAATTAACAACTGTACCGACTTAAGTGATATTTCAATAGGTCAGATACAAATTTTTACCCCGATATCACTTATATTAATTTCTGGGGGTCAGTTTTCGTGAAGCTCCCTCAAAATTGACTAAATTTGAACTTTGAACCGGTATAACACCCACTGCTGTGATATTCCAGGGATGTTTTTTTATCTTTGGTATTGCGCCGTGATCCAATGATCTATTCTGTGCCACCAGACACCGCAAATAGTTTGATTTTTGCTTTAAAAACAAGCAATTATGAAATTTCATGGACCGTCACCACCCTTTTTTTGGGCCTTAAAAAGCTCATTTGCGGCACCCCTAACGCGGCAAGTTTTTTCGTCGTAATTTTTGCATTGGAGATGTAATATAATTATATCATTTGAAAGCCCATAATCTCTGCTATTTGCTGATAAACTAAAATTAAACAATAAATGAACAGAACATAAAAAGAGAAAAAAGTATCAGAAGGCACAAGATACAATTTAATGGAGTATCGACCTCAATTTTGTTTAGTACAGAAATGTATAGAGGGTGCAAAGTTATGCTACCCTGATTTTTTTCAGATTTTTTAGAACCCGGGAACTATTTTTAAAAAAATATTGAAAGTCCTTTTTGTGACGTCACGCGGCGGCAAGTCTTGTCTTTTTCTTAAGGAGCGGCGTCTCGTGACGTCACAAAAAGAACTTTCAATAATGTTTTAAAAATAGTTCCCGGGCTATAAAAAATCTGAAAAAAATCAGGGTAGCATAACTTTGCACCCTCTCTCTATCCAGCATTTCTGCAATAAAAAAAAAAATTGAGGTCGATACTCTATATATAGTCATATCATAGTTTCAATGGCGATGAGGAGTATAACATTTTATTTAAATTATATAACATTTTATTTAAATTATTTGAGGTATTTAATTCAAATTCAATTATTTATTTATATATATATATATATATATATATATATATATATATACAATACAACTATATAGCGATTACTTTGAACGTACTTGACAACATTGCAGTGATTGTATCAACTGAATTTTATTAAATTTAAGTAAATTTAATAGAACTTCATTTTAATTTTTAATGAAAATGTTCATCATCATTATGAAATGCTAGGAATGTTCATTTGCAACAAGCGACATGTCGTGTAGGTAAAGAAGCATTTTTACACAGAGGAGCTATTTTTTTCAACTCAAAATACCTATTGAAATCAGACTGGCATCTCAAAAAGAATTTAATTCATAAGTTATGAATTTATTACAGTCTTACCCATGCAGATATAAATTTTACATCTAAATTCAAATTACAATAAATATTATATTTTATATAATATAGAAATAAGATAGGGTTAAAGATATAATACATTTTTTCTGTCCAAATGGTATATATTTCAAAACCAAAGTGCGCATAAAAAATAAAACTCCATCATTTAAAATAATAACAATTTTAAAGCTGTCGTTTGTCTCAACGATATATTATGATATATATTATATTAATTATATAAGTCTATAAAACCTATTAATTTCTGTATCATTATATTTTATTTCATTATATACCTTGCACTTTTTTTTCCACGACTGCATGCATCGGATCATGCTGCCGTTCTTACAGTGAGAGGGCAAAAACAAATTCCTACATGCTAAATCTGGAATTATAAGAAGAGATGAGGAACCCGACTAACTCCATAAGGAGATAAATATATATATTTTTTTTACCTTTAGTCTATGGTAAAAATTTCCAACGGCTCCAACTGCTGTTTCGACGACAGGTAGCTGATTGAAACGATCTACACATTCCAAATGCGGCAAAAAGTGTCGCGGGTTGTTAACTTGGACTGCAGTTGCCATCGTTCGTTATATTCTCTCCTCAGCATCTACTAACCAAATAAACAGTATTTTATAACTCTTAACCATCAAGACCGGACTACATTTAAGTGCCAGGTCAGACTTTAACCCACGACCTCTTAACTTTTCAAATGCGATAACCTTCAGCGCATGATACATGCATATATATATGTTATATATCTTGTATGATATATATATTATATCGTCACACTACTTTCGACCCCTCTCTCATCATTTTTTTCCACTAGAAAATCCTTTCATGTTTACAAATGCATAATCATGTGGCTAACTAATGAATGATGATTTCTTGAACTTAAAACAAAGGTCGCGTGTTTTATATGCTCATGATATTCGTGATATTTCTAGATTTAAAAATTTGTACCAAAGTACATTATTTTGAAAAGTTAGTTGTGATTTTGGCCACTAGCAGCACCGACTTGCGATTAATAACGAATATAGAGGGCAGCAGTGCATGCGCCAGTAATTCTTTGATTATTTCCAAGCCGGTGTCAACATCAACACGTGAGTTTTTCTCAGAATTTATCATATTTTTTAGCTAAAACTAGAATATAGTAAGTAAAACAGAGTTTAAAAGTTTTAAAAATGAAAATTTCGTGTTTTATTATGTGACTGATATGTCGAAAGTGTGAATTTAGGCCTAATGAACGTACAGTTTGCTCATGAAGCTGATGAGCCATGCATGCAGCGCAGTAGCAAAATTTTTCAGCACCATGTGTCCTATTTATTGTTTTTGTAAATTTTAAATTGTTATAATTATATATACGCATTACTTATAAAATAATGCTTTTTATGATTTTCAATGTTTGTGTATTCTCAAAGTTAAGATGTGTGTATGTACTCTATGCATGTTATAATATATATGATATGCATACGAAGTTTAAATTTACATAATTGGATACTGTATTATTGTTACTGTATGCATATGATAATATTATCATCCTACAAAAGAAAAATACTGTGCAATATTATGATACTTTCTAGGTATATGTCAAAATGTATGTATGCATATGGTTGGTTTATAATTAAAATTGAAAACACTATGGCACCAATGTGTTCAATCAAGAAACAAATTTAATTATATGCGGTATTGTATACATACATTACATACGTACTGTCTTTATGCATATAATATGCATATGTTACTGTATCATACTAAGACCGTATGCATACAGGTGCTTTCACAGATATTGTTGTGGCGTGCTGCAGAAATGCCCCAAGCTCTCGTATATTATACACGAGGTTCTTGCAGCGTCATCAACAACATGTTGGTTGGTGTGTTGCTGCGTGATTCTGCAACATTATAGGACTATGTGAAGGCATCTTTTACCAAGAGACCAGGATGTTATATGAGACAATATGCATATTTGCATAGCATACAGAGTATGAATGATGCATATCATACTATATGACATGCTGTACATATGTACCATACAGTACATGTTTGATTTATGCAAAGGCTATGAATGACCAATGCAGAAACTACATACTGTAGATCTATGTATTTTTTAAATGTAATAGCATATTATCATATGCATACACGTAGGTATTCCAAAAATAAACTGCATTACCGATTGACAACCTTGTAGTTGATAATGTTATGCTAATTCAATTTAAAAAAATTAATGACATTAAGTCTGACACATATACGTAATTTTTTGACAAACATTGCACCAGCATCTGATATATTGCGTATTTTTTGGTTAAATTACTTTTGGTTAAATTACTTTTTTTTAGAGTAAATTGACTGAACGAATTGTTTCGAGATTAGCCTATGTGATGTCTTCACTGTAATGTTTTTGCAGTTTTGTTCCTGTTCTTCTGTAAAATTGTGATGGTTACGACAAGTTTTTAATTTCTTTTTAGCTGCCAGAATGTCATTTCGAAGTGGCCGAGGCGGAGGTGGTAGGGGTGGAGGCCGCAGCTTCAGAGGTGGCGGTGGAGGTTTTGGAGGAGGACGAGGCTTTGGTGGCCGAGGTGAGTCCAGGATTTTATTTATTATGTTTTCAGCTATTATGCTCCAGCTCTATGGTCTAGCGGTTAGTGCCCCTGGCTCTTGTGACTCTTGTCCGAGAGGTCCCCAGTTCAAATTCCGAACACGGCAGACATTTTGTGACTTTGGATGGGTGTAACTGATTACTAAATGATGGAGTTGGTAGTAGGAAGGCAGCTTACGGCTGTCTATACTCCGTTGCCTTGCAGTCTTGCACTGCCACTGCAGGCTGGACAGGTCTGGTAGTAGGAGCCCATAAGAGTGCAGGAAAGAGTTCTGGGTGTCTGGTAAGCCCCAGCAGGTAGCAAGATAACTCTTACTGAGAGGTTAAAATACCTGGCCGGCCACATCCAAATGGCGTCAAGGATTATTAATTTTTATTTATTTATTTTTAATTTATTATATTTTCCTCAAGAATACATAAAAAACAAGTCAGAGGAAGGAGACATCAAATAGTCCATGATGAATCTAATACAAAAAGTGCATAGTATCCATGTGAAACAAAGTAGAGTAGTAGACATAAAAACTTATTATGACAAGGGTAAATACATATTGCTACTTAAACATTTTTATAAATATGAAGCAAGTTATTACTGAATCAATAGAATTTATTATATTACTATGTATTACATTTGATATACATGGAACTTAGCTTACTATAAAACACAGTACCACTCAATGATAAAGCAAACTCTTAAAAAAAAAAATGATTTGAGGTACATTGCCTGATGGGATTTCAGGAGAGGTATTTTTTTTAACAAGTTGTGGGAAACAAAAATTTAAGCTATATTTGTTGTATTTATTTTCCCAGTCAAATTTAAATTTGCAATCATCTTGTTTATGTTTTATATTTGATCCAAAATTAAAAGTTACTGTCAAATGAGATTATCAGCTAAAACTTCCGTAACTTATTTTTCCAGAAAAGTGTTGTCTTTTTCCTAATAAATTGTTTAAACTTTGTATTACTAGTGTTGAGTTTGTGGGGCTGAGAAAGCAAAGAAAACGAACATTTCAATTATCATATGTGTGAGAAACCAGTTGATATAGAAGCATTGTTTTCAGTATGTATTGCTACATATTTAAAATAGCAAGAAATTTTCTCTTTTGCAGGCAGAGGAGGGTTTGGAGGTGGCAGAGGCTTTGACCAGGGACCACCAGAACAAGTGAGTGTGCCTCCAACCTGACACTAACACTCAGAACATTGTCACGATCTGCATTTGAAAAATCAACCTGTCTTATTTTTGTTTACTGACAATTGGAAAGGATCTCTATTAGTGATTTATGATCAATGAATGTGTTCACTTTTTTTACCTCCCAAATTCAAAAATGAAATATGTGGATCAAACATTTTATAGATTTAACATGCAAACATGGTGGATAAATGGGACAAAGCATTCCAAGAAACATTGCATGTCATGTTTTATTTGGATTTCCTACAGGCACAGAAGGAGTATGTTTAAAAAGAAGGATCTACATAACGCCATTTTTGCAGTTAAAAATTTTTTTTTTTTTTTTTTTTTTGGCTGTTGATATTAGTTGTATTTTTCCCAGTAACCTAGCATCAAAACCGTTACAAATTTAGAAAGTTTATTTTCTGACAAAGAAAATTCAGCTTTTTAAAAAAATTATTTGCCATTGGAAGGGAAAAGATAATGGAAGTCTCATTTATAGTGGCATGATTTAGACATCGCAGCTCATTTTAAAAAAATAATTTGATTTATGTATACTGTATTTTTTATGCTACCATAGCTTTTAAAACTCTTAACTACTGAATTTTTGTGGTTATTGCAATGCTAAAGGCAATTCAGTTATGGAAATAGTAATGTATAAGATATTACATATAATTAATCCTAAGTTTTCATAAAAAAATGCGTTACTTTTGCAATTTTGTCATTATGCCATAATTGTACCGTCTTCATATCCATTTTTATTTTTTCTAAAGGGCTTTGTACTAAATGAGTACTGTCTTTAATACTTTGTTGCTATTATGCACTCGAGACAACAGCTTTTTTCATGCTGCTTTTAGGTTTTGTATGCAAACAATGATTTAAAATAATAGTTAAAAATATGTTGAGTTTTTAGAAAGTTGAGTTTCAGAATTAAATTTTGTTGGCCCTGCCAAGTCAAGTGAAATGTTGATGAAAATACAAACTGAAGAAATTTGTCTAAAGAGTTTTTCAAAATTATTTTTTTATGTAATTTTTTTTTTTTTTTGTAATTAGACAGTTGTGTAACATAGATATGAAGATATGAATAAAATTTAGTGTTGCCATAATTCCAACAAAAGCAAGCAACCTATCAAGAAAATAGTAATGATATAAAATGGACACAAATATAGTTTTCACAACCAGATTCATGCTAACATAAGAATCATTTTACTGTAATTATTGTCACTATTAGCTGACAAAATATCAAAGGAAAATTTTAATATAAATTTGAAAATGTTCTTTGCTTGATCTCATGAGTCCAGGAAAATACAGCTCATAATTTAGAGTTAAGTTGGTGACATCACCACATAAAATTTTGTCTAGCAAACCATTAATAAACAAAGAAATTTCCTTGTAGTTAGTTTGCAATAGGTTGTAAGTTTCAACTTAAGAGTTGATTGCAAGGAGAGATTCTCATTTATTGCATGTAAAAAGTTGTAAAAAATTAATTGATGTACCATTCAACAGAGACTTAACATTTCAATTAAAATTATATTTAAAATTGAATTCTTAATCTGTACCTGAGCACTAAAATAGAATACCATTTTTCTTCTTGTTATATTTGATAATCTATTGATTTCTTATCATAATTTGCATTTTAAACATCCTTGCGCATTAATGGTAAGGTAACACGCCTAATGTTAAAAAAATCCCACACATAAAAATTATTAAACATATCTTAAAATGTTCTCCTCTTCATCCCCTATCAGTATCTAAAATATCAGGTATAAACTTCAATCTAGTTTTCGAGTTATGAATTTTTGAAATTCACTAATTTAACATGGAAAAATGGAAATTGCATGTTAAATTAGTCAACTTTCAAAATTTATAACCAAAAAAATAAGATTGAATTTGTATACCTGGTATTTTAGCTACTAAGAGGGTATATAGAGTAGAACGTTTTAAGATATGTTTCATAATATTTATGTGTGAGAATTTTCTTAACATTGGGCATGTTACCTTACCATTAATGAAAAATATATTTTCCCTGTAAAACATAATTGTCCAAGGAGATCTTAAATAAAAAGCTTGTTCCATTGTGCAGGTCCAAGAGTTTGGTCACTTCACCCACACCTGTCAGAAGGACATAGTGTGCAAGTCTGACATAGAGAGCATTCCCTACTTCAACGCACCCATCTACTTTGAAGACAAAACGCAGATAGGCAAAATAGACGAGATATTTGGCACTGTGCGCAACTGCTTCGTCTCCATCAAGCTCAGTGATGAGGTCACTGCCCACTCTTTCAAACCAAGTCAAAAGGTAAGGAAGTTTCAACCAAATATTACTAGTTATTTAGTTAATATATGCAGGATATAATATTTATAATTTAATACATTCCTTTAGCTTTACTTTAGGCGACTAATTGCGTTTATTTCTCCAATTAAATAAACACTTTAAATTTGTCTGAATAAGTTAATAGTTAGTAAATTTGCTCTTAAAATGAAAATTCACTCTGGTTACTTTCATTTTTAAAATAAATTATTGAATAATATAACTACATATTATAGTTATGCAATTTTTTAATTTTATGTTAACAAATATTGGGATCAGTCTAGTGAAGATGTTTATGGAGTATGAGTATGCTCAGGCCTGCATTTTGTTGTTTCCTTAATTAACCAACTGTGCTGGATAACAAGCTATTCCTTAAAGGAGGGGAACCGCTTCAGCTGTTATATTTTTAACATTTTATAAATGATGTCAAACTTACTTGTGCACCAAAAAAATAGTCAGTACCTTCCGCCGTCCACCAGTTGACATTCAAAAAGCGCGCCAAAGAAAATTGGAGCTTATGACGTCAAGATCAACTATTAGCTGCGCTTGACCTATCATGGCGCTTAACCTCATAAGCCCCATTTTTCTTTGGCGCGCTTTTTGAATATCAACTGCTGAACTGGTGGAAGGCTGAGAGTGTTGGCTATTTTTTTTTGGTGCACAAGTAAGTTTGAGATTATTTATAAAACAATAAAAATATAAAAACTGAAGCGGTTCCCCTCCTTTAGTTCCAAGAACTTTTTATTTTTCATATTATGCACATTGTATTCTCTTTTTGAGTGTGGATTCAAACTATGCCATGCTATTTTCTTTTCAGTTGTACATTGACCCTACCAAGCTGATGGACGTCAAGAGGTTCCTGCCACAGCCCCCAGGTGCAAGCCGCCGAGGCCGAGGGGGAGTGCAGAAGGGCGGCAGGGGAGGCCGAGGAGGAGGAGGAGGAGGATTTGGAGGACGGGGAGGAGGCTTTGGTGGTCGAGGAGGAGGTGGTAGAGGCTTCAGTCGGGGCGGCGGAGGCAGCAGCTTCGGCAGGGGCGGAGGAGGAGGATTTGGAGGGGGAGGCTTCAGAGGCCGCGGAGGTGGAGGTGGATTCAGGGGAGGCGGAGGCAGGGGAGGAGGCAGCTGGTGAGCTGCTCTTTAAATCAAAACACCGCTCTATCTTTACTTGTGTCCATCACTGTTCACTCTCTATCATACTAATCTTCTAATAAAAAAATAAAACAAATTTGTATACTATTTTGTTCTTTTTTATTAAAAAAAAAATTACAACCTTATTCTCCCTAAAAATAGTGAAGTTGGGTTTTTCTAGAATAAGGAAGAGAGAAAGACAAAAACAGATAGAATCATTGAAATCTTGGATTACAAAATTGTCTACCATGTTGTCTACTGGCCATACGGCCAAGCAAACTTTTTTTTTTTTTTTTTGTCCTATGTTAACAAAATGCAGAAATTACCTATTACTTCTCGGCATAATCAAAGACATTATGGTATACATACTACAAATATACCAAGGAATCGACTTGGCATCTTAAAAAATTTAAAAATTAAAAAAAAAATAAATTAATAAAAATTAAGTAATACATATTAATCTTTAATGTAATTTTTAAAGTTGACTACTTTAACATGGAGAAATGAAAATCCCATGTTAAATTAGTCAACTTTAAAAATTCATAACTCAAAAACTAGATCGTATTTGTATACCTGATATTTTAGCTACTGATAGGGGGTGTAGAGGAGAACATTTTAAATTTTTTTCAGAATTTTTGTGAGGGATTTTTTTTTAACATTGGTGGCGTTACCTTACCCTTAAGCCATTTTACTTCTAGCAAGCCAATAGAGATAGGATTCCTGCTCTTCCCGCTTCATGTTGCCAGGCAACAAGTCAAGTTCCGCTTTTAATGCAGAGCATCTAAATAGATGCCCTCTGTCTTGGGGTTCTTTTTTACATAATTTACAAATGTCACTATCTTGGATTTTAAATCTCTTCTGGTAGCATCCAAGGTAGTCATGGCCTGTGTCTAATCTAAATTTAGCAGTTTCTGTGAGTCTATTGTAAATATGAGTTTTAGCTAATTTAAAAACTAAAGACAATAAAAAATAATACAAACTAATGTGAGTCTATTGTAAATATGAGTTTTAGCTAATTTAAAAACTAAAGACAATAAAAAATAATACAAACTAAACAAGTTTCATGCATATTGATGTATTTGCTTATACACTAATTATTATACTCTATACGGGACACAAAACCTTCCCAAAAGTGAAAACAATGTATCAACTGATATTTAATGTGAATAAATAAAATAAAAAGTAAATAAATCATTACATAGTCATGCAATTTAATCATATTTTAAAAACAAATAAAAACTAAAGACAATAAAAAATATTACAAACTAAACAAGTTTCATGCATATTGATGTATTTGCTTATACACTAATTATTATACTCTATACGGGACACAAAACCTTCCCAAAAGTGAAAACTAAATATAGTAAAGACATAATTGCTAATATATGTAAAGTCAAGGTCTCAAGAAATTAGGTTTACCTAATATCAATCGAGTAAATTAATTACCTTACATTGAGTTTTTCCTGTACCAAGCAATGCTAATTATTTTTTACGGGACTGCGATCTCCTTAAGGATTTACCTCAGTTGATTTGGATCTCGGAAACGGCCCCCTTGATTCTAATGAGATTTGCATGAGTCTTTAAGCTCGCCACAATAAGGTTGCTTAATTTTTTTGAAGTGGATCTGTTCGACCAGTTTTGAGAAAACTGAGGCAGCTGTTTAACATTGGCCTTAATATGGACGCAAACCAGAAATGGAGCTATTGTAAGAAAACCGCCCCCTTGAATTTGCTCAAACCATAAGCGATTAAGTTTTAGAGCATCCTCAATTTTTTAAAATTCTTCACAGGCCATGGTAAGATGGCGGATATCCTATTGTTCTACCACCCACTTCCTCCTCACGACTTTGCCTCACTGACGACAGTGCCCCCACCTATCTCCATAGTATACAAGATCCTTGGTCAGCAGTCCAGTCTGCAGCATAGGTCTTAACAATTAGTTAAGCTTCCACTAGGTCTGCGGGGCTGAACTCGCAGGGCTGACACCACTCGCAGGGGGCTCTGCAGGATCTTGCTCGGGTGCTACTGCTGGTGTTGCTACCGGTACTGGCTCATCGTCGTCATCAAAGTGAATGTGCTGGCGCTGCTGACTCGAAGCAGCAGTGCTGTCAGGACAAACCAAAGTCTTATAACTCGAGTCGTGGTAAGGGCCACTAAATAATCATTGAATAAATCACCTTAACTTGATACCTTCAACTCTTTAAAAATGAAGTGGTAAATTGGGGAAGAGGCCAAGGCTTTTTTTCTGCTTAACAAACAGCGTCTCGTGATACTGACAAGTTGCTAGGCTGACAATTCTTGATGGATATAGTGAAATTAAGCAATGAAAAATTAATGTTTATAACTCTTTGCTATAGGAAAGTTTTATTGTTTACTTATGAAACAAAACATGTCTGATAGCTTTATATGGAATAAAACTGGTATCATACCGTATATAAGATAGCAGCTAGAGAGAATATAATAATTATTATAATAAATATAGCTGGTTACCTTAAAATTATAAAAATAATTAAAATTAAAAGCAAATTAAAATTAATATGCAATTGACATGCAGTGAAATGAGATGAGAAAGGAGGGTACTCTTATTATTCATTAAAAAGAATTTTTAATTTCAATTTTTTTTTTAAATTTTAATGTGAGGAATCACACTTTTTTTTAACATGTTAAAAAGCAAATTACATAGTTAAAAAAACTGACACCAATGAAATCTTTAATAAATTTTGAGCCCATGCAGTGGAAAAGTCTTTACTTTGCCCTTATACTTTGTACTATTATAGACAGCTATATAGCCATGCAAGCACATACCAATTCCTTCTTTCAATATTTTTCAATAAAGGTTTATAAATGTGTATTTGAGCAAATATCATGGAATAGAACACATGCAACAAACAGCAAATATTGATGTGTTCTCACCTCTGTTCTGCTTTATTTGTTGGTGCCTCGTTGTGTTGTTGTGGTTCCTCTTCATCAGGAAAGTGTGTGTGCTGGACTTTAAATTTGCTGGCTCGCTGTAACAACTTGCCACGTCCGCGGTCCTTTCCTCGCTTTTTCTGCAGCTTGGCTTCTCGGTCCTCGCTTATCTTGTGCCAGTATGCTTTCTCCTCCTCTCCTGCACATTACAGTACAAAGCCATGAACAAATGTCATCATAAATCCAAAACTAGAGAGTTTTTATCAATATATTGTTTTAGATTAACAAGGAAAGTTTGCAAGAGAGTTGAAAAAAATGAAATGAAATGACTTAACTATTAAAATATTAAGAACATAAGGAGTGCTTAACTATAAATTAGAAAATTACACATGAAGGAATGATTCAGATTTTAATTCATTTTTCCCCCTGTTTAACTCCCCCCTCCCCTTTAATAATTCAGTAAATAAATCTACATATTTTTAAAGATGAATACATTACTGAACCAAGTATTGAATACACTTTACAATGGAGTACCGACCACAATTTTTTTTTATTGCAGAAATTGATAGAGGGTGCAAAAATATGCTACTCTGAATTTTTTCAGATTTTTCTGAGACCGGGAAGTATTTTTAAAAAATTATTGAAAGTCCGTTTTATGACGTCACGTGCGTTAATGTCCTATCCTTTTCTTAAGGAGAGGCGCCTCGTGACATCATCAAAATGGACTTTCAATAATTTTTTAAAAATACTTCCCGGTCTCAGAAAAATCTGAAAAAATTCAGAGTTGCATATTTTTGCACCCTCTATCCATTTCTGCAATAAAAAAAAATTGTGGTCGGTACTCCATTGACACAACTGTGCACAATTTCAAGCACAGTTTTGAGGTTTGCCCTTTAAAACACTAAAAATTTGAACTTAAAATTTTGAAGGTTTAAGGTTTTAATTTTGAAGGTGTATATAAATGTAAATTTGATGCTTTAAAATTCTCCTTTCAATTGTTGAAAATAAATTTTAAAATAGTAACAATATATTTACAAAGTTAAGGAATACAGTATAATAATTATATAGCCTCAAAATGCATCCTATAAGGAAATTTTAGTACAACACATAAAATTTTAAATTTCTGTAACATCTACGTATTTACATAAATTAAACTACATGTGTTATAAAGTAGTCATCAAAGATGTTTAAGTTAACTTGATCAGTATTCACCAAAAATACATTACTAGTATAGTATAGGTGTGATCCTCTATCATCTAATGAAAAATAAGAAACTGATCATGCTTCAGATAAAAAATAACAACAAAAAAGACACAAAGGCATAACATTTCTTGGGCCTATAGAGCTGATTTCTGTTTATGTTTAAGTGAGGCGGGAGAGGGGTTTCCCTATAATAATACATTGCGAAGGAGGCGCAGGAGGGAGGGAAAAGAGAAAGTTTTGGCAGGCCAGATTATACAGTGAGCATAGGCAAAATGACGAAAAAAAAATTTAAAAAAATACTTTTAACTGTTTTTTGGCGGTGAGATTTTTTTTATGAGTTCTATCGTGTAGTGTTAAAGTATTATTGAAGTATTTAAACTTGAGTTATTTTATTAAATTAAGTAAAAAAATTATTGTACACTTTCTTTATATGCTAGTCCGTGCATTCTGGCCTTCCTCGCGTGACGTCAGCGCAATCCCCTCTATAAGAATAGCGCTCCCGCCTAATTGACTCAAAAGCTATATTACGGTACCAATTAAAAAACATTTTTGACTTCCAAAAGCTTTAACCAATTTCCGTCTTTGTAATTTTCTTCTCTCATGGAGGAAAATTGCAATGTAGTTCTGCAGAAAGCTCTAGGCTGATCAATATCCCCCTGATTTATTGTAGTGTTGTGGAATTTGACCTGACCTCTCTAAAAAGAGATCTGGATGAGCCCTTGCAGCTAGGGGTGTAATCACCTTGAAGCAGGCTGGTGTTGGGCCAGGGGTTGGACGCCAGCAGCTTTGTGGCAGCCTGTGCACTCTCACAGCGAATGTAAACTTGTCTGCGCTCCGGCACTATGTCCACGTACACCACTCCTTCCTTGTCGCGAGCCTCAGCCTGCAGGCACAACATCACATGGAATAGAACACAGGTACTGGTCATAGCTTGGGATTGGCTTAGTTGTATGTATGTCAATCCTAATATTAATGTTTTATGCTCGCTTAGTCACATTTAGACTACAGGTGTCCATTGTACAGTCATATATAACAAAAAACAAAAACAGAATTTTCTAAACAATCTTCAAATAATTTCTTATGGTTTAAGTAATAATAGAGAGCAGGTATAAATTTTCAATTGCAAGGATCGATAGAAGGGGAGGGGGGGGGGAAATATAAATACAATGCCAAGATATTTACAACTTGAAACTAGTTTGATATCTCCTATAAAATCAAAAGTATTATACAATAATACAATATCTTGAGGTTCCAGAAACATCAAATATCTTCTTTTATATTTTCTTTTACTCATAATAAAACCTTTTCAAGCTTTATACAAATTTAAATGAAACATTTTTTTTTTACTTAATTGTATTTAAATGGAATAGCTATATAGCAGCAAGGTAAGATGATGAAGTCTATAATTCTTCCAATAATCTGATACAGTAGTACTTCATAATTAATGTAAGCAAAAGGCATTCTTAATTCATCAAGCAATTATTAATTTAAAAGCTTGAAAAGGTTTTATTATGAGTAAAAGAAAATATAAAAGAAGATAGTTGATGTTTTTCTGGAACCTCAAGATATTGTATTATTGTATAATACTTTTGATTGTAGGAGATATCAAACTAGTCTCAAGTTGTAAATATCTTGGCATTGTTATTGATGATAAATTGTCTTGGCCAGTACATATAACTGAATTAAATAAGAAGTTGGCAAAGGTTAATTTTGCTATGATGCAGCTTCGTAAAGTTTGTAATTTAGAATCTTCAAAAATTGTGTATTATGGTTATGCATATAAAATTCTTTAATTACTTATGGCGTTCTTTTGTGGGGCTCATTTACCCATGCTGACAGTGTATTCGTAAGTCAAAAGAAATTGTTACTTATTTCAAAGCAACAAAGATGTGACTGGACGCAATACTAGACAGTCTAATCTATTACATAAAAAGTTTGGAGGATATGAGCAAATTAAGAGAGACTATTTTTATCTTAGCTCAGTGTTGAACAATAAGCTTCCAGATTATTTAAAAAAAAAAAAAAAAAAATGAAAGTATACCTGTTTTTAAGAGACAATTGTTTGCCTACCTTATTATAAAAACTATTACTCCATTAAGCTCATGCAATACGAAAAATGTCAATAATATTTGTAATTATATATATACTGTATATATATATTATGTATATATATGTATGTATATATATGTGTTATTGTAGTAATAATTGAATATTGTTATTTTGAGCCAATTTGTAATATTTTGGATGATTGTCTATAATTGTATTACTAATATTTTTTTGTTTTTACAGCCATTTTTATTCTATTAAATGTTTAGTATGTAGTCATAATGTATCAACTGATATTTAATGTGAATAAATAAATAAAGATTATGGAAATAAAAATGATTGAATTTGAATGTGAAAAAAACCTTCAAAGTACAAATACAGTATACCATATAATGTTATGTTATGAAGTGTGCACATGTATTTACCTTAAACAGGCTGATGTCATCAATGTAGTCATCAGGTTCGTGTTTCAGTATGACTGCCTCAGTGAAGGTGTAAGTGGGCAAATCTTTGCCATTTTGGTGAGTGTTGTCTACAAGGTGCTCATTTTTTTCTTTTGCAGCCTGAAGACGGGCCTCAAATACTTGCTGCTTCAGGGCAGCCATCTTCTCACGTTGTGAGTTCAGGTACTTGTTGCGAAGCCGCTTCCATTCTCGCCTGATACAAAACACTAATTAGTAGTCTTGGAAATTGTCCCTCGTTCGCAATAATGAGCCATCTGCCTACCATAATTTCGTTGCAATAACGAGCTATCTGCTTTTTCAGGTTAGCGCATAAAATGAACTTTATGTTATAATACTGATTTACAGCTTATAATTGTGCTGACCTGAAATAGCAGATAGTTGATTATTGCAGCGAAATTGTGGTAAGAAGATAGTCATTATTGCGGACGAGGGACAAAATGCTGTTTAATCTGTAAATTATTGTTATTATTTCAAGGCTGATTGTAAAGACGTTATTTAAAATTAAACTACAATTTAACCTTTACTGAAAGCATTTGTTAGAGGGCATGTTTTAAAGTTAAACAACTCAAACGTCTCTGCAATCGGGGGTCAGTGTTTTAAGCAATTATGGAATAATTTATTCTGCTACCTCGAACAAACCCCTTCTAGCACCATGCAGTTTCAAACAATTAAGGACTGCATGCTCTAATAGCTTTCATACAAAAAAGAAAGTTAATAGTACTGTGCCAAATTTGAAAAGAAGGTTATCTGAACCAAATAAAAAATAATAAAATAATAAATATATGTTTTGAAGACACCTTAAAAAAAATCATACGTCTGTCGAAAGGTCATACAAACAGTTCTACTGAACACTGTTTCTTTTGGCTGCAGAGTTGCGGGGAGGGGGGGGGAGGAGGAAACATCAGAAACAAAAAGCAGATAATCTTCTTGGCACTGTGACATATAAGGACAACATGGGGGATTAAATTTGACACAAATAACTTATGTCTTGATGCCACACATGACTGCGACACAAATTATAGTAATTATACCCTTGGAATCAGACTAAATGGTTCAATTGTCTACTTGTCCTTTAAAGTCGATTAATAATATGTCTCTTTAAGCTTAACTTGAAGCACTTAGTTTTGTGTTTTGTGTCTTATCTTGTAAGTAATTTTGTCTATCCTTCTCCAAAAACATATTTTCCCAACAGTTTAGCCTCCACCTGTTTTAAACAGATTCTTGAAGTTAACAAATTTTCCATTGATAAACCGGTCAGAAAGCAGTTTGAATAATTGTATGTTCATGTTGAGCTGGTATTACAGGATACAAAATTTTGCATACAATTTTTCCTTACAAAAAAACTTAAACTCCATTTGTTTGTATTAAGATGACATTTTCTTGTGAGGATGCAAAATTGTATTGTGTAATACAGGCTTTAGTGATGTTACTGCATTTAATACAGATTTGTTGATAATAGATAATGTTATTCTTATGAGGTATTGTCAACATGTTCGTATTAAACACTGTCATGTATGTGCTTATATGGTGAATATATAATATAGATAGCACTAATTTTTACAAATATACAATTTTTCAACAGTATTACTATTGCTAGTATTTTATTCATATTGCATACATCAAACCATGAAAGCATACATTATTTTAGTATATTACTATTTTTTACATTTCACCACCAGAGTAAGAGTTGACAGGAATATTACAAAAATTTATAAGTTGTATAAATACATTTTTATTAAAAGTTTTACCAGGTAGTAAACAGGTCTTTAATTAATTTGTTAAAAAATACTTACACACAAAAATTATCTAAATAACAGACTCACTTTTTGGACTACATATAACACTGTAGCAATTAATTAAAATATAACATGATGCCATATCCCTGTACGGGGTAAGCCAGCAGCATTATTACCTCGGCCGTCTACAAATTGCCCTCCACAGAACTCAATTCTAGCATACTCCACTTGCTTCAGAAATACTTATAACATTCTTTTGCCTTCTACACTCTCTATTACACAAAGTGCTTTTGACACTCCTGCTCCTCAAACATTCTGCAATCACATCCAACCAAACCTTTCCTTAAGAAGTTCATACCAACTAAATTAAAATTTATTGTAATTATTAAATTATATCAACGATTCAAAGATCTGACCATTGTTTTAAATCTACACACATCTAGCAGCAGAGAAAAGATTATGCTATAGAAGGCTCAGACTTATGAGAATTTTTCATAATGTCATTTTAATTGAAGACACAACTTATAGAGGGCTCTTGCATGTCGCGGTCAAGGTTTATCAATCTATTATAGCAGAGAGAAGGGGATGGGAGGAGAGCTGAGTCATTAACTCAACCATTTATATTTTGTTCCATTGTTTTCTATGCTGTGTCCCTTGCAGCCCTTGCAGGTGCATTGTAGGCATTGCTCCTCCTTCTGAGCCCCCCTTCCCTGCCTTTCGTGTGTTTGCCTCAGGCCAAAGCGACATCAGCGACATCAGTTGCTGTGTCTTCAAACATGATGTTATTGAAGGTGGGTAGAAACGAAAGTTTAACATGGGCCTGAGCCTTCTACTAGCATAATCTTTTCTCTGCTAGCTGGCAGGGGTATTTAAAAAAAAAATAGTTACTTTGAAAGAACCTGCAGGCCTAACGAAGACACCTCTAGGTTGTGTTTCTTTTTTCCCTTCTTGTTTTTACGGTTCCTCGCCTTTCTCTTCTTTTCCTCTGCCGTCAGATCGCCATCTGAGCTATCCTGGTCCATGTCCACGCTATCTCGGTCTGCCGTGTTTGTATCACACTCTATGTCACCGGCAGCCTTGAGTCTGCAGGCCATACTTACATCACCTGAGGTAGCTATCAAAACCTCAGGTTTGCTATCACCATCATTACAAGTATTCAATTTTTGACTTGCGTCAACAACAATTCCACTTTCACATAACTTTGATTTCTTTGAATCATCTATGATTGATACTGTATCTATTGATGAACGCTTACGTTTCCCCAATACTTCTTCATGTTTATCTTCTGTATTTGTAGGTATATCTGTACTAATTTCTAAGAAATTGTAAAAAATTAATTTTAGTTAAAATGAGTATATCATTTGATATTGTACTGTAGACTGCATAGGTTTTACTTCAAAATTCAATCCAAAAATATGTAATTATTATTTTTTCTGTATGATTTTCTGTAAATAAAGTATGTATGTCATAGCAATATTCACATGAAAAACTTACTCATATTTTTGCAGCAGCAAGTTTTGGAAGTTAAAGGAAGTCAGAAAGATGATTATAGAATTTGATTTTGAGGCAAGTGGAGTTCATAAAATAAACTATATATAATAAATTTAGTTTGTCTTTCTACAGTGAAATAACAATATTGAGATTTGCGACAACAAGAGTAAAGCTTGACAACTATGCAGTACAGCCCTTCTTTTAAAAACAAATCATCGTTACTCACTGGGTATCAATGGAGCAGATGCTGAGTTCTGGTATAAAGACCGTCCTTGGTCGTCCTCAAATGTCTTAATACTCAGCAGATTTTCTGATGGCATATCAGCTGAAAGGCGGCAACCAGCAGCTCCAAATGCCTGATGGTCATTACAATCTATTGTCATTGCTATCCAGCAACCTATCAGCATACTGAATACATTTTGTAACGAAATGAAATATTCTTTAAGACAATATTTCTTGCAAACCATTATAATTATGAAAGTAATTCCATAAGGATTAATCTATCAATTGATGGGCGCTCGGAGGTTTCGGACGGCATTTATTTTAGAAAGATCTATTGAATGCTAGTTTTGTTTACTGCACATATACATATACAGCAAAGGAAATCAATTATTGAAATATACAAAATAATAAAAATATATTACATAAGCAGACAAAATAAATACAATTAATGAATTAATGCAATACTAATTATTTCAAGATGATGCTTGCTAAACTAAGGATCATTTAATGAACTTTGCAATAAAATTAAAATTTATATTTCCACACAAAAAATTAGTTATTTAAAAATTTTGATATTTAAAATAAGCTGGAAAACAAATTACAAATCATTTGAAATTAAAATTACTTCTCTCCGAACTCATGAAGCACCTAGACGATGCGAAACGTCTTCAAAATGTATATATTTAACTATTTTTTGAGTGAACCTGTAACCCCAAGATTTTCTTCTTCTGTGACTTCTCGATCGGTAAGGTCTTGCTGGTCATTCCTATCTTTTCCTTTAAAATATATATCACAACCGAAATGGTTTATTTTCCTTAAATTTAATAAAATCATTTGAATGTGAAATTAATATAAGTTTCACACATATTAATTTATTGTGAAGTCTTATATCAAGACAAGTGTTGTACCTCTAGGACCTTGGTGACACAGGTTGGTGAATCAAATTCTATGAATGCAAATCCTTTGTTTCGTCTGGAATTCCGGTACTTGGGTATTGACACGTAGAGCACATTGCCGTAGCTCAAGAATATTCTATTTAGCCAGTCGTGATGGGCTTCAGTGGGAAGATTTTCCTGTAAATATACAGCACAATAGATAAGTATGTTCAGGGGATTTCCTAGGTATCCAGTGTGTAGAAATACATATAATAGCTGAAGCATATACATAAGTTAATTACTATCTCATCAGCTAGATTGGTTGGTGTAAACTCATTGTAGAGTATAATACTGTGCATGAAAATGATTTCTTTTTCTTTGAATTTTATTTGCCAAGGATTAGGATAAATCAAGAGGCCAGTGCTATTTAGCATTAATTAAATTAATTAAGAGCTTATTGCCTTTGTTGTAATTCAACTACATATGTTATGGTGTCTCTTAGGTAGAATGATAAGGATGGATGAACGATGGTATGTATATAAAACACTTAACTTTGTAGGATTATGCGGCGTGGTGTGAAGGAATGTAAGGTGATGATGCAGGTGCCAACATGAAAGGTGAAAGAATGCAGGGAATTTGATTCCAGCTTTTGTATCTGTTCCCAAGGACAAAAAAGCACGACTAAGTAATTGGGCTAGTTCGATTATGAGGGATGAGGCGAGAATGCTGGTGATTATGGAATTGAGTATCTGGGAAGGGTGGAAAATAAAGAAGGTTAAAAATAGAAGGAAAAAGGAAACTTTTAGGAGAGGTGAGACATTCAATGCGGAGCCACATGATGTAACAGCACTTCACTCAGACGGCCAAGACGTGACTCCATGAAAATGAGTTTTATATCACACAACAGGTGGCTTAATTGTGATTTAACAGAAATTGACGTTTTCCCCAGAAGGTGTCTCGGCAGACCCAGGATATTTTTTACTAAAACTCATGTCAAGGTACACACACTACATCGGGACCTGCAACTAACTCAAATGTCAATCAATATTCAATGAGAAATGGGTGTTTTTATATGGTAGATTGGTGAACTACTCCTGAATTCTTCTTGTATGACAAGGGTCACTAAAACCACAGCCACAGCAATTTTTAAGTCTGTCAAGCATACCCACCAGTAGCAGTAGCAGAGTGCACGAAAATTTAAACAGATGGAAAGCACAAACCCAATATTCTAAGTGCCTTGGTCTTGGCAATGTAAAAACCACCAGCACCTGAGACCAAAAAAAACAAACCTTTCGAGCAACAGACACATCCACTGCGTCACCGGCATTTTTACACTTGGACTTTTTTTATGCAATGCATTGCATCAATACCAAACGTTGATATAATGTGTCTGTGTACTGTGTGCCAGTGACTGCTACTTATTTTTGTCATACTACTCACCACATATATGGTGCATTCATCTTGATTCTCTCGTTTCTGAACTTCAGTTTTTCGGAACACTTTGGTGTCATCATCAGTCAGCTCCAACAAATTGGACTTCTTTAGTGCAATGACTAAGTCTCTGACATCACAAGTGTAGTTTCTTACTTTGTTGAATGACAAGAATAAATCAACAGGAAGCTCTGTTAAACAAGTAAAAATAAATAAATAAATAAAAAGTTGGAGAAACAAAACAATACAGTATCTTATATAGTAGAATACTGTAGAACACGTTTGTGTGCCGTGCTAATCCAATATTCATTTTAATAAGGGGTGCGGGGGTCATCATTAATTAAACTTCCAATATATATATATATATATATATATATATATATATATATATATATATATATATATATATATATATATATATATATATATATACGTTGGTTTGGACATGTTGAGAGAATGGGTGATGAACGAATTGCAAAACAGGTGTTTAAAGGTAGTGTACAAGGCATGAAAGGATTAGGTAGACCTAAAAAGGTTTGGTTGGATGTGATTGCAGAATGTTTGAAGAACAGAAGTGTTAAAAGTACACAGTGTAATAGAGAATGCAGAAGGCAAAAGAGTGTTATGAGTATTTCTGAAGCAAGTGGAGTAAGTAAGAATCGAGTGCTTTGGAGGGCAATTTGTAGACGGCCGAGGTAATAATGCTGCTGGCTTACCCCGTAAAGGGATATGGCATCATGTTATGTATGTATATATATATATATATATATATATATATATATATATATATATATATATATATATACTGTATATATATTATTATTATGTATAAATATATATTATTGAACCCAATCACAAAATAAATTTGAAAATAGATAGATAGATTTGAGTCAGTTAGACTCTAATATCAGCCTAAATTGCAACAAGTGTCTTTGATACTGTACAGTACTTAACATTTGAAAACTTTAAGTTCAGTTTACGTTCAAGCATCCCTTTATTTATTTTTAATTATTATTTTTATTATTATTATTATTATTATTTTTTTTAAGCTGCATAATTCTTTATAATATTTACTTTAGTGAAGTGTATATAAACTTTCAGACACTTCAAGGTTTGTGTTAAGGGCAAGGTAACACACCCAATGTTAAAAAAAAATCCCACACATGAGCATAATGAAACATATCTTAAAATGTTCTCCTCTACATCCCCTATAGTAGCTAAATTATCAGGTTTATAAATTCTAGTTAGTTTTTTAGTTTTAAGTTACCTTACCCTTAAAAAGTTAATGTACTTAAAGAAAATTGATACGATTTTAATTTAATATATCGATGGTGTTCCATCAAAAACGACTAACTCATTTTATCGCGTCCTCTCAAAATCGACTAACTCGTTTTATCGCGAGCCGAGATGGTCGGTTTTGCACTATGGGTTTCCAGGTATAAAAAAAAAAATGTATACCTGGAAACCCATAGTGCAAAAGGAACCATCTCGGCTCGCGATAAAACGAGTTGGTCGTTTTTAAGAACACGCGATAAAATGAGATATTCGTTTTTGACGGAACACCATCGATATTGTTGTTCAAACATTCCTGACTGACGTAGTTTTTCAACTTATCCTATAAATCACAACAAGTCGTGTTGGGGGTACTGGAAGGCCAGAACTGGCCTCCCCGAAATTTTGAATTTAAAATGGGCAATATAGGCATTTCTTCCAATCCAATTTTTTTAAAAATTGACCTTATGGAGACATTCCCTAATCCCCTCCACGAAATTTGGTTCTGGATCCGCGCCTGGTTTTGAGGTATACATACAGTAGATTAATTGCCCTGCATGAAGACATAATTATATACAGTATTTCCTTAGTTTACATCTGCAAATACAGTTAATTTCCAAAAAGGAAGTTCAAGGAGTATGAAGTTTAAGCAGGCGCAGAATTTGAGGATGATGACATACATTTCAGGTTGAGCTTTGGTTTACATTGAAAAGATACAGTAAAGTACAAATTATACCAGCGAACTACTCTGCGGGACCAAACGTAAACCAAGGTTTGAAATACTGTAACCATCATCCAGGAAAATTTCAGTAACAGATGTGCAGCATCAATGCCGGTGTACAGCATTGTATTTCTGTAATGTACATTCAATTGGTGCTACGGGTATGTACTGATGGTGAAGGGGATTTTCCAAATTTACAGCTGTACATGAGTTAAGGTAAAAAAACTGGGAGATTTTTGGCATGAGTGAATGAATGGAAGAGTGACTACTATCCACCTCCACTCGCTTGGCTTATGTGACAACACTGAGGTGACTCACAGTCATCTATAACTCTACATCCTCCGTGACCACGTGAACCTGCAGCCACGATAATAGGCAGCGCTGCCTCTATAATGGCAAGTAGGGCTACAGTATATCAAATCTTGCTCTCAAGTGTGCCAAGTGTCCCAGTCTTATTGACCTTTACTGTACATAAGGTGGTGAGTGGAGGAGGGTAGACACATATTCATCCCTATATGTATAATTCCCTGTGTTTTCTCTACTGCCCGCCAATTAATGCTGGGGTTCTTCATGTATCAAAAGATTACTGAATACTTACGAGGGTTTTCTCGTATTTTCTGGGACAAAAATCTGTCTTTAGAGAGGTTGGCATCACCCAAGTAGAACTCTAATTGTTTCAGTAGTTGATCATACAGATGTTTCTTCCTGGGACGATGACTTTTGCCCTCAGCTGATGTATCTAGCTCATCTTCTGTCTTGGGACTCTTGGGGTCAATTTCTGATTCTACTGGTATCAGTACAGCATTTCCAGCCATTCTAATAGGTTTACTTTATAATTATAAACACTTTTAAGTCTATCGCACTGTTAATTATTATATTGTCGTGTGATGTTTCCAATGTGTACAGTATATACACAGCTAGGGGCTAGTCTTACAGGACCATGCACTTAATACAGTATGATATGTATGTTATACAGTGCTTTTAATTATAAGAAAAACGTCTGACAAGGGCACAATCGGATATAGCACAAACAAAGGAAACAAAGGATCAAAAGGATAAAGGATGGCTAAATATTGTCAACAACTGAAGGATTAATCTCAGTTACTGCTGGAGTCAAAGAATATATCCTTGCAAACGAATCGAATGAAATAAATTTTAAAAAATCGAGAATGTTTTAAAACTTAATCGCTTATGGTTTGAGCAAATTCAGTCTTGCAGTTTTCTTACAACAGCTCCATTTCCGGTTTTCGTCCATAAGGCCAATGTTAAACTTCCACCTCAGTTTTCACACTATATAATTGTATTTGTATGGCGAGTTCCAGGTCTCCTGCAAGTCTTGTTGCATTCAGGCGCTACGATTACGAGATATCAATCTACTGAGATTCATCCTGCTCATACATCCAGTACAGTACATACAGTACTTAGCATTAATTTGCATATATATATAATGCTGACTACAGTACAGTTATAAATTTTATTACATAAATTATGATAATATACGAAGAGAGATGAATTTAATACAAACTGTGATCAAAATAACACCTAACTGCATTTATAAACAGAAACAATACGATGGAACACCCTTTTCACATGCCTTGTAGGCTTAAATTGAACTTTGCACCCTTGCATTAGCAGACCAGACCAGCCACAGACCAAAGTCCACAGTAGCGGGGACTGCGGGGTAGCAGCACTAGCAGACGACGCACACAACGTTGCCAGACAAAATTCAAAGCTTTTGTTTATTTTTCATTTAGAGGTATCACTGTAAGTAAAACTGACATATTTTCCATATTTTCCTCCCTTTTATTCTTATTATCAAATAAAAAATTCTTTGCATTACTCTATAGCATTGTAGCATTGATTAACTTACTCTGCTGAATCCACAAAAAAATAAATAAATCTGGCACTACTGCAGTCTGTTTTGATCAGCTGCTGCTGGGAGGCAGCTGAATAGGCTCTGAAGAAGTGCGAAGAGGCAGCAGAGAAAATTTGACATTTTATTTAAGGCTGGGATGGGCTGTTTAGTTTTCTTAGCTAGGCCTATAGAGTATTTATGAACTATTCATTACAAAATCTTGCGCTGTTTGTTTGTTTTAATTACCTGAAAAGGTAGAAGAAAATGCAATCGACTACAAATATGTAAGTATATGTAGGTCAAACACGCATGCTATAATATGTATGTACTGTATCATATAATACGTTCCATACTGTACATATGATATCCCTGTATTGTATGCATAATTATGCTTGTGCAGTATACATGCATACTGTATTATACATACTGCACGTAGCATAAATGCATGCACCCTGACATTTGACGATTCTAACTGTTCAATAACAGACTCCAATATTCTGACTCATTTGCAAGCAGCTAGCCTCGCGTGTAAATTCTCTTAAAAATATAGCCCTATGAATACTCCCAGTAGACACAGGAGGTCTGTTCGTAAACCCTGATCAGAGTGTATATATATACACGTATCATATCATATAGATATGAGACACCTTGCCTATGCATACACCGGATCACAGAGTAGTGTAGGCAGTGCAGTGCAAATGACGTGACAGTTTTTGTTCGTAAACCCAAGAAAACTCTGCTCAGAGTACTACAAGCAGGGTTTACGAGCAAACCTAATGTTTTGGAATGGTAGAGTGGAGTGTTGGCACAAAACTAGCCTAACCAGCATCAGCACTGAACCAGCACTTGACTGACAAAAGTTGTGTTTACTGGGTACTTAATAGTCACTGACCAAGATTACTCTACATAAGGTTTGACGCTCCGCCATCTTGGCGCAGCTTTTGTTCTAGCCTGTGACGTCACGACCAATCACTGACTGCCACGAAATAGGCTCGAGAGTGACAGTTCTCTCTGATTAGTTCTGCGCGAACTGGACGAAAATGTGAACCTAAGCGTCCAACCTTATATAGAGGGACCTTGGTCACTGACACATACAGATGGAGCACCCTGCTGTATTTAGATGGTTAGATAAGCTATGTTTACGTCTAATAATAAGAATAATTGTTTATTGCGTTAAAGCTTAAAGCATACAGTCTAGCTGTACCGGTGGAAAATAAAAATATGTTCAGAGATAGGGACCGAGTATATCCACATATACCAGCTAGGTACCATTGATATCCGTACTGTCACCAAAACAAGCATATTGCATTGAGCAACCAAATCTATTGTGTCTAGAAGAACAATTCTTTTATCTACTGCAGTATGGTAATAAATTGTACCAAAGGTTGAACCTTTAGTCTAAAATAATTTACTGCTTTTCAATCACTATTGTACTTACAATATTTTAAGATTTTCTTCCTGTTATCATTTTTGGTTCTTGAGCTTTTTACCAATCACTAGATGAGACACAACATACAGTACTAAGTACAAACATCTCATCAAATAAAATTTATGTGATCCATAGTGTTACCAGTAACTGTAGTACATTCATAATCTAAGCAATCATGAAAGGGCTCTCAGAAAAAAAAGCAAAAAAAAAAAAAAAAAAAAAAAGGATAAATGCAGTGCACTTACGTAAACATGTACTGACAAATACTAATTTTTCAGGACATCATCTGCTGTGCTGATGGAGCTCTCACACAGTCTAACTCTGAATGAGGCGGCACTTGGGCAGATTCCAGAGGCTAAGAGGCCTGTCTTTATACTAGAGTGGCTGAGATTTCTGGATAAAGTGCTCACTGCCGCACACAAGGTTTGTTTGATAGTATATTTAGTAGAAGACCATGTAAAAAAACAGAGTATACAGCACTCACAACAATTAGAATGTGAGTAGAGTCTCTCTTGAGATTTGAATTAAGGATGCATATCATAATGAATAAAGATCTATTAGATGGATTGAATTACTACAGTGCAACCCATTCAGATAAAAATGTCCAATCCGGCTATACTTTCACATGGCCGGATCGGACATTTTTATTCGAATGGAGTGTACACAGTATCTTCATTTTCAGGTTTAAAAGTTATAAATTAAAGAGTTTAATTCTAATCTCTAAACTGATTGGATAAGATTCAAAACTTATGGCCGTAAGTTGCAGCCACCTATCCGAGAATAATCTGAGGATTATCCGTGGATTATTTACTAATTAACATTAAAATTCTCGGATAATTGTCAGATTTTTCCAAGATAGGTTGGCTGCAACTTACGGCCATTAGAATGAGGTTTCATGTAAAATACCCTGTTTAAACTCTCATGCAAGTCTCATTAAAATCAAAAGCTAATTAAAAAGCTTTAGAAGAATTAATATTATTACTGTTTTGAGAAGAAATTACTGACAGCATTGCATCATAGTAGTAGTGTATTCCTAAATTTTTTATCAGGGGTACGTTTCGTGTGGAAAAAATATGCTAATGACATCAGTATATAATATACCACTTGCCTATCTAAATAAATAAAAATTTCTTTAATGGTACGATAGTCAATTTTTTCAATCCTTAACGGTACAACCTCATACCCCTACGACTACTTATCATAGTTTGTTTTTACTATAGGCCCTTTTTATTTGATACATTAACTATACTTGGCAAATGTTTGGATGGCATTCGGAATAAATAATATTAGATGGATATCTTTTGGGAACTGACAACTAGAACACAATTCCTCCTTAATTATGTCCCTCATTGCTGCTGGGAGAAAGAGCGGGTGACGTTAGCCCCAGGACTACGTGTTTCAGTCGGACATCAAGGAGTGTCAAAAGCAGCTGGTGGAGCAGCTCACTGCGCGTATCCATGACTCTCCGGGACCACCTGCACGCCGCCTCATTGCACGCTGCCTCGCCACCCTTTTCAGCGTGGGTGACACCTTCCTGCTGTTTGACACCGTAAACCGCTGCAATGACGTGCTGAGGAATCGTGATGATTCTCCAAGCTTCCTGCCCACAAGACTGTAAGTCAGAGTATTGTCAGTTTCTCAGTAAATTATAACGCTTATATACATTGTCAAAATTTTACTTAATTATGTATTGGATATGTTATTTATTCACAGTATTTTCTGTTTTTATAGATGAAAAATGTGCAAAAATAAACAAATTGAGATAACATAATATATTTATTGAGATATAGTATGGTAAATTTATATACAGTAAAACAAATCTAAGTTTACGCCTGACATGGCTAGACTATACGTCTAGACCGACTGGCGCCCCCTATCTTAGCCATGTTATGACTTCCAAGATGGCCGTCGCGCGTAATCAAATCCACACGTAAACTAAGATCTGTTATACTGTATTTATATTTATTTGGAAAAAATGTTACTTGTAATTGTTTTATTAGATTGATTAGGTTGTAACACAAATAAGCATATTACATTATATCATAATCAGAAGATAAACTGGTATGTACAGTACATAATAATCAAAAGTATTTTTATAAAAGATATTAAAATTGTTATTTATTAAAGAACAATTTTATTGTTATTTATATTGCTTAATTTGATTTCCGAAGTTTTTGAGTCAGATGCAAGTTAAATCAATATGAAGTTAATATTCAGTTAATATTCAGTACTACTACTATGATTGATTTCATCAAATTTTTACAGACCTGATTGCAAAGACATTGTTTATCTGAAGCGCACTTCACCCTTGTTATCAGAATGCATCACATTTAAGGGTAAGATAACACAAAACATCGATTGTTGTAGTCCCATTTGATTAACATGTAAACCTTAGCAACCTCATAATAATTATGATTTTTATTTTAGAGACATTTCTTAGCACCAAAAAAATGTAGAACAAATTTCAAAACAATTGCTTGATCCGATTTATTCAAATTAATTTTTTAGATATCCGTATAGGGCTTTCCATTGAGACCTAAACTAATAAATTAATTTAAAAAAATCGGATCGAGCGATTGATTTGAATTTTTTTTTTACATATTTTTGGTGCTAAAACCTGTCTCTAAAAAAAAATTGTTTTAAATTCAGAATTATTATGAGGTTGCAAAGGACGGTTTACATGTTAATCAAATTCAAAATTCTATAATCAATGTTTCATGTTATCTTACCCTTAAGTGCACTTAACTTTTTTAGCTATTTATTTTATTTTTTATTTTATTTTATTTTATTTTATTTTATTTTATTTTATTTTATTTTATTTTATTTTATTTTATTTTATTTTATTTTATTTTATTTTATTTTATTCACATTAAATATCAGTTGATACATTGTGACTACATACTAAACAAAACCACATCTTTGTAATCTGAGAATTGTGTTTTATCAGAATTTAGTAGAATAGAATAGGTTTTCATTTAGCAAAACAGCTAATACAAACATTTCATGCATGTATAAAAATACAATTAAATATAGTAAATATATTCCCTGAGAATGATAAAATATCTATTTAGTATTTTATTTTGTTATGTATTTATATACAGTAATATTAATAAGTTATGCTAATAATATTTCTTCTTTAAATACATTTTTTTAACAACTTCAATACACTCTCTTTTAAATTTTTTAACACAATTATTTTTTTAACATTTCTTGGCAGTAAATTAAATAATTTGAATCCACTGACCATAATTGACTTTTGATAAAATGTTTTATTTTGACGTCCAATATGAATTTCCTTTGCTGCTCTAGTATTATAATTATGAACGTCATTGTTTAATTTTACATTACTGCACAAATATGGAGGAACTTTTTTGTTTACAATTTTATGCACTAACACCAACATATGTAAGGCTAACCTTTGCTTAATTGAGAGCCACTGAATACAATTTAACATATGTTGAACTGGGGTGTATTTACTGCATTTTAATATTACTCTCATTGCTTTATTTTGTAGTATTTGCATTTGCTTAATATTTTCTTCATTACAATTCCATAGTATACTTGAGCAGTAGTCAAAATGTGGTGATATGATGTATTTATAAATTAATATTTTTGTCCAAGAACTTAAAAATTTTCCAACTCTGGCTAAATAGCCTAGTTTACTACCATTTTTTTTTTATTAATATGAGAAACATAACTTTTAAATTTTAAAAGTGAATCTATGATGATTCCAAGGTATTTAATTTCATCTACAAATTCTAAAATTTCACTGTCTATTATAACATTTCCTCGATTTTTTTCATCCAACATTTTTGACTTAACAAGTGAGGAAGGGGTAATTAACATACATTGTGACTTGATTACATTTAGTTTCACTTTGTTTAATTTTAACCACATATTAAGCCGCTCCAAGATTTTATTCATTGCATCACATGCTTCTTTATAGTTTTTTTTTTGAAACTGAAACAAGGGTGTTGTCAGCAAACAAATTTAAAAATACATCATCAAATTGAATATGCAAATCATTTATACATAATATGAAAAGTAATGGACCCAGCACAGACCCCTGCAGGATTCCGATGTCATTAATTAATTCATTAGACATCTTCTCATTAAATTTTGTTCTCTGTTTCCTCTTTGTTTAGTAACTTTGCAAGAGATTTAAACAATTTTGGCCTAATCCGTATTTTTCCAATTTATTTATTAAAATATTTCTGTCTATTGTTTCGAAGGCACGTTTAAAATTATAGTAATTGTTGTAAGTCCCTCATTAGCCTTTTTTCTCCACTCCGATAAAACTAATTGTATTGCAGTCTCACATGAGAAATTTTTACGAAAACCTGATTGGTTTTCACATAAAATTTGATTTGTTTCAACATAATTGATTAGTTTTCATATAAAATAATTCCCGTAATTTTTTCATATATTGCTAATAAATTTACAGGTCTGAATTGTTGAGCCTTGGTAGGATTTTTAATTAACAGCAGTTTTCAAACTTTTTGACTCGAGTTCCAGATAATATTCAATTCAAAGATAATGTCCTATTTTTTCTTCCCCACTGCTTTTCTATTTCCCTTCTTTATTAACCATATAGCCTTGGTCACCATTACCTGATTTTCATGAAGTCCCAGACGAAAAATCTCACTCCCAAATTTGGGATGCGTCCCATAGTTTGAAAACCGCTGAGCTATAGGGATAATTGTTGATATTTTCCAGCTATCCAGGAACTTTCCCGTTCTAATACTTAAATTAATAAGACGTAACAACTTATTTCCACATTCATCAAAAGTATTTACAAGAATATTTGTAGTTATATTAACTGGGGAAGATTTATTTTTGTTAAGGAAGAGAATATATTTTTTTTAAATTTATTTATTTTAACTTCTTGAAATTCAAATTTTTTATTACTTTTGAAATTTATATTCTTTATTTTAGTTTTATCCTCCTCAGACACCTCAGGTATTGATTGAACAATATCTTTAACACTTTTAACATAATAATCGTCAAACATTTCTTTCTCAGTCTTTTTATAATAGTAAGGAAAATAATAATTGTTTAGTGGGTTATAAAAATACATAGTTTGAGCTTTTTAATTTCTTCTTCAAATATTATGTTGTCACTATCAAATTTTACTTTATCTTTACCAATAGTTTTCAGTGTTTGCCACATTTTCTTTGAATTACTTTTAACTTCATCAATTTTTTTCTCATCATAATTAGTTCTCTCTCTATTAATAACTGCAACATAGTTATTTCTAGATTTTCTATAGGCTATCCAATCCTCCTCATTATTTGTAATTTTTGCTTTTTTAAATGCAAGGTCACGTAATTGTTTAGCTTCTTTACATTTTTCATTAAACCAAGGCTCATTATGTATATTAGGGGATATATTGATTATTTTTTTAGGAACATATTTTTCAATACCATTGCTATAATTATTAATTTATTGTTCACCAAGCTCATTGGGGTCATTATTGTTGTACCAGTTACAGGTATTTAAATAATTGCATAAATCAGCATAATTAATTTTTGAATACATTTTAATTTCTTTCTGTGAAATTTGTTTTTTCTCAGTGTACTGTATTACATATTACATGCAATATAAATCATTTCATGATCACTTATATTTCTATTTGAATTAAATGAAATTTTTGTGGTCTTTAAATTTGTAATTACAAGATCAACAAGTGTTTTACTAATATTTGAAATTCTTGTATAATTTTTTACTAATTGTTTCATTCCATTACCTTCAATTATTATCTCTACTATCGGAACCAAAAAGGTGTGCCCCTCTCCTTATGGGAGTTATGTGCTATTCAGGGGCACACCTTTTTGGTTCCGATAGTATATCTCTTTAAGTCTAGTGCTATAAGTACAATTATTTTTTAAATTCATGTTGAAATCACCAGTTATTATTGTATTTTTACCCTGAAGGGATATTTCGTAGGAGGGAATATTCAGAAGATCTTACATAAGGGGGGTTTGTGAGTACAGTACTTAAGTATTTCATAAACAACAAGAAATAATTTGTAGCTACTCTACTGTATTTCTTATTTGTTGTTTTTTAGAAAATACACAATACAATAACCATATCCATTTCCCCTACGAGGTAAGCCAGCAGTATTATTACCTCAGCTGTCCACCAAATAGATTTCCACAAAAAATATATGTTGTAAAAAGCTAAATATAGGTACTTTATGTTATATAGCGTTTGCTTGGCTTTGTTGTTGTTTACATTCAGCAGTAGGTACTGAGAGAGGGAACTGGAATCACTTAATTTATTCCTCCTAATTTAACATATTTTAATTTTTTTTAACAATAATATATACGTAAGAAATAAATATACATAACTTGAACATATACATTTTTTTTATTTTACCTAGTTTCTTTATCATTACTTTTTGTTGTTCCGTTTCCTCCTCGTATTCAAAAGTCCGCGGGGAAAGTAATGGCCGGTGATTGGCTGAATTTTTTTAAGAATCTTAGGGTCAATATCAGTGCATAAGTGTCGTAAAATGGTCATTATTGACGTGAAATTTGGAGTCGATTTACATTTTATTTAATGATTTATTGTATTTTTCACAGATATCATTGGCAAATATTGTATTTTTTTCCATTTACTTGACATCTCAATCTATCAAATAAAATAATTGTCAAATGTACCACGATTGTCATATCGCAGAAAATAAATAGTTTTTGGTATGCTACTACCATGTTAAATAGGTGCTTTTTGCCTACATTCACGTGACGTCATATTTTTGTGACGTATGGTGAAAGACCCGTATTTACAATGCACAGAGACCATTTTCATAAAGATATGGAGGGAACCTTGCCTATGTTATCACATAACGAGACCTGTATATTTTATAATTGACTTTTTGTTGTGTCAACAGTGCTGCCATCTGCTGTCTGGGCTCCATGTATGAGAAGTTGGGGCGTATGATGGGGCGTTCATATGAGGAGACACTACAGATCCTCGTCAAGACCCTGCGCAGTGCAGAGTCGCAGATGCGCATTGAGATCATGGTCACCTTTGAGAAGGTACAACACCCCCATTAGTACTAAAATACACAGAAGATAATTTTAATGTATCATTGACAATATATTTAAAGCTACATGAATACAAAAATAATTTTTATTCTCAACCTAGCTGTCATCTCTAGGCCAAGTAGGGAACATACCAATAAGAGTCATTCCAAAGACAATCCAGCCTTACTAATTTAATAATTATCAGCGAGTCCACTCACTGCAAGGCAGATTGTGTCAATACTTTTGTAGCAATTTCTATTGATGTGCATTCCTCGCCTCTGAAAAGTTCCGTTCTGCAGCCTTGTTAATCACCATGTCTCGTAAGGATAACACGGGGAAAGAGGCTGCAGAAGGGAACTTTTCAGAGGCGAGGAGTGTACATAATTCTCAATGGCAAAGCTGTATGATGTGGACAAGATTTTAATATGTTCAGAAGCTGAAAGCAAATATTTTTTTTAAACATTTTAATAACTGCTTCAGGTGTAAAGTAACAACGTTTGTGATGGTCAGCTTACTGACTTATGTTTGTGCTGCAGATCTGTGCTGGCATGGGCAGCGCTATCAGCAATGTGCACAAGGAGATCTACAAGGCCACCAAGCACTGTATGACGGACCGAGTGATGGCCGTGCGCTGTGCTGCAGCAAAGGTGGGAATAGAGAGAGGTCTTAAGGGTAAGGTAACGCCACCAATGTTAAAAAAAATCCCTCACACAAAAATTATGAAAAAAATTTAAAATGTTCTCCTCTACACCCCCTATCAGTAGCTAAAATATCAGGTGTACAAATTCGATCTAGTTTTTGAGTTATGAATTTTTAAAGTTGGCTAATTTAATTTAACATGGGATTTCCATTTCTCCATGTTAAAGTAGTCAACTTTAAAAATTCATAACTCAAAAACTAGATCGAATTTGTATACCTGATATTTTAGCTACTGATAGGGCGTGTAGAGGAGAACATTTTAAATTTTTTTCATAATTTTTGTGTGAGGGATTTTTTTTAACATTGGTGGCGTTACCTTACCCTTAAGGCAGCAGTATTTTCATTTTATGTTAGAAATTATTGTTTGGAAACTGAAAAGAGGGTTAATTTTATTTCTTTTGCAAAGTTGGAATATAGTATAATTATATAAATAAAATGGCATACAAGGAATATTCAAATATTCATTAAGCAAGAAGAAGTCATAGCTATAATAACTTCCATGGCTTTAAAAATTTCTTTGTGACAAACTGTATTTTTAACGCAAAAAAATGAAATTTTGTTCATTATTTTAAATGTAACTGACTAATTTAAAGAATTAGGTATTTTATTTACAGAACAATTTTAGTGGTAAGAAAAACTTATCATGAGTCAAAAATTATTCATAAATGAGAGTGTTAATTTATTATTTAAATAAACATGAATAGACTAGTGGTTGATGGCACGAGTGATGTTTTCAGTGTTTGCTGGAGATGCTGCAGCACGCAGCTTTCCTACACACCACTGAGCTGGAGAGTGTTGCATCCCTGTGCTTCCGAGCACTCGATGGTTCCAGTTACGATGTACGCTGCGGTGTGGCGAGGCTGCTGGGAGCTCTTGTGGCGAGGACGCAGCAATCAGTATGTGACACTTATTTCTTAGGGGTGGTATACATATCACCTTGCTATACGTACCAGCAGCAACACATACAGGAAGATAACCAGGTTATCCATGTTTAGTGAGAATGCTGGTTATCTTCCTTTGTTTGTGAATATGGTGCTGCTAAAGCAAATATAAAAATAAATTTTAGTGGAAAATTTGGTTGCAAATGAACTTAACTCATGAATGGAGTATCGACCTCCAAAATTTTTATTGCAGAAATAAATAGAGTGTGCAAAGTTATGCTACTTTGATTTTTTTTTCAGGTTTTTCTGTCCAGGAAGTATGCTTAAAAAGTTTTGGCAAGGTCAGGTTTGTAGACCATGCTCCTTTTTTGGCTATCCTTTTATTAGGAAGAGGCGGCACTTGCCGCCTGAAAATTATACTTTCAATAATTTTTTTAAAAATACCTCCCAGGCTCAAAAAAATCTGAAAAAAATCAAAGTAGCACAACTTTGCTCCCTTTATCAATTTCTGTAATAAAAATTTTTGAGGTCAGTTTTCCATTAATGTTCGTTTTGAAATTAAACTCTACCACATTTTAGCAACAAATCTAATCATTTGGCAACTCTTTTGATTGCTTGGCTGTCACTTGGGAGGCTCAGGTTTGCTCTCAGGAATTTGAGGCTTTTACAATGTAAATACCACTTGGTTCTTTGAGTGTTTGACTCTTACTTTCTGTGTGATGGCCCATGCAAGCACTCTATTGTGTTACTGTTATGATTATAATTATTATGTAGGATTGACAAGTCTATAAATGTATTGCTCATGATACAAGGAGAATCCCAGGACATTTCGCGAAATTGAAACTTAAAACTATATTATTGGGCTTGACCTGTTGAACTTTATGTTCATTGTCATCTTTAAATAATGACAATCCTGATTGCTCAATCTCTAATATCATAATCACGTAATATATATACATAATTTATATATTATACTGTCTTTGTGTTCAATAAATAATTTATTATTATAAATTATATACACAGTAAAAACTCGTTATTACGCAACTTGTTGTTAGGTAAAATTCGATATTGCGTAAAAGAGATCGCGGTCCCGACAAAATTAACATTGCGTGGTATAGGAGAAACTCGTTATAACGTAATACTCGTTATAAGGTAATAAAGTAATGAGTTTTTGGTCCCTCGGAACCTGAAATCCTCGATGTTACGTAAAAATCGAATTTTTAGCGGGAAAAATAAAAATACTCAACGCGGTACGACGCGGTAAAAAGATCGCGATCGATCGCGATGTATGCATTGAAGTTGCGTAGTAATTCGAGAAGATGTAAAACACTAAAAATATAGAAAATATGCATTAATAAATTAATAAGACACATAATATATAGCATCATAAAATCGCATTATAAATAAATATATTTTATAAATGAAGACACGCATTATCTCGTACGTACGTGAATATCATAACATCGCGTAATAAATGAACGACCATATAAAAATTAGTGATTTCAGAAAAGAAAAAAAAAAAAAAACTTCAGTTTAATTCTGTATTTTAATTCTTTTAGAAAATGAAAGAAATCGTATGAATTTTGTTAAGATTCGACATAAAATTATTTTTAAGATCGCAATTAATACATTATATCAGACCACAGTAACTAAAGAAATAAAAGTTTTAGCATGAATATATAATTTTATTTATTTTTTTTTTACTGAAAATCCCAAGAGTTAACACTATAAAAATAAAATTGATTTCGATCGTGACGCTTGCGAATTTTGAGTTGTAATAAAAAATGCTTGTGGGATGATTTTTTTTTTTTTTTTTTTAATTTCTACCAAATTTAATAAAGCATTTATTATGAATGTTTAATATTGAATCCATGCATTTACGGAAAATGCAGAACCTCTCGATCCTCAAAAGTTTCGTATTTTGCTGCAGAGACATTTTCGTTGATTATATTAATGACGATGCACTTGAAATTTGTTTTTAATTTATCGCGGTAATGATCGAGTGTCGACGCTGATATACAAACTCATTTGCAATGTTTGCTTCACTCGATCTCCTTTAATTATGAAGCATTACAGCTATCACATTTTTTTCCCTTAATTATTAATAAATTTACAACAAACTCGACAAACTGTCAATCCATTTTACACGATCACGCGAGTAACCCGAGTTTATTCTATACATCGCATCTTAATTATGTCATCCTGTTTTTGTTTTTATCCTCTTTTCACTCTAGGTTCTTTTGATCGAAAATTTTAAATCACCACGCGCGTTTAATTTACGTTTAAAAAACGAAAAAAAAAAAAAAAAAACTTGAAATGTTCTCTAGGGGCCACCATTTTAGAGCATCATAAATTCATAATTCGAGGTTACTTAACATGCACTTCTCTATCTAACTATTCGGAGAGAAAATATTTTGTAAAGAATTTTGTAAATCAATTAAAGTTCGTAAAATCGTGATTTTCCCAGATTGATTTATTTTTCGAGATGGCATGTTAATTATTAGGACTAATGCAGATCATCTGCATCTACCCAATAGTGATCGATATAATTACTATGGCGTTTCTCTAGTATATTTGTACAATAACACTTCATTATTATTGTAAATTGTTTTAGAACTGAAGATTTTTTCATTTCTCCCAAACATGACAAACAGGATTTTAAATTGAGCAAAAATGTTACGGAAATGGATGACACTGGTTTATGTGCCATTTAAAACATTAAAAAAAAAATCGTTCTTAAGAAACTCGATATAAAAGAAGGTAACCCTAATTTTCTGGGTCCCTTGACATTACGTAATAACAAGTTCTTACTGTAATATATATATATGAAGATGAAATATAGTAAGTTTTTCAATTTAAAGACATTGGCAGTATTTTATATAATTTTAAACTTCTACCGTGTTTACCCGCCAAGACAAGAAAAGAAAATTTGTCAGAAAATTTAAAAGTCTTCCGAGGTGGGACTCGAACCCACATCTCTCTGTGCAATTGCGGCGTCGAGTGCCTTATCCCGTCAGACCACTCGGCCGACCTTCAAATCTCTGACAAATTCTCTTTACTTCACGGCTGGCGCAGTATAAGTAAAGAGAATTTATCAGAGATTTGAAGGTCGGCCGAGTGGTCTAACGGGATAAGGCACTCGACGCTGCGATTGCACAGAGAGATGTGGGTTCGAGTCCCACCTCGGAAGACTTTTAAATTTTCTGACAAATTTTCTTTTCTTGTCTTTGCGGGTAAACACGGTAGAAGTTTAAAATTATATAAAATACTGCCAATGTCTGTAAGTTGAAAAACTTATTATATTTCATCTTCATCATTTCACTTACGTGGGTGTTAAAATTTGGAGGCTACTCATTTGAGTTTGAAAGTTCGCGGCTAGCGTTCTGGCCTCTTAGCGCCAACTTCACGGTTGGCGCAGTATAAGTAAAGAGAATTTGTCAGAGATTTGAAGGTCGGCCGAGTGGTCTAACGGGATAAGGCGCTCGACGCCGCGATTGCACAGAGAGATGTGGGTTCGAGTCCCACCTCGGAAGACTTTTAAATTTTCTGACAAATTTTCTTTTCTTGTCTTGGCGGGTAAACACGTTAGAAGTTTAAAATTATATATATATATATATATATATATATATATATATATATATTTTGCTGAATTAATTTAATTCCAGCATTTGGAAGTGTTATTGTTCCCCTTTTATGTGAGTATGTAAAAACTCACTCACTCAACTCTCTGAACCAACCTATTGTAAATAACTAGCACCCGATTACATAGGCCAGGCCTCATCTATGCAATCGGGTGATTTTAAATGCCTCTATTCGTTGGCTCCAGTCTGCACCTGTATCCACCCTTTGGCAGGTCATGATGAAAACCGTGTACACAGAAGTGATAAAAAAGCGCCAATGTCATTTTCAGAGGCGAGCTAATTAACATTAGTTAGCATTTTGGTAATCACTCGTTTAGTTCTCTCTCATGATCAAATCAGAAAATCGGCATCCTTTGAGACGTTGTAATGGAAAAGTTTTAGTGAGAGTAACAATTGTTATTATTATTATTAAATTATTTTTTTATATTTTAGATATATATTTAAAAGGAAATAATAGAATAACCAGCAAGGCCTTACCGATTGAGAAGTCACAGAAGGAGAAAATCTTGCGGTCAAAGCTTCACTAAAAAGTTAGTTTGAAAGACGCTTCATATCATCTAGATGCTTCATCAGTTGAAAGTAAAATTTAATATCTTAGATAGACCAAATTTAAAGTACAGTTCTAGACAAAGCTTTCACTACCCCTAAACTGTTTCTGGATGGTGTCATGCTCACTGTCAACTGGCTTACTCATCTCCTTTGAAGTTTCGAATCATTAATATCTACCATACTGAATAGTGAATTTACAGCATCCATAAATTAGTCAAGGGTAATAAAAGCTTTGTCTTTTGAGGTGCAAGTAAAAAATTCTGAAGTAAAAACATTAAAATCCAGTTTTATAATTTTTTTTTATTTATTTCATTTAACATTTTAGTATACAGTATACAAGTGGGTACATATTAAATTATTAAACAATAGCATTTTAACACACATTACCTAGTCTATTAGCTAGTCAGTAATAGATACTTACATTTGTTTTTCACACACACACACACAAAATACATTAGCGTTCAAATACAACACAAAAACAATTAATAAATACACAAAACTAACAGTAATGAGCAGTAAGTAAGCAACCTGCAATGTTCCACTTTTCACAAAGGTAAATAAAGAACCTAAGTCTGCCAACATTGCAGCTTCCCTTGAGTTCCTTACTTACATATGCTATACAGGTACATTGCAGATAGCCTACTTACCGCTCACTACTGAATGCTGACTTTTTTCTAATGTGTTTAATTTTATATCTGTTTAAAGCCACATTTAATAGTTTTGATAAATAAGGTTGTCTAAAATGGAATGCCTGGAAATTATTTTGCAATTTTAATTAATATTAATTATTATCATACTAAGACCTTGTGGCAGTTGTATAAAAAATATTAAAAATTCAATCAAAGTATAGTTCATGTAGATAATCTATTAGCTATTCAGTCAGTTACATTTGTATTTATTTTTACCTTTTCTAATTTAGGTTTAAGTTAGTTGTAGTTTATTGCTAGATTAGAAATAATAAATTTTAATAAAAAGTTCAAGTATTGAAGTGGACCTCTGTACTAAAAACTGAAAAATGTAGTGTCGTGGATCAGTTATTGTACTAAGTACCCAACATACTGAATAATTAAAACATAACATGAGACGGTATTTGGGTGCTTCAAAATCGATTGTAGTTATTTTCTTGCAAAACTTGTAAATATTTCCTTGCTCTTTGTTTTTGGTTTTAATTTTTAATTTATTATTATTATTATTATTTTTTTAAATGTTGCCATTTAAAGCTTACTTAAGTTTTCTGTTTTAATATATTAAAATTTAAATATGACCTCAAAAGTTTAGCTTTTTGACAAAGTCCTAGATTTTTATTTAACAGTAATGCTCAATATCACGCTCAATATGCTCAATTTGCTAAATATGTATGCAGTAATATTTTCAATTGGTCCCAATTTCCTCAACTAAGTAATATAAAATAAATTACTATAATTTATTAAGATTAAACACTAGTTCTACATCAGCACAATTAAGGTAAAAAATACTAGGGTACTTCACGAGAGTAGAGTCGGAGTAGCCCCAAATTTCATCTTGATTCACCGAGCTCCAGGTTACATAGCAATACTGCAGTAATTAACTATTAGATGGAACACATGCAAAGTGACTCTGTGTAATCCCCTCACTTTCTCTGGGTCTGCTGTCTCATACAATGTTGCCGTTTCATATAACCTTGAGCTTATCAAGTGAACTCTTGGGGGATTCTCCAAAACTCGCTCTCGAAAAGTATCCAAGTATTCTTTTTGACCATAACTGATGGACATATTAGCTGTCAAAATATAAATTTTGTTAGCAACATAAAAAATATACATACACACACACACACACACACACACACACAAAAAAAAAAAAAAAAAAAAATCACAGATACAAGTTCATTACTATAATTTTTTTTATACTTTTTCAGTGAAACAATCAAAATAATTACACTGTTTTGTCATAACTAAATAATATATTATCAGAGTCAGCAGTTGGAGTATTGTAACTTGGTATTTAAAGATGTAGGAGTTTGTAAATGGATAAATATAAATCTGTAAAAATACACCCTCACAAGGAATTTTGCTATTTATGAGTTAGTGCTAATTTTATGTCTAATATAAAAAAAATTAAAATTTAGTTTTTTTGTTTATATAATGCTATGTGAGGCAAAATCACTGACTTTTCTGATCAGAGAGTGCTAAAAAATTCATAATAATTAGAATTTACAAATCACATTATGAAAGTTTTGTAGTAAGTTAAGGGTAAGGTAACGCCACCAATGTTAAATTTTCCACTCTCATTTGTTCCTCCGAAAATATTTTAAAATATTCTCCTCTATGTCGTTCATTAGCTCTTAAAATATTGTCAATACAAATACGATCTAGTTTCCGAGTTACGTGTATTGAAACTAAACCCATTTATTGAACAAGCATACGCTGCATTTCAGTGACATTAGAAAAATTCTATAATCCAATCGTCCGATTTTTAAAAAAAACTAGAAACAAACTTAATGCACTAGGACAAACCTTCACAGCAAAAAAAAAAAGACAATTATGAGAGTGGGAGCGACGTAAATTGATAATAACTGCACGATTTTTGACACTCGCACGTCTCACACACCCCTTTTTGGTCGGCCATTAAACAACTGGCGAATGAAACAGGCTGACTAATGAACCAAAACAACGCTCATAAACCACTCACCTAAAGTAAAAACTTTCCAAAAATGTTTTATAGTAATGAAAAAAAAGTTTTATAAATAAAACAACCATATAATTACAATTTAACTCATTATTTATAAATAAATTGAATATAAAACTGCCGTGACTTGCGTGGTATCTTTAGAGTGGGACAATTTGAATATTGATATAGAGGCGCTGCGATCGCGGCGCAACTCTGGCGTTCCCTTTCCCTTAAATTGCTTTAAATTAAATTGTAAATTTTTCATTAATTAAAAATTGAGAAATGAATCTCTTGTGTTGAAATTTAGGTAGAGAAAAGGGTATCCAAACCATAATATGGTTATTTCTGAATTCTGATCTGATAATTAACACAATATTTTTTTGTTGAGGTAAAAACTTTTGCACAAAAGAATTTAAATTTATTTAAAGAATGAAACATATTATATAATTTGTCACACCCACTTCAAACAGCTAATCTGATGTAAGTTACAACAGGTGTAGTAATTCTGTGCTTTTGTGCAATTGGTTTTGCAATGACAAAATCTGTACAGGTGTTATTCTATTCTAATTTTGAGAGTAATTATGTAGATTTAAAATAACAGCATTAACTATAAACTTTAGGTCTGTTCATAAATGTAAAATCAGAAATAATTGATATTATTGATGAACCTTCTGTACATAGAACATAAAGATCATATATAATAATTTATTATTTCTGATTGTGTATTTACAAACAGACCTTTTAGCTTAGAATAATGTACAGAGTTCGACATGCAGGCGGGACAGAGCAAGTAGTGCAGTATTCATGAGCGGTCCGTTAATTTCAACCATTACTGTATGAATGGGAAAGTTGAATGTGTCCTATTGTTATTGTTATATGATAGTGTCATCAATGTATTGAATCATCACTTTCACCTCCACAGCACAAAAACATATTATTGACTCATAAAGTAAAGAGGGAAGTTTACTTGTTATTGTGGAGTAATTGAAAAGTTCAGTGTATTTTCTCTCACTTTTCAAAAACATCTCGATTCGCCAAACTTCTGTCATGAAGTCACAAATAAGGCCTGTGTACAGACACTTTCAACTCTTCTATCATACCAAAGGGATACTTAGAAGTGTCTAATACATTGCTCTTCAAGGTGCAACAAAACTTGATCAAGATAGAATCATTAAGTTTCTGTCACTAAGAGAGAAAATAGGAAAATACCTTGAAATGTTGACCAAATTTCACTAACTTTACAATAAGCAAACTTTCTTCTTTTACTTTATGAGTCAATTATGTTTTATTTTTTGGTTTTTTGCTAGGAAGCCCAATGTGATGATTCAATTCATTTATTATTTAAACAACTAAAAACACAAAAATTTCCCTTAGGTACAGTCATCGCCTCTGAAAAGTTCCCTTTGCAGTCTTGTTAATCACCATGCTCAATTCAATTCAAATATTTATTAATTAATCTCACATACAATCTGTGATTACATAAAAAAAAGTAGCAAGCCCCCCACAACTATGGTACAGTAGCGAAGGAACTTCACAATTGCAATTAAAAAGACTGCAAAAGTGAATGTGGGCAAGGAGTGTATAGTAATTTACAAAAGAAATGTCCCATTGTATTCATGGCTCCTTCTCCTCCTACAGAGACAGCCTATCAGATGTAATGCTAGTGTCACATGCCTGGCTCAGCTCCACCCCATACCTACAAACTTGTGCAAGTTGATCATCGATAACTCACCAAAATTGTCTTGACCCGCCGTCACTCTACTTTTGAGGTGGAGCTGAGCCGGCTAGCACCGGATGTTACTCTAGCGTTACAACACAAGTGGGCCGCTTCTATAAGAGAAGGCGGAGCCATGAATTCAATGGGATATTTCTCTTGTAAATTACTATGCAAGCCACTTCTAGTAGTAGCCGATATGATTTGAACATGTGAATACGTATGTTGGTGCTGACTTGCTCTCATGCTTGCAGGGTGACGGAGAACCTGGCACACCGGTGGTTGCCCAGAAGAGTGGGGGTACATCTGGTGCCCCTGGTAAAGGCGGCAAGCCTGTGTCCCTGGACGAGGCTCTGGGAATCCTCATGTCAGGGTTCCTGCGAGGTGGTGGGGCAGGCTTCCTCAAGGGCACGGGGGAAATTATAAAAGGAACATCGGCAGTCAGCAGAGAAGTCAGAGTAGGGGTCACACACGTAAGTGTCATGTCTGTACATGTCTTTTCTTGTTTGGTATGTAATGAAGACTGTGAAGCTAATTGTTGTAATATTTCTAAAGCACATATAATATCAAAGAATGTTTTATAATTATTAATTTTTAATCATATAGCATTTATATGCTTCATTTCTTTTACTTCAGTTTGTTTTTCCTCAATAAACTTGCAGAAAGATTCAAGGATTTACTGTTTACTGCACAGTACATATTTTATTTTTATTTCTATTAAATGCTGAAAAGTGTTCTTTCATATACTTATTCTTGGTATTAGGAGGGGTGGGGAGTACACTGAAAGTTAAAGGGAAATAACAAAAATTTAAGTTTTGACCCTCTACTTCTTTAACTTGTTTTTAAAGTTACGGTAAACCTTTTTTTTTTTCCTTTACTAAATTTAATTATTTATTGCTATTTTTATTTTCTATAATTTCTTTAATTTCCTTTTTTTACTATCATACATTTCTTTTTAAAACAATCATGTTGTGTTTGTTACGAGTGCTGATGCCATGTTGCAGGCATATGTGGTGCTAGCTCAGGTGCTAGGTGCTGGCTGGCTGGAACGCCACGTGCAGCAGCTCTTGGCCCATCTTCTGGAGCTGGTAGCCAACCCCAAGGCTGCGGCAAGCCACGTGGATGCAGTTTACTCTCGCAAGTGTGTCGGCCACATTCTTCGCTCTACTGTTGGCCGCATGCTAGGAGAAAGGGCCCAGCTGGCAGCCTGCCGAGAACTGGCTCTGCTCGTCGCCAAGCAGATGGCTTCCATAGGTGAGTCATTGTTGCTTGCCCCTTCCGAATCGATACCTAATAATACTGAGGTCACAAGTGCCTCATTCGTTACTTTGTTATTTATGTGAATACCAAGAATAGCCACACCTAAAATTCAGTTTGCCCTGTAGTCAGTCTTTAATTAGTGTGCATTATGATTAATATGATTAATGTATTTTAAGTTTTTAGTTAAATATTCAAACTTTAAAATTTTTGTTTTTGATCGCAAAGAAGATTTTTATTTTTTATTGTATTGTACATACAATACTTTATCAGATTCTTTTTTTTTTTTTTTTAAGAAAGAGGGGGGGGGGGAGGATAAAATTGGTCTACTTAAGGGTCCCTTGTAAAAGTGTCCATATTTATGTAAAAGTTTGTTATTATATGTATAAATTATTTCGTACATTATATTACCATTGCTATTTATTTCCTATTTAAATATTTGTTATTATGCCTTTGCTGCCATAATATGAAAAGAAAGAAAATGCAGCCACTGTACAGTGATATGTGAGATGTGATGGAGCCTTGTTTTGTTTCCAGACTTCAATCCTGAAAACGCCAAGGAATTCAACCAGGAGACTCTGTACGGCCAGCATCTGCTGGTGTGTGGCTTACAGGAGCTGGGCTGCCTGTTGCTGAGCCTTGGTACGACTGCTGCAGGACTGCTGGCAGACCAGACACTAGGTAAGTACTACCCACACACTCTACCTAGTGATGTAGTGATTGTTTAGTTCTTAAAATAAGGGTAATATCAATATGATTTGAATATTTGTAAATCTGGAGTAAAACCTATCCCTGACTATCCCAAGGGAGATTTGGTATAATTCTTACTATTATTAGATATGTTCAAATATATAGTTATCTGTCCAGCATAGCATATTATAAGCACCAAAACTCACTTTCTTCTTTTTTGATCCTCTATATTATTATTTATACACAGTATTTTATTTATACATATGGTAGTGCGATATCAACAACATTATTATTTTATACTATATTTTGTTTTGTATATTATTATATTTATCTATTTATCTTTGTGTCTATGCCTATTACATAATTATGTACTATATATTATGTATGTTAGTTGTATTCTACTATCAGAACCACTGAACTGTAACATGTGAAAGCCTAACGCTAGCTTCTCTTCATGACTCAAGTAGAATAAAAAAAATCCTCTTTCCCCCACCACAGCTCTCTTGCTGTAACATGAACTATTAAAAGTTCATGTTATACGTTAGAAAAAATCAGCTGGCAGAAGGTAGCTGGCAAATAACCTTTTATTTGCCTCAAACCCTAGCTCACAGTCTCGCCCCCTGTTCAGAACCAAAAAGGTGTGCCCCTGAATAGCATACAAGTTCTATAAGGAGAGGAGTACACTTTTTTGGTTTCGATAGTACATGTACTGTACACTTTTTGTGTTTAACAAAAGACATAAAATAAGGGTACAATAATTGAATCTTAACACACTGTTTCCACAAGTCGATTATGTTGTAGTATGCTGAGAAACTTGAGCACTGAAATATTAACATTGTAGTTCAAAGTGAAAGGAGTCAGGTACGATTCAGTTACCCTTATTTTATAATAAACCCTTGTCAGAAAATCATTATATAACAGTATCTTTTATATTTTTTATTATTATTTTTTTTTTAATGCAACAAACTTTTAAGTCACTCTTTGACTGTAAGATGATCTCTTGAGTGGTAAGGCCTAGCTGGTTATTTATTTATATTTTTAATATTTTTCATTTTCATTATATTATTTATTAAATTAATCTTATAATGAAAAAAAACATACATAATTTATTGATGCAGTTGTTATCACTAAAATTGTATTTTGTCACCATTACTCATGTTACGCATTAGAGCTTTAGAAGCAAATATGTTATGATTTAACAATTTAATAAATTAATTAAACTGTTGTGATTACTTTGTTGCAGGCGTGGTGAACACTGTGTTTGCTGTGCTGGTGCATCCGTGTCAGGCTGCCCGCCTCGCTGCTGCATGGTGCTTGCGATGTATCTGCATTGCTGTGCCGTCCCATGTTACACCTTTAATAGACAGGTGAGCATCTTCATTTTGCTTGGAGATATTTTACCTTTTAATTCAGATGCCACTTTAAATGATAAAAACTTTCTCTCTCTCTGTATAAAATAAATCAATTTACTTGCCTCTCCTAATTTAATCACCTCTAGAGCTAAAAAGCAAAGTAACAGTTGTAATTGTTATCACAACATAAACTCATGCAGTGTTAAAATTAGTAAGGTATTATAGATTCCTAAGAAATTTTGTTCAGGACAATAAGTATAGTATGCTGATGATTTCCTTATCAGAATGAATGATATGTCTATGCATTTATTGTACAATATTGTATGTGGCCACTTCAGTGAGCATTTTTTAAAAACTAGCATCTATTATCAGCAGTGATTTCTCATTCATACTAAGTTAGATTGAATTTTTATAACACACGTTTTGCAAGTTTAAAGGCATTAAAGTGGTTTACAAAGTTATGATTGGTAACAAACTAAAGTATTTTTATAAAATGTTTTTAGATAATTAGAATTCCTCAGGAACTAGAGAAACTAAAGATGTGACTTGTTACAGGTGTGTGGAGGGTGTAGAGAGCATGCGCAGCTCACCAGAGGCCATTGCCGGCTACAGCTGTGCCCTCGCTGCTGTGCTGGGGGGAGTTCGACTCTCACCCCTTGGTGTGCCACACACCAAGGGAAAGGTAAGCTACGTCTCTTGTACAAAATAAAAGACCTGCCGTCATTCTAAGTCTCAATAAGCCATGCTGTTTTAGAGTGATTAGTTGCCTGTTAACTTTTTGAATTAGTGTGACTACATATATAGCTGTCAAATAAGTTAAAATTGAATGAATCATAATTACTAGTAATAAACATTTATGAACTCTATTAAACACTCTTCTTTCTTCTTCTTTTGGAAGAAAGTTCTATGATATGAATTGTTTTGCTAACTAGAAGTTAAATGCCTTAGAGACCAAAACATATGCATAAGAAAAGAGGACACAGAACTAAAAATATAATATGTACTGTTGTATTATGTTTAAACACTTTCTTGTTACAAAGCTCCAGATGCAACTTAACCTATTATCAAATATCACTTTATTATAAAAATAAAACATAAATAATTTAGGATATTGTCAATTCTTTTCCAGAAGGTGAATCGTGTTGACTCAGATCATACAACTCAAACTTTTTGTTGGCGTCTTGACCCTTAGAATGCAGACAATTGTAAGCTTGTTTGTAAGGATGGAGATTTTATTTTTGTTAGTTGCTTAATACAAGCAAGCCTGTACATGTTGTAAGTAGTTGTCTTGGCTGCAGGTGATTTTCAACACTGCCGAGGAGCTGCTGCGAAGTGCAAGTCAGAACAGTCGTCTGTCACTTAATCGCACTCAAGCGGGCTGGCTGCTCATTGGGGCCATAATGACCCTCGGTAAGTCAACTGCTCTCACTCTAACAATAAGTTTGTTTGTAAATTTACAAACAATTTAGAATAAATAAAAATTTGATAGGGAATAGAGGGCAATAAAAATTTAGCAAACTTGTAGATTTTAGCCTAGAATATTGAGCACTTAAAGGGACATAGGACAATGCAATCATGAATGCATTAAAAGTTTATGTAAGGTATGTTAGTGTGAAAATTGAGTAAATTTCCGTTGTCAGACCATCCCCCAAATTTATAAAAATTAAATAAATTTAGACAGCCGCAGGGCAATTGCACCGGCAACATCGCACTGAGCATGGCTGGGCGGGAGGAGGGGGAAGTGAGCTCCATGGAAAATTGGCAGTTATGTTGCCTTTCGTGATTGCTGACGTCAGCAATCCACACTTACTTACTCGCTGGGCGTTTACCCTGAGGCACTCACCACCGTGCGGCATGTATTCATACTCAGTTAGTGGGTAATTTTTAAATAAAAAATACTTATTTTTATGGTCCCCTGTCCCTTTAAGTTTGACTAATAATATTCCAGTATTCAGTACTAAATTGATTAATAAATCTGATACTAAAATCTTACAGGCTCAAATCTTGGAGAAATACTTTGTGAATACTTCTTTTTATGTTGTTAGAAATATTTTGATTATTTTTAAGTTGTTCTGATTTCCTTGATGAATATAATATTCATGTTCAAAAGTTTGAATGCATCCATAAAAACTAATTCCTTGTTCCCAGAATTACCTTAAAGTTATTAGTAAAAAAAATTCTATCTTCGAATTTTGCTATCAGTACAGTTACATAATTATTATATTTTGTTCGAAAAATATTAGTGTTGGTTTTTTTGTAAAGAGGGAAGAAGGTTGAAAACTGACAAATATAATTAATTTAAGTTCATGGCATGTTTTGTTCATCATAATAATATTTTGCAACATAAAAGTAAAAATTTCTAATGAAAATTGACAAGGCATGGTGCAAACAAAAAATCTTAAAGAAATATAAAAATAATATAAATTTTCTATATTTTTTTTTATTTTTTTACTTGTAAAAAAGCCTTAACAAAACAGAATTGTTATGTTCAAGTTTCTCTATCTTGCACCTCACAAACTGTCACACTTCTTAACCTGTATTTCAGTGTTGTGACACTATTTTCTCTAAGATGCGAATTGATGGGCAGGTGTTCCGGTGGTTCGCGGTCTGCTCCCTCGCATGCTGCTGCTATGGCGGAACTCATTCCCACGCTCAAACAAGGAACTCGAGTCTGAGAAGGCACGTGGGGATGCATTTACATGGCAGGTGACACTGGAGGGGAGGGCTGGAGCACTCTCAGCAATGCACAGCCTGCTGCACCACTGCCCAGAGCTCGTCACAGATGACATCACACGCAGGCTGCTCACACCCATCGAGTCAGCTCTCGCCATGCTCACAAAGTAAGTTCGTAACGATCAAGTCGAGCCAAATCTCCAAATACGTCATCAGCCTATACCAGTAACTGGTTTAGAAGAGCGGCTGGCCAATAAAATGTGCTCTTAAAACACAAATTTTGATGTTGCTGGGAGACAACATTTTGGCAATAGAGGCTGACTTCGCCATCTTCTCCACTTGATTAAAGCTGTTATTACATGACACAATTTTTATAACTGTTACAATTTTTCTTTAAAAGAAAACTTTAACTCCATTTGTTTGTATGGAGATGAAATTTTTTTGTAAGAAAAATTGTATGCAAAATTGTATCGTGTAATACTGGCTTAAATTTGTGTCAAACAGCTTGAAATTCAAATTCCTTAGTAGTCTGAATATTAATTTCTTACCCTAGAATTTCCTTTGTTCTGTTTGGTATTTTTTAGTATTTCATCAGTTCTCAAGTCTTATGGGCAGCACCTCAAGGCTCCGGCTGCCATGGTGCGGTTACGTCTTTATGAGACACTATCCCTGCTACCAGCACACACCTTTGAAGGTGAGAAATATATCAAAATTACTAATATTTCTCCTTCCTTTTCCTATTTAATATATTTATATTGCACTTGTAATATGTAAAGTAAAAATTAAATCATAAATATGTGTTGTGGTGTCACCATTAAAGTAACAAATATTGAAGAAGCATAAGACTTTCAACATAAAATGAAGATATAATTATGTATTCTCTTTCGCCTGATACTAACAATTTTCATATTTGCTAATTATTTACGTCAGTTTTCATCGAATGCAAGATAGATATTGGAATTTGACTCTGTGACGTCAAAGTGCCTTTACTGAATCAATCTTTATCCGTTGACTAGATGGCGTCATCGTGACATGTCAAATTCCAATAACTATCTTGCTCAATAAAAACAGGCGCAACTAATTTGCACAGGCAAAAATTGATAAATTGATATTAGGCAAAAGAGAGTAATTTTGATGTACCTTGCAAGTGAAAGTTTCATGCACCTTTAACAATTAATTTCTGATAATATTTCATAAGCAGTATATTTAAGATACTGTCAATACACTACCGTTATAATACTGTACATGTAATATATAATATAGTTTATGCTTTTCAGGCTCTTACACACACCTGCTGCGACTGCTGGTGGCAGAGTTTACTCTGGCTGAGAACCCAGCCAACACGAGCACATCACAACTTCATGCCGTGTGCCACGCTGACGAGTCCGTCATCTTAGGCTCGTGGTTGCAGGAGACTGACCACCGGCACATTGAGGATCAGGTCAGAAATCCCTCAGTACCACCCACCAAGATCCCTCAGTACCACCCACCAAGATCCCTCAGTACCATCCACTTAGCTACTTTTGAAATTACGTAGTATGAACATATTTTCATTTATTGATATTAATTTTACGAGAATCTCTGCATAGTACATAGTTTGTCAAAATTTTTGGATATATGCCTAGTAGAAAACAGTTGCAAAATTTTTGAAAAGGGAGGAAAAAAAAAAAAAAAAAAAATTGAAAAGGGGGAGGGGTGGTGGGAGAGAGAGAGAAATGTCAAGTGTATTTAATTTTCAAATTTTTTTCCAATTCTGTTAATAAAAAAAACAACAAAAAATGTCATTTCCTACAAGCCAGGTAGCTTCTTATTTAGACCTTCGATAGGCATGTAGTGACCATCTAGTTGTTGAATGAAAAGAATTAGTTCATCAAATCCCTTGTTTGTTATGTTAGCCTACCTGCTGAAAGGGTAGTAGGTGTTATTTTGTCCCATGGGTGATCATAACTGACAGAATAGAGAAAAGATTGTAATGTATAGAAAAATCCTCCTCCAGAAAATAATTTATGAAACTTAAAATACCACTAATAAACATGCATGATAAGCTTGTAAATTTGGTCTACTTTGTGCTTTACTTTTTTGTAGAAAGCGTTGTATTGAAGTGTTACTACGACAGATCCTTACCTCAGCATCATAAAATATTAATTTTTTTTGTGCTTTTTTATTGTATTGTCAACATTTTGTTAGTGTTGCAATGATATTATGTGTATGCTGTTTGAATAAAAATACTTTTGACATGGTATGTTTGATGTAAATACTACTATTAATGCTTGTGTTCATTATTTTCTTGCATATTTTTATTTAATGATTTGTTTGTTTTGCTGTAAATATGAGAAATAGCATTAAGAGAAGAGCAGTACTTTGATGTAGAATTATAATGATGTTAAAACATAAAATAATGGTATTGTTAGGGTGGTTATTAGGCATTTTTTTTTTTATTTTTTATTTTTTTTTTACATTCTGTGTTAAATAAAAATGTAAGTTTAGGAAGGGTGCTTTCTAAAACAACTTTTGGTCTAGCATTGCTTACTGGTCAAACTTGTCATCTCTAAAATAACATTCAGACTTGGTCAAAGATTTACATATAGAAATACTGTAGACGTTACTTTAATACTGTTAATATTAAGTATTGAGATGTATAGTATGACGTAGCATTATAGAGTAGAATAAGATTCTACAAATCAGTTATCAGATGTTACACCGTTCACTTAGAATCTATGTCATTGTGATTTTTGTAACAGCCTCCACACCATTTTATTATTATTATTTTACAGCAATATTGTTGCTAGTTTTATTTTAAGATATTCAAGTTTAAATTGAAATAAAAGATATGAGATATCAATAAATAAATATAGCACATATTTGCTGTTTTTTTTTTGTTTTTTTTTATCATACTTCGTGCTAGTTTTGTACTTTTCTTTTACTAATTCATAATATTACTCTAGTACAGCAAGTCGCATGCTTGCATGATTCATATTGTATACTGGTACATTTTGTATAACAACATAAGTATGCTATTAATAATGCAACTTATATAATTTATAGGTTTTATATTATAGGCTTGGTTAACTGCAGTTTTATAAAAGAATTTTCATAAAAAATACCCTTATTTTTTATATAAAAAATAATGTTTTAACTTGTGTAACAAAAAATCATATGCAGTTTAAAACCTTATTTTATTAGTACAGGTACGTGATGTATAAATTGCATTTACATTCTGAAACATCAATATTAATTTCAATATTTCCGCAATGAGATAATAAAATTACGTTACCTTCTGTTCTTTTTACCTGACATTTAAAAATCTATTTTCGTAGCATCTTATTTTTGTGTTGTTGCTGAAATTAAAGAATTATTAATTTATTTTTTATTAATTTATTTCTTTTTTTAGTTTTATTTTATTATTTTTTTTTTTTGTAGTTTTATTTTTAAGCTAGAAAACTAGCTATAATTAAAAAATTATACAATATAATCTGTTAAATGTTAAAGAAAAACAAAAATGAATAAAAGTAATACTGCAAGAAAGAAAAAAGCTTGGCGAAAAAAGTATAATGGATGAAGTTACAGCTTGGAAATGCTAAATATTGATATATTAACAAAACATTATTAAATTTTTCCTTTGCTACTTTTACTCACAGAACATTAATTTTTTATTAGTATGCAGTGCTGAATGTTTGTGTTTAACTTGGGATATGGTGGTACATGTTGGGGCATTGGGTCTAATTGGTGCTCTGTTACCTGCCTGGACTTGCTGGTATGGTGGTGAGCTGCTTGTAGATGGAACACACAAGAAGGCCAGAGTCAGATCACGTAAGTAAGGTCTCCAGCATCCAAGCTTGTGTTTGCACATCAAACCTATGTGTGATCTTCCTATAAGTATATAAATATACATATAGCGACACTATAAAAATTATGCTTCCTTGAGATTTGAGAAAGCTACTTTATTATTCAATTGCATTTTTTATATATATATAATTTTACTTATTAAAAATTATAAAATCTTGGTATGTTAAATTTATTCGGCATTAAAAATAAGCCCAAACATTTCACTTTCGGGTATGAATAATGACTCAGATAAGTAATATCATGTAGTACTAAATTTTTATTTCTAGGGTGATAGCTATTGGTTCAGAGTAGCAATATTTATTATGAATTAGTCGATCCTAACTGGCAATTAATTCTGATATTCTCAAAAATATACATGCTTTCCATGCACAAACATAAGCATAAAATGTACTTGTTAAGTTAACAACAAGTTTTCATTAAGCTTTGTTACTACCTTACTTACTGTATTATCAATAACAAATGCTTTATAACATAGAAATAATTAATATAAATTAATTGCTTTACGTTTTGTCTAAAAATGTAATATTGGTTGTGCTTTTTGCTTGACTAACTTTAACTTAAATTTATTCTGTCTTTCTGCAAATAACCATAATTTATTTCGATATGTTTAGGAGTATATAACTGCAATAATAGTTTCAAATTTTATTGGAATAAAGGAATTGCAATTTCTGTTGCAGCAAAGTATGCCATGGAAAAATAATGTCATTGCTGATGTGTGTGTGATGTCAGCTCATGGGGTCAAAATTGTTGCTTTAATACTTCAGTGCAGGAGAAATAAATAAACAATAAAATTACATGCAATCACTCATGACTAAACTTGATGCTAGCTGCAATACCTACATGAAATTTTATTGCATTATATATAGATATAAGACCTTGATTTATGTATAATTCATTTTCATTTTTCTTTTTCTTTTTTTTTTTTTTTTTTTTTTTATAATACTCTGAAAATGAAGGGAAAAGACACTGACATCAAACTCATGCAACATATATTCCTATGCTTGTGTGCAATATGTTTGCATAACTATGAAATTAGAGCATGTTTCCCCTTGATTTTGAGTGTGTTAGAGGGTTAAAAAAAATCAGACAAAATTGACAAGTTCTCTATCCAAATTTGCATTAATAAACTCCGTGCAGGCTACAATGGCAGATTTAAAAAAAAATCGGTTTCAATTAAGGGTAAGGTAACACGAACAATCGATTGTTGTAGTCCCATTTGATTAACATGTAAACCTTAGCAACCTCATAATAATTCTGAATTTTTTTTCAGAGACAGTTCTTAGCACCAAAAAAATGTGGAAAAAATTTCAAAACAATCGGACGATCCAATTTTTTTAAATGAATTTTTTAAATTTTCAGTAAAGGGCTTTCCCATGGAGACCTAAACTAAGAAATCAATTTAAAAAAATTGGATCGTCCGATTGTTTTGAATTTTTTTTTATATTTTTTTGGTGCCAAGGACTGTCTCTAAAAAAAAAGTCAGAATTATTATGAGGTTGCTAAGGCTTACATGTTAATCAAATGGGACCTCAACAATCGATTGTTCGTGTTATCTTACCCTTAAATTTTTTCCTGTAATCTTGAACAATATGAATTTGTCTAATGTTATAATTTTAAGTAGCTGAAGTTTTGACTGCAAGACTACATGTCACGAGGATGGGGAGGTACATTCTGATGTATTGTTACAGCTACAAGGCACAAGTGCAGCAGGCTCTGGAGCATTGGAGCACGACCCCTGCTGCCTGTACCGTCCTCTATTACCAGTAAGTATCCACACCAGGATGTAAAGATTTTTTTTATTTTTTTAAGTGATGTAAGCCTTTGGCATATCACAGCAAGTAAGTTATGAAACATTATAAATACAACTCGTTATTACTTAACTTATTGTCAGGTAGAAATTGATTTTGAGTAAAGGAGATTGTGGTTCCGTAAAAAATAATTAGCTTTGCGTGGTATAGGACTGGTATATGAAAAACTTGATATAAGGTAAACCTAATTTCCTGGGTCCCTTGACTTTACATAATTGGGAGTTTTTACTGTGTAGTATCATTTGTTGTAAATGTAAAATGATTTATGTGTTCTGCTGGTACCCTTGTAAAAAAGTCCTATAGTAAAGTATAATTAATTTTATTAATTTATTATACTTTATTACAGGTATTTTTTTACAAGGTAATTGCTTCACAAATATTATATATCAATCTCCCTCACCAAACGACACACAAATGTTAAAATGTGTGAAGTTACTAACTGCAAGTGTCATATTATATTGCAAAAGCAAACTACTGGCTATGATCATTATCTTTATGACTAGTACTATGACGAGCTTACTACGAGCCAATCAGGGCACAGCAGAAGAAGGGGAGGATTCAGAATCACTCCCTGAAGGCTGACAGGGTTACAAAGGGGAGGAACAAGAATTATGGGGTGAGACCTGAAAAGCCATGACATGTATAAGAAAGTAGGTCAAGTTACTGTTATTACTACGACTAAACCTATTCTGGACCGGGAAGAAAATTAGGACTACTACTAAACACTGTAACTATTCACTGTTGTGGACTAGCCTTTAGTCAGTATTTTGTGTCTATAGGAGGAGACGAGTGTCCCGGGCCCTCTGCCGCTGGGAGTTGCAGTGATCGACCAGTCTGTGGTGCTCTTCGGGCAGATTTTCCCACGGGTGGCACCCAAGCATCGTCTGCAGGTGCTCACACACTTTGCTGAGTGCATCCGGCAGGCCAAGTCCACGAGGCAGGATGCTGTGCAGCTCAACGTGTTCACCGCAGTAAGTGCCTCTAGCTAGGACACTATTTCAACAGCAGACTCATTCCAATATACTGGACAAGAAAATATCACTTTGCCAAGTGTAATCTTTTTATTTTTTATAATACTGTAGTTATTTATTAAAATGTGACATAGATCATTTTAATTACAGGTCATTAGGTTCAATGAAAACAACAAATATATTATATACAATATACTGTACAGTATATTGATGAATGACTAAATCATAAATTACTAGACAAACAAGTTCTGAAAAATATTTGTACATTGAAATCTTATTTTTATTCTGTATTTTTCCTGCAGCTGCATTGCTTTATTATTGAATCTGGCCCCCATTTAAGACACATTTTTTATTTGTTAAAATATTTTTCCTTTTATTTGAGTTCTCTGCATAATTTTTAAAGTTATTGCAGATGAATATTTATGATTATACAAGCAATACCATAACTTCAAATAACATAGTTATCTCTAAATAAATAATTTATAGGCACTCTCATTATACTACAAAATGTTGATGGGTTAACTTCTTACTACACATTTGTTTCTGCACAAGATTATTGATGCTTACTTGTTTCAGGTCCTGGGAGGTTTGCGTGGGCTGGCAGAATCAAAGGCAGGTGGAGGTCTGGGCTCAGAGGAGGTGAAGAAAGCGGCAGTGACCCTGATAGTGGTAAGTCAAGTTGCAAGCAAACCTCAATAGTTACAAGTAATAAAACTTTTAACTCTCACTTACTTTCATTGGCTGTTAAAACTGCAAAAAAAAAGCATGAAAAGAACATGTAAAACCTAAAAAAAAAAAAAAAAAAAAAAAAAAAAAAAATGCTTTACTCAGAAGGCCACAGCTGCCTCCTTTTTAATCCTAGTATCCCACTGTTGTTAATACTGTTGTTAAGTTTGAATGCTCACACTAATAGCAGAATATACTGTAGTAAGCTAACATTGTAAATAAATAAATAGTTTGAAAAAAATACAATATAAAAAACGGTATCGTAAGGTCCTAAATAAAGATTTTTTTTTAAAAGTTTTGTAATAAGGAATTAATCAATTTAATTATGAACAATAAAATAAAAATTATAATAATAAGGGATCTCTTCATACTATTTGTTATAGTATGTTGTTCTTTAAGCTTAAAGATGAAACATAGCTTTTTCTCCCAAAGTAATCTACCTCCTTGTTGAATTGAAACATTTTTTTAACCTAGCCAATTGCTATCTTGGTGCAGGGTGCTTTGACAAGTGCAAGCCCTGCTCTGAGGTGTGCTGCCGGGGAAGCACTTGGTCGCCTTGCTCAAGCGGTGGCCGAGCCTCGCTTCACTGCAGATCTTGCACAGCGTAGTTTTGACCGACTGACTACAGCTCGAGATGCAGCCTCGCGTACAGGCCACTCCCTGGCGTTGGGCTGCCTGCACAAGTATGTGGGCGGCCTAGGGTCCAGTCAACACCTCAACACCAGCATTAGCATTTTGCTGGCCCTCGCTCAGGACTCTGCATCACCTCTCGTGCAGGTATACTGTTCATTTCTACATTTAATAATTAATTAATGATATAATAATGCAAAGATTTTAGTTTGCATTTCTAATGTAAATTGAGTGCAAAGAATAGTTAGTTTTAAGAAGGAAGTATTATTATTTCATGCCAGTAAAAATGTCCGTCAAAAATAATTAGCATTACTTTTATAGGAAAAACTCAATATAAGGTAAACCTAATTTTCTGGGTCCCTTGACTTATGTAATAACAAGTTTTTGCTACAAATATTTATTTATTGAAATTGTTCAGATTTTCACGGTGATATATTTTTTTTATTTCTTAATTTCCCTCATTGAAAGACTACCGATATATTGATTTAGATATATTGACTGTAGGAGAAATGGATTAAATAAAGAATTTTGATTTTTTTTTTTTTTTTTTTTTTTTTTAGTTTGCTGCAAATATGATCTATAGGTATATCATATCAGCAGCAGCATAAATGTCTGCTTCCAAAAATACTGTTCTTGATATTTTGTATAGAAATTACATTTTAAAACTCAAAAGCTTGATAGCAATCATGTTAAGATAGTTTCGCTTAACAAATGCTGTAAAGGTAAAATAAATGTATTTAAATATTTTAAAATTACTTGTTGATACAATGATTTGGATCAAACCCTGGGACACATAATGTGTGTCACTGCAACTGATTACTGTGTTATACTTGTTTTAGGTATGGTCGCTACATGCACTGGCTCTGATAGCAGATTCTGGTGGTCCCATGTTCCGTGGCTACGTTGAACCCACTCTGTCTCTGGCTCTCAAGCTGCTGTTATCTGTGCCCTTGTCCCATGTGGATGTGCACCAGTGCATCGCCAAGGTGCTTGCTGCTCTCATCACAACTGTTGGGCCAGAGCTTCAGGGTAAGAATAAGCTGCACACTAATACAGCACACAGCAAAAATAGTATAATTCCGTAGTTAATTGTCTTCGTAAAATACATGATAGGAATGATAGCAACGTTGATTTCATCTTAAATTAATCAATAATAGTTCCAAAATTATGTTAGATTTAAAAATATGAAATATGCAGGAAGATACTTACTTGCTCCTGCTCTCCATTAACACCAAGATGGGGAGCCGCAGATGATTGACAAGTTAAACTCTACTCTCAATTTAGCATTTGGTACAATCAATCATACTTGCAGGAAGTTTTAAGTTATTGAAATATTAAGTATCTTCCTTATTTTTAGAATTAAAAAATTATTTTATAAATAAACAAATAAATGTATATTTTGTGTAAAGACTGTGAAATGAGTTTTTTTTTTATTATTATTATTTTGAAATAGTACACAACAATTCGTTACACAGAAAAAAACTTTTGTTATTTTTTCCCCAGGAAACAGCAATAGCATCTGCGCTGCTCGCTCGTCGTTCCTGTGTGCTTGTGCCATCCTGCAGGAGCATGGAGAGCCGGCAGTGCAGGCAGAGGCCACAGCATGCTTGCAACAGCTGCACCTCTTTGCACCTCGTCACGTCAACCTCTCCACCATGGTGCCTGCTCTTTGTGTAAGTCACTTGTGAACCACAGGCTTATTATAATATCTCCAGAAGGGAAGTTAAAAGTGAATTTGATCATGATATTATATTTGCTAATCAATCAGTTAAGTTTAACTTTTTTAATGATACAGTAGAAACTTGTTATTACGTAACTTGTTAGGTAAAACTCAATTTTGAGTAAAGGAGATTGCGATCCGGTCCGTAAAAAATAATTAGCATTGCTTGGTAAAGAAAAGGAAAAACTTGATATAAGGTAATAACTAATGAGGTAAACCTAATAGACAATAATGGTTGCATTTTTTTATTTCATATTTAGAAAATATACATTAAATTAAGCTTTTCTGAATTTTTTCAGATTTTTTGGAGTGCGGGAACTAATTTTAAAAAAATATTTAAAATGTCTGAATTTGGGTGGTACACCTGATGGGACAACCGTGACGTCATCGACAGCCAATCACAGCAGCCGTGACATCATCAACAGCCAATCACAGCACGACAAATGACGTCACGGTTGTCCCATCAGGTGTACCACCCAAATTCAGACATTTTAAATATTTTTTTTAAATTAGTTCCCGCACTCCAAAAGTCCGATAAAATTCAGAAAAGCATAATTTTAGGTATATTTTCTAAATTATTAGTCTTTTATTAAACACAGAAAGTGTACATATTAACAGCACTAGAAACATACATTATAGAAAAACATTACAATAGAACACATAAAACATACATACAAAACATATATAATAGTTACAGAATAATAGAACAATAGAAAATGATAATAAAACAATATAAAATAAAATACATAACAGATGATACTAACAGCCTGTTACATCATAATATATCATATATATAATCACATATATAAAACAAAATATGACATAGAAAATAGATAGAATGAAAAACTTATTGCTTCATTGCTATTCAAAATCTATAGACTATATGAAATCTCCCCTGGCATAATCGCTGATAGGTTTAATTCTAGATTTACAGGTATTTAAATGATATTGGCTACAATATTCATTACATAATTTACATACACAAGATTGTTCAGCTTTATGATAACCAGAGGATTTACAAATTAGATGGTGGAAGCCGTGAACAGCTTGGCGAGTTAAGACATTTCTAACATTGGATCTATCCAATTGGGGCAGACACCAATGTTTACATGTCATAGCATCAGTGCTGTAAAACTCAGGATTAATATCCTGAGCTTTTTGATTCCTGACAGCTATAAAATTGGAATATTGATCTGTCGTTGGAAGTTTAAACATTTCTTTGATTTCTGTAATAAAATAATAATTGGAATCTATCAGTTTATAGGCCAGTCTAGTTTCGGTAAATTTTGACAGACACAGTAGTCTTTTAACAAACATGGCTTTTACTGATTCTAATTTATCAAAATCGGATACAGATAAATGAGGCCATACGATTTCAATACCATAAGTGGCCACAGGGGCGACTTTTAAATTGAATAGTTTGAGCCCTGTTTTGACGGATAGACCAGACAGACCTGAGATAGTGTACATAACAGTGATAGCGTTCTTACATCTTTCTGTTATATGTTTAGAAAAAGAATGCCCTGTCATTTGAAGTATTATGCCAAGATATTTAAATGAATTTAGAAATTCAATCTTTTGACCGTCACAATAAATTTCATCGTTTTTGCATAGCGGTCCGCCTCTTCTAAACTTTACAACCTTGGTTTTCTCTGTGTTAATTTCTAGACCATTTGTTTTGGCCCAGATAGATAGATTATTTAGCGCTTTTTGTAGCTTGACTTTGCTCTTTGAAATAATAGCAAGATCATCTGCATATAAATTTAGTACGACTTGATCATTTTCATTTTCACAGTTTATATCTTTTGTAATCTCGGTTATATCTGCAGTAAAAAGATTGAAAAGAAGAGAGCTGCTCGGGTCTCCTTGCAAAACTCCGTTAGATTGAATAATATTACTAGAACATGATAAGCGATCTTGAACACATATACATATTTCTAAATATGAAATAAAAAAATGCAACCATTATTGTCTATTTCCTGGGTCCCTTGACTTTACTTAATAACAAGTTTTTACTGTAGTACACTTCTACCAGTGGACACTTTTTTTTTTTAATAGAGAATCTAGGTATTGATCAAATAATACAATGATGCTGCGTCCATCTTTTTGTGACGGAAATTTTCCTTGGTGACAACTGTACACCTCTGGACAGTAAGAACTTAACTCCTGCCTAACTTGCTAGAGCTGCAACTCCAGGAGATAAAGAGATGCAGATTTGTAATTTTGGGTGAGGTAAGAAGAGCATCCAGTCTATCAATATGAGGAAACCTTTGGTTCATCCCGCTTCCATAGATCGCTTGATAACGCCTACAAATAAAGCAGTGAGTAAAAGTTCGTAGTGTCCAGAGGTGTACATACTTGTTTATTGAAAGGTATATCAACACATCTCTTTAGTATAAGGGACTTGGTTAGCAAGATATTGGATATAGCTTGATTTGAGGATGATATTTTAAAGATAAAACCATTGTTGTTGCAGCGTACTCTATCAAGCTCACATCTGCTGCTGCGTAAGGCTGCAGTGTCATGCCTACGCCAACTGGCCCAACGAGAGGCCAAGGAGGTTTGTGAGCACGCAATGACTCTAGCAAGCGAGGGAAGAGACACAGTTGAAGGTGAGGCACATTAATTATTTTAAGTATATTATATATATATATATATATATATAGCAGTCTGCTTTAAATACTTTAAATGTTGTATGTATATTATATATATTTTACAAAATTTGAAATTAATTTTCTTTTATGCCCTAAAAACAAAGAACAAGACCTGCTTATTAATTTTCACAAGAGAAGAGAAAGAGGAGGGGGGAAGGGAATCCCAAAATTGAGTTAAGGATTATTGTCACTTTGGTAATTATTTTAAAAAAATGCTGATTTGACTTGAATTTATTTTACTAATGTTCTCCAGATTTCCAATGATATTTTCAATATTTATATTTATTTATTTTATTTATTTACATTAAATATATTAATACATTGTGACTACATACTAAACATTTAACAATTTTGATTTAGCTTTAAAAACAAACAATAAAAATTAGTAATACAAACATAGACATACATTCAATTTATTACAAATAACTCTTAAAATAATGATATTCTAATTATTACAACTACAGTATATATTATATAAATATACAAATTATTAATGGTATTTTTCTTGTTGCATGAGCCTTATATAGAATAACATTTTTTTTTGATAAGGTAGGCAAACAATTGCTTCTTAAAAACAGATATGTATACTGTAATTTTCTTTTATATAATCTGAAAGTTTATTGTACAACACTGAGCTCAGATAAAAATGGTCTCTTTTAGTTTGTTCATAACCTCCGAACTTTTTATGAAATAGATTAGACTGTCTAGTATTATGACCAGTCACATATTTGTTGCTTTGAAACATGTAAACATTTCTTTTAACATACATAATCGTAAAAAAAAAAACACAAATACGTGAGAAATTCAATATATTAAGTTGTTCCCATATTTTTTTTACAACTTTTACCTGCTTTGGCTTGAATCATGTTTCTAATGATCTTTTTTTGGTTTACAAATACACTGTCAGCATGGGGAGACGAGCCCCACAAAAGAAATCCATAATTAATTACTGAATACGCATAGTCATAATACACAATTTTTAATGATTCTAAATTACAAACTTTACAAAGCTGCATCATAGCAAAATTAATTTTTGCCAATTTCTTATTCAATTCAGTTATTTGTATTTGCCAAGATAATTGATCATCAATAAACATTCCAAGATATTTACAACTTAAGAATAGTTTTATATATATTATATCCTGCATATCTCAAAAACTAGATTGATTACTTCTCCATTTTTTTGGCTGAATATTTATGTCATAATGTAAGGAAGGTTTACTATAATTTTCAGAGTGATTCACCATCTCCTAAGATCAGTGACAATAATCCTTAATGAGGCATCAGTTCTAACATTGGCCTTAAAGCAAACTAGAAGTAAAATCTTAACTCCATAATAATTCTAATTAATTTTGTAAATAGCATTGTTTGATGTATTATGAGCTTCAACCAAAGCCAACTTTTAAAATATTTACTATCTTCAAATATGTGACCGATGCTGACATAGAGGTTTTGTTGGTAGGACTGCATATCTCCGAGTCTGGTCTGCCGGGGGTGCTGTTTGGCATGCTCGACACGGAGAGTGAGGCTGTGCTAGTGGGCCACATCCACGACACCCTGACTAGCATGCTGCACATGCTGGCCGCACAATCCCTCTCACAATGGCTCGCCCTCTGCAAAGACGTTCTCACTGTTGCAACAGGTAACATTTCAAAGATCCTGACCCAGGGAGTGTCTGTTAATCAAATTAAATACCTAGTGACAACCTGCATGAATTTATTTTTAGTGCAGAAATGAATAGAGGGTACCAAATTATGCTACTTTGAATTTTGTTCAATTTTTTTTTTAGTCCCAGAACTATTTTTAAATAATTATTGAAAGTGTTGCCACATCCCCTGGAGGCATCTAGGCCCTATCCTTTTTATTAAGGATTTAAAGATTTCAACTTAACTTACAGAACTTTCAATAATTATTTAAAAATATTTCCGGAACTAAAAAAAATCTGAAAAAATTCGTAGTAACATAATTTGGTACTTTGTATTCATTTCTGCAATAAAAATTGTCATGTTGGTTGTCCATTTTCTACTACAAATCAGTTGCTTATCTTTTTTAATAAATAAATGGTTGGTTGGTTGGTTACCAATGGCGGAACTTGTTTTTCAACATTGTTCACAGTGCTCTCTGGGGCTCCTAATACCCAGTCTGCACGCCAGACAGTTAAGTACCGTTTCTTAGCGGGGCACGTATGTTGTTTGCACAACATTCCGCGGTCTTAATCACCCCAGCGGAGTATAGACAGCCGTAAGCTGCCTTCCTCCTACCAACTCTTTCATCTAGTAGCCAGTCACACCCATTCCAAGTCGCGAAAAGTCTGCCGTATTCGGGATTTGAACCGGGGACCTCTCGGACGAGAGCCAAGTGTACTAACCACTACACAAAAGAGCAAATAAATAAATGAATTAAACAGGGCTCGGTTCCGAGAACGTTCACGGATCCAGATCCGCGAAAGATCCGCGGAAAACAATCCAGGATCTGGATCCGGGATCCAGGTTCCACGAAAAACGTTCGCGGATCTGGATCCCGGATCCAGGTTCCGAGATAAACGTTCGAGGATCTGGATCCCGGATCCTGGTTCCGCGATAAACTTCCCGCTCCATGGATCGCGGATCCAGGTTCCGCGAAAAAGGTACTAGGATCTGGATCCCGGATCCTGGTTCCGCGATAAACTTCCCGCTCCATGGATCGCGGATCCTGGTTCCGCGAAAAACGTTCGCGGATCTGGATCCCGGATCCCGGTTCCGCGATAAACTTCCCGCTCCATGGATCCCGGATCCAGGTTCCGCGAAAAACGTTCGAGGATCTGGAACTTATATATATAATATAAGTTTGTTATATTATATATATAATACATAATAATAGCTATATGCGTATATGGGCCGTATATGCTGATGCTTAATAAGAATGGTAGGAAAGAAAAAATAAAAAAAATCTGTTTGTTTAATTTTTATTACCTTTATTTCTGTTTTAAAAAAAGAAAGGAATGTCAAAGCTTTTATTTTATATTTTATTGTTATTTTTAAAAGTTAATATTTGTCCATCAGAACACAAGTGAATTAAAAATTGAAATACTGTACATAGTACATTGTCAAATCATTTTTTAGTTTTTAGGATTTTGTTTTTACACTTTTTCTTTTTATTGTCTCTATGTCTATATATAGTTACTTTTTATCTCTTTAATCTTTAATCTTTTTATAAACACAATTACAGTTTTAGTCTTTATTTTTCATACATGATGTTGTTCATACGTAAAATCATGATGTCGTTAATTTTGTTCTTACTAAGGCTAGAGCGTAGGGGACCCAAAACAAATTTCAAGCCCGAAAAAAGCCTCTCGACTGAAACTTGAGTGCAGGGAACCGCTAGAGTGATTTTTGCAAGTTCGTACAGTTCTGGATGTTTATATTTTTGGTCCTCCCAGTACTTAAACACATTTAAGTCACCGTGGTATACTTTGTCTGGTGTAAAGTCGTTGATTATTTTCCTCATTCTATTTGGCGATTTCGCACGTGCTTGGGTCTTCATTTTTTTTTTTTAGATGTTCTTTTTGTTTCTCCTCTATTTGTTGCATGAAGATCGCTGTCTATATATGTGCTAGTTTTACCACTTCGAGTTCCACAAACTTAGCAATCAAATTATAATATTAAATATAATAAATATTAAATATAATAAACATTTGAAATATAAATAAATAAATAAATAAATAAATAAATAAATAAATAAATAAATAAATAAATAAATAAATAAATAAATAAATAAATAAATAAATAAATAAATAAATAAATAAATAAATAAATAATTTTAAAAACAATATAAAGATTATAAAGAAGCAACATTCAGATAAACACATAACTTTTTATTTTTAATAATATAATTCAAGAAATGGATCCCGGATCTAGGTTCCGCGAAAAACGTTCGCGAATCTGGATCCCGGATCCTGGTTCCGCGAAAAACGTTCGCGGATCTGGATCCCGGATCCAGGTTCCGAGATAAACGTTCGCGGATCTGGATCCCGGATCCTGGTTCCGCGATAAACTTCCCGCTCCATGGATCGCGGATCCAGGTTCCGCGAAAAACGTACTAGGATCTGGATCCCGGATCCTGGTTCCGCGATAAACTTCCCGCTCCATGGATCGCGGATCCAGGTTCCACGAAAAACGTTCGCGGATCTGGATCCCGGATCCCGGTTCCGCGTAAAAGATCCGAGAGCTTGGATCCGGGATCCTGGTTCCGCAAAAAACGTTCGCGGATCTGGATCCCGGATCCTGGTTCCGCGAAAAACGTTCGCGGATCTGGATCCCGGATCCCGGATCCGCGAAAAACGTTCGCGGAACCGAGCCCTGGAATTAAAGAATTAATAAATTAATAACATCCTTATTATTGAATTGTATTTATTCATTTTTAGTGTCAAGCCTGAATGAACAATGTGAAAGAATAAGATTATTAAAAAGTTATTTCTAAAAATTTAACAGCAGTAGAATGCCAAAATTATATAACATTAGTGTGATACATTTTTTTTTTTTTTTTTTTTTTTTTTTTTTTTACAGCAAAGGAGAGTTTGCTAATTAAAAACTGTGTTTGTGCTTGTGTTTCAGAATCAAGCCTAGTTGAAGAAGTTTCTGCTGGGGCTGGTGTGGTGCTAGGTATTGGAGAGGGGGGTGGAGAAGGAGATGAGGGAGGGGAGGGGGAAGATGATGATGAGGAAGACAGTGATGCAGCAGAGTTCCGCGCTGCTGATGGGAAGAGCACTCGCCCGCTGGTGGCCCCTCGCTGGCCGACACGTGTGTTTGCTGCCCAGTGTGTACGCCGCATCATTGCCTCATGTGCGCAGGCTCCTCAGGCAGCAGCTCACTTTGACCTGGCCAAAGCCAAGGAGAGTCATCTAACGAGAAGCAGAGGAGGTGAGGAAGCTTGACGGTTTTGTTATTCAATGCTTCTTAGCAAATCACTACAAGCCCCCCCCCCCCCCAATTAATTGTTGGTGTATTTATTATTTTATCATCTCTTTCATGGGCACTGTACAATAATTACTATAATTTCAGTCTGGTAATATGGTAGCCGCATCAAAACTTAATAGCATGAATTACTGTATTTTCATTGGGAATAGCTGCTTGAATAGCAAAGTGAATTGAGTTACTAGACAGTGCAGCTTGACTAGACATTCATATTTTATTTCATTTTTTTTTTTCTATTTAATTTTAATTGGTTTTCATTGGAAAAATATATATAACATATACATAACTACACAAGATTTATTGTGGTGTACATTTTTTTTATTATTGTACATAGCTAAAAAGAAATTTAATGTAAGAGTAGGAAAGCCATAAATATAAAGCAACAAATCAAATGGAAGAAAAAAAAAAAAAAAAAAAAAAAAATGTAGAAGAAGAAAAGTAGAAGAAAAGTTTATTCAAATTTGATGAAATACCAGAATTTATTATAAAGAGGTGTCCTAGCTACTAGTATTGCTCATATTCTTACAGTTGCAGTTCGTTATAACAAATTATTAAAGGTAAAGGTGATAAGCTATCACTTTCACCATATAATTTGAAGACAAAATTTGAATCAAAGTGGTGTAACGCCATGTTAAAGTCATTAAATTTCAGTTAAATTTAATTCATTAAATGAAAAATTAAACTTTTCAATTCTTTACTGAGATTATTCTGGAAGTGACCGACCGTGAGAATGCATTTCCAGGTGACTTCTTGGTGCTGCATCTCGCAGATCTGGTGCGCATGGCATTCATGGCAGCCACCAGCGACTCTGACCCTCTTCGCCTCGAGGGCCTGCGCACCCTTCAGGATGTCATAGAGAAGTTTGCCCGTGTTCCGGAGCCAGAGTTTCCCGGCCATTTATTATTGGAGCAATATCAAGCACAGGTAAGACTATAATCAGCAATAACTAATTCAGCCATACAAGCCAGTCTGAAATGAAATGCATTTAAATTTAGTGTTCAAAATTATTTTCAATGTCATAATATACTGTACTTAATATATAGGATATTAAATCATTAAAGTTGTAATTATATATTAATAAAATTAAAGGATAAAAATAATCTTCAATGCCTTACCGATTAAAAAAGTCACAGTAGGCTAAAACCTTATGGTCGCAAGTTCACTCGAAAATTATTTACATTCTATAAAGATTTTTTGCATCATTTAGGTTCTTTATCAGTTTCAAGTCATGATTGACCAAGTGAAAAATTTATCCAGTGCAAAATATACAGTACCTTTAATCTAACTGTTTTTATCAGCAGTGCAGGACATGATCCTGTATGTAGCTTGAGATAACACTAGTTCTGATTTCATCAATGACATTAGAATCCCTCAAAGAAGGAATATGGTCACGCAGGTCAAAGATACTTTTTTTTTTTTTTTTTTTTTTTTTTAAAGCAATGTTATCTTTGGAAAAATTTTAATTTCAAAAATCTGTAATTCACTTCAAAAAAATTTACAAGTCTAAAATAAAGTATTTAGCGATAAAAAAAGTAGAGAAGGATAATTTTTGAGTTTGAAATAGTAATTCATCCAAACCTCATTTCATAATGTCCTAAAAAATCATGCCAACAGTGCAATGATTTTACGGAGCGATAGGATGTCAAGTTCTCTCCCTCAATTGTTTTCTTTTTTTGCTACAGGGGGGAAAAAAAAGGAATAGAGGGATAATATTTATTTACAGTATTTATTTTATTTATTTCATCCGTGTCAATACAGTAATACAATATACACATAAAAAACAAAAAGCAAAATTATAATAATAAACGTATTGATTTAAAACAGTATAAATAAGAGAGAAAAAAATAATTTTTATAAAATGAATTATACAGATTAAAAAAATAATAAATAAATAAATAAATAAAGTGTGACACAATTTTGCAAGTGAGGACCAACACCAAAGTGGCACCATAACACAAGAAAGTGGTATTGGTCCAATACCATATAAGTAGCCAATAGGCATTGTCAAAAAATAAATTATTACACAATATGTAGTATTATAGCTGATGTTAAATGTTGTCAGGTTGGAGCTGCTCTAAGGCCTGCCTTCTCTGCTGATACTCCCCCCACAGTCACTGCTGCAGCTTGTGAGGTTTGCTCTTCCTGGATTGGATCAGGTGTAGCTCGTGACCTCAATGACCTGCGTCGTGTGCACCAACTACTTGTCTCCTCATTGGCCAAGCTGCGCTCAGGGCCAGCCAATGGCGAAGCAGCGTTGCCCAGGCTGTACAATGAGAGCCTTTCTACACTTGAGAGACTGGCAATCCTGCGTGCTTGGGCAGAGGTAAGTTTGAAAGTTGTTAACCCTCTCAGACAGCTTATCATGTTTACATGAGAGTTTAATTAAACTTATTCTTCTCATACTACCGGCAATTTACTACTCATGTATAAATTTATAAAACTGCCGGTTTAAAATAATCTATAATACTCATAAATATCTGACTGCATTACATCTCATGTACTTTTATTTTGTTTCATTTCAGGCTATTTCATTTCTAATAAAGTTACAAAAAAATCATCACATTTTTTTTTTTTTTTTTTTTAATGTTTGGGTGCTCTCAATTTGTATTCTACCAATAAGGGGAGTTATTTTAAATTACCAATGATTGTTGATATTTCAAACATGACAAATAACACTTTAAATGTGACTCTGCATGTAAAGACTTGATGTTCTTCATTAATTTCTTCTTGTTGCCAATTATGTACAGTATTAAGTTGTTCAATGATCATTCTTTGTATCTTCCTTCAATGTGGATGGTCATCTTGTTAAACTTGTAACTTTATTTCAGGTGTACATCGTGGCTGTTGGCCCGGTGCACAAGCTTGGCTTGATGGAAGGCACTGCAGAGGAGGTGCAGAGTGAAGGACTTCTGGCATTAGTGCAGCCGGAATTAACAAGCCTCTCGTACCATTGGTTGGCAGCCCTCAGAGACCATGCTCTGCTTTCACTGCCCCCTGGTAAGTTCTATAAGAGCACATGTCATGTCAGGAATATTTTGAATGAAATATGTTTAAAATATGTTTAAAATATGTTTCAAAACAAATACAAGGGCTTTCACAAAGATTGAACATCGTACTAATATTTTTGGGTACAATTTTTTAAGGCTAGATTCAAAGCCTTGAATTTTGTTAACATTTTCTAACCTTAAATTGTAGTCTTAATTCTTTGTTGAAGCCTCCCATGATACAGTAATTGATTTTTTTCCTAAGCATATAATATAGAATTTATATATTCCATATCAATTTAATGATTTTACTTTTGTTTCATTAAGAAACTTGTTATGACTCTCAAAGTGATACAAATGTTGCATAGTGTGAATGGTTTATTATAGCTTAACAGTATGTTGACTGTCAATTGCATCAGTTTTGAGATTGTTTTAAATTATATCATATCTGAAATTATATTAAAAGAGTTGAGTTTTTGTAGTAATTTTGAGCAGTGAAATGATTAAAAAAAACAAAAAACGATAAATTAATTTTGATAACAAATTTGTTGTATTGTTAGAAGAGCATAATTATACTGTATGATAAATATTGTTAGATTGTTAGATACTAATAGTGTACAATAAAACTAAGTACTCAGTTTTACAAAGTTATTTTCTTAACGTAAAATATAATTTAGATTTTGATGAAAATTTTCTTGACAAGTCTTAACTGTTGAAAGACCATCAGATGACATCATAAAACATTAACACAAGTAAATGCAAGGTAATTTTTAAGTTGTTTTTGTATCTAAATGTATCTACAGTAGTATCTAAATGTTTATAACTAAGAAAACATTTTTTAAATTTGAGAAGTACTTAAAATCAAAAGCTGGTCAAATCTAGGCTTTTTACAGTTCATAAGTTGAACCTTCAGTTTCAAAACTGGATCATTTATATACTGTCTATAGAGTTTACAGCAATCCATCTGTATGTCTATACTACATAATGCTTATCGTAACCCATTTACTGCCATTGATGTTAGTTTTCCATCTCAAAGAAGATTTCTTTCCCAATATTTTTTCATTTGTCTGTAATAAGAAGCTTGCCTTACCATGATCATGAATGTGCAATAGTGGGTTATCTCCTACATCAGTTAAGTGATATTTTAGCTGTAAATTGGCAAAGTTCATTTTTTCGCTAACCTAGCTGATATAGCAGATAGATAGCTCCGCAGATAGAACATTAAGTTGTAATAATGTACTCAATATTTTGTTGACATGTCTAACCTTATTTCAAAGTGCTTGCATTTAAATGTTAATATTTGTTTGTTTGGATATTGACGAATACAAAATTTGTATTTTGAATTTGAGCTCATTAGTGCAGATTACACATGATTGTGGTAAGGCAGGTAGTTACTTATCCTAGAAGATAGACAATAATATTGTCCCTCGTCGCAATAATAAGCTGTCTGCCTATCACGATCTTGTTGCAATAATGAGCTACTGTATCTGCTATTTCAACAATGCAACAATAGTTTTATATATGTTATACCTATTTACAGCTCATAATTGCGCTCACTCGAAAAAAGCAGATAGCTCATTGTTGCAATGAAATCGTGGTAGGCAGACAGCTCATTATTCTGGACGAGGGACGATATATCCTTGTTAGTGAGTTTGGCTCAAGCTTACTAAGCAACCACTGTTGTTTGTTACAGAGTATGCAAGTCAGCTTCCCCATGACGGTGGTGCATTTTACACGAGCGACACAGTGGAAGCGTCCCGTGCTCACTACGTTTGTGCGTGGCCACCGCTTCTTCATGCCGTGGCACTGTGGCTAACCCGAGGAGGGGGCTTTGAGCATCTGCAGGACGCTAGCACTCCATGGCCCAGTAAAACCAGCAGCAAAGAGGGAACCAACCCCAGTGCAGACAGATTTCATCTCCTCTTTGGTGAGTTTAAGGAGGTAAAATCCGTTAAATAGATGTGAAGAGGAAATAATTTACACAGATCAGGCGAAAGACCTTTAAGGAAGCATTAGCGTTAAAGGAACAAGTTAATATTAGCAAACATTTAGAAAAAAGTATTTAAACAGAGATATCTTTATTTCGGTTGAAAGCTGAGAAGCAGAGAGCAAACTTAAATTACCATATCCCTAAAGACAGATCCCCGCCCCCCTCCCCCCCCCCCCCTCCCCCAACCAGGACTGAAAGTCTTATAATACGTGAAGAGATGCAAAAAGTATAACAAAAATATTGAAAATGCATATTATTGTGTGTATAATACATACAATAGCAAAGTGAATTGCAATCCGTTTTTTTCAATGCAGTATCATTGGGATCTCATGGACTGACAGATTTTATCCAAACGGTGGCTAATAAACCCTTTTCCCCCACTGGTGCACCCGGGAGAGGTAAATGATTCTTCTATCAATTGTCAAAAATCGTTTGAGATGATACCTTCACTTAGGTTTTTTTAGTTTCAGTAAAGTAAAATGCATTTTAAATTTTTCTTATTTTTACTGCATTCAAATTAAGGGGATAGGTTTTGATGGTTCAAAACCATCTCTTTTTAGCAAATTGGACAAGTTGAATAAATTTGGCAAGGGGGTGGAATTAAATTATTCATCAGTTGACATGACCAATTTGTCATCAGGCATGTATTATTTGAAATTTTTTAGCAAATATAAATAAAAGAAAAAATAAATTGAATCTGTTTTGTAGCAACAATGCAAATAACCCGATTTTTTTAGAAAAAAAAAATAATAAATAAATAAATTATTAGACCAGATGCAATAGATTAAAATATTTCACAAATCTCTATGAAAATGTTGATTGATTTATTGCTACTAGCTTAACCCATTAGCGCCCAGAGGCTCCACTTATGCTCTTTTTGGACCCACCCCAAAATGGAGGTACCCCACTTCCTCAGGGTACTGACATTTTACAATTCAGGGTATGATACATGAAATTGGTGAAATGAATTTTCAGGGTAGTTGGTTTTACATACATGTCATCCAAATATATGAGTAATGTATCCTGAGTGCATATCAGGGTCCTCAGGGTACCTTGAGGGAACGGGTATAACCTCACCAACTAAAAATCTGAAAAAAATATTTTAGACCTTTAAGGCTTAACCTGAGATATTCGGACGAAAAAAGTCGTATCGACAGATGTTCTTGAAATTAATTTGGTAGACTTACAACAATTGTCCAAATACTACTGATTTTTTTTAGATTTTTTTAACCGTTGGTTTAATTATAATTAATTTATTCAAATGTGTATTTTGTATCCTTTCAATGTTAAATTTTTCAATCAACATTGCACAAAAACGGCTCGAGAATTTTTTTAGAATTTTACATGGATTAAAAGCTAATTTTTTGAAAATTTGAAAAAATTCATGACAATTTTTTGTCCAAAAGTAGTTGTACCTTAGAGCCCACCCTGAGCCTGAAAAGGGGTACAAGACATTTCAGGTACTTTTTTCCTAAAGAACAAGGTTTGTCCTATTCCCTGTCCAAGTTTGAAAGCTCTAGGTCAAAATGTGAGAGCACAGGAATTTTTCAAAGTTAGTCAATTTAGAGCTCAAATTTTAGCAAAAAAGAATCTGGGCACTAATGGGTTAATGTTATATTTAATTAATGCAATAATGTTACTGTTATGTTTCATTTGCAGGAATTTGCCTGGAAGCATTATGTTCTCCACGCTCCTCGGAACCCATCACGAGTGTTTCAACATGCTTGCGTGCTCTGAGCACCCTGCTGCAGTCACAACGTGCCAGAGCCTTGCTCGTCACTGCTGATAATTCAGCACTTGCAATCGAACTGTGTAATGTCTTGCACCGGTAAGCAAACTCCCACAATGTCATTCAGTCTTAAAAAAAAGCCTGATATGTGTGTATATTTTTAATTTAAGAGCTATTACTGTAGATCAAACAAGCTTATAAATTGCAAGTTAAGTTTATTTTTTATAGCCTCAAAGATATAAAAAGAAGATGCAAAACTCTAAATTGCCAAGCAAACTTTAGACCAGCACTAGTGCAGCCAGGGGGATTTTATTCAGTGAATTCATACTTTAGAAATAAGATTAGTGAGAATGCCATTACTCCACTATCTGTAAATTGTTAATTACTCTACTCATTAAATTATTATTATTTTTTTTTATGTATCTGTGTTTTAGTCATTGGCGTGATCCATTTTGTTTTTTGTACAACCAGTTGGTCTAATAGATATATTATTATTATATTATTATTTCTTAATTAACTGCATCTGGTAGCTGTACCATGTTACGTGATGCAAATTTTTTTCTTAAACAGATATCACCTTTTTTTTTTTTTTTAGCTGCAAAGGAATCTTGACAAAGTTTGAGAAGAGTTACAAATAAGTAGAGAGATTAATGTGATGTGATCGTACTAATATGTTAAAACCTGTTGGAACTCGCTGACATGTATCCCTTGGACTTGAGCTAAATCTTGGCCATTAGAGTTTTGCATCGTCTTAACTTATTACTGTATCTTTGAGCTAGCTGGGTCCTTACCAGATTAGTTAAATTTATGCTATGTTCGTTATATTATAATTTCAGTTAAAGTAGGATTATTGTGTTTGTTTTCCATGGTGGAACTTATACAAAATTGTCCAACAACAATTGTTCTCTCTGAGGTTCCAGTTTGCATGCCAGGTGTCCAACATTTGTTTTTCTTTTTTTTTTAGTAGGAGCACGTATGTTGAGTATATATATATATATATATATATATATATATATATATATATATATATATATATATATATATATATATATATATGCAATATTCCATGTTAAAGAGAGCTCTTTTTGGCAGAGTATAGACAGCAGCCAAAAGCTGCCTTCCTCCTATCAACTCCATCATTTACTATAAGTCTGACACCCATCTTGTAAAGTCCATCATTTTCGAGATTTGAATCGCGAACCTTTCAGACAAGAGGCAGATACTATAACATTCTAACCATAGAGCTAATTTAAATAAATAATCCATATAATTAATTTGATTAATACATCATGTATTTCATTGTCACTTTAGCACAGTCACTACTATAACCATATCAGTTCAAACCTGGCTTTATGATGTGTCTTAAGCAAATTTTATGAAAACTCATGACTCGTGATAGAATACCACACCTTTCATAGCAAACTGCAAGTGAAATAGAATTGTTGTAGGGGTATAACACTGTAATTTTATATATTGTTGATTGTTTTTGTTTTTTATTTAGATTACTGCTTACTCGAGACAGTCCCACGGTACAGCTACTTGTGATGGAGGCTTTGTCTCTTGCTCTGCAGGCTGCGCGAGAGGCTCTTGACTCAGCACGCAAGAGGAAGATGAGAGGTGAGAGGTTGCCTAGGAAAATTAATTGAATTCAAAATTATTCAATTTACCTAATACTGTAGAGAATAGAATAATAAATATAATATAATACTGTATATTTAATACATAATATAATATATTTATTTCACATTAAATATCAGTTGATACATTGTGACTACAAACTAAACATTAATTAAATTTGAAATAGCTGTAAAACAAAAAAAAAGATTAGTAATACAATCATATTAGACAAACATACAAAATACATATATGTGTACGGCCACAATTAAAAATAACAATATTCAATTACTGTATTAATTAACTTAATTTAGACATATACAAAAAGAGACATAATTAGAACAAAATTTTAAAATATTAATTATCATTCACTTTGATTAAGATTTTTCAGTTTTGTTGTTATATGAATTTGCAAATCTGAATCTATTGATGCTTGCATTTAGTGGCCATATTAAAGGATCTTGAATTTGATTTAGAAATTTAAAATCAACAGTTAATTTAAAAGAGGCATATGATCCTCGTGCATTTAAAGTCTCAATTTCAACATTAGTGTTCAATTTACTGTCAATGTACTCCTTGACGGCTTCTTTCGTTGTGTCCGAATGTAATCGCCAAACATGGAGATGTGCCTTCTTTTCCGCCCCTACAAGCGGACAGCCGCTCTCTGTGTTAGCCATGCCATTTCTCTCATGACGGCGACTTTTGCGTCCGCGTACCTTCACGAAACCAGCCTCATCATTACTCGCATCTCGGTTGAGATGCGAATAGTCTGTCTTGTTGTCTGAAGATGGCTTCACAAGTTGTGAGTGTGAGCTAGCAGTGGGAACTTTCAAATTTATTCCCTCTTCTGCTTTGTTTTTCACCGTTGTTTTTGCCGATTTCGGGGCTGAGTTCACTACAGTCACAACCTTTTTCTTACATAAATTGGCGGGAACGATCAGCTGTTCACAGGTCACATCAGAAAATAAGAGTTTTTGTGCATTACTATTCTCCAAAATAATTTTTTTAAACTCTTTCAAGTCCTCAAGTTGCTGATTTTGTGTTATTAAAACCAAGTCTATGCAGCAGCTTTTCAGCTCGCTGATCTCACTCACCAGTCTGCCTACAGCAGTTTGCTCTGACGCTGAACAATTTACACATTTGTAAAAAAAAATATTTTTCTTGGAGATAAACCTATGTTCTGGCTCTGTAACATCAGAACATATGATATGAAATAACTGGAGACAGCCAGCACCACATGTAACAAATTTATCACAAGGAATAATGACTTCTTTACAGTAGCCACACGAATGTTTGATTTCAATGTCAGCCATCTTGCAATGTTAACTTTAAATATTTTTATTCATAAATGAAGTGACTATAAAAAGTTATACTTATTTGATTTTTTTCCATTAAAATTTAATATAAAAAGTAGTTTTATAAAAATCATTAAAGTAACATTTACAGATAATACAGATACTGCATTTAAAGTACTTAAATTGTATTAAATGTGGATATGTTTTGTTCTTAGAATTGGTGCCAGCCAATCAGGAAAGAGAGGCTGATGGCTTACCTGAGCTAGCAAGTTTTGGAGAAGGTGGATCGTCAGGTGAACTCGTACCAGGGCGCTCTCTTGTGTTTGCTGCTCTGGAAGTATGCCTGTGCCTGCTGGTGCGCCAATTGCCGGCTCTGAACCCGGTGGGAGGCAAGGCACCAACTTCGCTGCTACACCAACCATGCCAAGGAACTCAGTCAAGACAGCTGATTGCAGCAGCTCTCAATGCCCTGGAGGCTTTACCTGACCTCTGCTCACCAGCAGGTAATTTAATGGACATGTTTATTGCTGACCTGATTAGATGGAACGGGCAATTTAGTAAAATAAAGTCACGATATGATATGATCTACCGGCCTCTACCTAGACATTCATTCCCAACCCAAAGAAAATACATTGATCCCTAGGTAGATCACGGATCCAATCTAAAAAAAAAAAAAATAAATAAAAAAAAAAAAAAAAAAGGGCTGCTTTGCCAAACGAATGTCCTTCAGTTGAAACATGGCAACCAAGTCAAACCAACTAGCTGTTGAAGGTATATTGAAGGCCTGCCCTCAATCCAAATAAATAATTAATTTAAATATATTTTTCTAGGAGTTGTTTCTGCTATGCCAACCCTACTGTACCTTGTTACTGGCGTGGTTGGTGAGTGTGCGCTCCAGGGTGTGTGTCCAGCTGGCTCGGAGCCCATGGTGTCTGCCCTACGCTGCCTGCGAACGCTGACCTCCGCCAAGCTTGCACGCCAGCCGTCACCACACGGGGAACAGTACCGCCGGCTGCTACAGTCGGCATTAGGCAAGCTGCTCGACCTTGCAAAGACTGCCGGTGAGAGAAAATCCCCCCCGAGCACTTTAAATGAAACCTTATAAAATGTTATGTTTCTTTGATTTTTTCAGACTATACTGTATATTTTGGGGGCTGGAAACCAAAATTTACATTTTAAATCATTATTATACAGTAATACATTACTAAAAAGTAGATTACAGTAAAAACTTGTTATTACCTAAAGTCAAGAGACCCAGGAAGTTAGGCGTACCTTATATCAAGTTTTTATTGTACCACACAATACAAATTATTTTCAATGGGACCACTCAAAATCCTTTACTCAAAATCGCGTTTTTCCTAGCAATTGGGGGCATACATGACCAAAATATGTCAATTGCTCCCAAATACAAATCAATCAATCAACAAGTTGCTTAATAATGAGTTTTTACTGTATTGAATTTTATTTTTAATAACAATTGTAGTTGTTTAATACTGTATTTAAAAGTACAAAGCACAGCATATTTGGTCCCTTTAATTTCAAGTCTATTTTATACTGTCTGTGATGTAGGTTCGGAGCAAGAGCGTCTGGATGAGACAACAGTTCTGCTTGCCATTGCTGTGTTCGTGCTACATGCCCCAGCTGGTGTTGTGTGTACACCTACGCTGCTCTACCCCAGCGTCAACCACTTCAAGCAGTGCCTGCAGAGTGACACACATGCAGTACGTCCTTCAGAGTTATATTTATTTTTTTTATGTCAGAAGGAATTAAATAAATTTTAAATCTTTGGAAATGTTCTAAAGTTTATGTACTGTAGTATTTTTTGTTTTTTTTTAGTTTGAGCATATTCAAGGGAGCAGTCTTCTCACAACAGGATTTCTGGTTTCCATCCATACGGTGTGCCATGTTAAACTTCTACCTTATTTATTTTTATTTATTTATGTATATTTTTTTTTTGCAAAACTGATAAGTCAGATTCACTTAAAAAATATGCTACCTATTTATAGCACACTTAAAGTCCCTTGCAAATTTCATTAAAATCTGAGATCCCAATAAACAGAGATTCATCTTTGATAGATTCTATTTCAGTTTTCGTGTTACTAAAATTTAATATTGAAAATTTGAATTTTGATATTCAAGATTCATAAACTAAAATGAAACTTGTGGGACATACGGTATTACTAATTTAAGGAATTTGTGTGGCACATTTTTTTTTTTTTTGTTGATAATGCTCATAGTCCCGTGTTCCAGGTTCGGTTGCAGTGTGTTCAGACGTTGCGAGCAGTGTTCCAAACACAAGACCGCTCGGTGGCAGTAGCCTACATACACGCCCTGGCCCCTCGTCTCATTGAGATGTTGTATGCCTTGACTCGCGCAGCAGCACTCACCACTCCTGCACACCAGCAGCCGTCAGAAAACCAAGTGGTGCTCGCACTTGAGGGTCTCAAGACACTCGAGTGTCTGGTCGCTTTGGCAGATCCCCAGAACAGTAAGTCTCACACTCTTAATTTAGCCAGTAATGCTACTATAGGTAGATATATCAACATGTCAGCAGAAAAATATCCTGTAGATATATCAACGTGGTAGCGGAAAAATATCCTAACTCCATTGATAAGCTGGAAAATAAAATATCCTCATTTCATTAGTAAGCAAAAAGCAAGTAAAAAATATCTAAAAAATACCCAAACTCTATTTTGCTTAACAATGGAGTTAGGTTTTTTTTTTTTTTTTTTTCCAGCTTGCTAATGGAGTTGGGATATTTTTCCGCTACCACGTTGATATAAACCAGCAATTTCAGCATTACACCAAAATGTGGAATACAGTATTTACTAATATTTTTTAGTATACAGGGTGATGTCTATTTTTTTATTTTTTTTTCTACGAAAAATATTCAGATAAAATTAAAAAGTATGATTCCTCTATATACTGTATAATCTCTAATTTTTTGACATCATGTTTTCTCGGTGAACTTGGTTTAGGAAAAAGACTTGAAATTGCAAAAGTTTATATATATATATATATATTATATATATATATATATATATTATTAGTCTTTTATTAAACACAGAAAGTGTACATATTAACAGCACTAGAAACATACATTATAAAAAACATTACAATAGAACACATAAAACATACATACAAAACATATATAATAGTTACAGAATAATAGAACAATAGAAAATGATAATAAAACAATATAAAATAAAATAACAGATGATACTAACAGCCTCTTACATCATAATAATAATATATCATATATATAATCACATATATAAAACAAAATATGACATAGAAAATAGATAGAATAAAAAACTTATTGCTTCATTGCTATTCAAAATCTATAGACTATATGAAATCTCCCCTGGCATAATCGCTAATAGGCTTAATTCTAGATTTACAGATATTTAAATGATATTGGCTACAATATTCATTACATAATTTACATACACAAGATTGTTCAGCTTTATGATAACCAGAAGATTTACAAATTAGATAGTGGAAGCCGTGAACAGCCTGGCGAGTTAAAACATTTCTAACATTGGATCTATCCAATTGGGGCAGACACCAATGTTTACATGTCATAGCATCAGTGCTGTAAAACTCAGGATTAATATCCTGAGCTTTTTGATTCCTGACAGCTATAAAATTGGAATATTGATCTGTCGTTGGAAGTTTAAACATTTCTTTGATTTCTGTAATAAAATAATTGGAATCTATCAGTTTATAGGCCAGTCTAGTTTCGGTAAATTTTGACAGACACAGTAATCTTTTAACAAACATGGCTTTTACTGATTCTAATTTATCAAAATCGGATACAGATAAATGAAGCCATACAATTTCAATACCATAAGTAGCCACAGGGGCGACTTTTAAATTGAATAGTTTGAGCCCTGTTTTGACGGATAGACCAGACAGCCCTGAGATAGTGTACATAACAGTGATAGCGTTCTTACATCTTTCTGTTATATGTTTAGAAAAAGAATGCCCTGTCATTTGAAGTATTATGCCAAGATATTTAAATGAATTTAGAAATTCAATCTTTTGACCGTCACAATAAATTTCATCGTTTTTGCATAACGGTCCGCCTCTTCTAAACTTAACAACCTTGGTTTTCTCTGTGTTAATTTCTAGACCATTTGTTTTGGCCCAGATGGATAGATTATTTAGCACTTTTTGTAGCTTGACTTTGCTCTTTGAAATAATAGCAAGATCATCTGCATATAAATTTAGTACGACTTGATCATTTTCATTTTCACAGTTTATATCTTTTGTAATCTCGGTTATATCTGCAGTAAAAAGATTGAAAAGAAGAGAGCTGCTCGGGTCTCCTTGCAAAACTCCGTTAGATTGAATAATATTACTAGAACATGATAAGCGATCTTGAACACATACATAATTGATATTTAGAATAACAGCTAAGATATTCAAAATTTCAGAAGGAATTACTTTAATATATTATATATATATATATATATATATATATATACATATATATATTATATATATACATTTTTTTGGCGCATTATAAGACAGAATATCTAGAAAGTATTAGAAATTCAATAAGACAGAAATGACAGAATAGGGAAATTGGAGTAACAAATAACACATACTTTAATTCTTAACTCTATTTTTGTGCCTTCAAAGGAGGTTCAAATCAAGGTAAGCAAATGTGATGGTTTCTTGTCTTATTATCATCTATATACTGTTAATATAATCATTATATAAAGTAGCTTGCATTAGACACTTTAATATTTATTAAAATACTTGAGTAAAATTCTTACTACACATTTTTGTTTAAAGGGTTCCTGAACTTGAAAATTCATATGCAGATATGGTCCTCACAAGAGTCCGGATGCAAGTTTTAGTTGCTTAGGTCGCACCGTTGTCTAGATATGAGCGAAAGAATGCCACGCGGCTAGTAGCGATGACGTCACATCGCTTAAGGTCAAAGCGATCTTTTACATGCAAGCGTACGGCCGCGCGGCGGCCGCGACCACGTTTTCTCGTACTCGTGGTCGCATAGCGCGAGTTAGGAGTGACGTATCAACAAAAATCAAAAAGGACATGAATGACAACATCCTAATGTACATTGAACTCAATTTTCGAACATTTATGTTGGTAAAAAAAATAGATATCGCAATTCACAAATTAATATTTTTATTTTTTATTCACAATGAAATATACAGAAACGAACAGTTTTATTCTTTGCATGATTTTTTTGTTTTTGCTTCGCATAATATTATATACGTAAAGTAAGTGATGTTGTAAATTGTTAATTGCAATAAAATATTACAATCTCATTATTTAGTAACATTAATAAAAATACTCCATTATATATTTATAATAATTATTTGAATTATATTTTCTTCTTTTTTTCTTATATTATAAATAAGCAAAATTACATGGTGCGATAACAATATAATTTTAATATTATTACATAATTATGTTTATACCTTATACAGATATAGGTCTCGTAAATTCGTATTATATTACTGTGAAAAAATCATTTCAAACTATTTATATAAGCATGCAGTACTCAAAATAAGGTGAGTTATATATATATTATGGTCCATGATCGAGGCGCCTCGATTGAAAGCCTGCAAGATGGATCATACGAGTTGCATTTCTTATAGTTAAAATACTGTATTAATTTTAATTAACTAATTTTCTTTAGTCCAAAATTAATTATGCTGCTGCACTATGTAGATTAATTATATTTTCTATATTATATCGAACACTGCGTAGCTTTTTCCTACCAAAGAATTATGGCAACTAAATAAATGATTAATTCTGGCTCGTTTCAACATGCCTTAAAAATATAAAACAGGCATCAAGAACAGTGTTGGACAGTGCGGTGACCAGTTTTCGCCAGATCACTGATGTCCAGCAACGTTGAGCGTGGTTGTTATTTGGATGGGTGACCGTTTTCAGCAACGTTTCACAGCTTTTTTATTATATTGAAATTTAAAAAAAAAGTAATAATGCATTTTTTCAATTACAATTTTGATTAAACACGTATAAATTAAAATACGATATTTAATACATACACATGATAATAATAATGTAATTTTTTTTAATCAACCAACATTACAATCAACTTAAGTTACTGTTGTACTTACTAATTAATGTATATATTTTATATATATAACAATCCTTCTGACACTTTGCCCTAGCACGCTCATCCACAGGACCCCAGCTGTGACTATAAAGGGAACGTGGATACTTCAGTTAAGATGGACCCGGGCTGTATTTTGTCAATTGCCTAAATCCAAGAAAAATACAGTATGAAAAAGTGAAGCGACGCTGAAAACGGTCACCCATCCAATTAACAACCGCGCTCAACGTTGCTGCAGGACATCGGTGATCTGGCGAGAACTGGTCACCGCACTGTCCAACACTGTTCTTGATGCCTGTTTTATATTTTTAAGGCATGTTGAAACGAGCCAGAATTAATCATTTATTTAGTTGCCATAATTCTTTGGTAGGAAAAAGCTACGCAGTGTTCGATATAATATAGAAAATATAATTAATCTACATAGTGCAGCAGCATAATTAATTTTGGACTAAAGAAAATTAGTTAATTAAAATTAATACAGTATTTTAACTATAAGAAATGCAACTCGTATGATCCATCTTGCAGGCTTTCAATCGAGGCGCCTCGATCATGGACCATAATATATATATAACTCACCTTATTTTGAGCACTGCATGCTTATATAAATAGTTTGAAATGATTTTTTCACAGTAATATAATACGAATTTACGAGACCTATATCTGTATAAGGTATAAACATAATTATGTAATAATATTAAAATTATATTGTTATCGCACCATGTAATTTTGCTTATTTATAATATAAGAAAAAAAGAAGAAAATATAATTCAAATAATTATTATAAATATATAATGGAGTATTTTTATTAATGTTACTAAATAATGAGATTGTAATATTTTATTGCAATTAACAATTTACAACATCACTTACTTTACGTATATAATATTATGCGAAGCAAAAACAAAAAAATCATGCAAAGAATAAAACTGTTCGTTTCTGTATATTTCATTGTGAATAAAAAATAAAAATATTAATTTGTGAATTGCGATATCTATTTTTTTTACCAACATAAATGTTCGAAATTTGAGTTCAATGTACATTAGGATGTTGTCATTCATGTCCTTTTTGATTTTTGTTGATACGTCACTCCTACCTCGCGCTATGCGACCACGAGTACGAGAAAACGTGGTCGCGGCCGCCGCGCGGCCGTACGCTTGCATGTAAAAGATCGCTTTGACCTTAAGCGATGTGACGTCATCGCTACTAGCCGCGTGGCATTCTTTCGCTCATATCTAGACAACGGTGCGACCTAAGCAACTAAAACTTGCATCCGGACTCTTGTGAGGACCATATCTGCATATGAATTTTCAAGTTCAGGAACCCTTTAAATTCTTAGCAGCAGTAGCTGCATAAAAATTAATTTGCTGTAAAAAATTATATATCATGCCTAACAATATATTGTACTGTATATACATTTAAGCTATCTAAACATTATTCATGATAGATGAAGTACAGACTTGCAAAGTACATATTAATGAAGTTAAGTAAAAAATACATTAAAATGGTTTGGATGTTTAGGTGATGAAAAGGAAAGGTACAGGTTTACTAGGGAAAAATTGTGCAATGTTTAAGGTAGAGATAATGTCGGTCAGCTGTTTTTTTAGCTCCATTTAATTAACATGTAAACCTTAGCAAATTCACAAAAATTCTGAAATTTTTTTGAGAGGCAGATATTAGTGCCTAAAAGCCATAGCAAAAATTTCAAAACAATTTAACGAGCCGATTTTTTTAAATTAATTTATTTAATTTTCAGCATAGGGCTTTCCCATGGAGAGACAAACTAAAAAATTAATTAAAAAAAATCGGCTCGTTAAATTGTTTTGAAACTTTTTCTATGACTTTTAGGCACTAATATCTGCCTCTCAAAAAGATTTCAGAATTTTTGTGAATTTGCTAAGGTTTACATGTTAATCAAATGGAGCTAAAAAAACAGCTGACCGACGTTATTTCTGCCTTAAAGCCATAAAGCATCACAAAAAAAAAGGTAAATTCTTCTCTATATATGTATCCTTTTCTTTACCTTAACAAAATATATTAATGGTATTTTTATGCATATACACTATTTTTGCTGACTTCTTCAAAATATTTTTGATAAAATTCAAAATAATTAAATCATAAACAAACACTGCTCTACAGCCATGATAAAACTGCCTAGATTGTTGGCTAAAAGTGTATTCCTACATGATGCTATGTGTGCAGGAGCGGGATTGCTTGCGCTACTGGTGCCATTGTTGGTGAGCTGCTTGCGAGACGAGTGTGAGGGGGGACTCACCAATGCACGCCAGAGACAAGCGCTGCATGACCAGAGTCTTGGATGGCTTATGAGAATTGCTCCTCAGTATCCACAGGTAACTGATTATTCAATAAAGAGTGCAGGAAAAATTTAATTTTTTCTCTGAAAAAAATTTAGATACATAAAAAAAAAAAAAAAAAAAAAATGAAAATAATTTTAAAAACGAAATAATGATAGTAAAGAGGTGAAAAAAATAAATGGATAAATGCATTTAAACTTAGATCCAAAATTCATAAAAAATCTCATTTTAAATTTTACTCAAATGATGAAGTAAGCGTCTTCATCATGTTTTACCCATTTTGAGTAAAAACAGTTATTTGCTAGTAAAACTAGGATTGTTGTACATAGCGGTTTGCACAAAACCCGAAAATTTATATTCTTTCACTTTTTACTCATACTGCGATGCACAAAATTTTTGTTTTGTTTTCTTCTTCTTTTCTTGCCCGAATATTAAGTTTTGGTGGTCACATATTCACAATGAAAAAATAAAATATGGCTTTAATAACTTTTCTTATGTAAATCTACAGTACAGTATTATGTTACTTCTCATTTTCTTCTGAATATACAGCATAGAGTATATATATAGGATTTTGAATTTACGCTCTCCAAAGGAATTAAAAGCAAAGCCACTGAACATAACAGAATTTTGTGACGGAAGGGCATTCGCTGAAATGTTTTTTGTTGCAGGAGTTCAAAGTGCTGATGGGCCAGTGTCCACAACTAAGGGGTCGACTGCAAACAGCCGTGCGAGGCGCAACCCAGCGAAGTTCAGAGCAGCGCTCCAGTAGTGATGCAGCCGCAAATGCAAGCAAGAGTCTCGCAATGCAGCAAACCCCAAGCATTCAGCTCAAAACAGACTTTAGCAATTTTGCAACATAAGCATTTTACTTGTGTTAAATTTGCTGTATGAAATAATTTACCACAAGCAAGAAATATGTTCTCTTAATTTTGCATTTGCAGTCAAGTAACATGTACTTGTACAGCTCCAGACAAAGCTCTCATTACCCCTGCACCGTTTCTGGATGGTGTCATGCTCACTATAAACCAATGAATGACAATTCTTCAGTAACGTATCCCTTAATTAGCTCCCTAGAAATTTCAAATGAGAAACATGTACAGTACTGGATTTACAGTACCCATGAATCAGTTGTAGGTAATGAAAGTTTTGTCTTGAGGTGTACGCATTATAATTGAGAGCCCAGCAATCAAGCAAATTTAAAAGCCATGTTTACTATTTACAGGTTATTACCTGCAATGTTTTATAGTGCCAGTTAGGCTCTCAATTATATTAAAAGACTATAAATTTTACAACAAAAATCTAAGTAATAAACTCATCAAATATTGTGTTATACCTGGTGAAAATATAGGTGCAGAAGCATCATATTAAAGTTAGGCAGCGAACTGTTGGAATGTGTAAATACCACCTGTTTCAAATAATGAACTGCAAAATGAAAGAAGGGAAGCACATTCCATTTTTATAACTGCATGCATACTCCTGAATCACACTTTTTGGTTAGTATTAGATTTCATAAAACAGCTGGTCATTTAACACATATGTATAACTTTATCAGCTATATAAGATAGATAATAATATTATAATATATATAAAAGTGGAAAGATTGTAATTATTTATGAAAAAATACCCTATTATAAAATAAAAAATGTAGTGCAAATAAAAAATTATAATTATAATTATGTAAATAATTGTTAATTTATATGAATTAATTCATTAATAACAATTAAAGAAAACAAAAAGACAGCGAAGCAGAATGTTGAATATTTTAAGAAAAATAACAACAAAATTTGCTGGAGCTCTTTGATAAATCCACCACCTCCTTTTAAACATTTATAAATCTGCATGTTATTAATGCTGAATTAACTTATTTGTAGGCGAGTTCGGTGTAGATTTTGATTAATTAATTTTTTATGTGAAAAAAGATACTGATTTGACTAAAAGTCACAGCAGTTTCCATTTAAAACAATGCCAATTTCAATGCTGAATATCTCAAAAATTTCACAGAATTAATAGTTTCACTATAGAACATTTAAAGAGAAACTATAATAAACCAATATACAAGAGCATAATATATAAGCATACATTAATATAATATAAGCAAATAAAAATTTATTTCTTCCAATAATACTCTGCACCTGCAGTAGATAATACAAAATAATAAAAAAATATATATCGTCCCTCGTCCGGAATAATAAGCTATAGTTGCTTACCATGATCTTGTTGCAATAATAAGCTATATTTATACTGTACTACTTAAGGCGAACGCAAATTTTTATGAGCTTCATTTCATACAGATCTACAGTTCAAAATTGCGCTCACCTGAAATAACACAAGGCTCATTATTGCAACGAGATCATGGTAAACAGATAGCTCATTATTCCGGACGAGGGACGATGCACAGCAATATAATAAACAGCTAAGCAGGTGGCGCTCCTGTACCACCTGCAAGATCAAACACGGCACGGGCAACTTGCGTGGCCAGGTCATCTGCTTGTGAGCGAGTGGCGGCTTCTGCATACACTCGAACCACATCCTCAGTGCCGGACGGTCTGCAACGACAAAGTTTGACCTTATTACTATGCATGTCTTTATTATAATAAACAGTGGTGCCTGTATGGCAACATAGATAGAGAAGAGAAACAATCCAATCTCTGCCAGCTTATATGGTCAGGAGCCTTAAGGACTGTCACTATGTAGCCGGCCACTAGAGGCGCAACGTCTGCGTTTCGAAAAATACTGATTGGAAGAATTTTGTTCCAACATTTTTACAAAACCTTAAGGGTAAGATAACGCCACCAATGTTAAAAAAAATCCCTCTCACAAAAATTCTGAAAAAAATTTAAAATGTTCTCCTCTACACCCCCTATCAGTAGCTAAAATATCAGGTATACAAATACGATCTAGTTTTTGAGTTATGAATTTTTAAAGTTGACTAATTTAACATGGGAGTTCCATTTCTCCATGTTAAAGTAGTCAACTTTAAAAATTCATAACTCAAAAACTAGATCGTATTTGTATACCTGATATTTTAGCTACTGATAGGGGGTGTAGAGGAGAACATTTTAATTTTTTTTCAGAATTTTTGTGTGAGGGATTTTTTTTAACATTGGTGGCGTTACCTAACCCTTAAAGAGTATTTAATTTTTGATTGTATAATATTAATTATATTTATATTCTCTGACATACAAGTTAATATGGATACGGTACAGCAATGTTTTAAGGACTTTACAAGTAAGAAAATTACACACTATATTTCCCCACTTTGTCACAAGCCATATCTTGCTGCTTTTTTTTCTCCTCGGATGTACTGTGCATTGTCCCATTGTTCGGGACTGCACCTAGCTTGCTCGCCAGCAAGCAGCGAGGCAAGCGAGGCGATGGTCAGTTTGAGCTTTAACAGCAGCAAGGAGGGCGCCGAGACGGCTTAGGTTCTGGGGGCTTGCGCACGGATTTGCACGGGTGGGCCCGTGGGCCGTGCAGACCTGTGGGCCGTGCTCATGCAGCTAGCTCAGCATCGGGAGCTGCTCACGGAAATCGATGGCTCCTACTTAAGGCCCATAGCTATTAAATTCCTCCAAATAAAAATACCGATTTTTTTTTAATGAGAGAAAAATTAATATTTGTCTTTGGACCTAAATTATATGTATGCATATATACCTACATAAGTAATATATAAAATAAATATATGTAAAGGAATATAAAATTAATATATTTATTACATTTTTTTATAATTAATATATATTATAATTATAATCAGGCGCTGATCTAGAAACAAATTTCGAGAAAGGCTTTCATGCTAAGGGCATGCAATTTTAAAAATAAAATGGAGTGAAGGATCTAAAATATTAAAATATCTAAATGGCCCACGTTAAATCCGAAATTTCGGAGGAGCCGCCCCCCCCCCCCTCCTTCCCCTGGATCCGCGCCTGATTATAATATAAATAAATAATATATTATAATATAAAATAAATTAAAATTGGTTGATATTTTGGGGCAATTGACACATTTTGGTCATGTATGCCCCCTAAATTAATTAAGGATAATTGTCACTGGTGTAAATATTTTTTGATGGTAAAAAAATATCAAATTTAGATCAGAACATAGAGAACAAAATGACTGTTTAATTTCTGAAGTAAAAAAAGTAATTATTCAGTCCAGTTTTTGAGATATTAATTTTTTTTTATTGAAAAAGATGCTGATTTGACTTGATTTGAAAATGGCCGCCAGATTTCCAATGATATTCTCATTATTTATATCCTGAATATCTCAAAAACTAGACTGACTTTTGCTTCATTTTTTTTTTTTTTTTTTTTTTTTGAAAATTTATGTTATAATGTAAGGAAGGTTTACTACAAATTTCAGAGTGATTCACCATCTCCTAAGACTAGTGACAATAACCCTTTTAAAATAAAAATTCATTCATCAGTAGAGAAAATAAAAACATATTTTATGAATATAAATAATAAAAATTTCGATTGGACTGGCGCATCAAAATAGATAGAGGATGCAAAGTTTTTTTTTTCCGATTCCACTCTGATTTTTTCCGGATTTTTTAGAGACCGGGAAGTGTAAATGCTAAAAAGTTTTGCCGAGGTCGGGTTCTAATCGGCGCCCGTTTTTGATCCTATCATTTTATTACAAGAGGCGTCCAGAGGCGTCACTTTATCTTATATTTTTATATACTTTCAATTATTTTTTAAAAATAGTTCTGAAAAATTCAGAGTAGCATAACTTTACACCTTCTATTTTTATTTCTGTAATTAAATTTTTTGAGGTTGATACTCCATTGTTATGGTATACCATAACAATGGAGTATCAACCTCAATGTTGATACTCAATGTTGATAATGTTTCCAACGAATCTGTTCTCTCGCTCCAAGCCCCTGCCCCCCGCGCTCCCCTGAAGAGGACCAAATGGTTGTCGTTGTTATGTTAATAATAATATAAATAAAAAATTATGTGTCCTAGAGTTAATTCTTCTTTTTTTTTAGTTATAATAATTAAATACTACTAATAATAATAAAATGAAGGAAAAAAACTTTGTATTAATTAAAAAATAAAAACAATGAATAATATAACAATAAATACATAATATATATATATTAATTTGTAATCAAACTTATGTAATTTTTAGTACTTCGTCTAAACTGAATTATGAAAATTATTAAATAAAAAATGTATAGTAATGCAATAATGTTAAAATTTTCATTATTATCAAATTATTTTTATTTCAAGCATATGGTTAGAGATGAGCCACATAAAGCAAAACAGCATTATGAATGATACTAAATTTTAATATTTAAAGTTACGTAATTATTAGGATTATTACTTAGATTCATCATATAACAAAAGGAATTAAAAATATATATATATATATATATATATAGTTTAAATTATTTTTTTATTGATGCAACAAAAAAAAAAAGTTTCGATGCTTATTTCTATCCTAAAAATCATAACATTTTTTTCAAAATACATATTTGTTTATTTACCGTTATTTACTCTTCTTTCTATTCAATTTAAAATACAATGGAGTGTTCAGGCACAGTCGCAACGGCATATCGGGCGCTTTCATCACGGCACGGCTGCCTTTCATATCAAGGTGGCTGGATAGTAAGGTGGGGACACGGAGCTGCTGCCCCCTTGCGGCCAGTGAGGAACTACAAAAAAACAGTTGACAATCGCTTTTTTGGATCCAATTTCATCCGCGAAAAATTCAAACGATGGAACTGGAAAAGCCATCAAAAGTCTTATTTAAAGTATAAATGTGGGTAAAATTGTGATAGAAATAAACTCTATGTTAAATTCTGAAGAAGATAGACTCAATTTAAGAATTTTAATGGTTCATCGGGCCGATGTTCATGGATTTCTATTACAGTGTTTGAATTTTTCGCGGATGAAATTGGATCCAAAAATGCGATCGTCAACTGTTTTTTTGTAGTTCCTCACTGGCCGCGAGGGGGCAGCAGCTCCGTGTCCCCACCTTACTATCCAGCCACCTCAGTGGCGTAGCCAGGATTTGCCCAAGGGGGGGTTTCTTCAAGATAAAGATTGAGAAGAGCCCACTGGGGGGTTTGGGGGGCGAAGCCCCCCAATAGCCCGCCGCAGGCGCGATTTTTTTTAAGGACACGCCCCTTTTTTAGGGTAAAATAATGGAAAAATACTATTATATTAGAGGGTAAAATATATGGCCTGATGCAATTTTTTTAACATTTTATATTTTTTTTCACCCCATTTTTCAATTTCTTTTGAATACGTGCGTATAATAAATAAAGCTTTGAGTAAATCATTTTAATTAAATCAAGTAATTCATGTAACCACTTTATATTATTTTTATAGAATCAGTGTACGTGTCATTTAATTGAATTTGATTTTTAAAATTTATTTAATAATCCAAGTTCACATCATTAAGATATTGTGAAAAATAAATAAATAATAAAGGGAATTGCTTCTCTTATTTTTGTTAACTTTTGTCTGCACCGGGCGCGTGGAGCAACCAAATTAATGAAAGTGCGGCACACGCGCGTTTTAATTTATACAATAGTAGTTATATGCACATGCAGTTTGAAAGGGAAATAAAACATTTATTTATGAGTCGCACTTTTTCCTGTTAAAATTAGAAACTAACTTATAATTTGTTTATTTTAAAGAAAAGACTACTTGATACCCCTATAAATTTCAATTTTTTATTTAACTTTTTTTTTTTTCAAATTTCTATAAATTTTCCTTTTTTCTTCTTATATCCAGTCACTACTCGATCTTCATGGGGGGGGGGTTTAAACCCCGAACCCCCCCCCCCCCCCCCCCGTGGCTACGCCACTGAGCCACCTTGTTTCATATTTCTTTCTTTGCCTTGAGCCTTCGCTCTCTGAGTTATAGGGGCATTTTTTTAACTGCTATAACTTTACATATAATTAATTTATTCACAAATTATTCAGATTAGGATATAGATAAACATAATTATAATGACTGTTGTTAATTTAAAAACGGTTAATCTTCTTATTTCCTTTGAAATGTTGGAATTAAAATCACCCAATCTCGGACATCATTTACTAAAGACTGGTAGTTACATCTTTTTTCATTCCACTTGCATTTTTTCGTAGCGACAGACCTTAAACACCTAACATTAGGCAGAAGAAAAGAAGATACTGAATGTAATTTAATAGTCATATACATATACAGTATACAGTAAAAACTAACTTATTATTACGTTAAGTTGGGGGATCCAGGAAATAAGGTTTGCCTTTTATAAATCCTTATATCAAGTTTTTCCCATACATGTAATGCTAATTACAGTATTTTTTATGGGACCGTAATATCCTTTACTCACAATTGATTTTTATGTTCCTAACAACAAGTTGTGTAATAATGAGTTTTTACTGTATATTATAACAAAATACATACAACATATTTCTACACACACACACACGCACACGCACACACATTTCTAACAAGATTTTTATGTTAAATATTTCTCAAATATAAAACATAAATTAGGTGTACGTGTTATCTTTTACTGACCATCAACAACAAAGAATTAAAGATACATCAATCTATGTCTATAAGGTGACAAAGTTTTGAATATCTCATCATTTAATATTTAATTTACATTATAACAGATCAATATAGTATATAATATGATACAATGAACAAAATTGAATTATGAGTAAATAGTTTAGTAATTAATTTAAAGCATTAATATTTTCTACAATTATAGCTATGTATATTTAATACTGAACAAAATAAATGTACTAAATATACATATCGTTGCCTCACAATATAAGTGTCATAAAAACCATGAGTTTTTGATGTATTATATACTTTACGTACATGAAGCACATACGGTCCATAATAGCATCAAAACTTCTTGGTTTATATGACACACGACTTTTATTCTGAGGTGATGATATGTACTTAATTCTAGTCTTTTTTGGGATAGAAATATTTACAATTGTAAGAAAAGAAGCTACATGAAGCATAAAAAGATAAAGAAATGTTGTGACATTTTAATACTTAAAGAAAAGAATAGCGACATATTGAAAAACAATTGAAATACTGTACACATTAAAAATTCTCATAAAAATTCGTAACTTTATGGTGATTAAAATTACTTTTAGGTACGTCCTTTACTTCCCATATTACGGATCGGTGTAAGGCAGCTCTCGCCGCCTCCTACGGTATTTCCAAACTACCTCTATTATCTGTAAATACCGCCCTTAAGTTATTCCATCTTAAGATTGAGCCAGTTGCCACATATGGACTGGAAATTGTTTGGCCTTATTTAAAAGTTGGCGATTTTGAAATCTTAGAATCAACAAAGTCAAGATTTATTAAAAGGCTTCTCTCAGTATCCAAATTTTCATTCTCAAGGCTGGTGTATAAGCTTATTGATCAATATTTTTTTGTGTCAGAACTTCAGAAGAAATACAATTTTCCTTGTACACCAAATTTCAATGACTTTATGAAAAACAGAATTTTGAAAGCCTCAGAGATAAATCCCAATTTTTATACTACCCCAGCTTTTGTAAATTCTAACCGGCAAAACTGTCAATATAAAGACAGACATATTATAACCAGGTTTGCAATGCACGGTTTCCATCACCGTGTTTGTACAAAATTAGTATACCATGAAAGCAATGACAACTGTGTTTGTAAATTTTGTGGCCAACAATGTGAAACATATCATGCCCTGTTTTGTCCAAAACGAAATTATTCCTTAGCATATTTAGCTAATAATGTATGAGTTATACGGGTTAATTTATTATTATTATTTCCAAGTAATAATTATAATTGTGTTTTTTAATATTTTTTATGTTCCTAGCTCAATAATTTTTAAAGTACAATTATTTATATGTGTATAAGTTATTATTAATTTGTGTTGTGTGTATAATATAAGATTTTTATGTTCCTTATGTTCATGTAATATATAATATGTACACTGTAAGAGTGTTCAATAAAAACTTTTAAAAAAAAATTACCTTTAAAAAATTGAAATTTCTTTTTGATATGAAATACAAGTACTACTTGGTGATCAACAGAAAAATATACAAATCATATCCTCATTAAAGGTCAGATTCTTATACTTGATAAACATATACATAATGTATAGAACTACTAATGATTTATGTCAATTAAATAGCTAAGTCTATTTATTGGATAACGAACAAGATATCACATTCACATCAGAAATCTTTAAATGTAGGTTTCTTTGAATATATGAATATGATAAAGCCTTACTAGTTCCTACTATACAGACTAATAAAGAGAATTATTCTGTACCTGACAAAGGCTCTGCCGTTGGTGAACTGTGTGACAAGGGCATCAATCTTGTCCTGAAGGCCTAACGGAGAAACACATTTGCGCTCGGCATCTGTTGTGCTTACAACATTACGGTCCTGAAAACACACCACAACTTTAGTAGAATAAATTACATGAGACAATTTAGTTCTGAGAGGAGGGGTGAATTGGCTAATATCAAGGATTTTTTAATGTTTAAAATTTGTATTCCTTATAAAGTATTACAGGTTCTTTATCAGACACCGTGTATGAGAGCTTGAAGTTTTGGTCAAGATCTACTGTACTAATGTTTGGTGTGTTCAACATTCAGTTGACGAAATCAATAGAGACATTGTTGTGAGATTTAGATACAGCACTTAAGTTTTGACTGAATTGGATTGGTCCACACCTTTACTGTGACCTTTAGCTGCCTGTTAGGTAGGTCAGTGTAGGTCTTGTCCCAGTCTGCGATGCTCCAGCCACGAGCATGCAAGATGGTCTCCACCAGCAACATGTCCGAAATGGCGTCCCCCACCGTCTGGTTGATCAGTTCTCCAAGAGCCTGCAGTTTGCGAGCTGCTGCTCTCTGCTCAGCCCCAAGACTGGAACACAACAACAGAAACCATCAAGAATCTCCACAGCAAGCAACAATGTGCGAATTTTGGGTCTGCTGTCATAAAATTAGATACAATAAGTAGTACCCAAAGTAGAACTTAATCTGTTATGTTATCTCAATGTTGGAAAGATAATAATAATAAGAAAATAATTAATGTAGTGTACCTCTACATGCATCCATCTAGCAAAACGATTTTTAGCTTGTGCTATGCATATTATGCTTTGACATACATAAACAACTTAACAACTTTAATTGACCGCATTATAAACACGATTTTATTTTTATAAGTGATATTTACGGCATAAGTCTAGCAGGCCCTGCAAGAGACTGACCTTTCGTTCTGTAGCAGGCATTGAGCCTTGCTGCTGTACACGACGGTGCCATGACCATTGGCCTCGAAGTACACCCCAATATCAAACTCGGTGGCTCGGTGGTGCAGATGTTTTACTCCCGTCGGCACACATGCAACGGGAACTTTCTACAACATGATGAAACTGTCAATATCACTGAAACTGGACACCTTCCCCTCACACCACATTAAATTTTCTTCGAGGTGTCTTGCTTTTGCTATTTATGTAAGTACAGAAGTATCAATATTCTACAGCAAGGATGCTGCTAGGAAAGTGCACAAGCTACATATTCTCCATGTTACCTACCCAAATAAATTTTAATGCACACTACATAGCTTTCTTGTGATAGAGATTGGTCTAGGCTAGAAACTTGTTTGTGCTATTCCTATCAATGGAGTATCGATCACAAAAAAATTTATTGCATAAATGAATAGAGGGTGCAAAGTTATGCTACTCCGATTTTTCAGAATTTTTACAGAACTGTTTTTAAAAAATTATTGAAATTACAGATAAAGTGACGTCTCTGGACGCCTCTCTTAAGAAAAGGATAGATAGGACCTAAAAGGGGCGTAGATTCAAACTCGACATTGGCAAAATTTTTAGCAATACTTCTCAGGCTCTAAAAAATCTGAAAAAAATCAGTGTCATAACTTTGCACCCTCTATCCATTATTGCAATAAAATTTTTGCGGTCAATGCTCTCTTATTAGTTTAGTGCTCACCAGACAGTCTGCAATGTAAGAGGTAGAGCTGCCATTCGCATAGGCAGTCTGCACCAGTCCAAGTTGTAGCGGCAACTGGGAAGCACTCACAAGCTCCATCAAGTAGCCTGCAACTGTAAGGGCATGGAAAAATGAGACATTTATTCAAGATAGAGCAAGTCCAGTTAACTCAAAAGGTTTATTGAGATTATAGTGTTAAAAATTATCTTTTACATACTAATATAGGTAGCAAAGAATATTCAAATATGGCTATTTATTTTTTAAACTAACATAAATTACGAAACAAAAGTCCTATTTAATTTTTATTGCAGCTATTTTATAGCAAGTTAAGTGAAATATTCACTAGTTATTGTTACACAAGTTAATAATGTATTAAAAAAAATGATCTTATACAGTATCTACTTAAGTTGCATCATTTGCAAATATTAATTAAAAAAATTATTCAGAGATCATGCTTTAAATTAAAATTAATAACAAAATAAGATACAATGTAAGAGTATAATATTAAAAAATATTCTGGATTTAGTCCAGAAGTTAAAATTTCTTAATATACGTGCCACATGATGTGGTTTTTGTTTTGATTGGCCAACACACCCTAGAGAAATAAATTTTAATGTACTAACATAAATTTTGCTTGCCTTTTTTCTTTACAATGAGATTTTATGATATAAATATACGAGTGTCCAGGCTGTAGAGACACAAATGTTATTTTATTGCTACAGCTACTTGTGCCTTCATGATAGACCGTTAAATAAATAATTCTATTTCAAGTAATATTGAATTTGCCTCCACCATCATTAAGGCTTAACCTGAGATATTTGGACGAAAAGAGTCGTAACGAGAGATGTTCTTGAAATTAATTGGGTAGACTTACATCAATTGTCCAAATACTGCTGATTTTTTTCAGATTTTTTTAACTGTTGGTTTAATTATAATTAATTTATTCAAATGTGAATTTTGTATCCTTTCAATGTTAAATTTTTCAATCAACATTACACAAAAACGGCTCGAGAATGTTTTTAAAATTTTATATAATTTATATAGTTGCTAATTTTTTTGACTATTTTTATGAATGTTTTCATATACGTATTTTGAACTGCTGCGTTGCTCGTTCTTGAAACTAGATAAGCAATGTGGCAACACTCTCAGGGACTGTAGTCACCTCCCACTCTTGCCGATTAGCATTATACTAGGGCGCTACAGTGTTGCCAAGTTTTTTTATGGTCTGACCGTGACAAACAAATTCTCAGGTCATACCTTAAATCTGAATTTGTACACACCAAGGGTAGCTATTTTGTCACCGTCCAGCAAGTGAAACACTCCGGCTTCATCCGTGAAGAAGTAAATTATGCGATCTGCATCACCGTCCACAGACACACCCCTGCGACCACGTACTTCTGGGACTCCAGTAGGGTGCTGCTGCTGCACCTTCACATAATCTGCACCACACTGCAAGCACAAAGTAAACTCCATTTCTATCTAACTTGCAAATTTGTAAACAAATTTGATAGCTTTCAAAAAGTTTGATAACTATATCACTTTAAATAATTTAAAAGAACACTGATCATTTTAATACACAATTTACAAGAAAATTTGTTGTTTCACTTATTTCTTTAAAACTGAAGTACATTATGAAAAAAAAAAAAAAAAAAAAATGTGAGTAAAAAATACTGAAGATAGTGTTTCATATTGTTGGTAACTTGGTTTGAAAAACTGCACTAAAATAAAATCATATACTGTATAATATAATATGACGTCATAATATAATATCCCTTACAGGGTAAGCCAGCAGCATTATTCTCTCGGCCGTCAACAAAATATAAATTCATGAACAAAAATTAAAAAATAAACTATAATTAATGAATAAAAATAACATACCAGCACTGTATACTGTGAGACATGCATATTTACTTTTAACTGAAGTCAATCTTTTATTTCGTAAAGAGATAGCAGCCATTTTTAAATCTTTGAAAGCCTAGAATAATTATACAGTACATAAATACAGATACAATATAATATTATTATAAAATAAGTACTGGAACATTCCAACATTTTATTATGATCTATACAATTGCATACCTGATTGCATGTTTATGAGTAGCTTTTGAAGATTAACTTATGATATACAGTAAACTAAGATTTATTTACTCTATTCATTACAAACAATTTTTCATTTTGTTATTTTTCCTGGCTGTAACCTTTTCATTCAAATATTTAAATCATAAATAAATTTATTTACCTCATATTATTTATTAAATAGTATAATAATGTACAGTAAAAACTTGTTCACAACTTGTGGTTAGGTAAAACTCAATTTTGGATAAAGGAGATCGTGGTCCTGTTAAAAATAATTAGCATTGCAGGTATAGAAAAAACTTGATACAGTGTAAGGTAAACCTAATTTTCTGGGTCCCTTGACTTTATTTAATACCGTTAACAAAATTTTACTATATTATGATGATAAGGTATGATGATCAGCTTTACAGGATTCTCACAGCTGCCAGCTGAGGAAGTCTTTGTCTTCACTCACCAGATGGTTCAGCTCTCCATTGCATTCGTTGTAGATATTGACATTCAGGTATTCGCCAATCAGCTCGCGCAGTTGTTTCATCTTTATGGCCCCAACGCCATTGGCACCGTCAAAGTCCATCTCAGGTTCGTAGTTGCCACGTTTATGCTCCTGCAAAAACAAAGTACTCAAAAAGTTATCAAAGATAGACAGTAGACAGGCAATACTAATAGTAAGATGGTACTTGAAATTTATTAACTTAAAAGTATATTTTGTGTTTAAAAAAAAAAAAAAAAAAAAAAAAATGGAACTTTGAAGATGGGGTAAAATTATAGGTGAAGTTTGTTGTTTTGACAGTTCAACAAATGTTACATAGATTAAAAATTTATACTAAAGAATAAAGATCAAGGGTTGGCAAATGTCATCCTAATTTGATAGTTTTCACATAAATATAACATTTTATAGACCTCATCTAGGTAAGTAGTTTTGGAAATTTATTTAACCGGAAAAAAAAAGAAAAAGAAAAAAGAAAAGAAATTTTCTCAAAGTACCCTGTGTTACACATTCCCCCCCCCCCCTCAAACTATGTTTAAGATATCAGAAAATTATAAACTGCAATATCATCTTAGATAAATTACCTAATCTTTACCATATATTATATATATACGTCATATATTATGAAGTTGACCTTAATTTTTTTTTTTTTTTTTTTATTTCAGTGCTGGTTCTTCTGGAGTTTCATAGTGAAGAAAAAGAGCTGAAGCTTCAAACAATTTTGCTTATGGATTGTTATATTTATATTGAATTTTATTTCACTTTTCGGACTTTTACCTTTGCCGGTGTTCGATGTAATCCTTCTGTGTGTAGTATGTTGCGATGGTCACTTAGTGTTCGTGCACGTCACTACCACTTGCATGTACTACACATATCACTACGTTTCGAGAGTCAACCGCTCTCTTCCTCAGGTGATCTGAGGAAGAGAGCGGTTGACTCTCGAAACGTAGTGATATGTGTAGTACATGCAAGTGGTAGTGACGTGTACAAACACTAACGTAAGTGACCATCGCAACATACTACACACAGAAGGATTACATCGAACACCAGCAAAGGTAAAAGTCCGAAAAGTGAAATAAAATTCAATATGAATATCCTTTGCTTGAAAAAGTTATTTACTAATGTTATATTTATATTACTATCCTCACCTTAAGTAATGGAGTATCGACCTCAATTTTTTTTAATGCAGAAATGGATAGAGGGTGCAAAGTTATGCTACCCTGATTTTTTTCAGATTTTTTAGAACCTGGGAACTATTTTTAAAAAATTATTGAAAGTTCTTTTTGTGACGTCATGAGACGCCGCTCCTGAAGAAAAAGATAGGACTTGTCGCCGCGTGATGTCACAAAAAGGACTTTCAATAATTTTTTAAAAATACTTCCCGGGCTCTAAAAATGTGAAAAAAATCAGGGTAGCATAACTTTTCACCCTCTATCCATTTCTGCAATAAAAAAAATTAGGTCGATACTCCATTATATATTGTGGTGAAATAAATATATATTGTTGTTTTTCTATATTTCTACTTACTTTCCCCCTAAGTGTGGTGAAAGGGTAAGAGAGGCGGTACATGTACCCCTCCTCAGTTGGCATGCCAAGTGCACCAGATGCATTGCGACTCGCTACTACGTAGTGCAAGATTGGGGTGGAGATCACCCCAAAGTCCTTGACCATGGCCCCGAGAGCCTCAGCTCCAATTCGTGCTGCCTCGCACAGAGATTCGCTGCTTGGTCTACACACACCGTAACATGCACAGATATAAGATAAAAAGTAAACATTTCTATGTTAAAAATGTTAAAATACTAAGAAACAACAGAAATCATTGCTAAAATTCTAGAGTACTTGTACTGTATACATTCTAAAATCTTTTTCTTTTCTTATGACCAAGTGTTGGCGTTTAAGCCATTTTACTTCTAACAAGCCAATAGAGAAAGGATTCTTTCTCTTCTCTTTTCATGTTGTGATATATGTTGCCAGGCAAAAAGTCAAGTTCTGTAGTTAATGCAGAGCCCTCTACCCTCTGTCTTTCTAAGATAATAATAGAGTATCAAATATCTCAAATTATAATTGACTTTTACTTCTCGCTGCATAATGGTATTATTCTCAGACATATTTGAATGTAGATATAATTCACATGTAAGTCAATTAATTACCTTGTGTCTCTGCCGATGAAGACAAATGGTTTCTCGGTAGAGGTCATTTCAATACTGCTCACAATCGACGCCAGACAAGATGATAGCTCCTCATCACTGTATAACACATACCGGTATAATGAGAACTATTACTAAAAAGATGGTGCAAATTCAACTTTCCAGCACACATCTAAAATTTTATTCCCCCACAGAATGTATATTTAGAAATTAACTAAAAGAAATTATTTTTTTATGTTTACTCTGAGAATTAGGTTTTCGGTACCACATTTACAAGATTTTAAGTCATATCATCTATGCTCGAGCACAGTGACTCACACTAGATGTTTGTGCTGTAAGTAGTTATGAAGAAATCCTTGATCAGCTAAGAATTAATGTCACTGCTCAAAAAAATTTCCTATGGTAAATTGAAAATATTTTTAGTCCATAAAATAAAGGACAAAATAACTATAAGTTTGCTGATGTAAAAAAAAAAAAATAGGTGTAGATTTTGAGAAATAATTCTTCTGTTTGAAAAAGACCCTAACCACAGCAGTCCCCATTTAAATCCATGGGGACTATACAATGCTATTTTTCAACGCTGAATATCTCGAAATTTCCACAGATTTCGTTCTAATTTCTTTTCATGACAATCATTTCATGGTATGAAGAAGGTTTGCTGAAAATTTCAGAGAGCTGTACCATCTACTTTAAGCCTATTTTTCATACCACTGACATAAATCCGTAACTATTATAAAGACGTTTTCCTCAAATACCTTGCATTTGCCAGTTGTGTTGCAATCTCCTCCCACTTGTGCTCAAGCATCTCTCCTTGAGGATCAACCAGCTTCACTCCATTATCTGCCACTGGATTGTGTGACGCTGTTACCATCACACCAATTGTTGCTGCAAAATAACAGTTGTCTCCATCACATAGGGTATACATAGAGTCTCTCAAGTTGTTGTTTACTAGTAAAATATAAAATATCCAAATCTTATTCATTACGTGAAAACATCACAACTTTCAGTCCCTCATTTCTGCTCTATAACAAAATTTTATGAAATGAAGACGGTAAAAACATATTTTCATTAATTTCAAAGTTTATAAAATCAAACTAAAATGGCTTTACTACTGTATTCATTGATTCCATGAGTCAATATTGCAAAAATATCTAAATATCTAAATAAAAAAAATAAAAAAAAAAACAGACGACTACAAAATAAAATTCATAATGTTGATACTGTATTTATGTTTCATTCTTGAAAAGTATCAAACCAAAACTTTTCATCACTTTTTTGTTGCGTATCGTTATCAAGGATAGATTCAGAGGAGGTGGGGACGGGGAGGGGGGAGGAAGACGATCACCTTACCCTACCCCTAAAGGACCCAAAATATATGGGAGACGTTATCACTCTCTGTTTGTCGCACCCAATAGTGCTCTGTACTTAAAGGAGGGGAACCGCTACAGCTTTTATATTTTTAACGTGTTATAAATAATGTCAAACTTACTTGTGCACTAAAAAAAATAGTCACCACCCTCCGCCTTCCACCAGTTCAGCAGTTGAAATTCAAAAAGAGCGCCAAAGAAAATTGGGGCATATGACGTCAAGATCAACGATTGGTTGCACTTGACCAATCATGGCGCTTGACGTCATACGCCCCAATTTACTTTGGCGCTCTTTTTGAATTTCAACTGCTGAACTGGTGGAAGGCGGAGGGTGGTGACTATTTTTTTGGTGCACAAGTAAGTTTGACATTATTTATAACACGTTAAAAATATAAAAGCTGAAGCGGTTCCCCTCCTTTAAATAAAGATACCTCCCCCCAAGCTTCCTCCATCCAACCAAGCACTGGCTCCGTCCTTGATTGTGATGCAATGTTATTGTTAAAATATGTTCAATCCTCATAACAAGAGGTAGTGTAGCTGTACAGAGACCTCCGTGACATATGGCCAGGGATTTGATCAGAGTTTCACTGTAACTGAGAGTGGCGGCACTGCTAAATGTTCGGCAAGGTCCGGTAAACTCCAGTTCTTGCTGGCTGAAATTGCCCACGCAGCCAGCGAGAACCGTGCCGCTGCGATTCAGTGACGCCGCCACTCGCCACTCTCAGTTACAGTGAAGCTCGGCCAAGCTGGTCAAATTTCTGGCCATAAGACATAGGCCATAAGGGTCTCTGGTAGCTGCATTACAGTAGCAGATGCCTTCTGATACACAATACTGTACAGTGTATGGTTGAGTATACTCATTCTCTCTCTCTCTCTCTCTCGGGAACATACCTTTTTTATAAGACGATCTCACTGCAGCTAGTAAACCCATGCGATACAGAACGTGCGGCAACTCGTCAGCTCTAAATACACAAACAGGAATGTTTGACAACATCTTATTTTTATTATTTTTTTGTGGAAATACATTGCTCATTGGCTATGCTATAACTAAGGATTACAAAATTTTTGAGATTTTTTGAAGCAGTTTCAAAATTTTTTTTTTTTTTTTTTTCGCTTTAAAAGAGTTAATTGTGGGTCGTTACGACCCCTTTGTTAATGTATTAAGGGTTAAAATAAGATTACATAAATATTTAAAAAAATATGGAGGTTATTATGTACATCCTGTACTAGCTGTTATAATATAATTTAACAGTATAATACATTGTAGGAAATTGTTGCTTGCTCATGAATTAAAATTATTTTCCGTGCTCATGTTATTGTAAAATTGTGCTAACAGTGGCATATATATAACAATTAATATAGGACACAAGTCAGAAATAACTGAGCAGCGAGAGAAAGCCTGAAACACAATAGCAGAATATTATTGAGAGTATCTTGGTGAACAGCTAGTACCATGACGGGGGAGTTAAAAGTGCATCATGTCTTGTTAGTTGTTGTTTACATGGTATATCGGCAATGATGTACGTGTATGCATACGCGGTAATTGTGTATTTGTGGAGTGAAGTTCAGTTGATGTGTTTCTTCTTATCACTAATACCTTGATGTCAAACGTCGTGTATAACGTCACCCATAAGGCAAGTGTTTATATATGTACTTTAAAGTCCCCCGCCGGTACAATGGAGGCTTCAAGTGATGCGTTTTCGCTGCGCAACTGTTTGTCCCTAAGGTCCATCTTGCACTTGAAAATGAAGCAAAGTGTTTTTTTAACTTTTCTCGGTTATAAATCAGGTAAAAAATCTAAATCTCTAATTATCTACTTTATTTTTCAGTTTGGACCAAAGTTCCGTAAAGGAATTATCCCTGAAAAATCTTATTCTTGGTGAAAAAACGAATTCACGTTTTTTTTACATAGGTTTGGTATAGCGGGTGTGGGATGATGGGATCACCGAAAAATCAGCTGACTTGAAGCCTCTATACACTGTTCAGAATTACTTGAACATATGGTACATACGGTACCGGTATATATACTGTATAGCGCCCAAGGATTTTGTATGTACATACAAAATCCTTGATAGCGCCCGATATATTTTTTATAATATACTGTATATGCTTATCTTACTACAGTACAGTACTGCATGCTTACGTACTTGATTCGAGTCGAGGTGCGATAACCAATTACGAAATACTAAGCACTTATACGGCTGAATAAAAAACAAGAAAAAGAAGCAAACAAACAAAAACTTTTCGAGCAACTCAAAAAGTTCGACTCGGGTGAAGTCATATGCATAATATATACAGTACATATGTTACGCATAGTGCAGTTAGGTCAATACTCACTTTTCACGGAAACCTGCCGTGCCATACTGCAGAAGTTTGGGGTTGATTTTACGGTATTTACTATTTCCTATCGCTGCTGCATTTGCAATGGTTTCAGAACTAAACATCTTCCTAATGATGAGTATTGAGTAAACTTTTTTGACAAATCCCACGTGAAAGTTGAACAGCTGATATATAAGAAAAATTTCACGGTGGCGTCCCAAATGTCCATTCTCGCCTACTACCCTACCCTACCCTTCCCTACAATGGCGGCGAAATTTAGGGCGCATCTCTTCTTCTAGTTCTTCTTGACCCGTTTCTGAAAATAGCCCGAACAGGCATGCACCCAATACTAAACACTTCACTTAAGGTAGAGATAATACGGATCAGCTGGTCCAATGCTAAAAAAATCCCATTCATTAAATTTCTGAAAAAAAATTAAAATGTTCTCCTCTACATGCATCCCCTATCAGTAGGTAAAATATCAGGTATATAAAAACGAGCTTGTTTTCGAGTTATTTATAATTTTTAAAGTTGAAAATTTAACATATGGAAGTTCCATTTCTCCATGTTAATTAGAGAACTTTAAAAATTATTTACTCGAAAACTAGCTCGTTTTTGTATACCTGATATTTTACCTACTGGTAAGGGATGTAGAGGAGAACATTTTAAATTTTTTTCAGAATTTTTATGAATGGGATTTTTTTAGCATTAGGCCTAAGGTAGAGATAATGCCGAACAGCTGTTTGTCGTAATCCCCTTTGATTAACATGCAAACCTTAGAAAATTGACAAAACTTCTGAAATTTTTTTGAGAGGCAGATATTATAGATTATAGTGCCTAAAAGCCATAGAAAAAGTTTCAAAAACATTTAACGAAACGATTTTTTTAAATTAATTTTTTAGTTTGGCTCTCAATATATGGGAAAGCCCTATATATATATATGCTGAAAATTAAAAAAATTAATTAAAAAAAATCGGCTCGTTAAATCGTTTTGAAATTTTTTTCTATGGCTTAAATTTTAGGCACTCTATAATATATCTGCCTCTCAAAAAAATTTCAGAATTTTTATCAATTTGCTAAGGTTTACATGTTAATCAAAAGGGATTACGTCGAACAGCTGTTCGACGTTATCTCTACCTTAACGATTAATCTCAGCTACTCTAACTCATTTCAACTTAATAGCTAGATCTAAGAATACCTCCCCTGCCGAAATTTCTTGAACAAGATCTTGTACAAGTCTTGGACAAGTTTTGACCAAGATCTTGAGCAATAATTTTGCCAAGATCTTGGCAATATATTTTCTTGTGGAAGGTCTTTGCAAGATCTTGGTAAGATTATTGCTCAAGATCTTGGACAAATCTTGTCCAAGACTTGCACAAGATCTTGGTCAAAACTTCGAATCTTCAAGACTTGCTCAAATTTTGCTCAAGATTTTGAGCCCAAATAATCTTACCAAGATCTTGCCAATAACTTGCGCAAGATCTTGGTAAGATCTTGGCAAGATCTTTTCTTGTGCAGGATCTTGCTAACATTATTGGGGCTCAAGATCTTGTGCAAAGCTATCACAAGTCACAAGACTTGCAACTGATTTGTACTTGAAAAAATTTGTGTAAGTAAATGCAAGATCTTGACAAGATTTGGTTGCAGGATGTGGTACCAAGTAGCAACCTCACAGTGACATACATATATCCATCATCTGAAAAAAAATAAAGAGTTAGTTTTTTTCTGGTATGCGTAGTACATAATAGTTTTCGTCATATGTATATATAAGTCCAGCAGTTGTCTTGCTGGTTTCCTTTCTGTGAATATTCATAATCCTCTGCTTCATCTCTCCACTCAGCGCACAAGGAATCCTCTCACTCTATCCATGCACGTACGCATCAACGGCTAGGCCTGCGGAACCTGGGGATCAAAGACATATTTAAAGGATATATATTCGATAAAGTTAGACATGCAAGATCTTGCTCAAGACAATTGCAAAAGGTATTGTGCAAATCTTGCCCAAGATCTTCCTCAAGAATTTTGAGCAGGGATGCATATTATACAGTATATATTTAAATGCATGATTAACAATTTTTGTACTGTAATACAAATTTAAACACTTCACTACTAAAAACTAAAAAGTTGATTTTCTTGCTACTCTTTTTATCTGGAAATGTTGAACTTAATCCTGGGCCAATTAATTTTTGTTGTATTTGTAATGAACCTGGACGCAAAAATCAGCAATTTGTAACTTGCGTCTCTTGCAGTAATTTGAGTCATAGAACTTGTGCCCAAGTTTCGCATAAGGAATTCAGTAGAATTAAAAAATTTAAATTTAACTTTATGTGCTGGAGATGTTCGTTGCCAAATTTGACTGATTCTCTGTTTGATGATTCATCAAATTCTTCTGTGACTGATAATATATGTGATAATTCTCCTTTAACTGCTAATTTATCTATTCTATCTTTCAATGCACGTAGTTGGCGCCGGCCTAAAAGAACGTCAGTCATTCAATCTTTTGTTTTTGCTATTGATCCTTGCATTGTAACATCATGTGAAACTTTTATTGATGGTAGAATTGATAATAATGAGTTGTTGGGGGGTTTGTATAATATTTTTCGTAAAGACACATGTAAAAGAGGAGGTGTTCTTCTTGCTATTAGAAAAAATATTACAGCTCGCAGGAGAAGTGATTTAGAGACAAATTGTGAGATAATTTGGGTTGAAGTTATTATAAATAATGACAAATTTTTACTTGGATCAGCCTACAGATCTCCGAACGCTGAAATTAAACGCTGTTAATATGGAAATGATAAAATCTTTATCAATTGTTACTGATTTTATGTCAAATTTCAAGGGTGTTTTACTTTTTGGAGACTTTAATTTGGCTGCTACTTGTGGCTGTGATGGAATAGCTATTCCAAAGAATCAAACTGCTCGTGATTTTATTGATTCATTTCATGAATCCTTTTTATCGCAGTTTGTCAAAGAAGCTACGAGAATTACCTCTACCTGTAAGTCCTAACTCGACCTTGTTTTGTGCAATAACTCTCATATCATCAAAGATGTTGATGTTATTCCTGCATGGAGTAAGTGATCATTGTGCTACTTTAACTGAACTCTTTGTTGCTAAATGTCCTGTTGTTGTGCCTGATAAATATGTTTTTAATTATAATCGTTCAAACTGGGAGCTGCTTTGTAACTTACTTGCAATTCAATTACCTGATTGTGCACTTGGTTCCAATATTGATGATTGTTGGATTCTATGGAAAAAAATTTGAACAGTGTTGCAATGAGGCCATTCCTAAATCAAAGCTTAAAAAACAGAGAAGGCCTCCATCGATAACAAATGGAATAGTTTAAAACATTAGGAAAAAAAATCGTGCTTAATAAAAATCCTGGAATGATAACCCATCTGTAGAAAACTTAAATAAATACAAGGAGTTAAAAAGTGTTGCTAATAAACTTGTAAGAAAGTCTTTTAGGCAATATTCTTGGAATTTAAGTACCGGTAATAATAAAAAAAGTGCACAGAGTTATATAAAAGGGTTAAAAGGTTCATCCACACCAATATCATTTGTTCATGAGGGTGAAACTTTTACAGATGCTCCTAATATTGCTAATGTTTTTAATAAGTATTTTACTGAGCAATTTCAAGAAATGGACCTGAATTGTGATAAAAATCATGATGTTAATCCTGAGATTCTTCACCCTATGGATGAGTTAACTATATCTGAAGCTGATGTGTTAAGATTGCTTCGGAAAACAAAAATTCAGCATCGGGGCCTGATGCCATAAATGCTTTTATTTTAAACAAGTGCGCTGATGTAATTGCTCCGTCTTTGGCATTCTTATTCAACCTTGCACTTGCAGAGAAATCACTGCCTAAAGAATGGAAATTAGCAAATGTGGTTCCTGTGTATAAAGATGGAGATAAAGCATGTATTATAAATTATAGACCCATTTCACTTACTTCAATTGTTGCTAAATTGTTTGAGAAATGTATATATGCTAATATACTACATCATTTCACTGTCAATAAATTGTTGTCTGATAACCAACATGGATATTTTCCTAGAAGATCGTGTACAACTTTGCTTGTTGAAATGTTGAACTCCTGGCATGAGGGTCTGGATGATAGAAGTGTTAAGAAAATTGATGTGATAACTTTGGATTGGAAAAAGGCTTTTGATAGTGTCCCCATTTGCTGTCTAATAAAAAAACTCCAACTTTATGGAGTTAGTTCGCAAATTATTGAATGGTGTAAAGCTTTTTTAATTGGCAGGAGTCAATGTGTTGTATGTAATGGGTCTAAATCTAATCCTTCTAATGTTACGTCAGGAGTTCCTCAAGGCTCTGTAATTGGTCCTTTATTGTTCGTTATATTTCTTATTGATCTAAATCATAAATTGCTTTGTCACTTGATGGAGTACGCTGATGATTGCGCTTTATTTCGTATGATAAAGTCCATTCAAGATACTTATATGGTTCAAGCTGACATAAATACGATTGTAAATTGGTGTTCAAATAATCATATGAAACTTAACTACAGTAAATGTCATCATTTAACTGTAACTAGCTAACTAGATCTCATACTCCATTGGAGTCTTTTTACTCTATATTGGTGGTATAGATATACATAAAGTGGAGTTAATCAAAATGCTTGGTGTTTACATTACTCCTGATTTTAAATGGAATTATCATACACATTTTGTTAGATGAAGAGCTGTTAAGTTATTAGGATTGCTTTTTAATAACTTGAAGCATTGCAAAAGTGGTGTGCTGAGAGCTGTGTATATTGGGTTAATTCGTTCTATTATTGTTTATGGTACACCTGCCTGGCATCGAACAACCGTTGAGAATATTCAACTTTTAGAACGAATTCAAAACACAGCCACAAAATTTATAACAAATGACAAATCTCTTGATTCAATTGCAAGACTAAAAAAGACTAAACTTTTTCTTTAAAGAATCTGTTAATTCACATAGATATTGTGTTTTTTATGAGATGTATTGATAGTAAATGTTTTTTGAAACCTTTAAATGTTATTTCAATTGATGAACGGGCTCTTAAATTTGGGAGAGGTGATAAATGTGGATTATTGTACAACCCTCCTTTTGCTAGGTTGGAGGCTCGTCAAAAGTCATTTTATGTAAGGGTTTGTTCATTGTGGAATGCATTGCCACTGGATCTCAGATCGATAAATGGTGCCTTGTTTTACACTAAATTAAAAGCATACATTCATGGTTTGTAAATACTTACTATTTAAAGACAAGTGTAAAAAACTATATGCTTATTTCCTAGTGTTATATATATTTTTTTTAATGTTATTCATGTATATAAATAGTTAATTGATTGATTGTTGTTTCCTTTGTACTGTGTTTTCAGGGATTTGCTGCGCTTCTTCCGGGAAGTGATTTGTTCTTATTGGACTGTTTGTAAATCTCCTGCCTCTGACTTGTTAATTATGTACTCATGGGCATGAGGAAAATATAATAAAATAAATAAAACTACTGTACAACGATGTTAATTTATATAATACATATACAACCACAATTTATTGCATTATTATATTATTTTATTTATTATTATTATAATATTATATAATATGCATATACACATTATGCATACATTGCAGTACTACCCTGACTCCACGGCACAGTAGGGCACAGTTAGGTGCCAAGTTCAATCTTGTGTTCTATTAACATTGTAATTTGAACTTGGCAGTCCGGTTGTTAATCCCCTTGTGGCTAGGCGCAATTGTGAATATCACAGAGGTGCCTAGTCAAAGACCTTTGGTTGAACTGTGATTCTCACAAAATGGCCGAACTGTGAAAATCACAGTTCGACCAATGGGTTAGACTTGGTAGCTTTCCCCCGCCCCTTCTCCTTATTAATTTTTTATTTTTTCATTTCATTAAAGCTAATTAAGTTAACGTATTACTAAAAAAATGTAGTTTTTTAAATATTTTTATTTTATCATGGTAATTAACAGAGTACTCTAGCATAAAAAATTAAAACATTGATGCTAGCAGCTGCAACTCTTTTGTCTCTATCCCGCATATTGGCGGCCATGATGTCTGGTGATAGAATCCACTAATCAGCATTTCATGCAGCAGAGTTGAATTCTCATTGCCTGTAAAATTATGAAAATGAGATTATAACACACATATGAAAAGATTTTGTAAATATTTAACTCACCACATAAGTAGCTAGCCTGGGCATAACTTCCTCAGTGTTGAAAGAGAGAATTCAAGGGGGCGGGCTGGGCTGGAGAAAGAAAAGCTATGATAGAGGGCCTCTCATGATGTTAGAATTTGTAATAATCACTGTAAAAAAGAAGCAATTTATTAGAAAACAAAGAACTTTGCTATTTCAATATACTTTTTAATATATTTCTTACCTTCTTTAAAGACTGCAAAGCAGACTTTTCCAATAAAAAAGAGACAGCATCTCTGTTTTTGTTGACAATGACACCCATATCATATGTTGTATGTTGCTTTTTTTTTTTTTTTTCTTACTTCAATTTTTTAGAAACAGATGGCGCTACCATCCGGGTATAAATTTTTTCAAAGTCCAAAATTAATAAATAAATTTGATAATAATTAGATATATTGCCAATGTAGTTTTATTTAATGAAAAAAAATATCAGTTGGATATATATATCAATTAAAGCATCATTTAAGCCCCTTCTCGTTCATAGTCGATACAATTTATAACTTCAAAGAGTGTATTCAATGTGCCAAGTTACGCCAAGTTTAGAAAGCTAGGATGCTCTGGGGTACCTAATATAAACACTGTGCCCTACTGGATACTCATGGGTATTACAGCTTACCTAACTGTGAACCTTAACTGTGCCCAATTGTGCCCTACTGTGCCGTGGAGTCAGGGTATTATACATACCTTTATCAACTTTATACAAACCAAACACTGCTATGCCATTGATTTATGCATACAACAGCCAAGTTTTGTCGATCTGGTATGGTTGTCGAATCCTTGATCCATCACATCCCGGCCATGTTTGCAAACCGCCGCTCAGCAAACAGGAAAAGCAGGCCAAGCCATCTCGGAATATCATTAAAAAAACAGATAATTTTGTGTGAGCTTAACAATATATATTACAAAAAAAAACAACTATACATAAGTTCAAGTTTACCTGGAACTGATGTGTAATAACTACTAATTAGCACAAACACACACAAAATCTTAATGTTTCTTCACCAGCTTCAATTTTCACCAACCGTCCATCTTAACTGTTATAAAAAAAACGGTCATGCTCATTCGCTCATTTCATTTGTTTCACATCGTCCACTTGCGCAATGAAAACGCGCGCAAGATTTTTTCTTGCTCAAGTCTATTACTTGCTCAAGATGTAAATCTTGAGTACGAAATGACTTCTTGAACAAGATTGTCATTTTAAACAAGACGGTAACTTGCCAAAGAAATAATCTTGAAAGATAAAAATATAAAAATGTTTGTAAGATTTCTTTCTTGCTCAAGTATATTATTTGCCCAAGATATAAAACTTGACTATGAAATGACTTCTTGAACAAGATTGTCATTTTAAACAAGACGGTAACCCTTGTAAAAAGGAATTATACTTATTACAAATTAATAAAGTATAATTCGTATGCTTATATAATTCGTATAATTTAGTATAATTTCTGAATGATTAATATACTAAATTACATGATTAATTATACCAGTTTAATTTTATTATACTAAATTATAGAAATAGTATACCTGTTTAAATCATTTCGAGGCAACCATATATGGTTCAATATGTCACTTATTTTTTTTACTTTGGAAAAATGCTTTTCTATAATTTAATATAATAAAAAAAAACTAGTATAATTAATCTGTAATTTAGTATATTAATCATTCAGAAATTATACTAAATTATACGAATTAAGCATAGGAATTATACTTTATTATATAATTTGTAATAAGTATAATTCCTTTTTACAAGCTAGGGAACTTCTACAAGAAATAAACTTGAGAAAAATATGAAAACTTAATTGTCTAAGATTTTTTCTTGCTCAAGTCTATTACTTGCTCAAGATATAAATCTTGCGTAAGAAATGACTTCTTGAACAAGATTGTCATTTTAAACAAGACGGTAACTTCGACAAGAAATAACCTTGAGAAAAATATGAAAGCTTGTCTAAGATTTTTTCTTGCTCAAGTCTATTACTTTCTCAAGATGTAAATCTTGCGTAAGAAATTAATTTTAATGACTTCTTGAACAAGATTGTCATTTTAAGCAAGATGAGATAACTTCTCCAAGAAATATTCTTGAGAAAAGTTTGAAAAATTGTGTAAGATTTTTTCTGGCTCAAAGATTTATATTATATATTATATAAATCTTGAGTACGAAATGTCTTCTTGAACAAAAGAATGTCGTTTTAAACAAAACGGTATTTAACTTCTCAAAGAAATAATCTTGAGAAAAATATGATAACTTGTTTAAGATTGTATTATATTCTTGATGAGCAAGTTAATTTTGCCAAGATGTTGTTCTTTCGTAAGAAATTACTTATTATTTTTTTTTTTTTACAAGGCCACCCCTAAGAGCTTACAGCTCGCGGCGGGGTACTGGGTAGGGATAATTAAGGTTAGGGAACGGATACCCAGCTAACACGCAGAAGCTGGCCAAGACCTGGCCAGATTCTGGCATGCCAGATTGGCAGACGCTTGGTCAGCCATTCATGGGCCATTTAATTTATGGCAAGCTGGGCTTAAAACGGCCAGAGGTTTTTGCCGTTCTTGGGCCAGGCTTGGCGGGCCAGGGTCATTGCATTTCACCTTTATTTCAGTAAAATTTGCTTCCCCCCCCCTTTTTTTTGTGTTTATTTATTATTTTCTACGCATTTGGGTCCCAAAAAAACAAAAAAAAATGTAAAAAATTTGGATGGGGAGAGAATCGAACTCGGCACCTTTGGATCCGCAGCTGAAGGTCCTTACCGCTAGGACACTGCCTTTCTTAGAAGAGAATGGTAAATTTAGGTTTATAAACTTTACATTTGGAATACTTAACAAAAATATTTTTATTCCGACCTAAGTTTTTAGCTACATTTATTTTTTAAACGTTAATAATTATGTAACAACGATATGTTAATTACTTATTATTTATTATGTGAATATGTTATTGAAAATATTCTAAGTCCCTGTTACGGCTTGTGGTTTGAAGCCCCAGTCCGGCCCAGGTCTGGCAAGCCATTTACGGCTGACAGTAAGACGGCCAATGAATGGCCCGCTTCTGGTAGGCCATAGCCAGAAGCTCGCCAAGACGGCCACCAGAGGGCCAGCTCTGGCCCGGCCTGTTCGTGCTAGCTGGGATAGTGGCCACGGCCTGCATGCTTACGCGTCCCAGTGCATTCGCTGAGGTGAGACTAAGGGAACCGTGGAAAACTTCAGTCAGGACGGACACCTCTATATACTTTTTCTCAATGGACCAAAGCAATTAATGTCCAAAGCCTGGGGAACCACACAGTCCACACACAAGTGCATCACTGCACTGGGTGGAATGCGAGATGAATTTACCCCATGCAGGGAGGGAGCAGCGTATTTTTTACTTGAAACGGTCACCCATCCAAGTACTAACCACGCTCGACGTAGCCTGATCGACTTCGGTGATCTAACGAGAACCGGTCAATGCACTGCGCCACGCTCGACCTCTACTTCTTGAACAAGATTACTATCGTGCGCAAGACGGTAAGTAGCTCAAGAAATAATCTTGAGATAAATTCGAAAACACGAGCAAGATTATTTCTATCTTAATTGCAAAGAATATTTTCTTGCGCAAGTGAGTTTCTTCTTAAGATTGTGATCTTGCGTAAGAAATGACGTCTTGAATAAGATTATTATCTTGCTCAAGATCTTGTTAAACCAAAAATATATTATTTTGTATTTTTTTTTTTCACATTTTTGGCTAAAATATTATTTTTAGAAGGATATATAATATCCAATAATAATATTACAGACCAGCACTCAACCCTGTTGCGCCTCTTTCTTGATCTTCTCGTGTTTACTATTATACTTGGCAAGATCTTGTCAAGATCTTGCAAAGATATGCTCAAGATTTTTGAGCAGGGCAGTATATTGAACATTAAAAAATAACAAACGGTTGGCGCCATTAGGGTTTGAAAAATCTGACGATCTTTGGGACCAGTTTGGGACACCCTGTATAATATATATATAATTAATTTGATGCTTTGATGCGAACAATAGAATACATAATTTGAAATTTTACCAAATAAGACGCGCGGATTTACCTGGGATTAACCAATCCCAATCCACCTCACCATGAAGGTTAGCCAATCGGAGTAGTATTGATGCCTTGAACATCCAATCAGCATCCAACTACGTCATCATTGCCGCCGTCAACCGCCAATGAGCTTGCGCCCATCCGAGCCTGTCAGCCGGAGTGCCCGGAGTGCAAAGGCGGAAAGACCCGAAAGACAAAGACGCAAAGATCGGCAAAGCGGGCATGCGATGCGGGCAAAGACGCAAAGACCATCGACGGCAACAACAAAGACAGCAAAAAGACTGCGCTAAGACCACGCTCGTGTTATGTTTGATGACCTTCTTGCACGAACATGTATGTACAATAATATGTATGCATATGCATAATCCATGTACTATTTATAATATATGTAAAGATCATCAGTATCATCACGCTGATCGCTGATCAGTGGCATATTAATGCATGAGTGCAGGCGCGGATCCAGAAAAAAATTTCGGGGGGGGCTGCTTCCATAAGGCCAATGTTAAAAAAAATTTTGTAGTGGGGGAAATGCCTATATTGTCCATGTTAAATCCAAAATTTCGGGGGGGGCTGCAGCCCCCCAGCCCCCCCCCCCCCCCCCTGGATCCGCGCCTGCATGAGTGCAAAGTACGTTGCTACGTTGGATCAGTGATCACGTTTCAGAGTTTAGGTTGTGCGTTTGTGGCAGTTTCGTGACATGCATCCAAGGACTCCATTTTTTATTATGCTTTTGCGATGGCATACGAACTCTCAAGCTAGATTGACGCGGGTTTGAAAAAGGTTTACCGGTATCTTTTATTTAAAACTTATTTTTCTCTTCGAACACTGCATATATTGTGCATAATACACATATTATTATATAAACCGCCATATGCATAGTTTTATAGGTATAATACTGTATAGAGTATGCATACTAATTCAGATATAATAATTTTCTGTATAATTTTATGCAAATAGTTTTATTATTGAGGTGCTTTCACATTGTCCGATTTCGCTATACGTGTACAGTATACGGAATTTTGCCCTGTGTTTTGCCGTAACAAATTAAATGTTGTAGGCGTTGATTATGCAAATGCGCCGTGCAGCATAGTAATTTGCTGAGGTGCATTTTATCATATGCTGCGATCTGTGATTGTAGAAAAATCGCCTTGATTTTTCTATGGCAGAGAATTTTTCTACGGCATTTATGCATACATGATTTTCCGCCGCAGACGAACGAAAATATGTAAACAGTTACCAGCCTTTTTCTACGGACTCCGTATTTTATATTTTTAATGGCGATTTTCGAATATGTGAAAAGCTATATACTTTAATTATATTATATGAATACAGGATGCATAATCTAAGTCTCTAAAAGAGGACCTCCATGTCTTAATGGCCATGCAGGGATTTGATCAGAGCTTATAACTGTAACTGAGAGTGGCGGCGCTGCTAAATTTTCGGCACGGCACGGTTCTTGCTGGCTGAAATTGCTCGCGCAGCTAGCGAGAACCGAGCCGTGCCGCTGCGATTCAGTTGTGCCGCCATTCTCACTTGTCAGTTACAGTGAAGCTCGGCCAATTAAGCTGGTCAAATTTCTGGCCATAAGACACGGAGGTCTCTGTAGGGTCTCCAGGCTCGGACTGGGAAGCTACCTAGGGGCCAGTCAGGCCGGGCCATATAGGCATTACAGGCAGCAGGGGATTGTAGGAAAACTCGGTGCAAGAAAACTCGGTGCAGGAAATCTCGGTGCAATTTCAACAAGCTAGGAAAACTCGGTGCACGGTAAACTCGGAGCACGGAAAGCTGGGAGCACCGCTAGGAAAACTCGGAGCATCGCATATATTTGTACATCAATTAGAATAAAAGTATAAAATATCGTATTATATATAAGTATATACATATGTATATATATATTATAAGCTATATTGTCACCTCCAAACACAAAAGTTACAGGGGACTTAATTAAATACTATGAGGAGCATCACTATTATCGTAAAAACAACATACCAGTTGAAATTTTTTGCCATATAATATATAATATATATATATGTATATATATATATATATATATATATATATATATATATATATATATATATATATATATATATATATATATATATATATATATATATATATATATATATGTAATGTATCTCTTGAAACTGTACTTGATATCTTTCTATTTTTTATTTATTTGTTTACTTTTTACTTTTTTTATATATATAAAGTTGTACATGCAATGATGTTGAATAGTTGCATCTGTGATTATACAATTCTTATTCTGATCAATTCTTATTTAACTTTAACATAATTTTTTGCTACATAATATATATTATATATGTTCGTAAATACACAATCGGGAAGAATCGATTATTTGTGATGAATCTTCTGTACATGGAACATATAAGCAGGGAACAGAGATAATATCTCTGTTTCCTGATAAATGGTTAATCACAAATAATCAATTCTTTCTGATTGTGTATTTACGAACAGACCTATATATATATTATATATTTTAATGCATCTCTTGAAACTTTACTTGACGTGATCCATGCTGTACAGCCTATGATCGAAATAAAAATTTGAATTTAAAACTGGTATAGTTATTATACCAATTAACGCAATAAAATTTGAATTTGAATTTAAAACTGGTATAGTTATTATACTAATTAACGCAATAATACGGAAAAAAAAATCCAATAAAAGTGTTTTAACTTTTATTTATTTATAAATATTTATATTTATTTTATATATTTTATATTATTTTATTTATAAACATTTTATGACGTTGAACAATGATATCGCATCAGGGCGATGGACTCGCAGTCCCCGCAGCCTCACCACGTCATAGGTTGGGTGACTCTTAGCCCAAGAAAGTTATTGGGCTGCGCCTCGTCCCATTGTTCAAGTGCACATGCACTAATTACCTTACCTGCTACCTGTTTTTTTCAATCCAGGTAGTAAAGAAACTTGTTGACAACGCTTGAACGCCATAAAATAATGTACGGTTGAAAGTATTTCAATATTATTACAATCGAGTATCGACTTCAAAATTTTTTTATAGCAGAAATGGATAGAGGATGACAAGTTATGTTACTCTGATTTTTTTCAGATTTTTTAGGGACCGGGAAGAATTGCTAACAAGTTTTGGCGAGGTCGGGTTCGAATCCACGTCCCTTTCGGGTCCCATCTTTTATTAAGAGAGGCGGCAAGAGGCGGTACTTTTTCTGCACTTTCAATAATTTTTAAAAAATACTTTCCGGGCTCTAAAAAATCTGAAAAAAAAACAGAGTAACATAACTTTGCACCCTCTATCCATTTCTGCAATAAAAAAAAAATTGAGGTCAGAACTCCATTTATTACCATCCCCTATTTTTCAGCATGTATATTAAATAAAATATATATATAATCATACATAAAATATATTTCTTTTCCTTTCCCTTTAGTTAAATAAAAATATATTTCTTCACATTTATGCAATATGTAATATTATATAGATTTATTTTTTCAATGTGTTAAGTTAATGATAATATAATTTCATATAATAATTAAATTCAAAATTGATATAAGAATAATTCTAATGTAATTGTTCTCATAAAGTTATATGGACATTATAGACATTAAATTTATCAGCACTCTTATACTTTCAATTAATATGCTCGATATAAAAAAATTGCTGTAAAACTGTTCCTTCTATGAAAGCAATTGCAATTTTTCCTTTATTTACAATAAATATTAATTAAATAATGAAATTATTTGAATTATTTATAAATAGTATTATATAATTTAATATAGAATTAGTGATATTCATAGTATTTAAGCCCTCCAATAATTTTTTTGTATGAAGGCAACAAGAAAATTACATGTGTTCGATTTTTGTTATATTTGATTATTTTTATGCTAATATACATATATTCCAAAATCCCTATACTAGTATAGAGAGATCTTGCAATAAATGCGATGCTCCGAGTTTTCCTAGTGGTGCTCCCAGCTTTCCGTGCTCCGAGTTTACCGTGCACCGAGTTTTCCTGGCTTGTTGAAATTGCACCGAGATTTCCTGCACCGAGTTTACCGGATACCGCAGCAGGGACCACTTTTCCTATGCTCCTATGTTTAAAATCTGAGGGGCCAGTCAGGGATCCCTGACCCATGCAGCCTTATGGCCAGTCCAAGCCTGAGGGTCTCTGCATGTAGTCTAAGTTTACGCTCTATACTCTATGGCGCCAAGCCCCATTGCAGACAGTCTAACCAAATGGCACCATCCATAAGAGCCTTATTATAAATTTCAAGATGGCCGCCTCACGCAGTTGAATCCACACGTAAACCAAATAAACCATAAGATTTGTAATATTGTAGTACATTATGCATAAATTGCATAATTGTGTTCGTAAATGTAAAGAGTCGGATTATAGCTTGAACAAAATATTTGTATTAACTAGCTGGTATTAAATTAAAAAAAGGTGCATTTCCATGGAGCGGATCGAGAAAGTGCCCACATAAAACATTTTTCGCTCTAATGCATTTCTTTTTGTAAAAATATGCATTTCTAACACATAAAAAAGCAGTCTAAATATTTTCAGGCACATTTCTGAACATTTCTATCATAAATTTTGTGACTTTTCACACTTTCCAAGGGTTTTCTGTTCCTTTGTTTACCGTTCTATGATATTTCTGTTCAATTATTATAAAATAAATAAAATAAATTCTTTTTCGTAGAATATATTTGGAATGTGTAAAAGATATTCCTAATGTGTTCTGTTTTATTTAAAGAAGAAAATTCAAGCAGAAAATATTTAGAATTAGGGGAAAAAAATTATGAAGGATACAAAAGTAGGGCCATAAAATATGAAAAATAAAATAGAATATCTTTAGAACTAACATTGTAAGAGCATATTTTTTTAGGTGTACTCTTCTAAATATTTTCCATTATGGATTTATTCAGGAATAACATGGTAGAAATATTTTTGAATGGTACATAAATTATATTTCATTGAAAAAAAAAAAAAAGATGCAATTAATCTAAAATTGTTATACAACATAGAAAAATTTCAGATATATAATATATAATTTTGTTTATATCAGCTCATAATTATATTCTTTTATTTCCATGGCACTAATTGAAAATTGCAATCTACGGTATTGTTGAATATTTAACTGTGTCATGCATGTGTACTAATGTGTACAATAATGTATCAATAAATCAATAAATTTAATATTGTATATATTGATATATTTTATTGTAAATATATTATATTGATCGATCATTGTTTATATATTGATCATATATTGCATTTATATAATTTGATATATATATATATATATATATATATATATATATATATATATATATATATATATATATAGATTATATATATATATATTATATATATATAATATTATGTATATAATTATATGTAATTAGAATTTTTAGACCGCCCCCTTCCCCTCTATATTATTTTTTACTGGATTATTTATGATGGGTCGGCAAGGTGTGCATTCAATAATTGTTTGTTATAACGTATAATTATAATAATAATTAATATATTTTAATAAAGCTAAACTTAAATTTTAAACATGTTTATAAATTTAATGCATTAATAACAATTTTTCATATTAAATTTAATTTTGAAAAATCATTTGACTGATAATTATTATAATAATATAATTAATTAATGCATTGATCAGATTCAAATGATTTTTATACTTTCGTTCAAGAGTCTTAATTAAATTATGATGGAGAATTAAGTAAAAACCTTTTTGCATATTTTTTATATAATACACGCGCGATATATTATATTGTATAATCATCTCAGCAGAGATCTGAAGTTATCAGTTTGAATTTTCCCACCCCTCAAGAAACTTCTAACTTATATGCCTCTCTTTTTCCTTCTTCTTACATGCGAGCGTGCGTGTCCTAGGGGGTTAGACGTCGGTGTCAGGTAGGAAAAAAAAAACGTTAGAATTGAAAGTTAGGCAGGGCTGCAGGTTCAAATCTCAGTGACTTCAAAAATAAAAAATAGTCAGTTTAATATTTTAAAATTTTTAAAACATGCAAATTATTAAGAAAAAATTGAGGAATTGAGTGGTGTAACTTACATTACAATTATTGCTAATGCAAATGAGCTATAATTTTTTTAAACAATACAGCCATGATAGAATATATATAGAATTTAAATAAATATATAAATATAATAATAAATTCTTCAAAATGAAGAAAGAAATATTGTAGAAGAGTTTGTTTTATGGTTAAAGGAAGTAATAAATCAGCACCATAAATGAATAAGAAATGTAGTAGAATAGAATTTATTCTACATCATTTCTACCAATGTTAAAAATGTGAAGACATCTAAAACATTTCTTATTGAAACAAAGAAATGTTTTAGAATAAAGTTCTAACACATTTCTTTTATAATAAAAAGAAATGTGATAGAAGGAAAAAAGTTTTATGTGGGTGAGAAAATCGCGTGCCGCGGCCATCGGCCAATCAGAGGTTCGGGATTTCCTTGCTTTGCGTGGAGAAATTTTATTGCCAACATAACTGCCATATATATATGAGATTGAACTGATTGCAGCATATACGCTTTTCTCGCCCCGCCAAGCCCCACTCGACATTGCTTCATAGAAATGCAACTTTATATATATTTTGATTTATAATATAAATAAACATACTGTACATAAAAAAACGCCATATTTCCCCCATTTCTATGGCATATATTTTTTATCTGATAATTAACGTTACGGTACATTGCAGTTTATAATACCTATACAGTATAGTAGCTAAAGATATCATATGATGCAAATTGCAATCCAAGTTTCATGTTATAAAACAACAATCTTTCTGTTTTTCACGTCTAAAATACATAGGATCGCTATTGATCGATCCATAATTTTTATGAATATACATACAATCTATATTTACATAATCCATGTAGGAATTGGTAGCGTAAAATTTTTTTTGTGTAACTTATTTTGTTTATTGCAATACAGTGACGTGTATTAATTAAACATGTCGCCATGGGTTTTAACATGATGACCAAAATATATACGAATTAATTAACCAATCAATCAACATCAGTGTTGGCATGCTGATGTTTGCAGCGTGTAAACATTTAATTAATCCCAATTTTTGTTCTGTTTTAGTTTGCCTCCCTTCTGTCTGAATTTTTACCAGAGATAATTTTTGAGCTGGCCTTCATATCATCACTAGATTATTATGGATCAAAGGTAATTAATTATTTTTCATCGTTGTTCCTTTATACAGTAAGGTTTATAATTAATTTTAATGAATCAACAACCGCTGGTATTAAAATTCAACTTTATCTACACTATCTACAGTATAGATGCAATTGCTGGGAGTTCATTTTAGTTAAGATTATAAATAGAAATATTATTTTCTGGATATTTGTTTACTAAAGATGAGATCTCGGAATCAGCCTTCGATCTCTTGAATGTATTAAGACGTACTTGCAGGGAACTTAAATTTAAACTTCCTATCAATTAACTAGCTATAATATGTAGCATACAAATTTTTAAGTGGCTGTGTCTGAATTGGGGTAGAAATTTAACATTAGCCTTTTATATATGGATCGCGGAAACCAAAAATGGAACTCTTGTGAGAAACTCACTGATTAAATTTGCATAAGGATTATTGTCACCAGTGAAATTATCTTTTGATGGTAAAAAAATATAAAATTTAGGTCAGAACATAGAGAACAAAATGATTGTTCACTTTCTGAAGTAAAAAAAAGTACTTATTCAGTCAAGTTTTTGAAATATTAATTTTTTTATTTGAAAAAGATGCTGATTTGACTTGATTTGAAAATGGCCGCCAGATTTCCAATGATATTCTCACAATTTATATCCTGAATATCTCAAAAACTAGACTGACTTTTGCTGCATTTTTTTTTTTTTTTTTTGCTGAAAATTTATGTTGTAATGTAAGGCAGGTTTACTATAATTTTCAGAGTGATTAACCATCTCCTAAGACTAGTGACAATAACCCTAAACTTAAACCATAAGTGATAAAAGTTTTAGAACGTTATCCATTTTTTAAAAATTTATTCCATTCAATGTAGTATCGACCTCCATTTTTTTTATTGCATAAATGGATAGAGCGTGCAAAGTTATGCTACCCTGATTTTTTTTAGAGATCGCGAACTATTTTTAAAAAAATTATTGAAAGTCCTTTTCGTGACGTCACACGGCGGCAAGTTCTATATTTTTCTTAAGGAGCGGCATCTCGTGACGTCACAAAAAGAACTTTCAATAATTTTTTAAAAATAGTTCCCGGGCTCTAAAAAATCTGAAAAAAAAAAAAAAATCAGGGTAGCATAACTTTGCACCCTCTATCCATTTCTGCAATAAAAAAAATTGAGGTTGATACTCGATCATCCATTCAATACAGAAATATCCTTTGACGCCGAAGTTACTGTAAGGATAATCGTCATATTATAGTATATTTATATAATATATATTTCTTGGTGTATAGAAAGGTTAATATATTTCTTATACTGTATCTTTTTAATGTAATGTATACAGTATAAAAACTTGTTATTACGTCAAGTCCAGAGGGACCCAGGAAATTAGGTTTACCTTATATCGAGTATCAAGTTTTTCCTATACCTGCAATACTATTAATTATTTTTTACGGGACCTTTACTCCGTTACTCAATATCGAGTTTTTCCCTTATAACAATTAAATTACGTAATAACAAGTTTTTACTGTATTTAATATGCCCTTGTTGCCTCGCTTGTGGATCTACCACTGGAACCACGAAGACAATTGGCATTTATTTCTACTATAAAGTCAGCATAATATTAGCTAGAGCTGCATGGTGATCTGGTATACAGTCGACACCCCTAAAATATTTCCTTGTTACTTTTGATACAGTATGTACTGTATACTGTTCTGGATTTGTAATTACATATTTACAGTTAAATTTTTACTTACCTTCATTACTGCTAATAGAATGTGCATTTTATCTTCATAAAATCCCAAATAACAAATGTAAAATAAACTAAGGTGTTTCTGTTTTAAGATTTCTTTTTAATACCATAATCATATATACATATATATAGATAAATAGAAATAATATATATAATATAATATGCAGCTCATTATAATAATATATACTGTACATTTTTATACAACCTCGAACAATGCAGGTAATTTAGCTTTTGGAACACTAAGTTACAATAAGTCCTAAAATTGGTAGTTTAAAATAATGTTTACTTCGTCCCGCCACTAAAAAAACTGCTGTTTGTTTCAGGAGGTGTGCGAGCAAACGGTTGAGTGAAGGGGAGCCACATCAAAGAGGATCCAAAAGCCGTCGTCGACTAGATGCCAATGTTAATCTCAAGTGTTGCTTGGCCCAAGAAGACAACGACATTATTTATATCAAAACTGTAGACTTGGCCCAAGAAGACAACGACATTATTTATATCAAAACTGTAGACAGAGATGTCATCTTTGATAAAATTGTCATCAAGACACCATCCAAGTCATGCAAAAAAGTAGAATCCGAATTAGCAACTGACCCTTTTAATATTGACAATATTAAACATCAAAGCAAAAATTATGTTCAAGAAGAATCAGTGAGTTATGAATCAATTAAATTACCAGGTCCTCCACCGCTAATGTATAATGAAGAAAATACCCTTCTTCAAATAAAGCAGACATCTCAAGATGTGCCACAACAGGAAGTTAAATCAACAAAAGAAGCAACACTTCTAGACAGTAATATTGATATGTCATCAGCCTGTGTGGAGACCAAAACTGAAATCAAACCTTCAACTACTAAATATCCAGAAAATAATACTGCCTTACCAGTAAATTCAGCGGCAATCATGAGAACCAGCACAGCTTTTTTCCCAAAGCAAACTGAACTGGAGCCTCAAAAACCAACTCTCTATCCTCCATATCCTGTCTTTGGAAATCCTGGATCCCCTCCTCCTTTAATGAAGATCAAGAATAAAAAACCTGTTGTAACAAAAAAAGAACAAACTGCAGCAACTGTTAAACCTTGTATTGAGAAAAATATTAAAAATGACAACAAATCCAATGTAGAGAAGAAACATTTTGAGGTAAACTTGGAATCATCTATTCCCATAGCTCAAACTGGAGACCAAATTAGATCTAGTGTTATAAAAAAAACTTCTCATATGAACTGCTCAACCTCTTCTCCAGTAGCCAAGTCATCTAGCACAGAAGTGCAGAAAAATACCCTTCTTCGAACAAAGCAGACATCTCAAGATGTGCCACAACAGGAAGTTAAATCAACAAAAAAAGCAACACTTCTAGACAGTAATATTGATATGTCATCAGCCTGTGTGGAGACCAAAACTGAAATCAAACCTTCAACTACTAAATATCCAGAAAATAATACTGCCTTACCAGTAAATTCAGCGGCAATCATGAGAACCAGCACAGCTTTTTTCCCAAAGCAAACTGAACTGGAGCCTCAAAAACCAACTCTCTATCCTCCATATCCTGTCTTTGGAAATCCTGGACCCCCTCCTCCTTTAATGAAGATCAAGAATAAAGAACCTGTTGTAACAAAAAAAGAACAAACTGCAGCAACTGTTAAACCTTGTAATAGCATTGGAACACAAACTTGTCCAATGGAGAAACCAAATGCTAATAGCATTGGAATACAAACGTGTACAATAGTCGAGAAACCAAATGCTAATAGTATTGGAACACAGGTTTGTTTCAATGATAACTCAAATTTTACAAGTATTGGTGTTCAGGCTTGTCCTGTTGATCTTGCTGATAAAGGATCTCAAACAGAAAAATATTACAAGCCTAATATACATCTATACAACCTAGTAAGAAACCCTGAAATTTCAAATTCAACGGCAGAATTGAGAGTTATGACTAGCAGTGTGCCAACTCTTACAGTAGCGGCCCCTAGAAACGTTAATGTAAGGAGACCTTTAGTTCCTAATGTACCTGCAGTATTAAACAATAAAACAATTCCAGAAAAAACTCCTATTCCACCAGCAAAAGAAGTTGAAGTGTCTAGAGCGGCTGGTGAACCATCTGAAAAAGTGCCTAAAGATGTAATAAATTTTGCAAAGAATAATACAGAATTGGAAACTCCAGGAATAAGGTGGTGTAAAAAAACTGAAGGTGAAAAAAAACCAAAGAACCTATTGTCTCCTCAGTACTTTATCAGAGATACAAAAATTAAAAATTCTAAATTATATTACCATTGTAAACTCTGCGAGGGTAAATTTATAAGAATCGTTGACCATTATTTGTCGTATCATCCAGATTCAGAAGTGTTAATCTCTAGATTAAGTCCTGAAGAAGCGAAGCTTGCTGTTGCCGAGGGTACTGAATTGCCCACCTACCATCGGTATTCTAAAAAGTACTGTCGGTTCTGTGTGTTTGATACAAATAGCATGTTAGCTTTTGCAGACCATATCTCCAGTCACACTGGAGAGTATCGTTATTTGTGCAATTGGGAGTCTGATGATCAATTTTGCAACTACAAAAGTTCTACTGAGCATAATGTAAGAGTACATTACAACAACATACATGCAAAGAAATGTTATAAAAATGATGAAGATGAACCAATAAATTTTAAAATAAAAGAGAAATATCCTTCACCCAATAAACATTCAGGTGTTCTTAAAGGATATCTGTGTACAGAGTGCAATTTTGTGCAAATGTCTGAAGACAATTTGAAGTCCCATATAAAACAACATGCAGATAGTTCTGACGAGGAGAAAACAATTGTTGAAATTAACATGATTAAGTTCAAGCGTTTTCAACAGGAATCAAAACCTAACAAGATCAATATAAAGATTAGAGATGACATGGCAGGAGGTGGAAGTCCTGACTTAGAGATGCAACCCTCGTCATCAACTTCAACCCAGTCAACTGCTTCCAGCCCTAGTTCGTCAACTGGTTCAGCAACAAGTGAACCATCAGAGTCCATCCTGTCGACAGTGAAAAAATCTTCACTGTCACAGAGGGAGTTGGACAAGTTATCGTCAACCCCTGGCTCAGGAACTCCAAATATGAATTCTCCGACTGCCACTCCTCAAGCTAAAGACAAAGTGATTGAGAACTTACAGCACTATTACAAGTCATTAGAGAGTAACGGGAATAAAATTAACATTTTGAGACAAATTAAGTTGCCTGATGCCTCGTCCTCTCTCCACAACCCTTGTGAGGACGCTGCTCGTCCACTTCAAGGAATATGCAAGGAATTTGGTGAGCTTCAGAACACACAGCAGTATGTCGAGCTCAACCCGGACATCAGCATAAATCCAGGTAACTTTGCTGTAGCTTAAATTTGGAAACTACACAGATGTTTACTAAATCATCTAGTGCCAGATTTAAGACTAGTTGCTTTTACTTCTTTGGGTGTAGTCCGTAATAAGTTCTGAACGTTCAGAACCTTCGATTTAGCATTCCGAAATTATGTTCTGAATGTTCAGAACCATTTCCGAGGTTACCCGAAGTGAGTCAGCTGAATTCAAAACAGAGGTTCCGGGTGTTGCGAACTTTTCCTCCGAACTATCAGAACTAGAGTCAGCTGATCACAATGAAAGTGTTTCGTTATTTGATGTTCTGAAGTTAATGTTTTTGTTCAGAGTCTGTCCGTAATCTCTCAAATGTTCTGAACGTTCTGAACCTAATGCGGAAGACACCCTTTATTTTATGTCAGTACGTGTGTGATGAAAATCAATGGGGGGGGGGGGGGGGGGGGCGTCGAACAATTCATTCAAATTTAACACTTTGCTCATCCTGAAAAAATACCATATATATGCCAGCTTTTAAAAATCTCTACAGTTTTGACACTTTTTTTAACATAATAATACTCGATACTCGATCTTATGTAAATACTAAGAGTTTTGCAATGTCACCATGACCAACAACCACCACTATTTTTTTTCCCCCCCCTAATTTATTGTTACATAAACTTTCAAGCTTTACATTTTAAAAATTATATACATATATAATTATATAACAAAAATCTTGGTTTACCTCTAAACAGTTCAGAAAACTAGACGGCGCCAGATATATCAGGCAATGAAAAGGTATATAGTCAGCTGTCATTCCAGCCTTTTCATTGGCTGATGTATCTAGCGCCGTCTAGTCTACTGATGAACTGTCTAGAGGTAAACTAAGATTTGTTATACTTGCTGTATGCATTCCAAAATGTATGAAAATGGCTGATTGGTTTGCATAATATGTATGTATAATATAATCAATATTTTTCTTCTTATTTTTAGGGTATTATTATATAATATTTTATAATTTATTCTGTACACTGTTTTTGTGTTCAATAAACAATTTATAAAATGGCTGAAGATGAACTCAATAATTGATGAGAATCCTTTTGTTTTGCATCAGGCATGGAGACAGAAGAGGAATGCACCCCAATCATCAAGGACTTTTTCACTCTGGTGGAGACCCAGGTTGGTACAATAAATACAAAGCTTCTTTATTTAAGGGTTAATGTCACCATCCCCAGTGGATAGTACATTGTTCCAATCTTTTAATAATAATAATAAATGTTTTATTGAGTAACAGACAAATTACTACATATTTCGGTATACTTTAATAAAAAACAAAATGAATTGATATAATATATATATATATATATATATTAAATTATAAATTTCCAAGAAAATAAAAAATGCAAAATAATATTTGAAAGTTTTTTTTTTTTTTTTTTCAATTTAGTCTTAAAAAGAAAAAAAATAATTAATAACTCAAAAAACTAACCCTCTCTCTCTCCCCCCCCCCTCCTTCATCAGGTTAAGAGTAAAATTCTCCTTTATTTTTTTGGTGAAAAAACATTTTATATAGTTACCAACAGAAGGTAATGAGCAATTAATGGCCACCACCAATTTAATAATGGTGTCGTTATAATCCTTAATCTAGCTGTATGAAGGAGCGATTTAAAGAAGGGGAATGGCTCCAGCTATTATATTTTTATTGAGCGTGTGTATTATAACAAAAAACCTCTGGATGCGCCTGACGTCATTGACTCAATTCCACACTGCTCGCTTTTTAAACGCATTAACTACTGGAACTCTTTTAGAAGGTGGAAAGTGGTGACTTTTGTTGGTGCATTAATAAGTTTGACATTATTTTTAAAATAATAAAAATATAAAAGCTGAAGCCGTTCTCCCCTCCTTTAAAATAAGTAAAAATATATTTTCATGTTCTGTGTACTGTAATATTTAGTTAACTTTTACTTGTATTTCATAACATACTGCAGAATCTGTACTATATTGCCATAAAAGTAACTCATGTCTTTCACTAATGAAATTGTATGTTTGTTTCTTTATGCTCCTGTACTTCAATTTATGTTATAAAATTTTATGTGGTGTGTGTTGCAGGCCAAGCTGTGAAGTCCCATCTAGTTGAAGTGCAGAGGATTAGCTAGCAATTGGAAGGTAATTAATGCACTGATCCTCATCAGGAAAAAAAAGACAAACAAAAAAACAACATATAATTTCCAAATATGCAAATAAATTATGTTAACTAGCTGTTTCCATATACAGTATTGTACCAATTAAGGATGAAGTATGAGTGTTTTTAGCTATATATTCTCTTTTTTTTATGTATATTAAGAGTTAACAGTATATTATAATATATTATCCATGATACAACTATAATAGATAGGTCCATCAGCCCTACGAATTTGAACTGATCTGCGCATTTTGGCCAAAAAAACCCAAGGTGACGTCACGTAGTGAGCTCAAAACAGCTGTTTTGCTGCACGAGGGGCCCCTACCGGAGCAGAGTTTTTGTTCAACATTAGCGAGAACGTTGCTTTTTATCTCATCTCAAATTTGATATTTATTTGCAATACTACAAGCCAAACCGGTTGCAGTAACGTATTAAAAAAATTTTTAAACACTGCAATTCGCAAGCAATCTGGGGTAGAAGTTCGTATCTTTGTTCATAAAGCATACAAAGTTGCTATTGGCTGTGCGCAGATTAGTCACCTAGCGTTTGCGCAGCTTCATTTGGATTCAAGCTTTTTTATCATGCACACTTTGCAGAGCCATGCGCAGTAGACTACTAACATTTAAAACTCGTTTCTGCGCAGCTTTTCTAAGCCGTGGCTATTAATTTACGGGAAACTCTATAATAGAGCAGAAAAAATTAAACGTATGCACCGTGCGCATGGGACGGCCCTGTATATTATCACTTTTATATGTTTTATTTTCAACTGTTAATGAGCATATTGTTTTCAGTTTTTGTACTATTAATAAAAAATATACTGACATCAATATATTTTGTAAAAGTGTTTTGACTTGACTGCAGTTTGTTATAAAATATTGTAAAATATATTTGATTAACTATTTTTATACGAAGTAGTATAGTTACGTTGTATAAAAATGTTTGAAACTTTGAAACTTACCTATTGAATTTTTCTATGTCTATTGGTTAAGAAATAATGTTAGTATTATATTCTCAATCACTATAATATGCTTATGCTATATTCAATATTGAGAAGAAAATAACATTTTTATGTTTGTGAAAATCAATCAAACTTTAAAATTTTGTTAACAATGAATAGAAAATAAATCAATAAAAATAAAATATATAGATCACACGGTCAATTTAAACTTTATTCAATACATTTTTATACATTGGCTCAAATGAAATAGTTCTGTTAACAACTATTTTGATGTGCAATTAATTGTTTGTACATACATACATTGATAAAAAAAAAAATGATACGAGAAAATTACATTGAAAAAAAAAAAAAATGATACGAGAAAATTAAAGGATAATGTAGGTGCAGAAAATCCTGCAGACTCAGGATTTGGTAGCCTTGTCTGTTAAACTTTCTTATTCAATCTTAAATTTATTGAGGCTGCTTTTGGGTACCAAGGTCTACATGTCTGTTAAACCTTCCTCACTAACAAGTGTTTCTTCAACACCAATAAATGTAGTTTCCTGATTCCTAATAATATGATTGTATTGAAACACTTCAACAATTATGTTGTTTATAATAGACATGTAGTAAATAATTAATCGGAATGCAATTATTATGTTCGTTCCTGCGGTTTCTGTGCCCCTTATTATGGTACATTTGTCAAAAAAAAAATTTGTAAGCTAGGTGTTATCTCTATAAGATGACAAATTATGAACGGAAACATCCCTTTTTCAGTTTTGTTATAATTGACATCCTAAAAGTACAATTTCTATTTTGCATAATTTACAACTTTTGTAATGTACAGTCGTTGTAAAGGCTATACTTAATTAAAAAAAAAATAATATTGTATTTTGAAACAGACTCACTATTTTTGAAAAATCAAGTCGGAGGTTGTATAAAGTTGTTTCTCATTCAATTGCACATTTTTTTTTTTTAAGGAGAGTAAAATATTTTTGTTTTCACCTTTTGCAGTTGGTTATTTTTCTAACTTCTTTCGACTTGATCCTTTTAAGCTATCAAATAATTGCTTATTTAAAAAAAAGAGGATAAATACACAATAATAACATAATATTTTTAATAACATAAATGAGTTTTTTTTATCAGTTTTAGGTTATGGGGCTGTTAAAAAAATAAATCCCTTTGAATATTATCACAGTTGTCATTAGGACATCCATTAAAAATTAAGTGACTATTAATTAAGTATAAGTTGGTGTTTTTATAATTGTTTTTTTAAAGCCCCTAAACTCTGAAATGTGAAGAAAAAAATCTGTTACAATTATTAGATAGCTAAGTATAGTAAAATAATAATAATAATTAAAATGCTTAATTTTATTCATTTACAAGAAGAAAACAAGACAAGTTGGTTATTTAATTAAAAAATATATATAACATATAAGCAATAAATATATTCCTTTCTTATAGTGTTTGATTTTATGCCATAAATATATTACATATTTCTGTAGTAATGTTTGAGTTATTCAAAATTATTATTATGTGTATATACAACTATATTTGTTTTGTTTTGTTGTTTTTTTTTTGTTTTTTTCTTTGGTGATTGCACTTAAGCAATAAAAAAAAATTGTAATATTTTGGCCATTTCATTGATTTTTCTATTATGTCAAAATATAAATTCATGGATATATTTGCAAATTATCTTTGCAGCTAACTTTTGTATCTTATAATTACATAACTAATAAACATAATTCTTACTTCAATTATTTTCTTTTTTTATTACTCTACTTTATTTTTTTCCATCTTTGCATATGTATAAATGCTTAACAGTGCTGCAGAAATTAATTATGTTTTCTTACTAACTTGTATACCTACCATATTAAATTTTGTATTTATTCTTGCCAGTGTTAAGTGGTTGGCACAGGTGCACCAGCTTTCTACTTGCACCACTGTAAATTACAGTCTTAATTAGAGATTATTAAAACATGTTTTAAGCACGTGTCAGTCAAATTTGGTTTCATGTATTTTTTTATTCGCTATAAAAGTTATATCATTGAGTATACTTTTTTAAGGGTAAGGTAACGCCACCAATGTTAAAAAAAATCCCTCTCACAAAAATTCTGAAAAAAAATTAAAATGTTCTCCTCTACACCCCCTATCAGTAGCTAAAATATCAGGTATACAAATACGATCTAGTTTTTGAGTTATGAATTTTTAAAGTTGACCAATTTAACATGGGAGTTTCATTTCTCCATGTTAAAGTAGTCAACTTTAAAAATTTATAACTCAAAAACTAGATCGTATTTGTATACCTGATATTTTAGGTACTGATAGGGGGTATAGAGGAGAACATTTTAAATTTTTTTCAGAATTTTTGTGAGAGGGATTTTTTTTAACATTGGTGGTGTTACCTTACCCTTAAGTAGTTATACAAAATATATTTTAGTTGTTTACAAAAGGTTACATTTGTCTTTTTTGAGTTTATTTTAGCTTGAGCATCAGTTTTATTATTGTTTTGATTTTTGATTACATGATAAATAAATATTATATTGTAAATTGAAAAGTTTAATATCTTATAGGACAAAAATACACGCAGAGATAAGAAGACAATAGAATTTTATAAATGTAAAATTTTTACAGCATTAATATTAATTACATACAAAATGCACACTAGTATAAAATAATATTTTATTATTTGTTTTTTCTTGTAAAGTCAATGTTGGCTGGTGTACATCATAACTATTATTATTGATCTAGAACTATATAAGGTTAGTTATTCGTAAGATAATAGGCCTGTTCGTAAACCCTGCTCGGTGTACACTTTCTACACCCAATCGATCTTATATCCCGTGTACATAAGGTCGATTGGGTGCAGAAAGTGTACACCGAGCAGGGTTTACGAACAGGCCTAATATGTCCATGCAATGTTAAAAAAATTCCCACACATGAAATTATGAAACACATTTTAAAATGTTCTATTTATAAGCTAACATGCCCAATGTTAAAAAAAATCCCACATGAAAATTATGAAACATAATATAATTTTTATCAAAATACCAGTATATAAATTCAATCTAGATTTCGATCGACTTAATTATGATTGAATTTTTAATGTTGAATACTTAAACATGGAGATATGAAACCTCCATGGTAAATATATTAGTCAACTTTAAAAATTAATAACTCAAAACTAGATCGAATTTGTACATCTGATATTTTAGCTGCTGATGACAAAATGCATATATATATATGATATATATATATATATATATATATATATATATATATATATATATATATATATATATATATATATATATATATGTGTGTGTGTGTCCACTAGAATCAAAACCCGCTTTTTCCACTTGCCAGCAAGGCTTCTTTTTAAATATTTTTACTTATAAAAATGAGCTTTATGGAAAGTGGTTAAAAGCGGGTTTTGAAACTAGTAGACACATATGTGTGTGTGTGTGTGTGTCATGTGTGTGGGTTAAAGTGCTTCGTGAATGTCCCCCAAAATTTTTATCTCGTAATTTATTAAAATTTCATTTATTCCACTATCTTATCCGTGAACTTCCTAATGGAAAACATATACATATGAATAAAATTTATTGCAGAAATTAATAGAGGGTACTAAATTATGCTACTCTGAGTTTAAATTTTTAATATTTTTTTGAGACCTGGAACTATTTTTAAATAATTATTGAAAGTCCTGTGATTTCAGTTGGCACCCCTGAATTCTTAATAAAAAGGACGATAGAGACTAGACGCCTATTGACGCCTCCAGGGGGCGTGGCCGCACTTTCAATAATTATTTAAAAATAGTTCTGGGTTTCAAAAAAATCTGAAAAAATTCAGAGTATAGCATAATTTGGTGCCCTCTATTCATTTCTGCAATAAAATTTTTTCATGTACAGTATAACAGATCTTAGATTACGTGTGGATTCGATTACGCGCGACGACCATCTTGGAAGCCATAACATGGCTAAGATAGGGGGCGCCAGTCGGTCTAGACGTATAGTCTAGCCATGTCAGGCGTAAACTTAGATTTGTTTTACTGTATGTTGTTCATTGCGGCAATAGATGGCCCAGGTTATCACCTTTTATTATCGTCAAGCAGCCGAGCTTCATCGTCAGCTCGTGGGGCCTCGTCCCAGTCCACCGGACGAGCTATATTTTTCTGTGCAGACGCGCTCTTCGAGCTCATTTTAACTATAATATTTTTTTTTTAAGGCCTTCTGAACCTTTTCACAGTATTAAGTACACGGTTAGCTTTGCTTCAGTGTGATTCGGCTGCATATTTTTTTTTTATTTCAGTAGCACAAATATCAGAGATAATAGCCGATGAAGAAGCACCTGTGACGTCACTCACGCTCATTCAGCGGCGACAATATAGGGAAATCCCTGCAAAAGATAGGTTCACTCCCGCTGCAACCACGGCCACAATTTTACTTCTGGAATTTTGAAACTTTACCAGGGCAGTCTTGATAGTATTTGTCAAATAGACTGAAAGAATTTTTTTTGGTGGCGTGTGTACAGATGATTGAGTTATTACGGTTGCAAGATAAGCTAAAAATTTAACATTGTTTTCCTATACAACATTTTCGCTCCTCTTTCTACCGCAATAACTCGGTTTGTATGAATGTCATTATCTGCCTGTTATAACCATGAGCTCGTGCGTATGCAATAATGATCGAGCTGCTATCATGCAGGGCTAATCCTCTATTGTTATATATAACAAATATAACAATATATAGTTAAATATATATATATATATATATTATATATATATATATATATATGTATATATATATGTGTATATATATATATATATATATATATATATATATATATATATATATATATATATATATATATATAATTTTAAACTTCTACCGTGTTTACCCGCCAAGACAAGAAAAGAAAATTTGACAGAAAATTTAAAAGTCTTCCGAGGTGGGACTCGAACCCACATCTCTCTGTGCAATCGCGGCAATTATTTTACTTCACATTTTGCTAATATTCTGCAACTAGGTGTGGTGATCCAGGATGAAGAGACGTACTGCAGACTCCATGGAGATGATGAAACGACACAATATCTCCATAAAAAAAATTTGGAATGTATATATGATACGTATACGTATCTCAACAAAATAGAAACTGATACTCCTAAAAAAATACTTAAAAATGTAATCTAGCTTATATAGAGCGCAGAAAAAAGTCACATTTTTTTCGAAGAATAGGCGCCTTAAAAGTCAACTTATTTTTGGACTTTTTTGGAAAATAGTCTACAAAAAAGTCACCTTTTTAAAAAAATAGTCTAAAAAAATTAAAAGTGTTTTTTTTATTTCTTTACTTCCTTTTTTTTTTTACAATATGAAGAAAAGAGCTGAAATGCGCTAAAATAATATGTCAAAAAGTCATATATTTTGTCAAAATAGTCTCAAAATCCAAAGATTGTATAAATAGTATTTTTTTATACAGGCTTATATATTTTAATCCACTTCCAGAGATCGGTGGACATCCTAAATGACAACAAAATAGTCCTCATGTGCACAAAATGGCAAAATGACTTTTTTCCGCGCTCTACTTATATAACAAAATATATATAAAAAAAATACTGCATGGTAGCCAAGTAATATTAAAATATTATTTTTATCAAATGTATTTCTATTTTTTTATGATCATGTATGTTAAAAGAAATTATTGTTTATTTCAAAGCAACAAAGAGGTGACTATATAGCTGGACGTAATACTAGACAGTCTAATCTATATTGCATAAAAAGTTTGGAGGATATGAGCAAACTAAAAGAGACCATTGCTATCTGAGCTCAAGTGTTGATGTACAATAAACTTCCAGACTATCTAAAGACAATTGAAAGTATATACCTGTTTTTAAGAAACAAGTGTTTGCCTATATATCTTATTAAAAAAATATATTATTCTATTAAGCTTACATAATGCAAAATGAAAATTGTCAATAGTTGTGAATAAATAAATAAAAGAAGTTTTATTCTCACACTACTAAAATATCATTATAATACTATAAAAAATAAGATATTACTTTTTATAATTATATGCCACCAGCTTAATTTAGATAACGAGATCACAAGTAGACTAAATTGAATTGCAGGGGTGGATCCAGCTCGCGGCTCTGGGAGGGAGGGGGGGGGGGGGGAGTCGAGGGGGGCGATGGGTGGGGCCGGGGGGTGGTAACACCTTCAATGTATTCTGGGACCATTTTTGAGGGGGGGGGATAGCCCCCATACCCCCCCCCCCTTGGATTCGCGCCTGCTAAATTGTTTTGTAACTTATTTATTTCATTAAAAAATTTTATAGTCAAGTTATTACTTTCAATATATTTCTTTTATGCTATATATAAGAACACAATTATTATGAACAAAGCAATGGAATACCGATCTCAAATTTTTTTATAGCAGAAATGGATAGAGGATGAAAAGTTATGTTATTCTGATTTTATTCAGATTTTTTAGGGACCGAGAAGTATTGCTAAAAAGTTTTGGCGAGGTCGGGTTCAAATCCACGTCCCTTTTGGGTCCTATCTTTTAAGAGGCGGCACTTTTTCTGCACTTTCAACAATTTTTAAAAAATAGTTGCCGGGCTCTAAAAAATCTGAAAAAAATCAGAGTAGCACAACTTTGCACCCTCTATCCATTTCTGCAATAAAAAAATTGAGGTCGGTACTCCATTTGATATATCAAATGTATGCTATAGCTAGCATACAAATTGAAATGTAATGAAGCCTTGGTGATAAAAAAAATATATATTTCATGGTAAGGAAATATATTTATTTATATCTTAATCAACACCTGCCTGCAAATACCTGGATACATTCACAAAGCACTTTAACCCAACTTTAGCCCCAAGTTTTATCCCTGATACTAAACATGGTGCTGAACCAGGGGCTAACCATGTCTAGCTCCTAGTTTAATTAGCACTATGTTTAGTACCAAGGATAAAACTTGGGGCTAAAGTTGCGGTTAAAGTGCTTTGTGAATGTCCCCCATTGTATTTTATTTATTTTTTATTTTTTTTATTTTTTTTTTTTTATCGAACAGAATGGAAAGTACGATACTTTGCCTATCACTCTTGGATGTCCACAAGGAGGAAAAATATCAACAACCCTTTTTGGTGTTGGCATTCGTGTAAGTAATGTACAATTTTACACATATATAATATAATAATATATTAATTATTGCAAATATAAATAGGGGATCAAGTAAAGTTATTATTTTTTTAACTATTTATACAAATATATATATATACCTAGTAATGATTGGTAAAGTAGAAAGCCCATAATGTTTACCTTAATTGACCAGGTGATATAAAGAAACATTTCAAAACATATCATATTTCAACATTTCATTCAACAATTTTTATCAACGTGAGTGATAAAGGTGAAAATTGGCTGGCTACCTTCTTCACTGACCACTACTGATATAACCCTCAAATTCTAAGTAAAACAACCAGTGATATCATCATCATATCATAACTTAAAAAGATAACAATGAACTTCACTTCATTCTGACAAGGGTCTTCACACAAAGAAAATTCTAAAAATATATGCAAAAATTGATGATTATTCATATTTGCAATAAAAAATGCAACAGTTTTCCATTAATAATAAATAACATTGCACATTTTTTTTTATTTATTTATTTATTTATTTATTTATTTATTTTAATAAGCATATAATTGGTTGCAGAATGTTGCAAGAAGAAAATATCATTATCTTTAAAATCTATAAGGTCACTTTTTTCCTTTCATTTAATTAAGGCCAATTAGATAAAGCTCAATAAGAGTAAAATATTATGAAATATGTATTATGATATATCCTTCCACTGCAACAGTAATTAAAAAAGTTAAGGGTAAGGTAACGCCACCAATGTTAAAAAAAATCCCTCTCACAAAAATTCTGAAAAAAATTTAAAATGTTCTCCTCTACACCCCCTATCAGTAGCTAAAATATCAGGTATACAAATACGATCTAGTTTTTGAGTCATGAATTTTTAAAGTTGACCAATTTAACATGGGAGTTTCATTTCTCCATGTTAAAGTAGTCAACTTTAAAAATTTATAACTAAAAAACTAGATCGTATTTGTATACCTGATATTTTAGGAACTGATAGGGGGTATAGAGGAGAACATTTTAAATTTTTTTCAGAATTTTTGTGAGAGGGATTTTTTTTAACATTGGTGGCGTTACCTTACCCTTAAAATGCTGCAAATTACATTTTAAGTAAACTATACATTTTATAAATAAAATATAGCATGCCAAAAGACTGAATGTTTCAAAAAAGGGATTGACTATATTACACTTTTAATACTTTACAGCTGTGGTTTTCAAACATTTTTGATTGTGAGATATTTTTGTCCCAGAAAAATTTAAGATATATTGGATCTAGGCACATTTTGAAAATATTGTATAGATATAATGTTAAAATTAAAGCTGACTTGTAAAACATTTTTAAGCAATGAAATTTTTTAGCACACAACATTGAAAGTACATAACTGCATATTATATTATTATATAAAAAAAACAACAACATAAAATGTATATATATTATTGCAATAATATTTGGCACGGATTTTATCAAATCACTTAACAGAACAGAGGCTTTGCTTTTGTTTACTGAGAATTTAAATAATTGTTACTTTTTGAAAACTTTAGATCAACAATTTCAAGTTAATTTTAATTGCTCAGACAATTTCAGATGCTTTTAAAACCTAAACAATTAAGGTAAAACATGCCATAATATCATAATACAAATTATACAATTAGCACACAATTATAGGTCAGCATTTCTGTGTAAAAAGGGAGGGGGGGAATGTTTGATATGGCACTAATTTTAAGTTTCACATTTATATTTTCCAAATACTTTTATTAAACTATAAAGTCTTGGGTTCAAAAGTTGATGAGACCAGCAATAAAATTATGAAATAAAATTTGATTACCTTTGAAATATTGGCACTAGAAAGTTAACGCAAACAAATAAAAACTTGAGTATTGTACAGTTTAGAGAGTTAAGCCGGTATTACACGATACAATTTTTCTGATTATTGCATACAATTTTTCCTTACAAGAAAATTTCATCTCCATACAAACAAATGGAGTTCAAGTTTTCTTGTAAGGAAAAATTGTATTCAATAGTTAGAAAAATTGTATCGTGTAATACCGGCTTTATATTATTTTTGTGTGGCATGCATAATACTGGACCATGTTCATGGTGTGCACATATATGACTATGTACTAATAAATTTTAAAGAATGAGTAATTTATTACATGTATGTATGTATTAATTAGAGTACTTCTATTCATAAGGTATTCAAAAATGATATAGTGCAAATATATAATGTTGTGAAATATTATTGCATTATTTCTGCCTTTCATGTAAACTCACAAAATATGAACTATAATATTTTAACATTTAAATAGCTGAAGTTAACAATTTTCTATCTTTTCCAACAAGTTATGTTGTGCGTGAGATCCATTAATTGAAGAAAATTTTCTTATTAAAACATGAACAATAATAATTTTAATATTTAAAAATGACTAAATTTATATGAGAATAAAGACCTTAAATTTAATATAAAAATATCAGAGAGGCTCAAACATTCAATACGGTATACATGTATATCTATCTGTATAATTAAATTTTAAAGTGAATAATATTTTGTGTTAAGACTTGTATATTTAATCAGTATTCAATTTTTTTTATATTCAATTTAATCTTATATATATGTAATATTTTTCAATATTATTTAACAACTCCTTGTTAAGGGAAATACCTTTTTGTTTAACACAATTTTATTTTGATGCTCGTTAAGAAGGGTGTAATTATTTGTATAAAATGATCAATTTAGAATATTTTTTTTTACATATTTTAAATTACCACAATTAAAATTAAAAAAACAAACAATTAAAATATATTTAATAAAAAGCAATTTAATAATAAAAATAATATAATAATTTATATTAATAACATTGTTTTACGGCTAACGTAATGTTAATCATTTTAATTTTAAAACAAGTATATATTAATCTATGAACTTATAACTGCATGCAATCGGTTAAGATTACTGAAGATAAAATTAATAATAGTAATTTAAAAATAAGACAAATTATTTGATTGAATTTTTAGTAATAACAATTAATAATAAAAAGTTGTTTGAATGTAAGGAGAGTACTCACAACTAAAAATTTAGGTTCACCATAGTCTATGGGACTGCGTGACTATTATGCAATAAAAGCACTATAGTAAAATTATTTTTTTAATACATTTTTTATCACTTTAGTATGTTAGTGCTAATTCAACTGCCAATACTGTCAACTGTCTTCCCATCTACCAATGACACCCCTCCAAATTTGAAAACCACTGCTATGCAGTATCTATATATGCCTTTATATTTTAAAATATATTACACATTCAGTTCGCATTGCAATCGGTTAAGATTACTGAAGATAAAATTAATAATAGTAATTTAAAAATAAGACATATTATTTGATTGAATTTTTAGTAATAACAATTAATAATAAAAAGTGGTTTGAATGTAAGGAGAGTACTCACAACTAAAAATTTAGGTTCACCATAGTCTATGGGACTGCGTGACTATTATGCAATAAAAGCACTATAGTAAAATTATTTTTTTAATACATTTTTTATCACTTTAGTATGTTAGTGCTAATTCAACTGCCAATAGTGTCAACTGTCTTCCCATCTACCAATGAGACCCCTCCAAATTTAAAAACCACTGCTATGCAGTATCTATATATGCCTTTATATTTTAAAATATATTACACATTCAGTTCGCATATACAGTATATGCCATCACATTGATAGCTATCTATATTTATTTCAACATTAAAGTTACATGTAGTGTAGCCACACAAGGAACTATAGTGTTATATGTAGGACTGAACTGGGCTCTGAATTACTACTAAATTAATCTTTACCCAAGAACCCTTGTACTCAACACATTTTGGCTTATTTAAAAATTACTTTGGCTGCACCACATGCTAAATATTACAGGTAACACCGAGTATATAGTTTAACATTGTATATAATAATATATAGAAAAATTACTGAAAAGGAAGGGGTACAAGCTAGGATACCAACAATTAAGGGTGGTATTTTTTACCTTCTCGATCATGACTTTTGGGTTCATTTATAGTATGTGCTTGTTTTTTAATTAGTGAAAATCTCAGATAGGGTGGTTAATGCAGGAACTATAAGCTCCATACACTCACCAAATGCACATTAAACACCCACCAGATATAGGGCTGACAAAATTACAAAACTATATCTTTAAGATTACATGATGTTCTCAAAAAATGAGATAACAAGTGCAATGTTAATACTTAATACATGAAAGTGGCTCACTGCAAATTCAAATATACCATCAGTGTAAGACTTTTTGAATTTATGTATTATAGTTAAGATATTATACTTTTTGAATCTGAAGATGTACTTGAAGTAAAATCAAAGGTAAAAATTACAACATTTTAACAGAAATTAATTTGAAACCTTTTGATATATTTACTGTAGTGTCTTCAACTAGATAATTGTGGCAAGACATTCAACGTATTATATATCAAAACAATGTCAAACAATTTTTTTCAAGAAACGGGGAAAAAAAAGGTTATTTTTAGTGGTTGTTTAAAAGTGAGATATGTCATTTTGATTCCAAAGCTACTGCTGCATGTACTTACAAAAATATTAGAAAATTTTACTCACTTGTTTATCATTTTCATATTAACAAAGTTCAGGTACTTGAAAAGCAGTGAATTTTTAAAGAGCCACTCCCATATCTCACTCCATGCTTTGTTTCATTCATAATGCTTTTTAATGCTTTTGGTGGTTCAATCTTCTGATTTGTCTGTGTCGTCCTCGTATGGAGTAGCAGATGCAGCAGAGGAATTTTCAACACTCTCCTTTTTTTTTTTTTTTTTTGTTCTTCAACTCTTCGTGGAAAACGGACGTCAACTCTTTGTCTACCAACAAAACATTACCATCAGATGTAGAAAATAGTCAACATTGGTAAGGTGAATTTATCAGGAAGTTGAAGCAACATGATTAAAAGATTTAAAAAAAAATGTATAACTTTGTCATACATCTGAAGCAATTAAAATTGTAAATTGTGACACACATTTGCATGCAAGGTCAAGAATGAAGGACAAGCGCATCTCTGTTGCACTGCTTTTGAATCAGATCTGCCCTGACTCCTACCATCACACATGTAATGCACTTTTTTGCTTCGTAATCCTAGTAAAAATTGCACACTAGTTGTGCATTAATAATTTTGCATCTTCTTATATTAATTATGTATCATAAAATAAAATTAATTTAAATACATGTACATATTTTGTTGCTGCATTTCTGGATTTAAACCATTTTTTATGTTTCGAAATGACACATATACTTAAATATAATAATTTTATTACTTAATTACTAGGATCATAAAGTGAATACAGTACATATAGTTTTTGAATACTAAAGATTGAGTATAATGTAAATGTATTATAACTAATGAGATTTGAAAACTTGATTTTGATAATTTCTAACCGAGCAAATATTTATGTAATAATGTCATAGCGAAGGAAGTTAAATTACTAAACCCATTAAATAATTATTAATTGGCTGAAGAAGTTACAAAATGACATTAGTTACAATAACCGAGTATGTGTGACTCACCTTTAGTAAAAGGGAGGGCAGGCAGTGTTTTCCAATAGCTGCTCAGGAAGTACTCATGCAGTGGCAGTAGAGGTTTGTCCTGTAACATTTGGCAACAAAATCATTCAGCATATATATAACCTGCTTGCAGGTTGCCAACTCAGCATATAGCTCATAGTATATTCCACCTAGCAAACTCATGCTATAAAAAATTATCAACATTTTCATGGCTATTTATTTAGCCTACATACAATTTGTTAAAGTATTTAGTTACCTATCAACCTCCTTAATCCTTGGTTGCAAATACATGTGGATCTGCACTTAAATTAAACATTCTTAAAACTCTAAAGAAATAAATTAATTTGTTGCACAGGTTAAAGTACAAAATATTGAACAAAAATAACACAGGTAGTAAAAAAAGTGTTCCAAAACTTGCAGAACTGAACTGTCTTTTCAATTAAAATGTTTTTTTAGTCGAGGCTCAAGACTCTTATTATCCTTTTCATTTATACAATGCATAATATGTAAAAATAGGCAAATATGCATGAATTTTTTTTATTGCAGAAATGAATAGAGGCCACTGAATTATGCTATTTTGAATTTTGTCAGAATTTTTTGAGACCCGGAACTATTATTAAATAATTATTGAAAGTTCTTCAAGTTAAGTTGGACCCCTGAATCCTTAATAAAAAGGATAGGATCGAGACACCTATTGACGCCTCCAGGGGGTGTGGCCACACTTTCAATAATTATTTAAAAATAGTTCTGGGTTTCCAAAAAATCTGAAAAAATTCAGAGTAGCATAATTTGGTACCCTCTATTCATTTCTGCATTAATTTTTTTTATGTATGTTGTCCATTATATACTACCTGTAACGATGCACTATTAATAGAGAGGACTAATATAGGACTAATGCATAGGAATGAGGGCATCTACCGGCCTCTCCCCTAAAAACACTCTATGAATGACTAAGAATGCCCTTTGATTTCTTTCTTCTTGTATATTATCATAATTTGCTTATATAAGGACTACATAAAAATGTAATTTAACAGTGGTTAATACAAGTCATGCAGGTATACTGAAGACCTCTTGTAACTAACCTTCGGCACCTTCCAGGTAGGCTTGGAGTTGTCCAGGGGCAGGTCTGGAGTCCCTTCATCTTCCTTCATGCAAGCCCAAGGATCATCTTTATTTTCTTCCTCATCTGAGCCCAGGCCAATGTCATTATTCCAGAACTGGAACTTGGTTCCAGAGCCCTCATCTTTACTCAGAGGACGTCCCTCATATGGTGCTTCATTTATCAGAGGGAATCTATTTGGTAACGAATCTGCGTCAGCCATTGTACAGTTTTTACATAAAATTTCCATTTCATCATTTGGGTCAAGTCGTTTGAGGCGTGGGATATGGAGTCGCTTTTTCTCATCTGTTTGTTCCAGCATGACATCTTCCTCTGCTTCATGGCTACTGTTGCCTTCTCCCCACAACTGTTCTAGTATTTGTGCTTCGACTGCTGCTCTGTACTTGTCTTCATAATCAACTCCTGATGACGCATTCCCGACTTCTGCCTCACCTTCTTCTTGCATCCCAGTCCTCTTTCTATCTTTCTTCCCCTTTTTCTCTGCTTCACGTTCTCCAAAGCTAAAAGTTGTGCCATTCTTGGAAGATGACGTTGGTTGTAAAGCTTTTGCAGCTCGAGTTATGGGGGCAGATCTGGAAGACAAGAGGGTGGCATGTATCACAACACATTGACATCAACCTTTATAAAAGCAATTAATAAATAAATTATTGTCTAGAAGTTATGTTTTGATTTTTGACACAACTATCATTCCTCGATCATGACCACTCTCTTACATGTACTGCTTGATATAATTGAAAAACCATTATTTAAATGGTTTCTAAAGCCATATTCACTACAGGTGAAATCAGTGAAGAGAGATAAGAAACTAACCTTTACCTGCAATGGTTAATACAACTTTTTCATTGCCAGACCCTCATAGGTATTATTTGTCTTAGTACACTTTTCAGAAATTATCAATTTTGTTGCTAAAATAACTGTACTAGTGTTATGATTCTCAAGTTGATAATTCGCTGCATTCCATGAATAGAATGTAAATAATTTAACATACCAACCCCTAAAATTTAAATCCTTGACTTGCTCTGATTTAGAAAATTCAAAGGTGGTTTCCGGGGTAAAAAAAATAAGCCTGTTCCAATGGCTACAGTATGTCAAAATGACAATATAGCTTCACTTTTCATTCATTCATTCATTCATTCATTCATTCATTCATTCATTCATTCATTCATTCATTCATTCATTCATTCATTCATTCATTCATTCATTCATTCATTCATTCATTCATTCATTCATTCATTCATTCATTCATTCATTCATTCATTCATTCATTCATTCATTTATTCATTCATTCATTTTTTTATTTTTTTATTTTTTTTATTTATTTATTTATTTATTTATTTTTTATTTATTTATTTATTCACATTAAATACCAGTTGGTACATTGCGACTACATAATTAATTGAACTGAAAAAATTAAAGAAGAAAAATACAATACAACATATACATTAATAATTAAAACATGGCGTACATATATACAATTGAAATAAACATAAATAGAAAGACAAAAATTTAGAATTACAAATAAGAATTGACAAATTCATTGTTAATCATCTTTTTGTTAATAGAATAATAATTTTTTTTTTAGAGGATAACTTAACAATTGTTTCTTAAAAAATAAAAAATGATATACTGTACTTTCAATTTTTTTAATATAATCTGGAAAGTTTATTATACAGTAGCGAGCTCAAATATAGATATTTAACATAGTAAGGGTCACTATCTCATTAGGGGTGATTTTCACCATGTTTTAAATAACACTATTAGATTCAGCGTGCTCTGAAACCCTTAAAAATAAATTTTAGTGCGGATCGGACAAAATTTTTCAATTTAAAATGGAAATTCCATAAGAAATGTAAATCGTAAATCCACCCCTAAAACAGCATTAAAGAATTAAAGAATGATTTAAAACAAATCAAAACATGTGCCTGAAACTTACAACCCTTGGCTTTATGTGTAATTTAGCACGATATCGGAACACCATTTCTGGTCGGTCTGTATATCATGGCATATGTGCGGATGAAAATTCCATGATGAATTAAATGTTATTAATATTTTGTAATAATTAAAGCTAGTTAAATATGTTAATATTTAAAATCATACTTAAAAACGTTTATTTAAGATATATATACTGGTATATATAATATATATATATATATATAAACTGCTCTGTAGTGTAGTGGTTAGTACCCCTGGCTCTGGTCCGAGAGGTCCCCGGTTTGATTCCCAAACCCGGCAGACTTTTCGTGACTTGGGATGGGTGTGACTGATTACTAGATTATGGAGTTGGTAGGAGGAAGGCAGCTTACGGCTGTCTATACTCCGCTGCCCTGTAGTATTGCATTGCCACTGCAGGCTGCACAGATCTGGTAGTAGGAGCCCAGAAGAGTGCAGGAAAGGGTTCTGGGAGCCTGGTAAGCCTCAGCATGGTCACAAGATAACTCTTACTGGCAAGGCTAAATATCGGCCTGACCACACCCGAAAGGGTAAAATGGTGTCAAGGGTATTTTATTTTTTTATATATATATATATATATTTATTCCCGTGTCCCGTGTGCTTTTTCTTCCGGACAAGGCAGCATAAAACTGCATATGCAGCCAGTTAGCGAGTTGTGTAGTGCGGAAGCAAGAAAAACTCCCTTGTCCCGATTCGAGACGAGGGTGCCGTGTCTCTAGCAACGTCCTACATAAAGCCTTTCTGGTTATTCCTATCCTTAAATTTCCAATCTTTTAACACAACCTTAATGATTCAGTTTCTTTTAATTAAATTAAATATTATTTTATTCATAATAGTGGTAATAATGAATTGATACGATTATAATAACTTTTATAGCATATATATGCATGCAGTAGTTGAGAGAGCTTGCTGCTACCATGAATAGTGGATGTTAGAGTGTAGCAATGAAAATAAATATTTTATAGAAAAATTAAATAATTATATATTTAACACATTTTTTTAAATTTAAATTTCAGAATTTCTCAAGAAAAAGGTGTTTGCTTTTAGCATCTAAAGTTAGATAGAGTGCATATTTTTTATTTTATTGTTTCTTTAACATTAACCCATTAGGGACTAGATTAGGGATAGTAAAAAATATTTTTCAGCTTTTCATTTCATTCCTTCAGACAGTAGAAATATACTGAATTTATATATTTTTTTCCACCTTTATTTATTCACTTTTTTTAAATTACCAAAACAGTTTTGGTAACATACAGTACCGCCAGTCAGGACACAGCAAACCAATGTAACTATACTGTTTTAATAGAAAATTTTAAAGTAGAGTTTTTAGGTCATTATTTTAAGATATCCTAATCATAGCGCTTCACAAAATCAGTAATGTAGTTAGTTACATATCAGCAAAACATAATGAAATTAAGCAAGTTTGCACTGAATATGACAGGTAATTATCAAGAAGATTGTATATATTTTGTATCCTAATAATAATAATTGCATCTTTATCAGATGCAATGTTAAAGGGGTACCAAAGTGAATACTTTTTTTACATGTTCGGGCAGCTACGAATTATTCTGATATCCCTGTGGCTCAATATTTTTGTACAATGCCTAGTTATTTTACAATTAATTATTTAGTTTGAAAAGTGAGTTTGAAAACCGTTGGTTGATTCAAGTCGGTGCGCTCCAGCAGCAGCTGCTGATACGACAAGAATCTCCCGCGAATCGGGGGAACCTCCTCCCGCCCCCTTCTTGTCGTATCACCGGCCGCTGCGGTCGCGGGCATACTTGAATCAACCAACGGTTTTTAAACTCATTTTCCAAACTAAATAATTATTTGTAAAATAACTAGGCATCGTACATAAATATTGAGCCACAGGGATATTAGAATAATTCGTAGCTGCCTGAACACGTAAAAAAAGTATTCACTTTGGTACCCCTTTAACTTGAATAGTATACATGTTATTACTAGTAAAATATTATGTACTTACGACTCATGGCCAGATGAGATTTTGCCTCTCTTTGTTACTTGATCAGCATTGGTGCAGGGCGCCACGGCATGCAGGTCATCTGCGTAACATCAACACACAGCAACAATTAAGAATTTGAATGTTTTGTTACTTTCAGACCTGTACCTGTTCATAATCTACTCTGCATTCTTGCATGTATGCACAACCATAGATCTACAAATTTAATACTGTTTGTCTCTAGCAACCATCAGCATTTTCCAGCGTTCTCACAAAAAGTACTATAGGCGTTGCAGCAATGACAGCCCCTACCCCTAAGCCGCCACTAATTGTATACTTTTTTACAAGTTATATCCCGGCCTAGTAAACACAATTCTGTCGGTCCAGTACTGAGAATGTTGGGCCAGTACTGTGCCAACACTCAAAAGTGCCGGTCCAACACATTTTTGACACCCTGTGTTTACTGGGCCCCACCCCCCAAATAAATAAAGAAGTAATAATTAATGCATCTACAGTACCTAATTATACGGTACCTAATTATATATGTACTGGAACTACTGGAATTCTCTAGCTTCAAAGTAAGCAGTTTTTCCTTGTACTGCAGTAAAACGGAGGCTACTTTCAGAGGAAATAATGACGATTTAGAATACTTCTCAGCTGCCCACAATTTTTTTTAATCCACAAATTTTTTTTAATATGGGTGTTCAAAGTAACCCCTATGTGACCGGGCTACTTTGAACACCTTTATCTGTCCGCTAGTTTTGTTGCCTTTTAGCCACCCAAGAATTAATATAATTGATATTTAGTGATAAAGTGGCTTACAGTGCATGTTTCTTTGGCTTTTAAAACTTAATTTGATGAAGGATTCCACACTTCATATGCCCTTTTGTGTATGAAATAAAATTTTCCTTGGAAGTCAATTGTAACACTGAAGCAGAGTAGAGCAATGATGCAATTTTATAATACAGCTATATAAAATAAATAAAGGAGGGCTGTCTAGAATTTTAATGTGTGTCTTACCTTCATTTGAGACCCTTTCAGGGTGGGTCCACATTTTCTTTGTATGCAAGTGTCCTGAAATCATTGAAAACATACAATAGCAAAGTAGCTGACAGTATAGAGTACATTAAGGACCAAGAGATAGCGCTGACGTCTGAAATTTTTGCCCTTTGCATCGAGGATACTGCAATACCTATAGCATGGGGAGAATCACAAAAATTATCACATTTTTAGGAAAGAAATCACTTACGAAGTTGATTTTTTTTTTATATTTGTCCAAAAGTATTTGACAACTAATTATGGTGTTGTCATTTCTGAAAAATTATGCTCTGGCTGCTGACAGAGCATTTATATGATTTTACAACGTTAATCATATACAGCAATCCTCGCCAGACACACGTAGTTCCAGCAGTTACCACTAGGTTTGCACTAACTTTATGACGCCAATATTAATAAATTGACTGACATTAGTTACATGTCATACAATTTGCTTCACAGGTAGCTAGACCACAGATAAAAATAGACGAGGCATCCAATGGAATTTTTATCCACATTTTTCTTCCCCTCAATCGAACATCACTTCCCTTGTACAGTACTTCTTTGTATTTTTAGTGATAGTATGGCAAACTAGATGACATACAGACTGACTTTCCCTATCCCTTCCATCGATACCCTTATCACGGCAATCTAGCTGCACAGCTTATCTAAGCAAAGATCTAAATCTCATAGGATGAGGCGTATGTTTGTCCCTGGCCATGTAGCATTGTTTATACCAGTGTGTAATTACAGAGGGTGTAAAAAGGAATTATACTTTTATTACAAATTAATAAAGTATAATTCCTATGCTTAATTCGTATAATTTAGTATAATTTCTGAATGATTAATATACTAAATTACAGATTAATTATACTAGTTTTTATTTTATTATACTAAATTATAGAAAAGTATTTTTCCAAAAATAGCATTTTTCCAAAGTAAAAAAAATAAGTGAACCATATATGGTTGCCTCGAAATGATTTAAAGAGGTATACTATTTCTATAATTTAGTATAATAAAATTAAACTAGTATAATTAATCATGTAATTTTAGCCCAGTAATATTATGTTTTGACCCGGAAAAATGGAGGGGAAAGCTGAATTTTTCAGGACTTGTCAGTAATGCTGTTTCAAACATATTTTGAGTTGTACCACCTTGTACGCCCTGTGCTAGCGCCGCCATTTAAAAAAGATGGCGTCCAAATAGTCTTTTTTAAAAAAATTAATTTCTCGGGAACTTCTTGTGGTAAGTAAAAAAAAAAATACACAGTTTTATAGCTAAGGATATGTTCTAAGCTAGAAAATAACAAATAACTGGACTGTCGGATATTTAAGTAGTATAATTTGCATATTAACAAAAAATTTACATTTACATATTTACAAATCATGAAAAATAGTGTTGAAAAAAATATATTAAATAAAATTGCTCTTAACAAAAATTAACTTAATATTATTAGCTATTCCAGAGTGTAAGAACTATTTTTTTAGAGCAAAAATCAAGTAAATTATGGGAGAATGTTCATGGCAAAACGTTGCGTCGTTCGCCATAGCGGCAGCAGCCGGAATCCGCGGCTCTTCTCTCCCTTCGCTCCGCCACGCTCTCCGGTCCCCGATCGAGATACCACCCAGGGGCGTAGACAAGGGGGGGGGGGGTATTATAAACCGCCCCCTTGAGAGCTGAACCTTAGTAAATTTTAAGGGAAAAAAAAAAATGGTACTCAACGGATACGATTTAGATAAAAATTTTGAAAAATTTTCTTAAAAAAAATTTAAAAATTTATATCCCTGAAATACATTGTTAATAAATCTTTAATTTATTTAAAATGCGTCCAGTATTATGATTATTTAAGTATATATACTATAATTCTATAATATATTATATAGTATTCAATATTAAGTTATTTATGTTTTTGTATATGACGACAGCAATTTAAAATATAAAAATGCTGTGAACATTCCCCGCATGATGTTCAGCATAAAAATTAAAAATATATAATATATGGTATTTTTATTTATTTTTTAATTAATAAATATAGGTATCTTACAATTGCTAGTTTTATTTTCTAATAATGTATAATACTGTACATATCTTTAAATTTATTACGTATTGTAGTTAAAAAAATCCGATTTTTTAAATGTTTTAATTGTACACAGTGAGACAGTTACTTAATAAAATAAATTGATTTTCCTGTTTAGAAAATTTAAATATAAATATTTTTTTCTTGCTCGCACATCAGTATATTATACATCGTCTTAAAATGTGGTCAATTTTTTATAAGAAAAAGTAGTCACAAAAATTACATAATTTACGATTTACAAATATAAGAAATTTGCTGCAACTTTTCAATGAATAATCGCCCCTTTTTAAAAAAAATCGGGCATCATGAAACTAATTAAAATAATATAAAAGTGGTTATTAGATGAATTACTTGAATTAACTAAAATTAATTACTCAAAGCTATATTTATTACGTTAGTGCACGTATTGAAAAGAAATGAAAAAAATGAGATGCAAAAAATAAATTTTTTTAAAAAAATTGCATCGGGCCATACATTCTCTACAATAGTATTTTTTCATAATTTTACCCTAAAAAAGAGGGCGTGTCCTTAAAAAAATCGTGCCTGCGGCGGGCTATTGTGGGGCTACGCCCCCCAAACTTCCCAGTGGGCTGTTCTCAATCTTTATCTTGAACCCCCCTCCCCCCCTTGGACGAATCCTGGCTACGCCACTGCATTACCACCACATCATACTCCAAAATTCTGTTGGATTGAACAGAAGTCAATTTAGGCTATATTTTTTTTTATATATAATTAATATACAGTACTCCTAACTAATATTCTTGTGTATCAATTAACTTGTATAATGCCACATTCAATCAAATTGATATTTTTCGTAATGATTTAAGAGAGAGAGAGAGACAGAGAGAGATACACAACATTTCACACTCTTATTCACATTGTTCAAGCTTAAATTTTTACTAAAATTTTTCTTATTTAAATTTAATAAATACAATAATTTTGTATCATGTAGAAATATATAAAATATATATATTATATATGATTTCTTTTCTTATAAAGATTGAAACAGGTGTCATTAATATTTAATGTTCTATTTAATATTAAATAAAATTATGTATTATCCTGAACCTGGCCATGTAAAAAATGAAGCTTTGCTTATACCCGTAGTTGCCATGCTCATTCTGAAATGTTGCGACTCTTCCGGCATGTGTACGTCACTGGCACTGGTGCTCCGCGACCTCCGACCTGCAGCTAGACTAGTGTTGTAAAAAACGAAAGGAACTTCTGATGAGTGAACTTTCACAAGTTCACTTCGCGAACATTACAAAGTTCGCGAACATGTAAATAACCGGGAACGTTTGAATTCTGTACAAAAGTACACTTAATTCGATATTCAGCAAACTATATATAAACAGCAAGATGTTCACATTTAATGACAATTAACTTCATGAAAGCAAGTTAAAGATATAAATTGAATAAATTTACCCTCGCAAAAAAGTAATTATTTTTTTTGTCCTGTCATGGCCTTTGGGAGTTAAGATATACATTTAGTATCGTGTCCTTTCATTTTTGGCACCCAAAATAGTAGTAATAGTTACAAATAAGGTGTTTTAATTCAAATTTCTATTTAATTTTAACTTTTTATTTAAGAACACAGATGTAACCAATCAGAACGCTGAAATTTACGCGGGATTTTTGAATTAGGTTTCACAAGTTCGCGAACGAACATTGCATGAGTGAACTTTATATGTTCGCGAGCGAACTTCTTGAATGTTCGCAGTGAACTTTCACATTTTTACAACACTAAGCTAGACCCCTGTAGACTCATGATGCGGTCTCGCCGTGCAGTTTTACGGCCCTCGTTCTCTTCCTACTCCTCACCAAAGTGATCCCCTGTCTGATTGTTGGCACAATCAATGCCGTGACATTGGCCGCACATTAGGCTGCAATTAAGTCCACTTTTCTTGCAAGAACAACGTCCGCTGCTGCAGTCTGTCACACAGTTGCAATACACTTGATGGAGTATGTTGTCGGGAACCGGTGGTTCCAAGGTTGCAACCGGGACCAGCACATTGTTCTTCATTTGCCAGCCCCATTCAGTCGGAGGCAAGTCCACCCCTAGCCACTGCTGCACTTGATGGTAAACTCTAAGAGAATGATGCATAGCTGCTGCACTTGTCGGAGGTAAGGATGCAAGCTCAAAGTCTGCACTGATTTTGTGATGACATGTCATTTCGAAGTACGAAAAATATCTTGCTGTGTGTTCAGTGAGTTTGCATTTGAATGGTAAAGTATCATGAACTTTTCTCCTCCTTTTATAATACTTGTACGATCAGCTTCAGTTTCACAAAACTCAGAGCGATGTTTTGTACAGTTTTGTTCTTTAAAAGAAGATTAAGGAAGGGCTTGTTTCTTCCCCCTTTGGTAGGGAGCTGATGTGAACAATGTCATAGCTCAAAGAAGACTGGCTAGGAATGTCTAGTAATCACGCTGGCCAAGATGTAAACAACCCTTACTAAAATATGATTCACATACACCTGTTTACCACGTAAGAATGAGTCACAATAGTAATTAGGAGACAAACAAGCAAGAACGGTAGCGAGGAGTGACCGTGGTATTATAGTGAGCGCGCGGGCGAGTAGATACGCGATCGCGGGGAGAGTTGATAGTATATATTCGCAAGCCTTAAAATCTGTAACTCCCGTAATTTTTGCCGTAAAAAAATAGTTCTTACACTCTTGTATAGCTAATAATAAGGAGTTAATTTTTGTTAGGAGCAATTTTTTTTAATAAATTTTTTTCAATATTATTTTCCATGATTTGTAAATATGTAAATGCAATTTTTTTTGTAAATATGCAAATTATACTACTTAAATATCTGACAATCCAGTTATTTGTTATTTTCTAGCTTAGAACATATCCTTAGTTATAAAACTGTGTAATTTTTTTTTACTTACCACAAGTAGTTTCCGAGAAATTAATTTTTTTAAAAATTACTATTTGGACGCCATCTTTTTTAAATGGTGACGCTAGCACAGGGGGTACAAGGTGGTACAACTCAAAATATGTTTGAAACAGCATTACTGACAACTCCTGAAAAATTCAGCTTTCCCCTCCATTTTTCCGGGTCAGCATAGGAATTTTCCATAATATTACTGGGCTATTTAGTATATTAATCATTCAGAAATAATACTAAAAAAATTATACGAATTAAGGGCATTGGGTGTAGCACCGGTAGTTGGCAGCACTGACGTATCTTCACCATGCAAATTTTTGATCATTGCTCCTCGGAGTAATTTTTATGCTAGAGCTAAGCTGATTGCTGTAGTATCAAGATAATTAGTAGCCCAAGTGCACAATTTGGCTAAATAAAGCCTGATTTAAAAAAAAGTATTTTTTTTATATTTTAGAAAAATGCATGTAAATTTAAAAAATTACTAAAAAATACTTTTCTTTAAATCAGGCTTTATTTAGCCAAATTGTGCACTTGGGCTACTAATTATCTTGATACTACAGCAATCAGCTTAGCTCTAGCATAAAAATTACTCCGAGGAGCAATGACCAAAAATTAGCATGGTGAAGATAGGTCAGTGTTGCCAACTACCGGTGCTACACCCAATGCCCTTAAGCATACGAATTATACTTTATTAATTTGTAATAAGTATAATTCCTTTTTACAAGGCCCAAGAGGACCTAGACAATCTAGTCTCCTCCAGGTCTAGTTAATAAGTGGCCAATATGGCCAGGTTATTCTAGCCTCCCTTTCTGACCCTAATATGAGTGATGAATGAGTGTGAATAAGTAAAAGCTAGCGTAATGAGAAGCTTTAATATTGACGACACAATTCTCTCAGCCAATGAAAATCTAGCGCGCGAACTGCGCGCGACGACATGTTCTATCAAGTTTCCTATATCCTTTAACCCAGCGGTACCTGGTTTTTAATTTTTTTCGGTGGTTCTTATGAAGGGCAAGATTAATAATTCATATGAGCCACGGAAAAGATCACTTTACACAACATAAAAAATATTCGAGATTTTATGCAGCATAGAATTTGAATGAAAAAATAAATAAGATTTTTCTCCTAACAAACCTTATGGAGCGATGTCAGAATGCGGCGCTGCGGCATTTTTAAGTTGAAGCTTGTCATTGAAAAGTATAAACGTAGCACACTACGTTGGTTTGGACACAGCTGAGAAAATGGGTGAGGAACAAATTACAAAATAGGTGTTTAATGATAGAGAAGGAATGAAAGGAATATAAGTAAACCAATAAAAAAAGTTGGGTTGGATGCACATGTGATTACAGCTAGAATGTTTGAAGAGCAGGTTGTGTTAATTATAATTATAGAAGTACTTTGTGCAATATAGATGAGAAAAGACAAAAGAGTATCACAAGTATTTCTGAAGCAAGTGGAGTACTGTATGTAAGAATCGAGTGCTGTACAGTACATACATGGAGCTAGGTCTAATATATGACAAGCTTCAACGTAAAAATGCCGCAGCGCCGCATTCTGACATCGCTCCATAAGGTTTGTTAGGAGAAAAATCTTATTTATTTTTTCATTCAAATCCTATGCTGCACAAAATCTTCAATAATTTTTATGTTGTGTAAAGTGATCTTTAATTCCCGTGGCTCATATGAATTATTAATCTTGCCCTTCATAAGAACCGTCGGAAAAAATTAAAAACCAGGTACCGCTGGGTTAAAGGATAGGAAGCTTGATAGAACATGTCGTCGCGCGCAGTTCGCGCGCTAGATTTTCATTGGCTGAGAGAATTGTGTCGTCAATGTTGAAGCTTCTCATTGTGAACGGCCAAGTTAGTAATAACTAATGCTGCTGGTTTAAAGGTTAAAGGGGCATGTATAATATACAGGCCTGAAAGTTTCATGGTCATTTTATTTTTTTAAACCAGTCTCAGATACATGTAAAATCGGTTCGTGGACAAAAAAGTTCGAAATAGCTATCATGGACCCGGCCTTGTAGTCCCAACTGCCATGCGATCTGTCAGTCTTGCATGTTGTCTTTAGTGAATCAAGAAAATATCTATAATTATGTGCGATATATGAGAGGATACTTAATATCCCAGACTTATCATATCTTCTACCTGGGGCCTGCCTGTTAATTGCTTCACTTGCTAGACGGTGCCGAAGGTAAAGGTACTGAGGACCAGAGGACCTGCTACCTTCTTCTTCTTGATCCGTTTCTGAGAATAGGCCAAAAACAGCCATGCACCCAAGCACTTCGTAATGTGAGGACCTGCTACCAAGCGATGAGTATATCAGATACCACCGATATGTAGATATGTTACGATATGTACCATCAACTTCTTCTTCTTGATCCGTTTATGAGAATAGCCCGAACAGGCATGCACCCAATACTGGTTTTATTGTTCTTGTAATTAACTAATTAAAGTTAGGAGGGGCTTGTAAAGGATTATGGATGAACAATGGGTAGAAATTTTGATTATGGGATGTGGTATGCAAAATGGGAAGGTGATGATGGGAATGCCAGCATGCAAGGTATATAATGTGGTGGTGATTTAGGGTCAAGTATATGACTATGTGGCGTGGGGTGCAAGAATGCACAATGCAGTATATATAGCGTTTGCTTGGCTTTGTTGTTGTTTACATTCAGCAATAGGTGCTGAGAGGGAACTGGAATCACTTGATTTATTCCTCCTAATTTAACATATTTTAATTTTTTTTTAACAATAATATATACGTAAGAAATAAATGTACATAACTGGAACATATACATTTTTTTTTATTTTACCTAGATTCTTTATCATTACTTTTTGTTGTTCCATTTCCCCCTCGTATTCAAAAGTCCGCGGGGAAAGCAATGGCCGGTGATTGGCTGAATTTTTTTAAGAATCTTAGGGTCAATATCAGTGCATAAGTGTCGTAAAATGGTCATTATTGACGTGAAATTTGGAGTCGATTTACATTTTATTTAATGATTTATTGTATTTTTCACAGATATCATTGGCAAATATTGTATTTTTTTCCATTTACTTGACATCTCAATCTATCAAATAACATAATTGTCAAATGTACCACGATTGTCATATCGCAGAAAATAAATAGTTTTTGGTATGCTACTACCATGTTAAATAGGTGCTTTTTGCCTACATTCACGTGACGTCATATTTTTGTGACGTATGGTGAAAGTCCTTAATTGCAAAGAATATTTTCTTGCGCAAGTGAGTTTCTTCTTAAGATTGTGATCTTGCTCAAGATCTTGTTAAACCAAAAATATATTGTTTTGTATTTTTTTTTCACATTTTTTGCTAAAATATTATTTTTAGAAGGATAATATATCCAATAATAATATTACAGACCAGCACTCAACCCTGTTGCGCCTCTTTCTTGATCTTCTCGTGTTTACTTGGCAAGATCTTGTCAAGATCTTGCAAAGATATGCTCAAGATTTTTGAGCAGGGCAGTATATTGAACATTAAAAAATAACAAACGGTTGGCGCCATTAGGGTTTGAAAAATCTGACGATCTTTGGGACCAGTTTGGGACACCCTGTATGATATATATATAATTAATTTGATGCTTTGATGCGAACAATAGAATACATAATTTGAAATTTTACCAAATAAGACGCGCGGATTTACCTGGGATTAACCAATCCCAATCCACCTCACCATGAAGGTTAGCCAATCGGAGTAGTATTGATGCCTTGAACATCCAATCAGCATCCAACTACGTCATCATTGCCGCCGTCAACCGCCAATGAGCTTGCGCCCATCCGAGCCTGTCAGCCGGAGTGCCCGGAGTGCAAAGGCGGAAAGACCCGAAAGACAAAGACGCAAAGATCGGCAAAGCGGGCATGCGGGCAAAGACGCAAAGACCATCGACGGCAACAACAAAGACAGCAAAAAGACTGCGCTAAGACCACGCTCGTGTTATGTTTGATAACCTTCTTGCACGAACATGTATGTACAATAATATGTATGCATAATCCATGTACTATTATATGTAAAGATCATCAGTATCATCACGCTGATCGCTGATCAGTGGCATTTTAATGCATGAGTGCAGGCGCGGATCCAGAAAAAAATTTCGGGGGGGGCTGCTTCCATAAGGCCAATGTTAAAAAAAATTTTGGAGTGGGGGAAATGCCTATATTGTCCATGTTAAATCCAAAATTTCGGGGGGGGCTGCAGCCCCCCAGCCCCCCCCCCCCCCCTGGATCCGCGCCTGCATGAGTGCAAAGTACGTTGCTACGTTGGATCAGTGATCACGTTTCAGAGTTTCGGTTGTGCGTTTGTGGCAGTTTCGTGACATGCATCCAAGGACTCCATTTTTTATTATGCTTTTGCGATGGCATACGAACTCTCAAGCTAGATTGACGCGGGTTTGAAAAAGGTTTACCGGTATCTTTTATTTAAAACTTATTTTTCTCTTCGAACACTGCATATATTGTGCATAATACACATATTATTATATAAACCGCCATATGCATAGTTTTATAGGTACTGTATAGAGTATGCATACTAATTCAGATATAATAATTTTCTGTATAATTTTATGCAAATAGTTTTATTATTGAGGTGCTTTCACATTGTCCGATTTCGCTATACGTGTACAGTATACGGAATTTTGCCCTGTGTTTTGCCGTAACAAATTAAATGTTGTAGGCGTTGATTATGCAAATGCGCCGTGCAGCATAGTAATTTGCTGAGGTGCATTTTATCATATGCTGCGATCTGTGATTGTAGAAAAATCGCTTTGATTTTTCTATGGCAGAGAATTTTTCTACGGCATTTATGCATACATGATTTTCCGCCGCAGACGAACGAAAATATGTAAACAGTTACCAGCCTTTTTCTACAGACTCCGTATTTTATATTTTTAATGGCGATTTTCGAATATGTGAAAAGCTATATACTTTAATTATATTATATGAATACAGGATGCATAATCTAAGTCTCTAAAAGAGGACCTCCATGTCTTAATGGCCATGCAGGGATTTGATCAGAGCTTATAACTGTAACTGAGAGTGGCGGCGCTGCTAAATTTTCGGCACGGCACGATTCTTGCTGGCTGAAATTGCTCGCGCAGCTAGCGAGAACCGAGCCGTGCCGCTGCGATTCAGTTGTGCCGCCATTCTCACTTGTCAGTTACAGTGAAGCTCGGCCAATTAAGCTGGTCAAATTTCTGGCCATAAGACACGGAGGTCTCTGTAGGGTCTCCAGGCTCGGACTGGGAAGCTACCTATAGGGGCCAGTCAGGCCGGGCCATATAGGCATTACAGGCAGCAGGGGATTGTAGGAAAACTCGGTGCAAGAAAACTCGGTGCAGGAAATCTCAGTGCAATTTCAACAAGCTAGGAAAACTCGGTGCACGGTAAACTCGGAGCACGGAAAGCTGGGAGCACCGCTAGGAAAACTCGGAGCATCGCATATATTTGTACATCAATTAGAATAAAAGTATAAAATATCGTATTATATATAAGTATATACATATGTATATATATATTATAAGCTATATTGTCACCTCCAAACACAAAAGTTACAGGGGACTTAATTAAATACTATGAGGAGCATCACTATTATCGTAAAAACAACATACCAGTTGAAATTTTTTGCCATATAATATATAATATATATATATGTATATATATATATATATATATATATATATATATATATATATATATATATATATATATATATATATATGTAATGTATCTCTTGAAACTGTACTTGATATCTTTCTATTTTTTATTTATTTGTTTACTTTTTACTTTTTTTATATATATAAAGTTGTACATGCAATGATGTTGAATAGTTGCATCTGTGATTATACAATTCTTATTCTGATCAATTCTTATTTAACTTTAACCTAATTTTTTGCTACATAATATATATTATATATGTTCGTAAATACACAATCGGGAAGAATCGATTATTTGTGATGAATCTTCTGTACATGGAACATATAAGCAGGGAACAGAGATAATATCTCTGTTTCCTGATAAATGGTTAATCACAAATAATCAATTCTTTCTGATTGTGTATTTACGAACAGACCTATATATATATTATATATTTTAATGCATCTCTTGAAACTTTACTTGACGTGATCCATGCTGTACAGCCTATGATCGAAATAAAAATTTGAATTTAAAACTGGTATAGTTATTATACCAATTAACGCAATAAAATTTGAATTTGAATTTAAAACTGGTATAGTTATTATACTAATTAACGCAATAATACGGAAAAAAAAATCCAATAAAAGTGTTTTAACTTTTATTTATTTATAAATATTTATATTTATTTTATATATTTTATATTATTTTATTTATAAACATTTTATGACGTTGAACAATGATATCGCATCAGGGCGATGGACTCGCAGTCCCCGCAGCCTCACCACGTCATAGGTTGGGTGACTCTTAGCCCAAGAAAGTTATTGGGCTGCGCCTCGTCCCATTGTTCAAGTGCACATGCACTAATTACCTTACCTGCTACCTGTTTTTTTCAATCCAGGTAGTAAAGAAACTTGTTGACAACGCTTGAACGCCATAAAATAATGTACGGTTGAAAGTATTTCAATATTATTACAATCGAGTATCGACTTCAAAATTTTTTTTATAGCAGAAATGGATAGAGGATGACAAGTTATGTTACTCTGATTTTTTTCAGATTTTTTAGGGACCGGGAAGAATTGCTAACAAGTTTTGGCGAGGTCGGGTTCGAATCCACGTCCCTTTTGGGTCCCATCTTTTATTAAGAGAGGCGGCAAGAGGCGGTACTTTTTCTGCACTTTCAATAATTTTTAAAAAATACTTTCCGGGCTCTAAAAAATCTGAAAAAAAAAACAGAGTAACATAACTTTGCACCCTCTATCCATTTCTGCAATAAAAAAAAATTGAGGTCAGAACTCCATTTATTACCATTCCCTATTTTTCAGCATGTATATTAAATAAAATATATATATAATCATATATAAAATATATTTCTTTTCCTTTCCCTTTAGTTAAATAAAAATATATTTCTTCACATTTATGCAATATGTAATATTATATAGATTTATTTTTTCAATGTGTTAAGTTAATGATAATATAATTTCATATAATAATTAAATTCAAAATTGATATAAGAATAATTCTAATGTAATTGTTCTCATAAAGTTATATGGACATTATAGACATTAAATTTATCAGCACTCTTATACTTTCAATTAATATGCTCGATATAAAAAAATTGCTGTAAAACTGTTCCTTCTATGAAAGCAATTGCAATTTTTCCTTTATTTACAATAAATATTAATTAAATAATGAAATTATTTGAATTATTTATAAATAGTATTATATAATTTAATATAGAATTAGTGATATTCATAGTATTTAAGCCCTCCAATAATTTTTTTGTATGAAGGCAACAAGAAAATTACATGTGTTCGATTTTTGTTATATTTGATTATTTTTATGCTAATATACATATATTCCAAAATCCCTATACTAGTATAGAGAGATCTTGCAATAAATGCGATGCTCCGAGTTTTCCTAGTGGTGCTCCCAGCTTTCCGTGCTCCGAGTTTACCGTGCACCGAGTTTTCCTGGCTTGTTGAAATTGCACCGAGATTTCCTGCACCGAGTTTACCGGATACCGCAGCAGGGACCACTTTTCCTATGCTCCTATGTTTAAAATCTGAGGGGCCAGTCAGGGATCCCTGACCCATGCAGCCTTATGGCCAGTCCAAGCCTGAGGGTCTCTGCATGTAGTCTAAGTTTACGCTCTATACTCTATGGCGCCAAGCCCCATTGCAGACAGTCTAACCAAATGGCACCATCCATAAGAGCCTTATTATAAATTTCAAGATGGCCGCCTCACGCAGTTGAATCCACACGTAAACCAAATAAACCATAAGATTTGTAATATTGTAGTACATTATGCATAAATTGCATAATTGTGTTCGTAAATGTAAAGAGTCGGATTATAGCTTGAACAAAATATTTGTATTAACTAGCTGGTATTAAATTAAAAAAAGGTGCATTTCCATGGAGCGGATCGAGAAAGTGAGAAAATCGCGTGCCGCGGCCATCGGCCAATCAGAGGTTCGGGATTTCCTTGCTTTGCGTGGAGAAATTTTATTGCCAACATAACTGCCATATATATATGAGATTGAACTGATTGCAGCATATACGCTTTTCTCGCCCCGCCAAGCCCCACTCGACATTGCTTCATAGAAATGCAACTTTATATATATTTTGATTTATAATATAAATAAACATACTGTACATAAAAAAACGCCATATTTCCCCCATTTCTATGGCATATATTTTTTATCTGATAATTAACGTTACGGTACATTGCAGTTTATAATACCTATACAGTATAGTAGCTAAAGATATCATATGATGCAAATTGCAATCCAAGTTTCATGTTATAAAACAACAATCTTTCTGTTTTTCACGTCTAAAATACATAGGATCGCTATTGATCGATCCATAATTTTTATGAATACACATACAATCTATATTTACATAATCCATGTAGGAATTGGTAGCGTAAAATTTTTTTGTGTAACTTATTTTGTTTATTGCAATACAGTGACGTGTATTAATTAAACATGTCGCCATGGGTTTTAACATGATGACCAAAATATATACGAATTAATTAACCAATCAATCAACATCAGTGTTGGCATGCTGATGTTTGCAGCATGTAAACATTTAATTAATCCCAATTTTTGTTCTGTTTTAGTTTGCCTCCCTTCTGTCTGAATTTTTACCAGAGATAATTTTTGAGCTGGCCTTCATATCATCACTAGATTATTATGGACCAAAGGTAATTAATTATTTTTCATCGTTGTTCCTTTATACAGTAAGGTTTATAATTAATTTTAATGAATCAACAACCGCTGGTATTAAAATTCAACTTTATCTACACTATCTACAGTATAGATGCAATTGCTGGGAGTTCATTTTAGTTAAGATTATAAATAGAAATATTATTTTCTGGATATTTGTTTACTAAAGATGAGATCTCGGAATCAGCCTTCGATCTCTTGAATGTATTAAGACGTACTTGCAGGGAACTTAAATTTAAACTTCCTATCAATTAACTAGCTATAATATGTAGCATACAAATTTTTAAGTGGCTGTGTCTGAATTGGGGTAGAAATTTAACATTAGCCTTTTATATATGGATCGCGGAAACCAAAAATGGAACTCTTGTGAGAAACTCACTGATTAAATTTGCATAAGGATTATTGTCACCAGTGAAATTATCTTTTGATGGTAAAAAAATATAAAATTTAGGTCAGAACATAGAGAACAAAATGATTGTTCACTTTCTGAAGTAAAAAAAAGTACTTATTCAGTCAAGTTTTTGAAATATTAATTTTTTTATTTGATAAAGATGCTGATTTGACTTGATTTGAAAATGGCCGCCAGATTTCCAATGATATTCTCACAATTTATATCCTGAATATCTAAAAAACTAGACTGACTTTTGCTGCATTTTTTTTTTTTTTTTTTTTTTTTTTTGCTGAAAATTTATGTTGTAATGTAAGGCAGGTTTACTATAATTTTCAGAGTGATTAAACATCTCCTAAGACTAGTGACAATAACCCTAAACTTAAACCATAAGTGATAAAAGTTTTAGAACGTTATCCATTTTTTAAAAATTTATTCCATTCAATGTAGTATCGACCTCCATTTTTTTTATTGCATAAATGGATAGAGCGTGCAAAGTTATGCTACCCTGATTTTTTTTAGAGATCGCGAACTATTTTTAAAAAAATTATTGAAAGTCCTTTTCGTGACGTCACACGGCGGCAAGTTCTATATTTTTCTTAAGGAGCGGCATCTCGTGACGTCACAAAAAGAACTTTCAATAATTTTTTAAAAATAGTTCCCGGGCTCTAAAAAATCTGAAAAAAAAAAAAAATCAGGGTAGCATAACTTTGCACCCTCTATCCATTTCTGCAATAAAAAAAATTGAGGTTGATACTCGATCATACATTCAATACAGAAATATCCTTTGACGCCGAAGTTACTGTAAGGATAATCGTCATATTATAGTATATTTATATAATATATATTTCTTGGTGTATAGAAAGGTTAATATATTTCTTATACTGTATCTTTTTAATGTAATGTATACAGTATAAAAACTTGTTATTACGTCAAGTCCAGATGATCCGAGGGACCCAGGAAATTAGGTTTACCTTATATCGAGTATCAAGTTTTTCCTATACCTGCAATACTATTAATTATTTTTTACGGGACCTTTACTCCGTTACTCAATATCGAGTTTTTCCCTTATAACAATTAAATTACGTAATAACAAGTTTTTACTGTATTTAATATGCCCTTGTTGCCTCGCTTGTGGATCTACCACTGGAACCACGAAGACAATTGGCATTTATTTCTACTATAAAGTCAGCATAATATTAGCTAGAGCTGCATGGTGATCTGGTATACAGTCGACACCCCTAAAATATTTCCTTGTTACTTTTGATACAGTATGTACTGTATACTGTTCTGGATTTGTAATTACATATTTACAGTTAAATTTTTACTTACCTTCATTACTGCTAATAGAATGTGCATTTTATCTTCATAAAATCCCAAATAACAAATGTAAAATAAACTAAGGTGTTTCTGTTTTAAGATTTCTTTTTAATACCATAATCATATATACATATATATAGATAAATAGAAATAATATATATAATATAATATGCAGCTCATTATAATAATATATACTGTACATTTTTATACAACCTCGAACAATGCAGGTAATTTAGCTTTTGGAACACTAAGTTACAATAAGTCCTAAAATTGGTAGTTTAAAATAATGTTTACTTCGTCCCGCCACTAAAAAAACTGCTGTTTGTTTCAGGAGGTGTGCGAGCAAACGGTTGAGTGAAGGGGAGCCACATCAAAGAGGATCCAAAAGCCGTCGTCGACTAGATGCCAATGTTAATCTCAAGTGTTGCTTGGCCCAAGAAGACAACGACATTATTTATATCAAAACTGTAGACTTGGCCCAAGAAGACAACGACATTATTTATATCAAAACTGTAGACAGAGATGTCATCTTTGATAAAATTGTCATCAAGACACCATCCAAGTCATGCAAAAAAGTAGAATCCGAATTAGCAACTGACCCTTTTAATATTGACAATATTAAACATCAAAGCAAAAATTATGTTCAAGAAGAATCAGTGAGTTATGAATCAATTAAATTACCAGGTCCTCCACCGCTAATGTATAATGAAGAAAATACCCTTCTTCAAATAAAGCAGACATCTCAAGATGTGCCACAACAGGAAGTTAAATCAACAAAAGAAGCAACACTTCTAGACAGTAATATTGATATGTCATCAGCCTGTGTGGAGACCAAAACTGAAATCAAACCTTCAACTACTAAATATCCAGAAAATAATACTGCCTTACCAGTAAATTCAGCGGCAATCATGAGAACCAGCACAGCTTTTTTCCCAAAGCAAACTGAACTGGAGCCTCAAAAACCAACTCTCTATCCTCCATATCCTGTCTTTGGAAATCCTGGACCCCCTCCTCCTTTAATGAAGATCAAGAATAAAAAACCTGTTGTAACAAAAAAAGAACAAACTGCAGCAACTGTTAAACCTTGTATTGAGAAAAATATTAAAAATGACAACAAATCCAATGTAGAGAAGAAACATTTTGAGGTAAACTTGGAATCATCTATTCCCATAGCTCAAACTGGAGACCAAATTGGATCTAGTGTTATAAAAAAAACTTCTCATATGAACTGCTCAACCTCTTCTCCAGTAGCCAAGTCATCTAGCACAGAAGTGCAGAAAAATACCCTTCTTCGAACAAAGCAGACATCTCAAGATGTGCCACAACAGGAAGTTAAATCAACAAAAAAAGCAACACTTCTAGACAGTAATATTGATATGTCATCAGCCTGTGTGGAGACCAAAACTGAAATCAAACCTTCAACTACTAAATATCCAGAAAATAATACTGCCTTACCAGTAAATTCAGCGGCAATCATGAGAACCAGCACAGCTTTTTTCCCAAAGCAAACTGAACTGGAGCCTCAAAAACCAACTCTCTATCCTCCATATCCTGTCTTTGGAAATCCTGGACCCCCTCCTCCTTTAATGAAGATCAAGAATAAAGAACCTGTTGTAACAAAAAAAGAACAAACTGCAGCAACTGTTAAACCTTGTAATAGCATTGGAACACAAACTTGTCCAATGGAGAAACCAAATGCTAATAGCATTGGAATACAAACGTGTACAATAGTCGAGAAACCAAATGCTAATAGTATTGGAACACAGGTTTGTTTCAATGATAACTCAAATTTTACAAGTATTGGTGTTCAGGCTTGTCCTGTTGATCTTGCTGATAAAGGATCTCAAACAGAAAAAAATTACAAGCCTAATATACATCTATACAACCTAGTAAGAAACCCTGAAATTTCAAATTCAACGGCAGAATTGAGAGTTATGACTAGCAGTGTGCCAACTCTTACAGTAGCGGCCCCTAGAAACGTTAATGTATGGAGACCTTTAGTTCCTAATGTACCTGCAGTATTAAACAATAAAACAATTCCAGAAAAAACTCCTATTCCACCAGCAAAAGAAGTTGAAGTGTCTAGAGCGGCTGGTGAACCATCTGAAAAAGTGCCTAAAGATGTAATAAATTTTGCAAAGAATAATACAGAATTGGAAACTCCAGGAATAAGGTGGTGTAAAAAAACTGAAGGTGAAAAAAAACCAAAGAACCTATTGTCTCCTCAGTACTTTATCAGAGATACAAAAATTAAAAATTCTAAATTATATTACCATTGTAAACTCTGCGAGGGTAAATTTATAAGAATCGTTGATCATTATTTGTCGTATCATCCAGATTCAGAAGTGTTAATCTCTAGATTAAGTCCTGAAGAAGCGAAGCTTGCTGTTGCCGAGGGTACTGAATTGCCCACCTACCATCGGTATTCTAAAAAGTACTGTCGGTTCTGTGTGTTTGATACAAATAGCATGTTAGCTTTTGCAGACCATATCTCCAGTCACACTGGAGAGTATCGTTATTTGTGCAATTGGGAGTCTGATGATCAATTTTGCAACTACAAAAGTTCTACTGAGCATAATGTAAGAGTACATTACAACAACATACATGCAAAGAAATGTTATAAAAATGATGAAGATGAACCAATAAATTTTAAAATAAAAGAGAAATATCCTTCACCCAATAAACATTCAGGTGTTCTTAAAGGATATCTGTGTACAGAGTGCAATTTTGTGCAAATGTCTGAAGACAATTTGAAGTCCCATATAAAACAACATGCAGATAGTTCTGACGAGGAGAAAACAATTGTTGAAATTAACATGATTAAGTTCAAGCGTTTTCAACAGGAATCAAAACCTAACAAGATCAATATAAAGATTAGAGATGACATGGCAGGAGGTGGAAGTCCTGACTTAGAGATGCAACCCTCGTCATCAACTTCAACCCAGTCAACTGCTTCCAGCCCTAGTTCGTCAACTGGTTCAGCAACAAGTGAACCATCAGAGTCCATCCTGTCGACAGTGAAAAAATCTTCACTGTCACAGAGGGAGTTGGACAAGTTATCGTCAACCCCTGGCTCAGGAACTCCAAATATGAATTCTCCGACTGCCACTCCTCAAGCTAAAGACAAAGTGGTTGAGAACTTACAGCACTATTACAAGTCATTAGAGAGTAACGGGAATAAAATTAACATTTTGAGAAAAATTAAGTTGCCTGATGCCTCGTCCTCTCTCCACAACCCTTGTGAGGACGCTGCTCGTCCACTTCAAGGAATATGCAAGGAATTTGGTGAGCTTCAGAACACACAGCAGTATGTCGAGCTCAACCCGGACATCAGCATAAATCCAGGTAACTTTGCTGTAGCTTAAATTTGGAAACTACACAGATGTTTACTAAATCATCTAGTGCCAGATTTAAGACTAGTTGCTTTTACTTCTTTGGGTGTAGTCCGTAATAAGTTCTGAACGTTCAGAACCTTCGATTTAGCATTCCGAAATTATGTTCTGAATGTTCAGAACCATTTCCGAGGTTACCCGAAGTGAGTCAGCTGAATTCAAAACAGAGGTTCCGGGTGTTGCGAACTTTTCCTCCGAACTATCAGAACTAGAGTCAGCTGATCACAATGAAAGTGTTTCGTTATTTGATGTTCTGAAGTTAATGTTTTTGTTCAGAGTCTGTCCGTAATCTCTCAAATGTTCTGAACGTTCTGAACCTAATGCGGAAGACACCCTTTATTTTATGTCAGTACGTGTGTGATGAAAATCAATGGGGGGGGGGGGGGGGGGGGGCGTCGAACAATTCATTCAAATTTAACACTTTGCTCATCCTGAAAAAATACCATATATATGCCAGCTTTTAAAAATCTCTACAGTTTTGACACTTTTTTTAACATAATAATACTCGATACTCGATCTTATGTAAATACTAAGAGTTTTGCAATGTCACCACCAACAACCACCACTATTTTTTTTTCCCCCCCTAATTTATTGTTACATAAACTTTCAAGCTTTACATTTTAAAAATTATATACATATATAATTATATAACAAATCTTGGTTTACCTCTAAACAGTTCAGAAAACTAGACGGCGCCAGATATATCAGCCAATGAAAAGGTATATAGTCAGCTGTCATTCCAGCCTTTTCATTGGCTGACGTATCTAGCGCCGTCTAGTCTACTGATGAACTGTCTAGAGGTAAACTAAGATTTGTTATACTTGCTGTATGCATTCCAAAATGTATGAAAATGGCTGATTGGTTTGCATAATATGTATGTATAATATAATCAATATTTTTCTTCTTATTTTTAGGGTATTATTATATAATATTTTATAATTTATTCTGTACACTGTTTTTGTGTTCAATAAACAATTTATAAAATGGCTGAAGATGAACTCAATAATTGATGAGAATCCTTTTGTTTTGCATCAGGCATGGAGACAGAAGAGGAATGCACCCCAATCATCAAGGACTTTTTCACTCTGGTGGAGACCCAGGTTGGTACAATAAATACAAAGCTTCTTTATTTAAGGGTTAATGTCACCATCCCCAGTGGATAGTACATTGTTCCAATCTTTTAATAATAATAATAAATGTTTTATTGAGTAACAGACAAATTACTACATATTTCGGTATACTTTAATAAAAAACAAAATGAATTGATATAATATATATATATATATATATATATATATATATATAATATATATATATATATATATATATAATATATATATATATATATATATTAAATTATAAATTTCCAAGAAAATAAAAAATGCAAAATAGGATTTGAAAGTTTTTTTTTTTTTTTCAATTTAGTCTTAAAAAGAAAAAAAATAATTAATAACTCAAAAAACTAACCCTCTCTCTCTCCCCCCCCCCTCCTTCATCAGGTTAAGAGTAAAATTCTCCTTTATTTTTTTGGTGAAAAAACATTTTATATAGTTACCAACAGAAGGTAATGAGCAATTAATGGCCACCACCAATTTAATAATGGTGTCGTTATAATCCTTAATCTAGCTGTATGAAGGAGCGATTTAAAGAAGGGGAATGGCTCCAGCTATTATATTTTTATTGAGCGTGTGTATTATAACAAAAAACCTCTGGATGCGCCTGACGTACGTCATTGACTCAATTCCACACTGCTCGCTTTTTAAACGCATCAACTACTGGAACTCTTTTAAAAGGTGGAAAGTGGTGACTTTTGTTGGTGCATTAATAAGTTTGACATTATTTTTAAAATAATAAAAATATAAAAGCTGAAGCCGTTCTCCCCTCCTTTAAAATAAGTAAAAATATATTTTCATGTTCTGTGTACTGTAATATTTAGTTAACTTTTACTTGTATTTCATAACATACTGCAGAATCTGTACTATATTGCCATAAAAGTAACTCATGTCTTTCACTAATGAAATTGTATGTTTGTTTCTTTATGCTCCTGTACTTCAATTTATGTTATAAAATTTTATGTGGTGTGTGTTGCAGGCCAAGCTGTGAAGTCCCATCTAGTTGAAGTGCAGAGGATTAGCTAGCAATTGGAAGGTAATTAATGCACTGATCCTCATCAGGAAAAAAAAAACAAACAAAAAAACAACATATAATTTCCAAATATGCAAATAAATTATGTTAACTAGCTGTTTCCATATACAGTATTGTACCAATTAAGGATGAAGTATGAGTGTTTTTAGCTATATATTCTCTTTTTTTTATGTATATTAAGAGTTAACAGTGTATTATAATATATTATCCATGATACAACTATAATAGATAGGTCCATCAGCCCTACGAATTTGAACTGATCTGCGCATTTTGGCCAAAAAAACCCAAGGTGACGTCACGTAGTGAGCTCAAAACAGCTGTTTTGCTGCACGAGGGGCCCCTACCGGAGCAGAGTTTTTGTTCAACATTAGCGAGAACGTTGCTTTTTATCTCATCTCAAATTTGATATTTATTTGCAATACTACAAGCCAAACCGGTTGCAGTAACGTATTAAAAAAATTTTTAAACACTGCAATTCGCAAGCAATCTGGGGTAGAAGTTCGTATCTTTGTTCATAAAGCATACAAAGTTGCTATTGGCTGTGCGCAGATTAGTCACCTAGCGTTTGCGCAGCTTCATTTGGATTCAAGCTTTTTTATCATGCACACTTTGCAGAGCCATGCGCAGTAGACTACTAACATTTAAAACTCGTTTCTGCGCAGCTTTTCTAAGCCGTGGCTATTAATTTACGGGAAACTCTATAATAGAGCAGAAAAAATTAAACGTATGCACCGTGCGCATGGGACGGCCCTGTATATTATCACTTTTATATGTTTTATTTTCAACTGTTAATGAGCATATTGTTTTCAGTTTTTGTACTATTAATAAAAAATATACTGACATCAATATATTTTGTAAAAGTGTTTTGACTTGACTGCAGTTTGTTATAAAATATTGTAAAATATATTTGATTAACTATTTTTATACGAAGTAGTATAGTTACGTTGTATAAAAATGTTTGAAACTTTGAAACTTACCTATTGAATTTTTCTATGTCTATTGGTTAAGAAATAATGTTAGTATTATATTCTCAATCACTATAATATGCTTATGCTATATTCAATATTGAGAAGAAAATAACATTTTTATGTTTGTGAAAATCAATCAAACTTTAAAATTTTGTTAACAATGAATAGAAAATAAATCAATAAAAATAAAATATATAGATCACACGGTCAATTTAAACTTTATTCAATACACTTTTATACATTGGCTCAAATGAAATAGTTCTGTTAACAACTATTTTGATGTGCAATTAATTGTTTGTACATACATACATTGATAAAAAAAAAAAATGATGCGAGAAAATTACATTGAAAAAAAAAAAAAATGATACGAGAAAATTAAAGGATAATGTAGGTGCAGAAAATCCTGCAGACTCAGGATTTGGTAGCCTTGTCTGTTAAACTTTCTTATTCAATCTTAAATTTATTGAGGCTGCTTTTGGGTACCAAGGTCTACATGTCTGTTAAACCTTCCTCACTAACAAGTGTTTCTTCAACACCAATAAATGTAGTTTCCTGATTCCTAATAATATAATTGTATTGAAACACTTCAACAATTATGTTGTTTATAATAGACATGTAGTAAATAATTAATCGGAATGCAATTATTATGTTCGTTCCTGCGGTTTCTGTGCCCCTTATTATGGTACATTTGTCAAAAAAAAAATTTGTAAGCTAGGTGTTATCTCTATAAGATGACAAATTATGAACGGAAACATCCCTTTTTCAGTTTTGTTATAATTGACATCCTAAAAGTACAATTTCTATTTTGCATAATTTACAACTTTTGTAATGTACAGTCGTTGTAAAGGCTATACTTAATTAAAAAAAAAATAATATTGTATTTTGAAACAGACTCACTATTTTTGAAAAATCAAGTCGGAGGTTGTATAAAGTTGTTTCTCATTCAATTGCACATTTTTTTTTTTAAGGAGAGTAAAATATTTTTGTTTTCACCTTTTGCAGTTGGTTATTTTTCTAACTTCTTTCGACTTGATCCTTTTAAGCTATCAAATAATTGCGTATTTAAAAAAAAGAGGATAAATACACAATAATAACATAATATTTTTAATAACATAAATGAGTTTTTTTTTATCAGTTTTAGGTTATGGGGCTGTTAAAAAAATAAATCCCTTTGAATATTATCACAGTTGTCATTAGGACATCCATTAAAAATTAAGTGACTATTAATTAAGTATAAGTTGGTGTTTTTATAATTGTTTTTTTAAAGCCCCTAAACTCTGAAATGTGAAGAAAAAAATCTGTTACAATTATTAGATAGCTAAGTATAGTAAAATCAGGGTGTATACCAACTGGAAAAACCTGGAAAACCGGGAAATATCATGGAATTTCAAACCCTCTGGAAAAACCGGGAAAAATCATGGAATTTCGAAAAAACTTGCAAATAACCTGGAATTCTCACATTTTTCAGTATTCGTTTTTTTAATTATGCATGCAATTTTGATGACTAAAATCTTGATAACATACAGTTTTGGTTTTTAATTTTTTTACAAGTTCTAATATTCAAATCAATTATAAAACTTATTCAAGTATTGGAGATGAAAATTAGGGGAAAAAAAGTGTGCAAAAGCGCGGCGTAAAAAGATCGCGATTTACGAGAGATCGCGTACGTATTATAGTGACGTCAACATTATTTCAGATGCATAGTTAATTAAATATTTACTGAAAGATGTTTGATTGTTTCAAATAGTAATGTATACAACAAAAAATACTCCTTTTTCAAGTGAAACAATTTAAAACTTAATGAACTTTAAAAAAAAAAAAAAAAAATGCATGCATGCAGTGGTGTAAAGATCGGCAATTTACGCGAATCATACTAATTTAAAAAGTTGTTTGTTTGATGAGGATAGCAAAAATCTACATTATAATTAAACATATTTCATCAAAAAAACTGCAAAAAATTCTAGTATGTGCAAATTATGATAATGTAAATGCCCCGTTTATATTATATAATATAATTTGATGTGAATTCACTTTATCTCTTTAAAAGTACTAGTAAAATTGAGTTGCCGCAGGTGAAAAAGGGTTATATCCAAGCCCAATTGTGATTGAATTTTTGAGCCTTAGTTACATAAAAAATAATTTTTTCAGGCCACTTTTTTTGCACCTATTAAGTTTGGAAAGATAACTATACTTGTCTTTCCAAATTCAGGTTCAAAAGTGATCAGAAAAAAAAATATTGTTGATGCTTCTGAGGCTCAAAAATTCAATCCCAGTTTGGCTTGGATATAACCCCTTTTGATCCTTTGGAGTCACCATTAATTCATTGCTTTTTTTTTTTTTTTTTTTTTTGTCGACAATTTCCTTGCAAATCCAAAAATCTTATAGGAACCATAAATTAGAGGACTTTTTAGTAAATTCGTGAAATAGAGTTTTCAATAATTGCAGAAAATTTCCAATCTATTTCCCTGTGTAAAAAAAGGATTTGCAAATTTGCTTCTTTCGTAATATCAAGATTTAATATACATTATATTCATGCATGCATGTACTATACAGTATAATAATATATGATATAATTATTTTCTTTTATATTATCACCAGAAAAGTTAATTTAGATATATGTACCTAATGTACCTCAATTTTCGTATTGCTTTGTACGATTTTCGATTGTTCCCTATTATATCATATAAGTTTAGTATATTTTTAATAAAATATATACTCGTATATATATATTTAAAAAAAAATGTATTGTATTAATTTCATTAGTTCCATCTAAAAAATTGAGCATAAAATTTTTCTAAAAATAAAAAAAATTTGCTCGCTACGCTCGCAATTTTTACACCATCATGTACTATTTTTTATATACAGTATATTATACTGGGTTGCATTTTTTTCATTTTTTTTTTTTTTTTTTTTGCATGATCTTTACACTTTAAATTGAAATATTAATGTCTAGGTGTTTAGAGAAACAGAAAAAAAAAAAAACGTAAAATACCAAGATGTTATTTTTTTATTTTTTTTTTTTTTCCGTATGAAATTTAAACATTGGACAATACCTTAAAAATTGCATGGTTCAAGATTTTAGTGTCCCCTTGAACGCTAAAAAAAAAATACCTGGAGATTTTTAAAAATCTCTGGAAAAACCTGGAAAACCCATGGAATTTCATTAGTGAATATTGGTATACACCCTGGTAAAATAATAATAATAATTAAAATGCTTAATTTTATTCATTTACAAGAAGAAAACAAGACAAGTTGGTTATTTAATTAAAAAATATATATAACATATAAGCAATAAATATATTCCTTTCTTATAGTGTTTGATTTTATGCCATAACTATATTACATATTTCTGTAGTAAAAATGTTTGAGTTATTCAAAATTATTATTATGTGTATATACAACTATAATTGTTTTGTTTTGTTGTTTTTTTTTTGTTTTTTTCTTTGGTGATTGCACTTAAGCAATAAAAAAAAATTGTAATATTTTGGCCATTTCATTGATTTTTCTATTATGTCAAAATATAAATTCATGGATATATTTGCAAATTATCTTTGCAGCTAACTTTTGTATCTTATAATTACATAACTAATAAACATAATTCTTACTTCAATTATTTTCTTTTTTTATTACTCTACTTTATTTTTTTCCATCTTTGCATATGTATAAATGCTTAACAGTGCTGCAGAAATTAATTATGTTTTCTTACTAACTTGTATACCTACCATATTAAATTTTGTATTTATTCTTGCCAGTGTTAAAGGTATACAGGCCTCAAATTACAAATTAGACAGACATTAAGTGTTGCTCAAGTTTATAATTAACATTCGTATTATTTTTACCTGCGCGCGGTGCGTCTGTGCGAAGTCGCGCTGTAAAGAAAGTCCTTGCTGACGTCACAACTCACAGCTAGCACCGATTAGCATTGAGTTGTGATGTCATCAAGGACTTCGTGACGTCATCAAGGACAAAATTTCTTACTTTGAACTGCGACTTCACACGGATGCATCATGCGTGGAAAAAAATGATTCGAATGTTGATTATATACTCTAAACCCACTTGGTGACTGTCTGATTTGTAATTTGAGGCCTGTATGCCTTTAAGTGGTTGGCACAGGTGCACCAGCTTTCTACTTGCACCACTGTAAATTACAGTCTTAATTAGAGATTATTAAAACATGTTTTAAGCACGTGTCAGTCAAATTTGGTTTCATGTATTTTTTTATTCGCTATAAAAGTTATATCATTGAGTGTACTTTTTTAAGGGTAAGGTAACGCCACCAATGTTAAAAAAAATCCCTCTCACAAAAATTCTGAAAAAAAATTAAAATGTTCTCCTCTACACCCCCTATCAGTAGCTAAAATATCAGGTATACAAATACGATCTAGTTTTTGAGTTATGAATTTTTAAAGTTGACCAATTTAACATGGGAGTTTCATTTCTCCATGTTAAAGTAGTCAACTTTAAAAATTTATAACTCAAAAACTAGATCGTATTTGTATACCTGATATTTTAGGCAGTGGCGTAGCCAGGATTTGTTCAAGGGGGGGGTTCTTGAAGATGAAGAATGAGAATAGCCCACTGGGGGGTTTGGGGGGCGTAGCCCCCCAATAGCCCGCCGCAGGCGCGATTTTTTTTAAGGACACGCCCCTTTTTTAGGGTAAAATTATTAAAAAATACTATTATAGAGGATGTATGGCCTGATGCAATATTTTTATATTTTTTGCACCCCATTTTTTTAATTTCTTTTCAATATTATACGTGCAGTAACGTAATAAATAAAGCTTTGAGTAAATAATTTTAGTTAAATCAAGTAATTCATCTAATAACCACTTTTATATTATTTTTATTAGTTTCACTGTGCGCGATTTTTTTGAAAAAGGGACGTGGACTATAATTTTTTTTCGATGAAAAGTTGCAGCAAATTTCTTATATTTGTAAATCGTAAATTATGCAGTTACAATATTTTTGTCACTACAGTACTTTTTCTTACAAAAAAAATAACACATTTTAAGACGATGTACTAATGTACTCGTGAGCAAGAAAATGTATTTATATTTAAATTTTCAAAACAGGAAAATCAATTCATTACATTAAGTATACTGTAAAATTAATACATTTAAAAATCGGATTTTAACTTCAATAATAAATTTAAATATATGCGTACAGTATTATACATGACTTACATGAGACAATAAAACTAGCAATTGCAAGATGTAATATACCTATATAATTAATTAAAAAATAATAAAATACTATATATAATTTTTATTGTTATGCTGAACATCATGCGGGGAATGTTTTCAACATTTTTTATACTTTAAATTGTTGTCTTTATAGTGTCTTTTCATATACAAAAACAAAAATAACTTAATAATGAATACTGCATAATATAATTATCATAATAGAATTATACCATACTTAAATAATCATAATATTGTAGACCGATTTTAAATAAATTAAAGATGTATTAACAATGTGTTTCGGGGATATATATTTTAAAAGTTTTTTTTTTAAGAAAATTTTTCATAAAATTTTTGCTAAATCGCATCCGTCGAGTACCATTTTTTGTTATTTTTCCCTTAAAATTTACTAAGGTTCAGCTCTCAAGGGGGGGGTTATAACACCCAAAACCCCCCCCTTGTCTACGCCCCTGATTTTAGGTACTGATAGGGGGTATAGAGGAGAACATTTTAAATTTTTTTCAGAATTTTTGTGAGAGGGATTTTTTTTAACATTGGTGGTGTTACCTTACCCTTAAGTAGTTATACAAAATATATTTTAGTTGTTTACAAAAGGTTACATTTGTCTTTTTTGAGTTTATTTTAGCTTGAGCATCAGTTTTATTATTGTTTTGATTTTTGATTACATGATAAATAAATATTATATTGTAAATTGAAAAGTTTAATATCTTATAGGACAAAAATACACGCAGAGATAAGAAGACAATAGAATTTTATAAATGTAAAATTTTTACAGCATTAATATTAATTACATACAAAATGCACACTAGTATAAAATAATATTTTATTATTTGTTTTTTCTTGTAAAGTCAATGTTGGCTGGTGTACATCATAACTATTATTATTGATCTAGAACTATATAAGGTTAGTTATTCGTAAGATAATAGGCCTGTTCGTAAACCCTGCTCGGTGTACACTTTCTACACCCAATCGATCTTATATCCCGTGTACATAAGGTCGATTGGGTGCAGAAAGTGTACACCGAGCAGGGTTTACGAACAGGCCTAATATGTCCATGCAATGTTAAAAAAATTCCCACACATGAAATTATGAAACACATTTTAAAATGTTCTATTTATAAGCTAACATGCCCAATGTTAAAAAAAATCCCACATGAAAATTATGAAACATAATATAATTTTTATCAAAATACCAGTATATAAATTCAATCTAGATTTCGATCGACTTAATTATGATTGAATTTTTAATGTTGAATACTTAAACATGGAGATATGAAACCTCCATGGTAAATATATTAGTCAACTTTAAAAATTAATAACTCAAAACTAGATCGAATTTGTACATCTGATATTTTAGCTGCTGATGACAAAATGCATATATATATATGATATATATATATATATATATATATATATATATATATATATATATGTATATATATATATATATATATATATATATGTATATATATATATATATATATATATATATATATATATATATATGTGTGTGTGTCCACTAGAATCAAAACCCGCTTTTTCCACTTGCCAGCAAGGCTTCTTTTTAAATATTTTTACTTATAAAAATGAGCTTTATGGAAAGTGGTTAAAAGCGGGTTTTGAAACTAGTAGACACATATGTGTGTGTGTGTGTGTGTCATGTGTGTGGGTTAAAGTGCTTCGTGAATGTCCCCCAAAATTTTTATCTCGTAATTTATTAAAATTTCATTTATTCCACTATCTTATCCGTGAACTTCCTAATGGAAAACATGTACATATGAAAAAAATTTATTGCAGAAATTAATAGAGGGTACTAAATTATGCTACTCTGAGTTTAAATTTTTAATATTTTTTTGAGACCTGGAACTATTTTTAAATAATTATTGAAAGTCCTGTGATTTCAGTTGGCACCCCTGAATTCTTAATAAAAAGGACGATAGAGACTAGACGCCTATTGACGCCTCCAGGGGGCGTGGCCGCACTTTCAATAATTATTTAAAAATAGTTCTGGGTTTCAAAAAAATCTGAAAAAATTCAGAGTATAGCATAATTTGGTGCCCTCTATTCATTTCTGCAATAAAATTTTTTCATGTACAGTATAACAGATCTTAGATTACGTGTGGATTCGATTACGCGCGACGACCATCTTGGAAGCCATAACATGGCTAAGATAGGGGGCGCCAGTCGGTCTAGACGTATAGTCTAGCCATGTCAGGCGTAAACTTAGATTTGTTTTACTGTATGTTGTTCATTGCGGCAATAGATGGCCCAGGTTATCACCTTTTATTATCGTCAAGCAGCCGAGCTTCATCGTCAGCTCGTGGGGCCTCGTCCCAGTCCACCGGACGAGCTATATTTTTCTGTGCAGACGCGCTCTTCGAGCTCATTTTAACTATAATATTTTTATTTAAAGGCCTTCTGAACCTTTTCACAGTATTAAGTACACGGTTAGCTTTGCTTCAGTGTGATTCGGCTGCATATTTTTTTTTTATTTCAGTAGCACAAATATCAGAGATAATAGCCGATGAAGAAGCACCTGTGACGTCACTCACGCTCATTCAGCGGCGACAATATAGGGAAATCCCTGCAAAAGATAGGTTCACTCCCGCTGCAACCACGGCCGCAATTTTACTTCTGGAATTTTGAAACTTTACCAGGGCAGTCTTGATAGTATTTGTCAAATAGACTGAAAGAATTTTTTTTGGTGGCGTGTGTACAGATGATTGAGTTATTACGGTTGCAAGATAAGCTAAAAATTTAACATTGTTTTCCTATACAACATTTTCGCTCCTCTTTCTACCGCAATAACTCGGTTTGTATGAATGTCATTATCTGCCTGTTATAACCATGAGCTCGTGCGTATGCAATAATGATCGAGCTGCTATCATGCAGGGCTAATCCTCTATTGTTATATATAACAAATATAACAATATATAGTTAAATATATATATATATTATATATATATATATATATATATATATGTATATATATATATGTGTATATATATATATATACAGTGGTGAAAGTAGTTTCAATCTCTTACCAGTGCGCCTCAGATAGAGGCCTGAAGGGCCAAAACCCCCGCCGGAGGCGCGATTTTTTGGGAAAAAGGGGCGTGGCTTTATTTTTTTATATTAAAAAGTGGTTTAAAATTCATTTATAACATTTGAATGCATATCTTCATTTTGAGTAAAATTAAATAATATTATCCGAACTTTGAAAAAAAAAAAAAAAATGCAATGAGTGATTGATTTTCGATCACATTAGAACATTAAATTCATAAAAAAAAATTTTTAAAAATATTATAGCTATATAGCTTTTAAAAAAATTAATACGAAAGAAAATCCCTAGTGATTTAAATTGAAAGCACTTGCGATCTTCATTGATCATATAACAGTAGTATTTAATATAATAAAAATACTTTAGTTAACTCTTACGATTTGGGATGCTTTATAATTTAATCAAATACGTCAATTATTTAAAATTTAAATTAATATTTTGAATATGTCTCAAAAAAATTATTTGAACAAAAATTAAAAAAAAACGCGAGAGAATTCTTTTTATAATTATAAATTGTAATGTTTATATTTGTTTCGGTAATTAATTTTTATTTACTCTAGATCTTGTAGCAATTATTGTTCCCCTTTGTCATCGATAGAAATTAAAATCTAGCCATATTAAATATGCTCCAAACGTGCAGCCATCTCGGCCCTATAATAGCGGCTGCATTTATCTATCTACTCTCTTCTAGCAATGCTTGCATGAGTCGCATTTTATGCATGTGACTAAATTTTTGTTACACTTATTCTTTACAAACTCATTAAAAAAAAAAAAAAAAAAAATGAGAATAAAATTTTTTGTTTGCTTTTCTAAAAAATTCATTACTATGAAGAATTTTTTGAGACGAAGACTTAATTTTACTAACCTAGCACTGACTGCGATTGATCTTCTATACGATCCCAAATCCTTTGCCCTAATTTTTTTAAACTCCTTGCGTAAATGAACCCTCTAAACCTCGGTGGGTATGTGGGCCAGAAGGAGGCACTCCCCCTTTACCTCTTGACTTAATTGTAAATAAAAATTAATTTGAATAAAAATGTGTTAATTTTGTGCAATAAATGAGACAGAAAAAAAAATGTAATAAAATTCGTGGTGTAGTATACATAACGCATCATCAGCAAAAGATGTTTTGAATCTATTTCAATTAATTTTATTAGTCATTCAATTAAGAATTAAAAAATACAATAAATATATATTGAAAGAAATTTAATACTATAGTAAATATCTATCTCTTTATAAAAATCGAAGATAAAATAGTCAACCCAGTAGGCCTACAGAAATTTAAATAAATTTAGAAAAACATTAAAAACTATTTCTATAAAAAAAAAATCGTCAGCTTGACATAGCTAATAAATAGTTGATAGTATGTAAATAGTTGATTTTATTTTTTTTTTTCCTTTTAGGAGCTTTTTAACTCAAAAGAATTAAAGAGTAAATTAAATTTCGTGAGACAAAAGTACGAAGTATAAGAAAATTGTCATTCATTATTTGAGCATGATTAATGTTTTACAAAGTAACTTCTCTGATTTTGAAAATTTTATTAAAAATTATTGATTATTTTTAATAAATTTCGATCATTGTCTTACCAGTGCGCCGCACTGGCGTCAAATGTCTTACCAGTGCGGCGCACTGGCGCGCACCGCACCGGCTTACTTTCACCACTGTATATATATATATATATATATATATATATATATATATATATATATATATATATAATTTTAAACTTCTACCATGTTTACCCGCCAAGACAAGAAAAGAAAATTTGACAGAAAATTTAAAAGTCTTCCGAGGTGGGACTCGAACCCACATCTCTCTGTGCAATCGCGGCAATTATTTTACTTCACATTTTGCTAATATTCTGCAACTAGGTGTGGTGATCCAGGATGAAGAGACGTACTGCAGACTCCATGGAGATGATGAAACGACACAATATCTCCATAAAAAAAATTTGGAATGTATATATGATACGTATCTCAACAAAATAGAAACTGATACTCCTAAAAAAATACTTAAAAATGTAATCTAGCTTATATAGAGCGCAGAAAAAAGTCACATTTTTTTCGAAGAATAGGCGCCTTAAAAGTCAACTTATTTTTGGACTTTTTTGGAAAATAGTCTACAAAAAAGTCACCTTTTTAAAAAAATAGTCTAAAAAAATTAAAAGTGTTTTTTTTATTTCTTTACTTCCTTTTTTTTTTTACAATATGAAGAAAAGAGCTGAAATGCGCTAAAATAATATGTCAAAAAGTCATATATTTTGTCAAAATAGTCTCAAAATCCAAAGATTGTATAAATAGTATTTTTTTATACAGGCTTATATATTTTAATCCACTTCCAGAGATCGGTGGACATCCTAAATGACAACAAAATAGTCCTCATGTGCACAAAATGGCAAAATGACTTTTTTCCGCGCTCTACTTATATAACAAAATATATATAAAAAAAATACTGCATGGTAGCCAAGTAATATTAAAATATTATTTTTATCAAATGTATTTCTATTTTTTTATGATCATGTATGTTAAAAGAAATTATTGTTTATTTCAAAGCAACAAAGAGGTGACTAGCTGGACGTAATACTAGACAGTCTAATCTATATTGCATAAAAAGTTTGGAGGATATGAGCAAACTAAAAGAGACCATTGCTATCTGAGCTCAAGTGTTGATGTACAATAAACTTCCAGACTATCTAAAGACAATTGAAAGTATATACCTGTTTTTAAGAAACAAGTGTTTGCCTATATATCTTATTAAAAAAATATATTATTCTATTAAGCTTACATAATGCAAAATGAAAATTGTCAATAGTTGTGAATAAATAAATAAAAGAAGTTTTATTCTCACACTACTAAAATATCATTAATACTATAAAAAATAAGATATTACTTTTTATAATTATATGCCACCAGCTTAATTTAGATAACGAGATCACAAGTAGACTAAATTGAATTGCAGGGGTGGATCCAGCTCGCGGCTCTGGGAGGGAGGGGGGGGGGGGGAGTCGAGGGGGGCGATGGGTGGGGCCGGGGGGTGGTAACACCTTCAATGTATTCTGGGACCATTTTTGAGGGGGGGGGGATAGCCCCCATACCCCCCCCCCCTTGGATTCGCGCCTGCTAAATTGTTTTGTAACTTATTTATTTCATTAAATAATTTTATAGTCAAGTTATTACTTTCAATATATTTCTTTTATGCTATATATAAGAACACAATTATTATGAACAAAGCAATGGAATACCGATCTCAAATTTTTTTATAGCAGAAATGGATAGAGGATGAAAAGTTATGTTATTCTGATTTTATTCAGATTTTTTAGGGACCGAGAAGTATTGCTAAAAAGTTTTGGCGAGGTCGGGTTCAAATCCACGTCCCTTTTGGGTCCTATCTTTTAAGAGGCGGCACTTTTTCTGCACTTTCAACAATTTTTAAAAAATAGTTGCCGGGCTCTAAAAAATCTGAAAAAAATCAGAGTAGCACAACTTTGCACCCTCTATCCATTTCTGCAATAAAAAAATTGAGGTCGGTACTCCATTTGATGTATCAAATGTATGCTATAGCTAGCATACAAATTGAAATGTAATGAAGCCTTGGTGATAAAAAAAATATATATTTCATGGTAAGGAAATATATTTATTTATATCTTAATCAACACCTGCCTGCAAATACCTGGATACATTCACAAAGCACTTTAACCCAACTTTAGCCCCAAGTTTTATCCCTGATACTAAACATGGTGCTGAACCAGGGGCTAACCATGTCTAGCTCCTAGTTTAATTAGCACTATGTTTAGTACCAAGGATAAAACTTGGGGCTAAAGTTGCGGTTAAAGTGCTTTGTGAATGTCCCCCATTGTATTTTATTTATTTTTTATTTTTTTTATTTTTTTTTTTTTATCGAACAGAATGGAAAGTACGATACTTTGCCTATCACTCTTGGATGTCCACAAGGAGGAAAAATATCAACAACCCTTTTTGGTGTTGGCATTCGTGTAAGTAATGTACAATTTTACACATATATAATATAATAATATATTAATTATTGCAAATATAAATAGGGGATCAAGTAAAGTTATTATTTTTTTAACTATTTATACAAATATATATATATACCTAGTAATGATTGGTAAAGTAGAAAGCCCATAATGTTTACCTTAATTGACCAGGTGATATAAAGAAACATTTCAAAACATATCATATTTCAACATTTCATTCAACAATTTTTATCAACGTGAGTGATAAAGGTGAAAATTGGCTGGCTACCTTCTTCACTGACCACTACTGATATAACCCTCAAATTCTAAGTAAAACAACCAGTGATATCATCATCATATCATAACATAAAAAGATAACAATGAACTTCACTTCATTCTGACAAGGGTCTTCACACAAAGAAAATTCTAAAAATATATGCAAAAATTGATGATTATTCATATTTGCAATAAAAAATGCAACAGTTTTCCATTAATAATAAATAACATTGCACATTTTTATTTATTTATTTATTTATTTATTTATTTATTTATTTATTTATTTATTTATTTTAATAAGCATATAATTGGTTGCAGAATGTTGCAAGAAGAAAATATCATTATCTTTAAAATCTATAAGGTCACTTTTTTCCTTTCATTTAATTAAGGCCAATTAGATAAAGCTCAATAAGAGTAAAATATTATGAAATATGTATTATGATATATCCTTCCACTTCAACAGTAATTAAAAAAGTTAAGGGTAAGGTAACGCCACCAATGTTAAAAAAAATCCCTCTCACAAAAATTCTGAAAAAAATTTAAAATGTTCTCCTCTACACCCCCTATCAGTAGCTAAAATATCAGGTATACAAATACGATCTAGTTTTTGAGTTATGAATTTTTAAAGTTGACCAATTTAACATGGGAGTTTCATTTCTCCATGTTAAAGTAGTCAACTTTAAAAATTTATAACTAAAAAACTAGATCGTATTTGTATACCTGATATTTTAGGAACTGATAGGGGGTATAGAGGAGAACATTTTAAATTTTTTTCAGAATTTTTGTGAGAGGGATTTTTTTTAACATTGGTGGCGTTACCTTACCCTTAAAATGCTGCAAATTACATTTTAAGTAAACTATACATTTTATAAATAAAATATAGCATGCCAAAAGACTGAATGTTTCAAAAAAGGGATTGACTATATTACACTTTTAATACTTTACAGCTGTGGTTTTCAAACATTTTTGATTGTGAGATATTTTTGTCCCAGAAAAATTTAAGATATATTGGATCTAGGCACATTTTGAAAATATTGTATAGATATAATGTTAAAATTAAAGCTGACTTGTAAAACATTTTTAAGTAATGAAATTTTTTAGCACACAACATTGAAGTACATAACTGCATATTATATTATTATATAAAAAAAACAACAACATAAAATGTATATATATTATTGCAATAATATTTGGCACGGATTTTATCAAATCACTTAACAGAACAGAGGCTTTGCTTTTGTTTACTGAGAATTTAAATAATTGTTACTTTTTGAAAACTTTAGATCAACAATTTCAAGTTAATTTTAATTGCTCAGACAATTTCAGATGCTTTTAAAACCTAAACAATTAAGGTAAAACATGCCATAATATCATAATACAAATTATACAATTAGCACACAATTATAGGTCAGCATTTCTGTGTAAAAAGGGAGGGGGGGAATGTTTGATATGGCACTAATTTTAAGTTTCACATTTATATTTTCCAAATACTTTTATTAAACTATAAAGTCTTGGGTTCAAAAGTTGATGAGACCAGCAATAAAATTATGAAATAAAATTTGATTACCTTTGAGATTCGAAATATTGGCACTAGAAAGTTAACGCAAACAAATAAAAACTTGAGTATTGTACAGTTTAGAGAGTTATATTATTTTTGTGTGGCATGCATAATACTAGACCATGTTCATGGTGTGCACATATATGACTATGTACTAATAAATTTTAAAGAATGAGTAATTTATTACATGTATATATGTATTAATTAGAGTACTTCTATTCATAAGGTATTCAAAAATGATATAGTGCAAATATATAATGTTGTGAAATATTATTGCATTATTTCTGCCTTTCATGTAAACTCACAAAATATGAACTATAATATTTTAACATTTAAATAGCTGAAGTTAACAATTTTCAATCTTTTCCAACAAGTTATGTTGTGCGTGAGATCCATTAATTGAAGAAAATTTTCTTATTAAAACATGAACAATAATAATTTTAATATTTAAAAATGACTAAATTTATATGAGAATAAAGACCTTAAATTTAATATAAAAATATCAGAGAGGCTCAAACATTCAATACGGTATACATGTATATCTATCTGTATAATTAAATTTTAAAGTGAATAATATTTTGTGTTAAGACTTGTATATTTAATCAGTATTCAATTTTTTTTATATTCAATTTAATCTTATATATATGTAATATTTTTCAATATTATTTAACAACTCCTTGTTAAGGGAAATACCTTTTTGTTTAACACAATTTTATTTTGATGCTCGTTAAGAAGGGTGTAATTATTTGTATAAAATGATCAATTTAGAATATTTTTTTTTACATATTTTAAATTACCACAATTAAAATTAAAAAAACAAACAATTAAAATATATTTAATAAAAAGCAATTTAATAATAAAAATAATATAATAATTTATATTAATAACATTGTTTTACGGCTAACGTAATGTTAATCATTTTAATTTTAAAACAAGTATATATTAATCTATGAACTTATAACTGCATGCAATCGGTTAAGATTACTGAAGATAAAATTAATAATAGTAATTTAAAAATAAGACAAATTATTTGATTGAATTTTTAGTAATAACAATTAATAATAAAAAGTTGTTTGAATGTAAGGAGAGTACTCACAACTAAAAATTTAGGTTCACCATAGTCTATGGGACTGCGTGACTATTATGCAATAAAAGCACTATAGTAAAATTATTTTTTTAATACATTTTTTATCACTTTAGTATGTTAGTGCTAATTCAACTGCCAATACTGTCAACTGTCTTCCCATCTACCAATGACACCCCTCCAAATTTGAAAACCACTGCTATGCAGTATCTATATATGCCTTTATATTTTAAAATATATTACACATTCAGTTCGCATTGCAATCGGTTAAGATTACTGAAGATAAAATTAATAATAGTAATTTAAAAATAAGACATATTATTTGATTGAATTTTTAGTAATAACAATTAATAATAAAAAGTTGTTTGAATGTAAGGAGAGTACTCACAACTAAAAATTTAGGTTCACCATAGTCTATGGGACTGCGTGACTATTATGCAATAAAAGCACTATAGTAAAATTATTTTTTTAATACATTTTTTATCACTTTAGTATGTTAGTGCTAATTCAACTGCCAATAGTGTCAACTGTCTTCCCATCTACCAATGAGACCCCTCCAAATTTAAAAACCACTGCTATGCAGTATCTATATATGCCTTTATATTTTAAAATATATTACACATTCAGTTCGCATATACAGTATATGCCATCACATTGATAGCTATCTATATTTATTTCAACATTAAAGTTACATGTAGTGTAGCCACACAAGGAACTATAGTGTTATATGTAGGACTGAACTGGGCTCTGAATTACTACTAAATTAATCTTTACCCAAGAACCCTTGTACTCAACACATTTTGGCTTATTTAAAAATTACTTTGGCTGCACCACATGCTAAATATTACAGGTAACACCGAGTATATAGTTTAACATTGTATATAATAATATATAGAAAAATTACTGAAAAGGAAGGGGTACAAGCTAGGATACCAACAATTAAGGGTGGTATTTTTTACCTTCTCGATCATGACTTTTGGGTTCATTTATAGTATGTGCTTGTTTTTTAATTAGTGAAAATCTCAGATAGGGTGGTTAATGCAGGAACTATAAGCTCCATACACTCACCAAATGCACATTAAACACCCACCAGATATAGGGCTGACAAAATTACAAAACTATATCTTTAAGATTACATGATGTTCTCAAAAAATGAGATAACAAGTGCAATGTTAATACTTAATACATGGAAGTGGCTCACTGCAAATTCAAATATACCATCAGTGTAAGACTTTTTGAATTTATGTATTATAGTTAAGATATTATACTTTTTGAATCTGAAGATGTACTTGAAGTAAAATCAAAGGTAAAAATTACAACATTTTAACAGAAATTAATTTGAAACCTTTTGATATATTTACTGTAGTGTCTTCAACTAGATAATTGTGGCAAGACATTCAACGTATTATATATCAAAACAATGTCAAACAATTTTTTTCAAGAAACGGGGAAAAAAAAGGTTATTTTTAGTGGTTGTTTAAAAGTGAGATATGTCATTTTGATTCCAAAGCTACTGCTGCATGTACTTACAAAAATATTAGAAAATTTTACTCACTTGTTTATCATTTTCATATTAACAAAGTTCAGGTACTTGAAAAGCAGTGAATTTTTAAAGAGCCACTCCCATATCTCACTCCATGCTTTGTTTCATTCATAATGCTTTTTAATGCTTTTGGTGGTTCAATCTTCTGATTTGTCTGTGTCGTCCTCGTATGGAGTAGCAGATGCAGCAGAGGAATTTTCAACACTCTCCTTTTTTTTTTTTTTTTTTGTTCTTCAACTCTTCGTGGAAAACGGACGTCAACTCTTTGTCTACCAACAAAACATTACCATCAGATGTAGAAAATAGTCAACATTGGTAAGGTGAATTTATCAGGAAGTTGAAGCAACATGATTAAAAGATTTAAAAAAAAATGTATAACTTTGTCATACATCTGAAGCAATTAAAATTGTGACACACATTTGCATGCAAGGTCAAGAATGAAGGACAAGCGCATCTCTGTTGCACTGCTTTTGAATCAGATCTGCCCTGACTCCTACCATCACACATGTAATGCACTTTTTTGCTTCGTAATCCTAGTAAAAATTGCACACTAGTTGTGCATTAATAATTTTGCATCTTCTTATATTAATTATGTATCATAAAATAAAATTAATTTAAATACATGTACATATTTTGTTGCTGCATTTCTGGATTTAAACCATTTTTTATGTTTCGAAATGACACATATACTTAAATATAATAATTTTATTACTTAATTACTAGGATCATAAAGTGAATACAGTACATATAGTTTTTGAATACTAAAGATTGAGTATAATGTAAATGTATTATAACTAATGAGATTTGAAAACTTGATTTTGATAATTTCTAACCGAGCAAATATTTATGTAATAATGTCATAGCGAAGGAAGTTAAATTACTAAACCCATTAAATAATTATTAATTGGCTGAAGAAGTTACAAAATGACATTAGTTACAATAACCGAGTATGTGTGACTCACCTTTAGTAAAAGGGAGGGCAGGCAGTGTTTTCCAATAGCTGCTCAGGAAGTACTCATGCAGTGGTAGTAGAGGTTTGTCCTGTAACATTTGGCAACAAAATCATTCAGCATATATATAACCTGCTTGCAGGTTGCCAACTCAGCATATAGCTCATAGTATATTCCACCTAGCAAACTCATGCTATAAAAAATTATCAACATTTTCATGGCTATTTATTTAGCCTACATACAATTTGTTAAAGTATTTAGTTACCTATCAACCTCCTTAATCCTTGGTTGCAAATACATGTGGATCTGCACTTAAATTAAACATTCTTAAAACTATAAAGAAATAAATTAATTTGTTGCACAGGTTAAAGTACAAAATATTGAACAAAAATAACACAGGTAGTAAAAAAAGTGTTCCAAAACTTGCAGAACTGAACTGTCTTTTCAATTAAAATGTTTTTTTAGTCGAGGCTCAAGACTCTTATTATCCTTTTCATTTATACAATGCATAATATGTAAAAATAGACAAATATGCATGAATTTTTTTTATTGCAGAAATGAATAGAGGCCACTGAATTATGCTATTTTGAATTTTGTCAGAATTTTTTGAGACCCGGAACTATTATTAAATAATTATTGAAAGTTCTTCAAGTTAAGTTGGACCCCTGAATCCTTAATAAAAAGGATAGGATCGAGACACCTATTGACGCCTCCAGGGGGTGTGGCCACACTTTCAATAATTATTTAAAAATAGTTCTGGGTTTCCAAAAAATCTGAAAAAATTCAGAGTAGCATAATTTGGTACCCTCTATTCATTTCTGCATTAATTTTTTTTATGTATGTTGTCCATTATATACTACCTGTAACGATGCACTATTAATAGAGAGGACTAATATAGGACTAATGCATAGGAATGAGGGCATCTACCGGCCTCTCCCCTAAAAACACTCTATGAATGACTAAGAATGCCCTTTGATTTCTTTCTTCTTGTATATTATCATAATTTGCTTATATAAGGACTACATAAAAATGTAATTTAACAGTGGTTAATACAAGTCATGCAGGTATACTGAAGACCTCTTGTAACTAACCTTCGGCACCTTCCAGGTAGGCTTGGAGTTGTCCAGGGGCAGGTCTGGAGTCCCTTCATCTTCCATCATGCAAGCCCAAGGATCATCTTTATTTTCTTCCTCATCTGAGCCCAGGCCAATGTCATTATTCCAGAACTGGAACTTGGTTCCAGAGCCCTCATCTTTACTCAGAGGACGTCCCTCATATGGTGCTTCATTTATCAGAGGGAATCTATTTGGTAACGAATCTGCGTCAGCCATTGTACAGTTTTTACATAAAATTTCCATTTCATCATTTGGGTCAAGTCGTTTGAGGCGTGGGATATGGAGTCGCTTTTTCTCATCTGTTTGTTCCAGCATGACATCTTCCTCTGCTTCATGGCTACTGTTGCCTTCTCCCCACAACTGTTCTAGTATTTGTGCTTCGACTGCTGCTCTGTACTTGTCTTCATAATCAACTCCTGATGACGCATTCCCGACTTCTGCCTCACCTTCTTCTTGCATCCCAGTCCTCTTTCTATCTTTCTTCCCCTTTTTCTCTGCTTCACGTTCTCCAAAGCTAAAAGTTGTGCCATTCTTGGAAGATGACGTTGGTTGTAAAGCTTTTGCAGCTCGAGTTATGGGGGCAGATCTGGAAGACAAGAGGGTGGCATGTATCACAACACATTGACATCAACCTTTATAAAAGCAATTAATAAATAAATTATTGTCTAGAAGTTATGTTTTGATTTTTGACACAACTATCATTCCTCGATCATGACCACTCTCTTACATGTACTGCTTGATATAATTGAAAAACCATTATTTAAATGGTTTCTAAAGCCATATTCACTACAGGTGAAATCAGTGAAGAGAGATAAGAAACTAACCTTTACCTGCAATGGTTAATACAACTTTTTCATTGCCAGACCCTCATAGGTATTATTTGTCTTAGTACACTTTTCAGAAATTATCAATTTTGTTGCTAAAATAACTGTACTAGTGTTATGATTCTCAAGTTGATAATTCGCTGCATTCCATGAATAGAATGTAAATAATTTAACATACCAACCCCTAAAATTTAAATCCTTGACTTGCTCTGATTTAGAAAATTCAAAGGTGGTTTCCGGGGTAAAAAAAATAAGCCTGTTCCAATGGCTACAGTATGTCAAAATGACAATATAGCTTCACTTTTCATTCATTCATTCATTCATTCATTCATTCATTCATTCATTCATTCATTCATTCATTCATTCATTCATTCATTCATTCATTCATTCATTCATTCATTCATTCATTCATTCATTCATTCATTCATTCATTCATTCATTCATTCATTCATTCATTCATTCATTTTTTTATTTTTTTATTTTTTTTTTTTATTTATTTATTTATTTATTTATTTATTTATTTTTTATTTATTTATTTATTCACATTAAATACCAGTTGGTACATTGCGACTACATAATTAATTGAACTGAAAAAATTAAAGAAGAAAAATACAATACAACATATACATTAATAATTAAAACATGGCGTACATATATACAATTGAAATAAACATAAATAGAAAGACAAAAATTTAGAATTACAAATAAGAATTGACAAATTCATTGTTAATCATCTTTTTGTTAATAGAATAATAATTTTTTTTTAGAGGATAACTTAACAATTGTTTCTTAAAAAATAAAAAATGATATACTGTACTTTCAATTTTTTTAATATAATCTGGAAAGTTTATTATACAGTAGCGAGCTCAAATATAGATATTTAACATAGTAAGGGTCACTATCTCATTAGGGGTGATTTTCACCATGTTTTAAATAACACTATTAGATTCAGCGTGCTCTGAAACCCTTAAAAATAAATTTTAGTGCGGATCGGACAAAATTTTTCAATTTAAAATGGAAATTCCATAAGAAATGTAAATCGTAAATCCACCCCTAAAACAGCATTAAAGAATTAAAGAATGATTAAAAACAAATCAAAACATGTGCCTGAAACTTACAACCCTTGGCTTTATGTGTAATTTAGCACGATATCGGAACACCATTTCTGGTCGGTCTGTATATCATGGCATATGTGCGGATGAAAATTCCATGATGAATTAAATGTTATTAATATTTTGTAATAATTAAAGCTAGTTAAATATGTTAATAATATTTAAAATCATACTTAAAAACGTTTATTTAAGATATATATACCGGTATATATAATATATATATATATATATATAAACTGCTCTGTAGTGTAGTGGTTAGTACCCCTGGCTCTGGTCCGAGAGGTCCCCGGTTTGATTCCCAAACCCGGCAGACTTTTCGTGACTTGGGATGGGTGTGACTGATTACTAGATTATGGAGTTGGTAGGAGGAAGGCAGCTTACGGCTGTCTATACTCCGCTGCCCTGTAGTATTGCATTGCCACTGCAGGCTGCACAGATCTGGTAGTAGGAGCCCAGAAGAGTGCAGGAAAGGGTTCTGGGAGCCTGGTAAGCCTCAGCATGGTCACAAGATAACTCTTACTGGCAAGGCTAAATATCGGCCTGACCACACCCGAAAGGGTAAAATGGTGTCAAGGGTATTTTATTTTTATATATATATATATATTTATTCCCGTGTCCCGTGTGCTTTTTCTTCCGGACAAGGCAGCATAAAACTGCATATGCAGCCAGTTAGCGAGTTGTGTAGTGCGGAAGCAAGAAAAACTCCCTTGTCCCGATTCGAGACGAGGGTGCCGTGTCTCTAGCAACGTCCTACATAAAGCCTTTCTGGTTATTCCTATCCTTAAATTTCCAATCTTTTAACACAACCTTAATGATTCAGTTTCTTTTAATTAAATTAAATATTATTTTATTCATAATAGTGGTAATAATGAATTGATACGATTATAATAACTTTTATAGCATATATATGCATGCAGTAGTTGAGAGAGCTTGCTGCTACCATGAATAGTGGATGTTAGAGTGTAGCAATGAAAATAAATATTTTATAGAAAAATTAAATAATTATATATTTAACACATTTTTTTAAATTTAAATTTCAGAATTTCTCAAGAAAAAGGTGTTTGCTTTTAGCATCTAAAGTTAGATAGAGTGCATATTTTTTATTTTATTGTTTCTTTAACATTAACCCATTAGGGACTAGATTAGGGATAGTAAAAAATATTTTTCAGCTTTTCATTTCATTCCTTCAGACAGTAGAAATATACTGAATTTATATATTTTTTTCCACCTTTATTTATTCACTTTTTTTAAATTACCAAAACAGTTTTGGTAACATACAGTACCGCCAGTCAGGACACAGCAAACCAATGTAACTATACTGTTTTAATAGAAAATTTTAAAGTAGAGTTTTTAGGTCATTATTTTAAGATATCCTAATCATAGCGCTTCACAAAATCAGTAATGTAGTTAGTTACATATCAGCAAAACATAATGAAATTAAGCAAGTTTGCACTGAATATGACAGGTAATTATCAAGAAGATTGTATATATTTTGTATCCTAATAATAATAATTGCATCTTTATCAGATGCAATGTTAAAGGGGTACCAAAGTGAATACTTTTTTTACATGTTCGGGCAGCTACGAATTATTCTGATATCCCTGTGGCTCAATATTTTCGTACAATGCCTAGTTATTTTACAATTAATTATTTAGTTTGAAAAGTGAGTTTGAAAACCGTTGGTTGATTCAAGTCGGTGCGCTCCAGCAGCAGCTGCTGATACGACAAGAATCTCCCGCGAATCGGGGGAACCTCCTCCCGCCCCCTTCTTGTCGTATCACCGGCCGCTGCGGTCGCGGGCATACTTGAATCAACCAACGGTTTTTAAACTCATTTTCCAAACTAAATAATTATTTGTAAAATAACTAGGCATCGTACATAAATATTGAGCCACAGGGATATTAGAATAATTCGTAGCTGCCTGAACACGTAAAAAAAGTATTCACTTTGGTACCCCTTTAACTTGAATAGTATACATGTTATTACTAGTAAAATATTATGTACTTACGACTCATGGCCAGATGAGATTTTGCCTCTCTTTGTTACTTGATCAGCATTGGTGCAGGGCGCCACGGCATGCAGGTCATCTGCGTAACATCAACACACAGCAACAATTAAGAATTTGAATGTTTTGTTACTTTCAGACCTGTACCTGTTCATAATCTACTCTGCATTCTTGCATGTATGCACAACCATAGATCTACAAATTTAATACTGTTTGTCTCTAGCAACCATCAGCATTTTCCAGCGTTCTCACAAAAAGTACTATAGGCGTTGCAGCAATGACAGCCCCTACCCCTAAGCCGCCACTAATTGTATACTTTTTTACAAGTTATATCCCGGCCTAGTAAACACAATTCTGTCGGTCCAGTACTGAGAATGTTGGGCCAGTACTGTGCCAACACTCAAAAGTGCCGGTCCAACACATTTTTGACACCCTGTGTTTACTGGGCCCCACCCCCCAAATAAATAAAGAAGTAATAATTAATGCATCTACAGTACCTAATTATACGGTACCTAATTATATATGTACTGGAACTACTGGAATTCTCTAGCTTCAAAGTAAGCAGTTTTTCCTTGTACTGCAGTAAAACGGAGGCTACTTTCAGAGGAAATAATGACGATTTAGAATACTTCTCAGCTGCCCACAATTTTTTTTAATCCACAAATTTTTTTTAATATGGGTGTTCAAAGTAACCCCTATGTGACCGGGCTACTTTGAACACCTTTATCTGTCCGCTAGTTTTGTTGCCTTTTAGCCACCCTAGAATTAATATAATTGATATTTAGTGATAAAGTGGCTTACAGTGCATGTTTCTTTGGCTTTTAAAACTTAATTTGATGAAGGATTCCACACTTCATATGCCCTTTTGTGTATGAAATAAAATTTTCCTTGGAAGTCAATTGTAACACTGAAGCAGAGTAGAGCAATGATGCAATTTTATAATACAGCTATATAAAATAAATAAAGGAGGGCTGTCTAGAATTTTAATGTGTGTCTTACCTTCATTTGAGACCCTTTCAGGGTGGGTCCACATTTTCTTTGTATGCAAGTGTCCTGAAATCATTGAAAACATACAATAGCAAAGTAGCTGACAGTATAGAGTACATTAAGGACCAAGAGATAGCGCTGACGTCTGAAATTTTTGCCCTTTGCATCGAGGATACTGCAATACCTATAGCATGGGGAGAATCACAAAAATTATCACATTTTTAGGAAAGAAATCACTTACGAAGTTGATTTTTTTTTTATATTTGTCCAAAAGTATTTGACAACTAATTATGGTGTTGTCATTTCTGAAAAATTATGCTCTGGCTGCTGACAGAGCATTTATATGATTTTACAACGTTAATCATATACAGCAATCCTCGCCAGACACACGTAGTTCCAGCAGTTACCACTAGGTTTGCACTAACTTTATGACGCCAATATTAATAAATTGACTGACATTAGTTACATGTCATACAATTTGCTTCACAGGTAGCTAGACCACAGATAAAAATAGACGAGGCATCCAATGGAATTTTTATCCACATTTTTCTTCCCCTCAATCGAACATCACTTCCCTTGTACAGTACTTCTTTGTATTTTTAGTGATAGTATGGCAAACTAGATGACATACAGACTGACTTTCCCTATCCCTTCCATCGATACCCTTATCACGGCAATCTAGCTGCACAGCTTATCTAAGCAAAGATCTAAATCTCATAGGATGAGGCGTATGTTTGTCCCTGGCCATGTAGCATTGTTTATACCAGTGTGTAATTACAGAGGGTGTAAAAAGGATTTATACTTTTATTACAAATTAATAAAGTATAATTCCTATGCTTAATTCGTATAATTTAGTATAATTTCTGAATGATTAATATACTAAATTACAGATTAATTATACTAGTTTTTATTTTATTATACTAAATTATAGAAAAGTATTTTTCCAAAAATAGCATTTTTCCAAAGTAAAAAAAATAAGTGAACCATATATGGTTGCCTCGAAATGATTTAAAGAGGTATACTATTTCTATAATTTAGTATAATAAAATTAAACTAGTATAATTAATCATGTAATTTTAGCCCAGTAATATTATGTTTTGACCCGGAAAAATGGAGGGGAAAGCTGAATTTTTCAGGACTTGTCAGTAATGCTGTTTCAAACATATTTTGAGTTGTACCACCTTGTACCCCCTGTGCTAGCGCCGCCATTTAAAAAAGATGGCGTCCAAATAGTCTTTTTTAAAAAAATTAATTTCTCGGGAACTACTTGTGGTAAGTAAAAAAAAAATACACAGTTTTATAGCTAAGGATATGTTCTAAGCTAGAAAATAACAAATAACTGGACTGTCGGATATTTAAGTAGTATAATTTGCATATTAACAAAAAATTTACATTTACATATTTACAAATCATGAAAAATAGTGTTGAAAAAAATATATTAAATAAAATTGCTCCTAACAAAAATTAACTTAATATTATTAGCTATTCCAGAGTGTAAGAACTATTTTTTTAGAGCAAAAATCAAGTAAATTATGGGAGAATGTTCATGGCAAAACGTTGCGTCGTTCGCCATAGCGGCAGCAGCCGGAATCCGCGGCTCTTCTCTCCCTTCGCTCCGCCACGCTCTCCGGTCCCCGATCGAGATACCACCCAGGGGCGTAGACAAGGGGGGGGGGGTTGGGTATTATAAACCGCCCCCTTGAGAGCTGAACCTTAGTAAATTTTAAGGGGAAAAAAAAAAAATGGTACTCAACGGATACGATTTAGATAAAAATTTTGAAAAATTTTCTTAAAAAAAATTTAAAAATTTATATCCCTGAAATACATTGTTAATAAATCTTTAATTTATTTAAAATGCGTCCAGTATTATGATTATTTAAGTATATATACTATAATTCTATAATATATTATATAGTATTCAATATTAAGTTATTTATGTTTTTGTATATGACGACAGCAATTTAAAATATAAAAATGCTGTGAACATTCCCCGCATGATGTTCAGCATAAAAATTAAAAATATATAATATATGGTATTTTTATTTATTTTTTAATTAATAAATATAGGTATCTTACAATTGCTAGTTTTATTTTCTAATAATGTATAATACTGTACATATCTTTAAATTTATTACGTATTGTAGTTAAAAAAATCCGATTTTTTAAATGTTTTAATTGTACACAGTGAGACAGTTACTTAATAAAATAAATTGATTTTCCTGTTTAGAAAATTTAAATATAAATATTTTTTTCTTGCTCGCACATCAGTATATTATACATCGTCTTAAAATGTGGTCAATTTTTTATAAGAAAAAGTAGTCACAAAAATTACATAATTTACGATTTACAAATATAAGAAATTTGCTGCAACTTTTCAATGAATAATCGCCCCTTTTTAAAAAAAATCGGGCATCATGAAACTAATTAAAATAATATAAAAGTGGTTATTAGATGAATTACTTGAATTAACTAAAATTAATTACTCAAAGCTATATTTATTACGTTAGTGCACGTATTGAAAAGAAATGAAAAAAATGAGATGCAAAAAATAAATTTTTTTAAAAAAATTGCATCGGGCCATACATTCTCTACAATAGTATTTTTTCATAATTTTACCCTAAAAAAGAGGGCGTGTCCTTAAAAAAATCGCGCCTGCGGCGGGCTATTGTGGGGCTACGCCCCCCAAACTTCCCAGTGGGCTGTTCTCAATCTTTATCTTGAACCCCCCTCCCCCCCTTGGACGAATCCTGGCTACGCCACTGCATTACCACCACATCATACTCCAAAATTCTGTTGGATTGAACAGAAGTCAATTTAGGCTATATTTTTTTTTATATATAATTAATATACAGTACTCCTAACTAATATTCTTGTGTATCAATTAACTTGTATAATGCCACATTCAATCAAATTGATATTTTTCGTAATGATTTAAGAGAGAGAGAGAGACAGAGAGAGATACACAACATTTCACACTCTTATTCACATTGTTCAAGCTTAAATTTTTACTAAAATTTTTCTTATTTAAATTTAATAAATACAATAATTTTGTATCATGTAGAAATATATAAAATATATATATTATATATGATTTCTTTTCTTATAAAGATTGAAACAGGTGTCATTAATATTTAATGTTCTATTTAATATTAAATAAAATTATGTATTATCCTGAACCTGGCCGTGTAAAAAATGAAGCTTTGCTTATACCCGTAGTTGCCATGCTCATTCTGAAATGTTGCGACTCTTCCGGCATGTGTACGTCACTGGCACTGGTGCTCCGCGACCTCCGACCTGCAGCTAGACCCCTGTAGACTCATGATGCGGTCTCGCCGTGCAGTTTTACGGCCCTCGTTCTCTTCCTACTCCTCACCAAAGTGATCCCCTGTCTGATTGTTGGCACAATCAATGCCGTGACATTGGCCGCACATTAGGCTGCAATTAAGTCCACTTTTCTTGCAAGAACAACGTCCGCTGCTGCAGTCTGTCACACAGTTGCAATACACTTGATGGAGTATGTTGTCGGGAACCGGTGGTTCCAAGGTTGCAACCGGGACCAGCACATTGTTCTTCATTTGCCAGCCCCATTCAGTCGGAGGCAAGTCCACCCCTAGCCACTGCTGCACTTGATGGTAAACTCTAAGAGAATGATGCATAGCTGCTGCACTTGTCGGAGGTAAGGATGCAAGCTCAAAGTCTGCACTGATTTTGTGATGACATGTCATTTCGAAGTACGAAAAATATCTTGCTGTGTGTTCAGTGAGTTTGCATTTGAATGGTAAAGTATCATGAACTTTTCTCCTCCTTTTATAATACTTGTACGATCAGCTTCAGTTTCACAAAACTCAGAGCGATGTTTTGTACAGTTTTGTTCTTTAAAAGAAGATTAAGGAAGGGCTTGTTTCTTCCCCCTTTGGTAGGGAGCTGATGTGAACAATGTCATAGCTTAAAGAAGACTGGCTAGGAATGTCTAGTAATCACGCTGGCCAAGATGTAAACAACCCTTACTAAAATATGATTCACATACACCTGTTTACCACGTAAGAATGAGTCACAATAGTAATTAGGAGACAAACAAGCAAGAACGGTAGCGAGGAGTGACCGTGGTATTATAGTGAGCGCGCGGGCGAGTAGATACGCGATCGCGGGGAGAGTTGATAGTATATATTCGCAAGCCTTAAAATCTGTAACTCCCGTAATTTTTGCCGTAAAAAAATAGTTCTTACACTCTTGTATAGCTAATAATAAGGAGTTAATTTTTGTTAGGAGCAATTTTTTTTAATAAATTTTTTTCAATATTATTTTCCATGATTTGTAAATATGTAAATGCAATTTTTTTTGTAAATATGCAAATTATACTACTTAAATATCTGACAATCCAGTTATTTGTTATTTTCTAGCTTAGAACATATCTTTAGTTATAAAACTGTGTAATTTTTTTTTACTTACCACAAGTAGTTTCCGAGAAATTAATTTTTTTAAAAATGACTATTTGGACGCCATCTTTTTTAAATGGTGACGCTAGCACAGGGGGTACAAAGTGGTACAACTCAAAATATGTTTGAAACAGCATTACTGACAACTCCTGAAAAATTCAGCTTTCCCCTCCATTTTTCCGGGTCAGCATAGGAATTTTCCATAATATTACTGGGCTATTTAGTATATTAATCATTCAGAAATAATACTAAAAAAATTATACGAATTAAGGGCATTGGGTGTAGCACCGGTAGTTGGCAGCACTGACGTATCTTCACCATGCAAATTTTTGATCATTGCTCCTCGGAGTAATTTTTATGCTAGAGCTAAGCTGATTGCTGTAGTATCAAGATAATTAGTAGCCCAAGTGCACAATTTGGCTAAATAAAGCCTGATTTAAAAAAAAGTATTTTTTTTATATTTTAGAAAAATGCATGTAAATTTAAAAAATTACTAAAAAATACTTTTCTTTAAATCAGGCTTTATTTAGCCAAATTGTGCACTTGGGCTACTAATTATCTTGATACTACAGCAATCAGCTTAGCTCTAGCATAAAAATTACTCCGAGGAGCAATGACCAAAAATTAGCATGGTGAAGATAGGTCAGTGTTGCCAACTACCGGTGCTACACCCAATGCCCTTAAGCATACGAATTATACTTTATTAATTTGTAATAAGTATAATTCCTTTTTACAAGGCCCAAGAGGACCTAGACAATCTAGTCTCCTCCAGGTCTAGTTAATAAGTGGCCAATATGGCCAGGTTATTCTAGCCTCCCTTTCTGACCCTAATATGAGTGATGAATGAGTGTGAATAAGTAAAAGCTAGCGTAATGAGAAGCTTTAATATTGACGACACAATTCTCTCAGCCAATGAAAATCTAGCGCGCGAACTGCGCGCGACGACATGTTCTATCAAGTTTCCTATATCCTTTAACCCAGCGGTACCTGGTTTTTAATTTTTTTCGGTGGTTCTTATGAAGGGCAAGATTAATAATTCATATGAGCCACGGAAAAGATCACTTTACACAACATAAAAAATATTCGAGATTTTATGCAGCATAGAATTTGAATGAAAAAATAAATAAGATTTTTCTCCTAACAAACCTTATGGAGCGATGTCAGAATGCGGCGCTGCGGCATTTTTAAGTTGAAGCTTGTCATTGAAAAGTATAAACGTAGCACACTACGTTGGTTTGGACACAGCTGAGAAAATGGGTGAGGAACAAATTACAAAATAGGTGTTTAATGATAGAGAAGGAATGAAAGGAATATAAGTAAACCAATAAAAAAAGTTGGGTTGGATGCACATGTGATTACAGCTAGAATGTTTGAAGAGCAGGTTGTGTTAATTATAATTATAGAAGTACTTTGTGCAATATAGATGAGAAAAGACAAAAGAGTATCACAAGTATTTCTGAAGCAAGTGGAGTACTGTATGTAAGAATCGAGTGCTGTACAGTACATACATGGAGCTAGGTCTAATATATGACAAGCTTCAACGTAAAAATGCCGCAGCGCCGCATTCTGACATCGCTCCATAAGGTTTGTTAGGAGAAAAATCTTATTTATTTTTTCATTCAAATCCTATGCTGCACAAAATCTTCAATAATTTTTATGTTGTGTAAAGTGATCTTTAATTCCCGTGGCTCATATGAATTATTAATCTTGCCCTTCATAAGAACCGTCGGAAAAAATTAAAAACCAGGTACCGCTGGGTTAAAGGATAGGAAGCTTGATAGAACATGTCGTCGCGCGCAGTTCGCGCGCTAGATTTTCATTGGCTGAGAGAATTGTGTCGTCAATGTTGAAGCTTCTCATTGTGAACGGCCAAGTTAGTAATAACTAATGCTGCTGGTTTAAAGGTTAAAGGGGCATGTATAATATACAGGCCTGAAAGTTTCATGGTCATTTTATTTTTTTAAACCAGTCTCAGATACATGTAAAATCGGTTCGTGGACAAAAAAGTTCGAAATAGCTATCATGGACCCGGCCTTGTAGTCCCAACTGCCATGCGATCTGTCAGTCTTGCATGTTGTCTTTAGTGAATCAAGAAAATATCTATAATTATGTGCGATATATGAGAGGATACTTAATATCCCAGACTTATCATATCTTCTACCTGGGGCCTGCCTGTTAATTGCTTCACTTGCTAGACGGTGCCGAAGGTAAAGGTACTGAGGACCAGAGGACCTGCTACCTTCTTCTTCTTGATCCGTTTCTGAGAATAGGCCAAAAACAGCCATGCACCCAAGCACTTCGTAATGTGAGGACCTGCTACCAAGCGATGAGTATATCAGATACCACCGATATGTAGATATGTTACGATATGTACCATCAACTTCTTCTTCTTGATCCGTTTATGAGAATAGCCCGAACAGGCATGCACCCAATACTGGTTTTATTGTTCTTGTAATTAACTAATTAAAGTTAGGAGGGGCTTGTAAAGGATTATGGATGAACAATGGGTAGAAATTTTGATTATGGGATGTGGTATGCAAAATGGGAAGGTGATGATGGGAATGCCAGCATGCAAGGTATATAATGTGGTGGTGATTTAGGGTCAAGTATATGACTATGTGGCGTGGGGTGCAAGAATGCACAATGCAGTATATATAGCGTTTGCTTGGCTTTGTTGTTGTTTACATTCAGCAGTAGGTGCTGAGAGGGAACTGGAATCACTTGATTTATTCCTCCTAATTTAACATATTTTAATTTTTTTTTAACAATAATATATACGTAAGAAATAAATGTACATAACTGGAACATATACATTTTTTTTTATTTTACCTAGATTCTTTATCATTACTTTTTGTTGTTCCATTTCCCCCTCGTATTCAAAAGTCCGCGGGGAAAGCAATGGCCGGTGATTGGCTGAATTTTTTTAAGAATCTTAGGGTCAATATCAGTGCATAAGTGTCGTAAAATGGTCATTATTGACGTGAAATTTGGAGTCGATTTACATTTTATTTAATGATTTATTGTATTTTTCACAGATATCATTGGCAAATATTGTATTTTTTTCCATTTACTTGACATCTCAATCTATCAAATAACATAATTGTCAAATGTACCACGATTGTCATATCGCAGAAAATAAATAGTTTTTGGTATGCTACTACCATGTTAAATAGGTGCTTTTTGCCTACATTCACGTGACGTCATATTTTTGTGACGTATGGTGAAAGTCCTTAATTGCAAAGAATATTTTCTTGCGCAAGTGAGTTTCTTCTTAAGATTGTGATCTTGCTCAAGATCTTGTTAAACCAAAAATATATTGTTTTGTATTTTTTTTTCACATTTTTTGCTAAAATATTATTTTTAGAAGGATAATATATCCAATAATAATATTACAGACCAGCACTCAACCCTGTTGCGCCTCTTTCTTGATCTTCTCGTGTTTACTTGGCAAGATCTTGTCAAGATCTTGCAAAGATATGCTCAAGATTTTTGAGCAGGGCAGTATATTGAACATTAAAAAATAACAAACGGTTGGCGCCATTAGGGTTTGAAAAATCTGACGATCTTTGGGACCAGTTTGGGACACCCTGTATGATATATATATAATTAATTTGATGCTTTGATGCGAACAATAGAATACATAATTTGAAATTTTACCAAATAAGACGCGCGGATTTACCTGGGATTAACCAATCCCAATCCACCTCACCATGAAGGTTAGCCAATCGGAGTAGTATTGATGCCTTGAACATCCAATCAGCATCCAACTACGTCATCATTGCCGCCGTCAACCGCCAATGAGCTTGCGCCCATCCGAGCCTGTCAGCCGGAGTGCCCGGAGTGCAAAGGCGGAAAGACCCGAAAGACAAAGACGCAAAGATCGGCAAAGCGGGCATGCGGGCAAAGACGCAAAGACCATCGACGGCAACAACAAAGACAGCAAAAAGACTGCGCTAAGACCACGCTCGTGTTATGTTTGATAACCTTCTTGCACGAACATGTATGTATGGGTGCGATCCGTATATCGGTAAAACCGGTGATACTGGAGAGTAAAATATGGACCATCTTTCACCGGTTTCTTGTAGTTCACCGGTTGTAGATACGAACGCTGTTCTCACCAGATGTTAAATTTTTTGGCGCGCTTTACCAGCCATTTTTTGAAATCGCCATAGAATGTGTGATGTATAGTAGGTATCACGTCAAAACCACGAAAACAAAAATCACGAAAGCATTTTCAACGAATGACTTTATCCCGAAAACAATTACATCGAAAACAAATATAAACGAAATCATTTACCACGAAATTAAATTAACACGAAACAAAATAATTACGAGAACAATTAAAAATCACGAAAGTAATTAATTTGACCGAAATAAAAAAGGACGAAAGTAAATTAGAACGAAATTATTTTAATACGAAAATCACGAAAACAATTTGACCGAAAGTTATTTGAACGAAAACATTTAAGACGAATAAAAAAATCACGAAAACAATTTGACTGAAAAGTTATATTTGAAAGAAAACATTTAAGGTAGAGATAACACGGATCAGCTGGTCCAATGCTAAAAAAATCCCATTCACAAAAATTATGAAAAAAATTTAAAATGTTCTCCTCTACATCCCCTATCAGTAGCTAAAATATCAGGTTTACAAAAACGAGCTAGTTTTCGAGTTATTAATTTTTAAAGTTGACTAATTTAACATGGTATATATACTATCAGAACCAAAAAGGTGTGCCCCTGAATGGCATACAAGTTCCATAAGGAGAGGGGCACACCTTTTTGGTTCTGATAGTAGTTCCATTTCTCCATGTTAAAATAGAGAACTTGAAAAATTAATAACTCGAAAACTAGCTCGTTTTTGTATACTTGATATTTTACCTACTGATAGAGGATAATATGTAGAGAGGAGAACATTTTAAATTTTTTTCATAATTTTTATGAATGGGATTTTTTTAGCATTGGGCCAGCTGATCCGTATTATCTCTACCTTAAGACGAATAAAAAAATAACGAAAACAATTTGACCGAAAGTTATTTGAACGAAAACATTTAAAACGAATGGAAAAATCGCGAATACAATTTGAGCGAACTCTATTTGACCGAAATAAAAAACACTGACGAAGAAAAATATTAATAAAAATTATACCAATATTATTTAAAAAAAAAAATTGTAAATTGAAACGAATGCAATAAAGAACAATACAGACTGAGCCAGAAATGGTGTTCCGAACCCATGCTAAAATTTGGGCAGGTTAACTTTGAGCTAGAAATTTGGCATATATATACACGTAAGGCCAAGGGTTCTAAATTCTTTTGACATGTGTTTAACAAAATTTAAAATTGAAATTTCCTACCGTTTTAGGGGTGGATTCCTTATGGGATATATCCATGTTAAATTAAGTTGATAGAAAAATTTTGGCTGATTTGCACCAAAATTAGTTTTTAAGGTTTTCAGAGCACGTTGAATTTAATGGTGTAATTTAAAAAGTGATGAAAACAACTCCTATAATGAAATAATGACCCTTACTACGTGAAAAAATGATGCTATCAAAATTTTGATTATGCCACTGAAACGAGCTTATTTTTTTACCTCAGAAACGATATTTGAATTTTTTGAATCGGAGCAAGTTAACGATTTAATTTTTAGGGGTGAGACACGTACCATTAAATACAGCGTGCTCTGAAAACCTTAAAAAATAATTTTGATGCAAATCTGCTAAAATTTTTCTATCAATTTAATTTAACATGGAAATCCCATAAGGAAGAAATGCAAATCGTGAATCCACCCCTAAAACGGTAGGAAGTATTAAGTTTAAAAATTGTTTAGCACACATGTCAAAAGAACTTATAACCCTTGGCTTTAGGTATGCCAAATTTCAAAATTCAATCTCAAAGATAACCTGCCCAAATTTTACCATGAGTTCGATCGGAACACCATTTCTGGCTCAGTCTGTATTGTTCTTTATTGCATTCGTTTCAATTTACAATTTATTTTTTTGTTTAATTAATATTGGTAATTTTTATTAATATTTTTCAGGGATCGGATGTGGATGCGGATGCAAGATGCACACGGGTGCGCAAAAATGGGCTTGCATCCGCATCCGTGCATCCCAGATGCACGGGGAAAAATGAATGCATCCGGATGCGCATCCCAGATGCATGAAAAATAAATTTGCATCTGGATGCGCATCCCAGATGCATGAAAAATAAATTTGCATCCGGATGCGCATCCACGGATGCACGAAAAATAAATTTGCATCCATTTTTAACTTTTTTTTTTCTCTTTTTATCAGGTTTTTTGCTAATGGCCTCTAAACCAATCTTGAGTCTACGTCAAAAGAACGAAAAATAAAAGAACGAAAACAATTTATATGAAAAGCATTACACCGAAAACAAAAAGGACGAAAGTAATTTAACACGAAAACATTTTAAACGAAAGTATAATTAACCGAAATGGAAAATGTGCGAATGCATTTATAACGAAACTTAAAAAGCACGAAAGCATTTACAGCGAAAACATTTTAGCCGAATTCAATAATTACGAAAACCATTTGGCCGATAGTTATTTGAACGAATTGAAAAACAACGAAAGTAAATTAGAACGAAAACATTTAAAACGAAATAAAAAAATCACGAAAACAATTTGACCGAAAGTTATTTGAACGAAAATATTTAACACGAATCAAAAAATAAGGAAAACAATTTGCCCGAAAGTTATTTGAACGAAAACATTTAAGACGGTTAAAAAAATAACGAAAACAATTTTACCGAAAGTTATTTGAACGAAAACATTTAAAACGAATGAAAAAATCACGAATAAAATTTGAATGAACGCTATTTGACCGAAATAAAAAACACCGACGAAGAAAAATATTAATAAAAATTTATGACAATAATTAAAGAAAAAAAAATTGTAAATAAAATTAATGCAATATATAAAGAAGTATATACAGACTGAGCCAGAAATGGTGTTCCGAACCCATGCTAAAATTTGGGCAGGTTAACTTTGAGCTAGAAATTTGAAATTTGGCATATATATATATATATATATATATATATATATATATATATATATATATATATATATATATATATATATATATATATATATATAATATACGTAAAGCCAAGGGTACTACATTCTTTTGACATGTATTGTGTTAAACATATTTTAAAATTAATATTTCCTACCGTTTTAGGGGTGGATTCACGATTTGCATTTCTTCCTTATGGGATTTCCATGTTAAATTAAGTTGATAGAAAAATTTTAGCCGATTTGCACCAAAATTAGTTTTTAAGGTTTTCAGAGTACGCTGTATTTAATGGTGTTTCACCCCTAAAAAATAAATCGTTAACTTGCTCCGATTCAGAAAATTCAAAGGTCGTTTCTGCCATGCGGTAAAAAAATAAGCCCGTTTCAGTCAACGATTATATACAGTGTACTATATACAGTATATAATTCTTGCGTTTCAGTGGTATAATCAAAATTATGATAGCATCATTTTTTCACGTTACTACGAGGGTCATTATCTCATTAGGGGTTGTTTTCACCACTTTTCAACGTGCTCAGAAAACTTTAAAAACTAAATTTGGTGCAAATTGGCTAAAAATTTTCTAATCAACTTAATTTAACATGGAAATCCCAAAAGGATGAAATGCAAATCGTGAATGCACCCCTAAAACGGTAGGAAATATTAATCTTATTTTTTTTTTTAACAGATGTCAAAAGAACTTAGAACCCTTGGCTTTACGTACGTATCCCAAATTTCGAATTTCTAACTCAAATTAAGTTAACCTGCCCAAATTTTAGCATGGTTTCGGAACACCATTTCTGGCTCAGTCTGTATTGTTCTTTATTGCATTCATTTCAATTTACATTTTTTTTTTTTAATAATATTGGTATAATTTTTTTATTAATATTTTTCTTCGTCGGTGTTTTTTATTTCGGTCAAATAGAGAGTTCGTTCAAATTGTATTCGTGATTTTTCCATTCGTTTTAAATGTTTTCGTTCAAATAACTTTCGTTCAAATTGTTTTCGTTATTTTTTTATTCGTCTTAATTAAATGTTTTCGTTCAAATAACTTTTCAGTCAAATTGTTTTCGTGATTTTTTTATTCGTCTTAAATGTTTTCGTTCAAATAATTTTCGGTCAAATTGTTTTCGTTACTTTTTTTATTCATCTTAAATGTTTTCGTTCAAATAACTTTTCAGTCAAATTGTTTTCGAAGTGTTTGTATTCGTCTTAAATGTTTTCGTTCAAATAACTTTCGGTCAAATTGTTTTAGTGATTTTTGAATTCGTATTAAAATAATTTCGTTCTAATTTACATTCGTCCTTTTTTATTTCGGTCAAATTACTTTTGTACAAATTGTTTTCGTGATTTTTGTGCTCGTTATTATTTTGTTTCGTGTTAATTTAATTTCGTGGTAAATGATTTCGTTTATATTTGTTTTCGATATAATTGTTTTCGGAATAAAGTCATTCGTTGCAAATGCTTTCATGATTTTTGTTTTCGTGGTTTTGACGTGATACCCAAATCTTATAACACGATCGAGGCACATTTTTTAAATTTATTTGCCATTTGTCGTTTAAGATTGCAAGAAACAAAGTGTATTATAAAAACCAAGGATCGGATGCGGATGCATATGCAAGATGCACACGGATGCGCAAAAATGGGCTTGCATCCGCATCCGTGCATCCCAGATGCACGGGAAAAAATTAATGCATCTGGAAAATAAATTTGCATCCGGATGCGCATCCCAGATGCATGAAAAATAAATTTTCTTTCGGATGCGCATCCATGGATGCACGAAAAATTAATTTGCATCCGGTCCCTGAATTATTTTTCTTCGTCGGTGTTTTTTATTTCGGTCAAATAGCGTTCGTTCAAATTGTATTCGTGATTTTTCCATTCGTTTTAAATGTTTTCGTTCATATAACTTTCGGTCAAAATGTTTTCATTCAAATAACTTTCGGCCAAATTGTTTTCGTGATTTTTTTATTTCGTTTTAAATGTTTTCGTTCTAATTTACTTTCGTTGTTTTTCAATTCGTTAAAATAACTATATCGGCCTAATGATTTTCGTGATTATATTGAATTCGGCTAAAATATTTTCGATGATGTAAATGCTTTCGTGCTTTTTAAGTTTCGTTATAAATGCATTCGCACATTTTCCATTTCGGTTAATAAATATATATTCGTATAAAATGTTTTCGTGTTAAATTACTTTTGTCCTTTTTGTTTTCGGTGTAATGCCTTTCGTATAAATTGTTTTCGTTCTTTTGACGTATAGACTCAGAAAATCAAATATGTTTTGTAAAATATTTAAACTTTTCCCACCAATTTTAAACAGTGACGTCACACGGCTGGGCTGGAAGCAGCCTTGCGTCTCTCCGCTCTCTCCGCGCGCCAACCGATGACTTTTGAAACTTCGGGAAACTTCGGATTTTCGCTTCACCGGTGGGAGCCGAATTATGGACCAAAGCACAACCGGTTCTCACCGGTTTGCCGATATACGGATCGCACCCAATATGTATGCATAATCCATGTACTATTATATGTAAAGATCATCAGTATCATCACGCTGATCGCTGATCAGTGGCATTTTAATGCATGAGTGCAGGCGCGGATCCAGAAAAAAATTTCGGGGGGGGCTGCTTCCATAAGGCCAATGTTAAAAAAAATTTTGGAGTGGGGGAAATGCCTATATTGTCCATGTTAAATCCAAAATTTCGGGGGGGGCTGCAGCCCCCCAGCCCCCCCCCCCCTGGATCCGCGCCTGCATGAGTGCAAAGTACGTTGCTACGTTGGATCAGTGATCACGTTTCAGAGTTTCGGTTGTGCGTTTGTGGCAGTTTCGTGACATGCATCCAAGGACTCCATTTTTTATTATGCTTTTGCGATGGCATACGAACTCTCAAGCTAGATTGACGCGGGTTTGAAAAAGGTTTACCGGTATCTTTTATTTAAAACTTATTTTTCTCTTCGAACACTGCATATATTGTGCATAATACACATATTATTATATAAACCGCCATATGCATAGTTTTATAGGTACTGTATAGAGTATGCATACTAATTCAGATATAATAATTTTCTGTATAATTTTATGCAAATAGTTTTATTATTGAGGTGCTTTCACATTGTCCGATTTCGCTATACGTGTACAGTATACGGAATTTTGCCCTGTGTTTTGCCGTAACAAATTAAATGTTGTAGGCGTTGATTATGCAAATGCGCCGTGCAGCATAGTAATTTGCTGAGGTGCATTTTATCATATGCTGCGATCTGTGATTGTAGAAAAATCGCTTTGATTTTTCTATGGCAGAGAATTTTTCTACGGCATTTATGCATACATGATTTTCCGCCGCAGACGAACGAAAATATGTAAACAGTTACCAGCCTTTTTCTACAGACTCCGTATTTTATATTTTTAATGGCGATTTTCGAATATGTGAAAAGCTATATACTTTAATTATATTATATGAATACAGGATGCATAATCTAAGTCTCTAAAAGAGGACCTCCATGTCTTAATGGCCATGCAGGGATTTGATCAGAGCTTATAACTGTAACTGAGAGTGGCGGCGCTGCTAAATTTTCGGCACGGCACGATTCTTGCTGGCTGAAATTGCTCGCGCAGCTAGCGAGAACCGAGCCGTGCCGCTGCGATTCAGTTGTGCCGCCATTCTCACTTGTCAGTTACAGTGAAGCTCGGCCAATTAAGCTGGTCAAATTTCTGGCCATAAGACACGGAGGTCTCTGTAGGGTCTCCAGGCTCGGACTGGGAAGCTACCTATAGGGGCCAGTCAGGCCGGGCCATATAGGCATTACAGGCAGCAGGGGATTGTAGGAAAACTCGGTGCAAGAAAACTCGGTGCAGGAAATCTCAGTGCAATTTCAACAAGCTAGGAAAACTCGGTGCACGGTAAACTCGGAGCACGGAAAGCTGGGAGCACCGCTAGGAAAACTCGGAGCATCGCATATATTTGTACATCAATTAGAATAAAAGTATAAAATATCGTATTATATATAAGTATATACATATGTATATATATATTATAAGCTATATTGTCACCTCCAAACACAAAAGTTACAGGGGACTTAATTAAATACTATGAGGAGCATCACTATTATCGTAAAAACAACATACCAGTTGAAATTTTTTGCCATATAATATATAATATATATATATGTATATATATATATATATATATATATATATATATATATATATATATATATATATATATATATATGTAATGTATCTCTTGAAACTGTACTTGATATCTTTCTATTTTTTATTTATTTGTTTACTTTTTACTTTTTTTATATATATAAAGTTGTACATGCAATGATGTTGAATAGTTGCATCTGTGATTATACAATTCTTATTCTGATCAATTCTTATTTAACTTTAACCTAATTTTTTGCTACATAATATATATTATATATGTTCGTAAATACACAATCGGGAAGAATCGATTATTTGTGATGAATCTTCTGTACATGGAACATATAAGCAGGGAACAGAGATAATATCTCTGTTTCCTGATAAATGGTTAATCACAAATAATCAATTCTTTCTGATTGTGTATTTACGAACAGACCTATATATATATTATATATTTTAATGCATCTCTTGAAACTTTACTTGACGTGATCCATGCTGTACAGCCTATGATCGAAATAAAAATTTGAATTTAAAACTGGTATAGTTATTATACCAATTAACGCAATAAAATTTGAATTTGAATTTAAAACTGGTATAGTTATTATACTAATTAACGCAATAATACGGAAAAAAAAATCCAATAAAAGTGTTTTAACTTTTATTTATTTATAAATATTTATATTTATTTTATATATTTTATATTATTTTATTTATAAACATTTTATGACGTTGAACAATGATATCGCATCAGGGCGATGGACTCGCAGTCCCCGCAGCCTCACCACGTCATAGGTTGGGTGACTCTTAGCCCAAGAAAGTTATTGGGCTGCGCCTCGTCCCATTGTTCAAGTGCACATGCACTAATTACCTTACCTGCTACCTGTTTTTTTCAATCCAGGTAGTAAAGAAACTTGTTGACAACGCTTGAACGCCATAAAATAATGTACGGTTGAAAGTATTTCAATATTATTACAATCGAGTATCGACCTCAAAATTTTTTTTATAGCAGAAATGGATAGAGGATGACAAGTTATGTTACTCTGATTTTTTTCAGATTTTTTAGGGACCGGGAAGAATTGCTAACAAGTTTTGGCGAGGTCGGGTTCGAATCCACGTCCCTTTTGGGTCCCATCTTTTATTAAGAGAGGCGGCAAGAGGCGGTACTTTTTCTGCACTTTCAATAATTTTTAAAAAATACTTTCCGGGCTCTAAAAAATCTGAAAAAAAAAACAGAGTAACATAACTTTGCACCCTCTATCCATTTCTGCAATAAAAAAAAATTGAGGTCAGAACTCCATTTATTACCATTCCCTATTTTTCAGCATGTATATTAAATAAAATATATATATAATCATATATAAAATATATTTCTTTTCCTTTCCCTTTAGTTAAATAAAAATATATTTCTTCACATTTATGCAATATGTAATATTATATAGATTTATTTTTTCAATGTGTTAAGTTAATGATAATATAATTTCATATAATAATTAAATTCAAAATTGATATAAGAATAATTCTAATGTAATTGTTCTCATAAAGTTATATGGACATTATAGACATTAAATTTATCAGCACTCTTATACTTTCAATTAATATGCTCGATATAAAAAAATTGCTGTAAAACTGTTCCTTCTATGAAAGCAATTGCAATTTTTCCTTTATTTACAATAAATATTAATTAAATAATGAAATTATTTGAATTATTTATAAATAGTATTATATAATTTAATATAGAATTAGTGATATTCATAGTATTTAAGCCCTCCAATAATTTTTTTGTATGAAGGCAACAAGAAAATTACATGTGTTCGATTTTTGTTATATTTGATTATTTTTATGCTAATATACATATATTCCAAAATCCCTATACTAGTATAGAGAGATCTTGCAATAAATGCGATGCTCCGAGTTTTCCTAGTGGTGCTCCCAGCTTTCCGTGCTCCGAGTTTACCGTGCACCGAGTTTTCCTGGCTTGTTGAAATTGCACCGAGATTTCCTGCACCGAGTTTACCGGATACCGCAGCAGGGACCACTTTTCCTATGCTCCTATGTTTAAAATCTGAGGGGCCAGTCAGGGATCCCTGACCCATGCAGCCTTATGGCCAGTCCAAGCCTGAGGGTCTCTGCATGTAGTCTAAGTTTACGCTCTATACTCTATGGCGCCAAGCCCCATTGCAGACAGTCTAACCAAATGGCACCATCCATAAGAGCCTTATTATAAATTTCAAGATGGCCGCCTCACGCAGTTGAATCCACACGTAAACCAAATAAACCATAAGATTTGTAATATTGTAGTACATTATGCATAAATTGCATAATTGTGTTCGTAAATGTAAAGAGTCGGATTATAGCTTGAACAAAATATTTGTATTAACTAGCTGGTATTAAATTAAAAAAAGGTGCATTTCCATGGAGCGGATCGAGAAAGTGAGAAAATCGCGTGCCGCGGCCATCGGCCAATCAGAGGTTCGGGATTTCCTTGCTTTGCGTGGAGAAATTTTATTGCCAACATAACTGCCATATATATATGAGATTGAACTGATTGCAGCATATACGCTTTTCTCGCCCCGCCAAGCCCCACTCGACATTGCTTCATAGAAATGCAACTTTATATATATTTTGATTTATAATATAAATAAACATACTGTACATAAAAAAACGCCATATTTCCCCCATTTCTATGGCATATATTTTTTATCTGATAATTAACGTTACGGTACATTGCAGTTTATAATACCTATACAGTATAGTAGCTAAAGATATCATATGATGCAAATTGCAATCCAAGTTTCATGTTATAAAACAACAATCTTTCTGTTTTTCACGTCTAAAATACATAGGATCGCTATTGATCGATCCATAATTTTTATGAATACACATACAATCTATATTTACATAATCCATGTAGGAATTGGTAGCGTAAAATTTTTTTGTGTAACTTATTTTGTTTATTGCAATACAGTGACGTGTATTAATTAAACATGTCGCCATGGGTTTTAACATGATGACCAAAATATATACGAATTAATTAACCAATCAATCAACATCAGTGTTGGCATGCTGATGTTTGCAGCATGTAAACATTTAATTAATCCCAATTTTTGTTCTGTTTTAGTTTGCCTCCCTTCTGTCTGAATTTTTACCAGAGATAATTTTTGAGCTGGCCTTCATATCATCACTAGATTATTATGGACCAAAGGTAATTAATTATTTTTCATCGTTGTTCCTTTATACAGTAAGGTTTATAATTAATTTTAATGAATCAACAACCGCTGGTATTAAAATTCAACTTTATCTACACTATCTACAGTATAGATGCAATTGCTGGGAGTTCATTTTAGTTAAGATTATAAATAGAAATATTATTTTCTGGATATTTGTTTACTAAAGATGAGATCTCGGAATCAGCCTTCGATCTCTTGAATGTATTAAGACGTACTTGCAGGGAACTTAAATTTAAACTTCCTATCAATTAACTAGCTATAATATGTAGCATACAAATTTTTAAGTGGCTGTGTCTGAATTGGGGTAGAAATTTAACATTAGCCTTTTATATATGGATCGCGGAAACCAAAAATGGAACTCTTGTGAGAAACTCACTGATTAAATTTGCATAAGGATTATTGTCACCAGTGAAATTATCTTTTGATGGTAAAAAAATATAAAATTTAGGTCAGAACATAGAGAACAAAATGATTGTTCACTTTCTGAAGTAAAAAAAAGTACTTATTCAGTCAAGTTTTTGAAATATTAATTTTTTTATTTGATAAAGATGCTGATTTGACTTGATTTGAAAATGGCCGCCAGATTTCCAATGATATTCTCACAATTTATATCCTGAATATCTAAAAAACTAGACTGACTTTTGCTGCATTTTTTTTTTTTTTTTTTTTTTTTTTTGCTGAAAATTTATGTTGTAATGTAAGGCAGGTTTACTATAATTTTCAGAGTGATTAAACATCTCCTAAGACTAGTGACAATAACCCTAAACTTAAACCATAAGTGATAAAAGTTTTAGAACGTTATCCATTTTTTAAAAATTTATTCCATTCAATGTAGTATCGACCTCCATTTTTTTTATTGCATAAATGGATAGAGCGTGCAAAGTTATGCTACCCTGATTTTTTTTAGAGATCGCGAACTATTTTTAAAAAAATTATTGAAAGTCCTTTTCGTGACGTCACACGGCGGCAAGTTCTATATTTTTCTTAAGGAGCGGCATCTCGTGACGTCACAAAAAGAACTTTCAATAATTTTTTAAAAATAGTTCCCGGGCTCTAAAAAATCTGAAAAAAAAAAAAAATCAGGGTAGCATAACTTTGCACCCTCTATCCATTTCTGCAATAAAAAAAATTGAGGTTGATACTCGATCATACATTCAATACAGAAATATCCTTTGACGCCGAAGTTACTGTAAGGATAATCGTCATATTATAGTATATTTATATAATATATATTTCTTGGTGTATAGAAAGGTTAATATATTTCTTATACTGTATCTTTTTAATGTAATGTATACAGTATAAAAACTTGTTATTACGTCAAGTCCAGATGATCCGAGGGACCCAGGAAATTAGGTTTACCTTATATCGAGTATCAAGTTTTTCCTATACCTGCAATACTATTAATTATTTTTTACGGGACCTTTACTCCGTTACTCAATATCGAGTTTTTCCCTTATAACAATTAAATTACGTAATAACAAGTTTTTACTGTATTTAATATGCCCTTGTTGCCTCGCTTGTGGATCTACCACTGGAACCACGAAGACAATTGGCATTTATTTCTACTATAAAGTCAGCATAATATTAGCTAGAGCTGCATGGTGATCTGGTATACAGTCGACACCCCTAAAATATTTCCTTGTTACTTTTGATACAGTATGTACTGTATACTGTTCTGGATTTGTAATTACATATTTACAGTTAAATTTTTACTTACCTTCATTACTGCTAATAGAATGTGCATTTTATCTTCATAAAATCCCAAATAACAAATGTAAAATAAACTAAGGTGTTTCTGTTTTAAGATTTCTTTTTAATACCATAATCATATATACATATATATAGATAAATAGAAATAATATATATAATATAATATGCAGCTCATTATAATAATATATACTGTACATTTTTATACAACCTCGAACAATGCAGGTAATTTAGCTTTTGGAACACTAAGTTACAATAAGTCCTAAAATTGGTAGTTTAAAATAATGTTTACTTCGTCCCGCCACTAAAAAAACTGCTGTTTGTTTCAGGAGGTGTGCGAGCAAACGGTTGAGTGAAGGGGAGCCACATCAAAGAGGATCCAAAAGCCGTCGTCGACTAGATGCCAATGTTAATCTCAAGTGTTGCTTGGCCCAAGAAGACAACGACATTATTTATATCAAAACTGTAGACTTGGCCCAAGAAGACAACGACATTATTTATATCAAAACTGTAGACAGAGATGTCATCTTTGATAAAATTGTCATCAAGACACCATCCAAGTCATGCAAAAAAGTAGAATCCGAATTAGCAACTGACCCTTTTAATATTGACAATATTAAACATCAAAGCAAAAATTATGTTCAAGAAGAATCAGTGAGTTATGAATCAATTAAATTACCAGGTCCTCCACCGCTAATGTATAATGAAGAAAATACCCTTCTTCAAATAAAGCAGACATCTCAAGATGTGCCACAACAGGAAGTTAAATCAACAAAAGAAGCAACACTTCTAGACAGTAATATTGATATGTCATCAGCCTGTGTGGAGACCAAAACTGAAATCAAACCTTCAACTACTAAATATCCAGAAAATAATACTGCCTTACCAGTAAATTCAGCGGCAATCATGAGAACCAGCACAGCTTTTTTCCCAAAGCAAACTGAACTGGAGCCTCAAAAACCAACTCTCTATCCTCCATATCCTGTCTTTGGAAATCCTGGACCCCCTCCTCCTTTAATGAAGATCAAGAATAAAAAACCTGTTGTAACAAAAAAAGAACAAACTGCAGCAACTGTTAAACCTTGTATTGAGAAAAATATTAAAAATGACAACAAATCCAATGTAGAGAAGAAACATTTTGAGGTAAACTTGGAATCATCTATTCCCATAGCTCAAACTGGAGACCAAATTGGATCTAGTGTTATAAAAAAAACTTCTCATATGAACTGCTCAACCTCTTCTCCAGTAGCCAAGTCATCTAGCACAGAAGTGCAGAAAAATACCCTTCTTCGAACAAAGCAGACATCTCAAGATGTGCCACAACAGGAAGTTAAATCAACAAAAAAAGCAACACTTCTAGACAGTAATATTGATATGTCATCAGCCTGTGTGGAGACCAAAACTGAAATCAAACCTTCAACTACTAAATATCCAGAAAATAATACTGCCTTACCAGTAAATTCAGCGGCAATCATGAGAACCAGCACAGCTTTTTTCCCAAAGCAAACTGAACTGGAGCCTCAAAAACCAACTCTCTATCCTCCATATCCTGTCTTTGGAAATCCTGGACCCCCTCCTCCTTTAATGAAGATCAAGAATAAAGAACCTGTTGTAACAAAAAAAGAACAAACTGCAGCAACTGTTAAACCTTGTAATAGCATTGGAACACAAACTTGTCCAATGGAGAAACCAAATGCTAATAGCATTGGAATACAAACGTGTACAATAGTCGAGAAACCAAATGCTAATAGTATTGGAACACAGGTTTGTTTCAATGATAACTCAAATTTTACAAGTATTGGTGTTCAGGCTTGTCCTGTTGATCTTGCTGATAAAGGATCTCAAACAGAAAAAAATTACAAGCCTAATATACATCTATACAACCTAGTAAGAAACCCTGAAATTTCAAATTCAACGGCAGAATTGAGAGTTATGACTAGCAGTGTGCCAACTCTTACAGTAGCGGCCCCTAGAAACGTTAATGTATGGAGACCTTTAGTTCCTAATGTACCTGCAGTATTAAACAATAAAACAATTCCAGAAAAAACTCCTATTCCACCAGCAAAAGAAGTTGAAGTGTCTAGAGCGGCTGGTGAACCATCTGAAAAAGTGCCTAAAGATGTAATAAATTTTGCAAAGAATAATACAGAATTGGAAACTCCAGGAATAAGGTGGTGTAAAAAAACTGAAGGTGAAAAAAAACCAAAGAACCTATTGTCTCCTCAGTACTTTATCAGAGATACAAAAATTAAAAATTCTAAATTATATTACCATTGTAAACTCTGCGAGGGTAAATTTATAAGAATCGTTGATCATTATTTGTCGTATCATCCAGATTCAGAAGTGTTAATCTCTAGATTAAGTCCTGAAGAAGCGAAGCTTGCTGTTGCCGAGGGTACTGAATTGCCCACCTACCATCGGTATTCTAAAAAGTACTGTCGGTTCTGTGTGTTTGATACAAATAGCATGTTAGCTTTTGCAGACCATATCTCCAGTCACACTGGAGAGTATCGTTATTTGTGCAATTGGGAGTCTGATGATCAATTTTGCAACTACAAAAGTTCTACTGAGCATAATGTAAGAGTACATTACAACAACATACATGCAAAGAAATGTTATAAAAATGATGAAGATGAACCAATAAATTTTAAAATAAAAGAGAAATATCCTTCACCCAATAAACATTCAGGTGTTCTTAAAGGATATCTGTGTACAGAGTGCAATTTTGTGCAAATGTCTGAAGACAATTTGAAGTCCCATATAAAACAACATGCAGATAGTTCTGACGAGGAGAAAACAATTGTTGAAATTAACATGATTAAGTTCAAGCGTTTTCAACAGGAATCAAAACCTAACAAGATCAATATAAAGATTAGAGATGACATGGCAGGAGGTGGAAGTCCTGACTTAGAGATGCAACCCTCGTCATCAACTTCAACCCAGTCAACTGCTTCCAGCCCTAGTTCGTCAACTGGTTCAGCAACAAGTGAACCATCAGAGTCCATCCTGTCGACAGTGAAAAAATCTTCACTGTCACAGAGGGAGTTGGACAAGTTATCGTCAACCCCTGGCTCAGGAACTCCAAATATGAATTCTCCGACTGCCACTCCTCAAGCTAAAGACAAAGTGGTTGAGAACTTACAGCACTATTACAAGTCATTAGAGAGTAACGGGAATAAAATTAACATTTTGAGACAAATTAAGTTGCCTGATGCCTCGTCCTCTCTCCACAACCCTTGTGAGGACGCTGCTCGTCCACTTCAAGGAATATGCAAGGAATTTGGTGAGCTTCAGAACACACAGCAGTATGTCGAGCTCAACCCGGACATCAGCATAAATCCAGGTAACTTTGCTGTAGCTTAAATTTGGAAACTACACAGATGTTTACTAAATCATCTAGTGCCAGATTTAAGACTAGTTGCTTTTACTTCTTTGGGTGTAGTCCGTAATAAGTTCTGAACGTTCAGAACCTTCGATTTAGCATTCCGAAATTATGTTCTGAATGTTCAGAACCATTTCCGAGGTTACCCGAAGTGAGTCAGCTGAATTCAAAACAGAGGTTCCGGGTGTTGCGAACTTTTCCTCCGAACTATCAGAACTAGAGTCAGCTGATCACAATGAAAGTGTTTCGTTATTTGATGTTCTGAAGTTAATGTTTTTGTTCAGAGTCTGTCCGTAATCTCTCAAATGTTCTGAACGTTCTGAACCTAATGCGGAAGACACCCTTTATTTTATGTCAGTACGTGTGTGATGAAAATCAATGGGGGGGGGGGGGGGGGCGTCGAACAATTCATTCAAATTTAACACTTTGCTCATCCTGAAAAAATACCATATATATGCCAGCTTTTAAAAATCTCTACAGTTTTGACACTTTTTTTAACATAATAATACTCGATACTCGATCTTATGTAAATACTAAGAGTTTTGCAATGTCACCACCAACAACCACCACTATTTTTTTTTCCCCCCCTAATTTATTGTTACATAAACTTTCAAGCTTTACATTTTAAAAATTATATACATATATAATTATATAACAAATCTTGGTTTACCTCTAAACAGTTCAGAAAACTAGACGGCGCCAGATATATCAGCCAATGAAAAGGTATATAGTCAGCTGTCATTCCAGCCTTTTCATTGGCTGACGTATCTAGCGCCGTCTAGTCTACTGATGAACTGTCTAGAGGTAAACTAAGATTTGTTATACTTGCTGTATGCATTCCAAAATGTATGAAAATGGCTGATTGGTTTGCATAATATGTATGTATAATATAATCAATATTTTTCTTCTTATTTTTAGGGTATTATTATATAATATTTTATAATTTATTCTGTACACTGTTTTTGTGTTCAATAAACAATTTATAAAATGGCTGAAGATGAACTCAATAATTGATGAGAATCCTTTTGTTTTGCATCAGGCATGGAGACAGAAGAGGAATGCACCCCAATCATCAAGGACTTTTTCACTCTGGTGGAGACCCAGGTTGGTACAATAAATACAAAGCTTCTTTATTTAAGGGTTAATGTCACCATCCCCAGTGGATAGTACATTGTTCCAATCTTTTAATAATAATAATAAATGTTTTATTGAGTAACAGACAAATTACTACATATTTCGGTATACTTTAATAAAAAACAAAATGAATTGATATAATATATATATATATATATATATATATATATATATATATATATATATATATATATATATATATATATATATATAATATATATATATATATATATATTAAATTATAAATTTCCAAGAAAATAAAAAATGCAAAATAGGATTTGAAAGTTTTTTTTTTTTTTTCAATTTAGTCTTAAAAAGAAAAAAAATAATTAATAACTCAAAAAACTAACCCTCTCTCTCTCCCCCCCCCCCTCCTTCATCAGGTTAAGAGTAAAATTCTCCTTTATTTTTTTGGTGAAAAAACATTTTATATAGTTACCAACAGAAGGTAATGAGCAATTAATGGCCACCACCAATTTAATAATGGTGTCGTTATAATCCTTAATCTAGCTGTATGAAGGAGCGATTTAAAGAAGGGGAATGGCTCCAGCTATTATATTTTTATTGAGCGTGTGTATTATAACAAAAAACCTCTGGATGCGCCTGACGTACGTCATTGACTCAATTCCACACTGCTCGCTTTTTAAACGCATCAACTACTGGAACTCTTTTAAAAGGTGGAAAGTGGTGACTTTTGTTGGTGCATTAATAAGTTTGACATTATTTTTAAAATAATAAAAATATAAAAGCTGAAGCCGTTCTCCCCTCCTTTAAAATAAGTAAAAATATATTTTCATGTTCTGTGTACTGTAATATTTAGTTAACTTTTACTTGTATTTCATAACATACTGCAGAATCTGTACTATATTGCCATAAAAGTAACTCATGTCTTTCACTAATGAAATTGTATGTTTGTTTCTTTATGCTCCTGTACTTCAATTTATGTTATAAAATTTTATGTGGTGTGTGTTGCAGGCCAAGCTGTGAAGTCCCATCTAGTTGAAGTGCAGAGGATTAGCTAGCAATTGGAAGGTAATTAATGCACTGATCCTCATCAGGAAAAAAAAAACAAACAAAAAAACAACATATAATTTCCAAATATGCAAATAAATTATGTTAACTAGCTGTTTCCATATACAGTATTGTACCAATTAAGGATGAAGTATGAGTGTTTTTAGCTATATATTCTCTTTTTTTTATGTATATTAAGAGTTAACAGTATATTATAATATATTATCCATGATACAACTATAATAGATAGGTCCATCAGCCCTACGAATTTGAACTGATCTGCGCATTTTGGCCAAAAAAACCCAAGGTGACGTCACGTAGTGAGCTCAAAACAGCTGTTTTGCTGCACGAGGGGCCCCTACCGGAGCAGAGTTTTTGTTCAACATTAGCGAGAACGTTGCTTTTTATCTCATCTCAAATTTGATATTTATTTGCAATACTACAAGCCAAACCGGTTGCAGTAACGTATTAAAAAAATTTTTAAACACTGCAATTCGCAAGCAATCTGGGGTAGAAGTTCGTATCTTTGTTCATAAAGCATACAAAGTTGCTATTGGCTGTGCGCAGATTAGTCACCTAGCGTTTGCGCAGCTTCATTTGGATTCAAGCTTTTTTATCATGCACACTTTGCAGAGCCATGCGCAGTAGACTACTAACATTTAAAACTCGTTTCTGCGCAGCTTTTCTAAGCCGTGGCTATTAATTTACGGGAAACTCTATAATAGAGCAGAAAAAATTAAACGTATGCACCGTGCGCATGGGACGGCCCTGTATATTATCACTTTTATATGTTTTATTTTCAACTGTTAATGAGCATATTGTTTTCAGTTTTTGTACTATTAATAAAAAATATACTGACATCAATATATTTTGTAAAAGTGTTTTGACTTGACTGCAGTTTGTTATAAAATATTGTAAAATATATTTGATTAACTATTTTTATACGAAGTAGTATAGTTACGTTGTATAAAAATGTTTGAAACTTTGAAACTTACCTATTGAATTTTTCTATGTCTATTGGTTAAGAAATAATGTTAGTATTATATTCTCAATCACTATAATATGCTTATGCTATATTCAATATTGAGAAGAAAATAACATTTTTATGTTTGTGAAAATCAATCAAACTTTAAAATTTTGTTAACAATGAATAGAAAATAAATCAATAAAAATAAAATATATAGATCACACGGTCAATTTAAACTTTATTCAATACACTTTTATACATTGGCTCAAATGAAATAGTTCTGTTAACAACTATTTTGATGTGCAATTAATTGTTTGTACATACATACATTGATAAAAAAAAAAAATGATGCGAGAAAATTACATTGAAAAAAAAAAAAAATGATACGAGAAAATTAAAGGATAATGTAGGTGCAGAAAATCCTGCAGACTCAGGATTTGGTAGCCTTGTCTGTTAAACTTTCTTATTCAATCTTAAATTTATTGAGGCTGCTTTTGGGTACCAAGGTCTACATGTCTGTTAAACCTTCCTCACTAACAAGTGTTTCTTCAACACCAATAAATGTAGTTTCCTGATTCCTAATAATATAATTGTATTGAAACACTTCAACAATTATGTTGTTTATAATAGACATGTAGTAAATAATTAATCGGAATGCAATTATTATGTTCGTTCCTGCGGTTTCTGTGCCCCTTATTATGGTACATTTGTCAAAAAAAAAATTTGTAAGCTAGGTGTTATCTCTATAAGATGACAAATTATGAACGGAAACATCCCTTTTTCAGTTTTGTTATAATTGACATCCTAAAAGTACAATTTCTATTTTGCATAATTTACAACTTTTGTAATGTACAGTCGTTGTAAAGGCTATACTTAATTAAAAAAAAAATAATATTTTATTTTGAAACAGACTCACTATTTTTGAAAAATCAAGTCGGAGGTTGTATAAAGTTGTTTCTCATTCAATTGCACATTTTTTTTTTTAAGGAGAGTAAAATATTTTTGTTTTCACCTTTTGCAGTTGGTTATTTTTCTAACTTCTTTCGACTTGATCCTTTTAAGCTATCAAATAATTGCGTATTTAAAAAAAAGAGGATAAATACACAATAATAACATAATATTTTTAATAACATAAATGAGTTTTTTTTTATCAGTTTTAGGTTATGGGGCTGTTAAAAAAATAAATCCCTTTGAATATTATCACAGTTGTCATTAGGACATCCATTAAAAATTAAGTGACTATTAATTAAGTATAAGTTGGTGTTTTTATAATTGTTTTTTTAAAGCCCCTAAACTCTGAAATGTGAAGAAAAAAATCTGTTACAATTATTAGATAGCTAAGTATAGTAAAATAATAATAATAATTAAAATGCTTAATTTTATTCATTTACAAGAAGAAAACAAGACAAGTTGGTTATTTAATTAAAAAATATATATAACATATAAGCAATAAATATATTCCTTTCTTATAGTGTTTGATTTTATGCCATAAATATATTACATATTTCTGTAGTAAAAATGTTTGAGTTATTCAAAATTATTATTATGTGTATATACAACTATAATTGTTTTGTTTTGTTGTTTTTTTTTTGTTTTTTTCTTTGGTGATTGCACTTAAGCAATAAAAAAAAATTGTAATATTTTGGCCATTTCATTGATTTTTCTATTATGTCAAAATATAAATTCATGGATATATTTGCAAATTATCTTTGCAGCTAACTTTTGTATCTTATAATTACATAACTAATAAACATAATTCTTACTTCAATTATTTTCTTTTTTTATTACTCTACTTTATTTTTTTCCATCTTTGCATATGTATAAATGCTTAACAGTGCTGCAGAAATTAATTATGTTTTCTTACTAACTTGTATACCTACCATATTAAATTTTGTATTTATTCTTGCCAGTGTTAAAGGTATACAGGCCTCAAATTACAAATTAGACAGACATTAAGTGTTGCTCAAGTTTATAATTAACATTCGTATTATTTTTACCTGCGCGCGGTGCGTCTGTGCGAAGTCGCGCTGTAAAGAAAGTCCTTGCTGACGTCACAACTCACAGCTAGCACCGATTAGCATTGAGTTGTGATGTCATCAAGGACTTCGTGACGTCATCAAGGACAAAATTTCTTACTTTGAACTGCGACTTCACACGGATGCATCATGCGTGGAAAAAAATGATTCGAATGTTGATTATATACTCTAAACCCACTTGGTGACTGTCTGATTTGTAATTTGAGGCCTGTATGCCTTTAAGTGGTTGGCACAGGTGCACCAGCTTTCTACTTGCACCACTGTAAATTACAGTCTTAATTAGAGATTATTAAAACATGTTTTAAGCACGTGTCAGTCAAATTTGGTTTCATGTATTTTTTTATTCGCTATAAAAGTTATATCATTGAGTGTACTTTTTTAAGGGTAAGGTAACGCCACCAATGTTAAAAAAAATCCCTCTCACAAAAATTCTGAAAAAAAATTAAAATGTTCTCCTCTACACCCCCTATCAGTAGCTAAAATATCAGGTATACAAATACGATCTAGTTTTTGAGTTATGAATTTTTAAAGTTGACCAATTTAACATGGGAGTTTCATTTCTCCATGTTAAAGTAGTCAACTTTAAAAATTTATAACTCAAAAACTAGATCGTATTTGTATACCTGATATTTTAGGCAGTGGCGTAGCCAGGATTTGTTCAAGGGGGGGGTTCTTGAAGATGAAGAATGAGAATAGCCCACTGGGGGGTTTGGGGGGCGTAGCCCCCCAATAGCCCGCCGCAGGCGCGATTTTTTTTAAGGACACGCCCCTTTTTTAGGGTAAAATTATTAAAAAATACTATTATAGAGGATGTATGGCCTGATGCAATATTTTTATATTTTTTGCACCCCATTTTTTTAATTTCTTTTCAATATTATACGTGCAGTAACGTAATAAATAAAGCTTTGAGTAAATAATTTTAGTTAAATCAAGTAATTCATCTAATAACCACTTTTATATTATTTTTATTAGTTTCACTGTGCGCGATTTTTTTGAAAAAGGGACGTGGACTATAATTTTTTTTCGATGAAAAGTTGCAGCAAATTTCTTATATTTGTAAATCGTAAATTATGCAGTTACAATATTTTTGTCACTACAGTACTTTTTCTTACAAAAAAAATAACACATTTTAAGACGATGTACTAATGTACTCGTGAGCAAGAAAATGTATTTATATTTAAATTTTCAAAACAGGAAAATCAATTCATTACATTAAGTATACTGTAAAATTAATACATTTAAAAATCGGATTTTAACTTCAATAATAAATTTAAATATATGCGTACAGTATTATACATGACTTACATGAGACAATAAAACTAGCAATTGCAAGATGTAATATACCTATATAATTAATTAAAAAATAATAAAATACTATATATAATTTTTATTGTTATGCTGAACATCATGCGGGGAATGTTTTCAACATTTTTTATACTTTAAATTGTTGTCTTTATAGTGTCTTTTCATATACAAAAACAAAAATAACTTAATAATGAATACTGCATAATATAATTATCATAATAGAATTATACCATACTTAAATAATCATAATATTGTAGACCGATTTTAAATAAATTAAAGATGTATTAACAATGTGTTTCGGGGATATATATTTTAAAAGTTTTTTTTTTAAGAAAATTTTTCATAAAATTTTTGCTAAATCGCATCCGTCGAGTACCATTTTTTGTTATTTTTCCCTTAAAATTTACTAAGGTTCAGCTCTCAAGGGGGGGGGGTTATAACACCCAAAACCCCCCCCCTTGTCTACGCCCCTGATTTTAGGTACTGATAGGGGGTATAGAGGAGAAAATTTTAAATTTTTTTCAGAATTTTTGTGAGAGGGATTTTTTTTAACATTGGTGGTGTTACCTTACCCTTAAGTAGTTATACAAAATATATTTTAGTTGTTTACAAAAGGTTACATTTGTCTTTTTTGAGTTTATTTTAGCTTGAGCATCAGTTTTATTATTGTTTTGATTTTTGATTACATGATAAATAAATATTATATTGTAAATTGAAAAGTTTAATATCTTATAGGACAAAAATACACGCAGAGATAAGAAGACAATAGAATTTTATAAATGTAAAATTTTTACAGCATTAATATTAATTACATACAAAATGCACACTAGTATAAAATAATATTTTATTATTTGTTTTTTCTTGTAAAGTCAATGTTGGCTGGTGTACATCATAACTATTATTATTGATCTAGAACTATATAAGGTTAGTTATTCGTAAGATAATAGGCCTGTTCGTAAACCCTGCTCGGTGTACACTTTCTACACCCAATCGATCTTATATCCCGTGTACATAAGGTCGATTGGGTGCAGAAAGTGTACACCGAGCAGGGTTTACGAACAGGCCTAATATGTCCATGCAATGTTAAAAAAATTCCCACACATGAAATTATGAAACACATTTTAAAATGTTCTATTTATAAGCTAACATGCCCAATGTTAAAAAAAATCCCACATGAAAATTATGAAACATAATATAATTTTTATCAAAATACCAGTATATAAATTCAATCTAGATTTCGATCGACTTAATTATGATTGAATTTTTAATGTTGAATACTTAAACATGGAGATATGAAACCTCCATGGTAAATATATTAGTCAACTTTAAAAATTAATAACTCAAAACTAGATCGAATTTGTACATCTGATATTTTAGCTGCTGATGACAAAATGCATATATATATATGATATATATATATATATATATATATATATATATATATATATGTATATATATATATATATATATATATATATGTATATATATATATATATATATATATATATATATATATATGTGTGTGTGTCCACTAGAATCAAAACCCGCTTTTTCCACTTGCCAGCAAGGCTTCTTTTTAAATATTTTTACTTATAAAAATGAGCTTTATGGAAAGTGGTTAAAAGCGGGTTTTGAAACTAGTAGACACATATGTGTGTGTGTGTGTGTGTCATGTGTGTGGGTTAAAGTGCTTCGTGAATGTCCCCCAAAATTTTTATCTCGTAATTTATTAAAATTTCATTTATTCCACTATCTTATCCGTGAACTTCCTAATGGAAAACATATACATATGAAAAAAATTTATTGCAGAAATTAATAGAGGGTACTAAATTATGCTACTCTGAGTTTAAATTTTTAATATTTTTTTGAGACCTGGAACTATTTTTAAATAATTATTGAAAGTCCTGTGATTTCAGTTGGCACCCCTGAATTCTTAATAAAAAGGACGATAGAGACTAGACGCCTATTGACGCCTCCAGGGGGCGTGGCCGCACTTTCAATAATTATTTAAAAATAGTTCTGGGTTTCAAAAAAATCTGAAAAAATTCAGAGTATAGCATAATTTGGTGCCCTCTATTCATTTCTGCAATAAAATTTTTTCATGTACAGTATAACAGATCTTAGATTACGTGTGGATTCGATTACGCGCGACGACCATCTTGGAAGCCATAACATGGCTAAGATAGGGGGCGCCAGTCGGTCTAGACGTATAGTCTAGCCATGTCAGGCGTAAACTTAGATTTGTTTTACTGTATGTTGTTCATTGCGGCAATAGATGGCCCAGGTTATCACCTTTTATTATCGTCAAGCAGCCGAGCTTCATCGTCAGCTCGTGGGGCCTCGTCCCAGTCCACCGGACGAGCTATATTTTTCTGTGCAGACGCGCTCTTCGAGCTCATTTTAACTATAATATTTTTATTTAAAGGCCTTCTGAACCTTTTCACAGTATTAAGTACACGGTTAGCTTTGCTTCAGTGTGATTCGGCTGCATATTTTTTTTTTATTTCAGTAGCACAAATATCAGAGATAATAGCCGATGAAGAAGCACCTGTGACGTCACTCACGCTCATTCAGCGGCGACAATATAGGGAAATCCCTGCAAAAGATAGGTTCACTCCCGCTGCAACCACGGCCGCAATTTTACTTCTGGAATTTTGAAACTTTACCAGGGCAGTCTTGATAGTATTTGTCAAATAGACTGAAAGAATTTTTTTTGGTGGCGTGTGTACAGATGATTGAGTTATTACGGTTGCAAGATAAGCTAAAAATTTAACATTGTTTTCCTATACAACATTTTCGCTCCTCTTTCTACCGCAATAACTCGGTTTGTATGAATGTCATTATCTGCCTGTTATAACCATGAGCTCGTGCGTATGCAATAATGATCGAGCTGCTATCATGCAGGGCTAATCCTCTATTGTTATATATAACAAATATAACAATATATAGTTAAATATATATATATATTATATATATATATATATATATATATATGTATATATATATATATATGTGTATATATATATATATATATATACAGTGGTGAAAGTAGTTTCAATCTCTTACCAGTGCGCCTCAGATAGAGGCCTGAAGGGCCAAAACCCCCGCCGGAGGCGCGATTTTTTGGGAAAAAGGGGCGTGGCTTTATTTTTTTATATTAAAAAGTGGTTTAAAATTCATTTATAACATTTGAATGCATATCTTCATTTTGAGTAAAATTAAATAATATTATCCGAACTTTGAAAAAAAAAAAAAAAATGCAATGAGTGATTGATTTTCGATCACATTAGAACATTAAATTCATAAAAAAAAATTTTTTAAAAATATTATAGCTATATAGCTTTTAAAAAAATTAATACGAAAGAAAATCCCTAGTGATTTAAATTGAAAGCACTTGCGATCTTCATTGATCATATAACAGTAGTATTTAATATAATAAAAATACTTTAGTTAACTCTTACGATTTGGGATGCTTTATAATTTAATCAAATACGTCAATTATTTAAAATTTAAATTAATATTTTGAATATGTCTCAAAAAAATTATTTGAACAAAAATTAAAAAAAAACGCGAGAGAATTCTTTTTATAATTATAAATTGTAATGTTTATATTTGTTTCGGTAATTAATTTTTATTTACTCTAGATCTTGTAGCAATTATTGTTCCCCTTTGTCATCGATAGAAATTAAAATCTAGCCATATTAAATATGCTCCAAACGTGCAGCCATCTCGGCCCTATAATAGCGGCTGCATTTATCTATCTACTCTCTTCTAGCAATGCTTGCATGAGTCGCATTTTATGCATGTGACTAAATTTTTGTTACACTTATTCTTTACAAACTCATTAAAAAAAAAAAAAAAAAAAATGAGAATAAAATTTTTTGTTTGCTTTTCTAAAAAATTCATTACTATGAAGAATTTTTTGAGACGAAGACTTAATTTTACTAACCTAGCACTGACTGCGATTGATCTTCTATACGATCCCAAATCCTTTGCCCTAATTTTTTTAAACTCCTTGCGTAAATGAACCCTCTAAACCTCGGTGGGTATGTGGGCCAGAAGGAGGCACTCCCCCTTTACCTCTTGACTTAATTGTAAATAAAAATTAATTTGAATAAAAATGTGTTAATTTTGTGCAATAAATGAGACAGAAAAAAAAATGTAATAAAATTCGTGGTGTAGTATACATAACGCATCATCAGCAAAAGATGTTTTGAATCTATTTCAATTAATTTTATTAGTCATTCAATTAAGAATTAAAAAATACAATAAATATATATTGAAAGAAATTTAATACTATAGTAAATATCTATCTCTTTATAAAAATCGAAGATAAAATAGTCAACCCAGTAGGCCTACAGAAATTTAAATAAATTTAGAAAAACATTAAAAACTATTTCTATAAAAAAAAAATCGTCAGCTTGACATAGCTAATAAATAGTTGATAGTATGTAAATAGTTGATTTTATTTTTTTTTTTCCTTTTAGGAGCTTTTTAACTCAAAAGAATTAAAGAGTAAATTAAATTTCGTGAGACAAAAGTACGAAGTATAAGAAAATTGTCATTCATTATTTGAGCATGATTAATGTTTTACAAAGTAACTTCTCTGATTTTGAAAATTTTATTAAAAATTATTGATTATTTTTAATAAATTTCGATCATTGTCTTACCAGTGCGCCGCACTGGCGTCAAATGTCTTACCAGTGCGGCGCACTGGCGCGCACCGCACCGGCTTACTTTCACCACTGTATATATATATATATATATATATATATATATATATATATATATATATATATATATATATATATATATATATATATATATATATATAATTTTAAACTTCTACCGTGTTTACCCGCCAAGACAAGAAAAGAAAATTTGACAGAAAATTTAAAAGTCTTCCGAGGTGGGACTCGAACCCACATCTCTCTGTGCAATCGCGGCAATTATTTTACTTCACATTTTGCTAATATTCTGCAACTAGGTGTGGTGATCCAGGATGAAGAGACGTACTGCAGACTCCATGGAGATGATGAAACGACACAATATCTCCATAAAAAAAATTTGGAATGTATATATGATACGTATCTCAACAAAATAGAAACTGATACTCCTAAAAAAATACTTAAAAATGTAATCTAGCTTATATAGAGCGCAGAAAAAAGTCACATTTTTTTCGAAGAATAGGCGCCTTAAAAGTCAACTTATTTTTGGACTTTTTTGGAAAATAGTCTACAAAAAAGTCACCTTTTTAAAAAAATAGTCTAAAAAAATTAAAAGTGTTTTTTTTATTTCTTTACTTCCTTTTTTTTTTTACAATATGAAGAAAAGAGCTGAAATGCGCTAAAATAATATGTCAAAAAGTCATATATTTTGTCAAAATAGTCTCAAAATCCAAAGATTGTATAAATAGTATTTTTTTATACAGGCTTATATATTTTAATCCACTTCCAGAGATCGGTGGACATCCTAAATGACAACAAAATAGTCCTCATGTGCACAAAATGGCAAAATGACTTTTTTCCGCGCTCTACTTATATAACAAAATATATATAAAAAAAATACTGCATGGTAGCCAAGTAATATTAAAATATTATTTTTATCAAATGTATTTCTATTTTTTTATGATCATGTATGTTAAAAGAAATTATTGTTTATTTCAAAGCAACAAAGAGGTGAATAGCTGGACGTAATACTAGACAGTCTAATCTATATTGCATAAAAAGTTTGGAGGATATGAGCAAACTAAAAGAGACCATTGCTATCTGAGCTCAAGTGTTGATGTACAATAAACTTCCAGACTATCTAAAGACAATTGAAAGTATATACCTGTTTTTAAGAAACAAGTGTTTGCCTATATATCTTATTAAAAAAATATATTATTCTATTAAGCTTACATAATGCAAAATGAAAATTGTCAATAGTTGTGAATAAATAAATAAAAGAAGTTTTATTCTCACACTACTAAAATATCATTAATACTATAAAAAATAAGATATTACTTTTTATAATTATATGCCACCAGCTTAATTTAGATAACGAGATCACAAGTAGACTAAATTGAATTGCAGGGGTGGATCCAGCTCGCGGCTCTGGGAGGGAGGGGGGGGGGGGGGAGTCGAGGGGGGCGATGGGTGGGGCCGGGGGGTGGTAACACCTTCAATGTATTCTGGGACCATTTTTGAGGGGGGGGGGATAGCCCCCATACCCCCCCCCCCTTGGATTCGCGCCTGCTAAATTGTTTTGTAACTTATTTATTTCATTAAATAATTTTATAGTCAAGTTATTACTTTCAATATATTTCTTTTATGCTATATATAAGAACACAATTATTATGAACAAAGCAATGGAATACCGATCTCAAATTTTTTTATAGCAGAAATGGATAGAGGATGAAAAGTTATGTTATTCTGATTTTATTCAGATTTTTTAGGGACCGAGAAGTATTGCTAAAAAGTTTTGGCGAGGTCGGGTTCAAATCCACGTCCCTTTTGGGTCCTATCTTTTAAGAGGCGGCACTTTTTCTGCACTTTCAACAATTTTTAAAAAATAGTTGCCGGGCTCTAAAAAATCTGAAAAAAATCAGAGTAGCACAACTTTGCACCCTCTATCCATTTCTGCAATAAAAAAATTGAGGTCGGTACTCCATTTGATATATCAAATGTATGCTATAGCTAGCATACAAATTGAAATGTAATGAAGCCTTGGTGATAAAAAAAATATATATTTCATGGTAAGGAAATATATTTATTTATATCTTAATCAACACCTGCCTGCAAATACCTGGATACATTCACAAAGCACTTTAACCCAACTTTAGCCCCAAGTTTTATCCCTGATACTAAACATGGTGCTGAACCAGGGGCTAACCATGTCTAGCTCCTAGTTTAATTAGCACTATGTTTAGTACCAAGGATAAAACTTGGGGCTAAAGTTGCGGTTAAAGTGCTTTGTGAATGTCCCCCATTGTATTTTATTTATTTTTTATTTTTTTTATTTTTTTTTTTTTATCGAACAGAATGGAAAGTACGATACTTTGCCTATCACTCTTGGATGTCCACAAGGAGGAAAAATATCAACAACCCTTTTTGGTGTTGGCATTCGTGTAAGTAATGTACAATTTTACACATATATAATATAATAATATATTAATTATTGCAAATATAAATAGGGGATCAAGTAAAGTTATTATTTTTTTAACTATTTATACAAATATATATATATACCTAGTAATGATTGGTAAAGTAGAAAGCCCATAATGTTTACCTTAATTGACCAGGTGATATAAAGAAACATTTCAAAACATATCATATTTCAACATTTCATTCAACAATTTTTATCAACGTGAGTGATAAAGGTGAAAATTGGCTGGCTACCTTCTTCACTGACCACTACTGATATAACCCTCAAATTCTAAGTAAAACAACCAGTGATATCATCATCATATCATAACATAAAAAGATAACAATGAACTTCACTTCATTCTGACAAGGGTCTTCACACAAAGAAAATTCTAAAAATATATGCAAAAATTGATGATTATTCATATTTGCAATAAAAAATGCAACAGTTTTCCATTAATAATAAATAACATTGCACATTTTTATTTATTTATTTATTTATTTATTTATTTATTTATTTATTTATTTATTTATTTATTTATTTTAATAAGCATATAATTGGTTGCAGAATGTTGCAAGAAGAAAATATCATTATCTTTAAAATCTATAAGGTCACTTTTTTCCTTTCATTTAATTAAGGCCAATTAGATAAAGCTCAATAAGAGTAAAATATTATGAAATATGTATTATGATATATCCTTCCACTTCAACAGTAATTAAAAAAGTTAAGGGTAAGGTAACGCCACCAATGTTAAAAAAAATCCCTCTCACAAAAATTCTGAAAAAAATTTAAAATGTTCTCCTCTACACCCCCTATCAGTAGCTAAAATATCAGGTATACAAATACGATCTAGTTTTTGAGTTATGAATTTTTAAAGTTGACCAATTTAACATGGGAGTTTCATTTCTCCATGTTAAAGTAGTCAACTTTAAAAATTTATAACTCAAAAACTAGATCGTATTTGTATACCTGATATTTTAGGAACTGATAGGGGGTATAGAGGAGAACATTTTAAATTTTTTTCAGAATTTTTGTGAGAGGGATTTTTTTTAACATTGGTGGCGTTACCTTACCCTTAAAATGCTGCAAATTACATTTTAAGTAAACTATACATTTTATAAATAAAATATAGCATGCCAAAAGACTGAATGTTTCAAAAAAGGGATTGACTATATTACACTTTTAATACTTTACAGCTGTGGTTTTCAAACATTTTTGATTGTGAGATATTTTTGTCCCAGAAAAATTTAAGATATATTGGATCTAGGCACATTTTGAAAATATTGTATAGATATAATGTTAAAATTAAAGCTGACTTGTAAAACATTTTTAAGTAATGAAATTTTTTAGCACACAACATTGAAGTACATAACTGCATATTATATTATTATATAAAAAAAACAACAACATAAAATGTATATATATTATTGCAATAATATTTGGCACGGATTTTATCAAATCACTTAACAGAACAGAGGCTTTGCTTTTGTTTACTGAGAATTTAAATAATTGTTACTTTTTGAAAACTTTAGATCAACAATTTCAAGTTAATTTTAATTGCTCAGACAATTTCAGATGCTTTTAAAACCTAAACAATTAAGGTAAAACATGCCATAATATCATAATACAAATTATACAATTAGCACACAATTATAGGTCAGCATTTCTGTGTAAAAAGGGAGGGGGGGAATGTTTGATATGGCACTAATTTTAAGTTTCACATTTATATTTTCCAAATACTTTTATTAAACTATAAAGTCTTGGGTTCAAAAGTTGATGAGACCAGCAATAAAATTATGAAATAAAATTTGATTACCTTTGAGATTCGAAATATTGGCACTAGAAAGTTAACGCAAACAAATAAAAACTTGAGTATTGTACAGTTTAGAGAGTTATATTATTTTTGTGTGGCATGCATAATACTAGACCATGTTCATGGTGTGCACATATATGACTATGTACTAATAAATTTTAAAGAATGAGTAATTTATTACATGTATATATGTATTAATTAGAGTACTTCTATTCATAAGGTATTCAAAAATGATATAGTGCAAATATATAATGTTGTGAAATATTATTGCATTATTTCTGCCTTTCATGTAAACTCACAAAATATGAACTATAATATTTTAACATTTAAATAGCTGAAGTTAACAATTTTCAATCTTTTCCAACAAGTTATGTTGTGCGTGAGATCCATTAATTGAAGAAAATTTTCTTATTAAAACATGAACAATAATAATTTTAATATTTAAAAATGACTAAATTTATATGAGAATAAAGACCTTAAATTTAATATAAAAATATCAGAGAGGCTCAAACATTCAATACGGTATACATGTATATCTATCTGTATAATTAAATTTTAAAGTGAATAATATTTTGTGTTAAGACTTGTATATTTAATCAGTATTCAATTTTTTTTATATTCAATTTAATCTTATATATATGTAATATTTTTCAATATTATTTAACAACTCCTTGTTAAGGGAAATACCTTTTTGTTTAACACAATTTTATTTTGATGCTCGTTAAGAAGGGTGTAATTATTTGTATAAAATGATCAATTTAGAATATTTTTTTTTACATATTTTAAATTACCACAATTAAAATTAAAAAAACAAACAATTAAAATATATTTAATAAAAAGCAATTTAATAATAAAAATAATATAATAATTTATATTAATAACATTGTTTTACGGCTAACGTAATGTTAATCATTTTAATTTTAAAACAAGTATATATTAATCTATGAACTTATAACTGCATGCAATCGGTTAAGATTACTGAAGATAAAATTAATAATAGTAATTTAAAAATAAGACAAATTATTTGATTGAATTTTTAGTAATAACAATTAATAATAAAAAGTTGTTTGAATGTAAGGAGAGTACTCACAACTAAAAATTTAGGTTCACCATAGTCTATGGGACTGCGTGACTATTATGCAATAAAAGCACTATAGTAAAATTATTTTTTTAATACATTTTTTATCACTTTAGTATGTTAGTGCTAATTCAACTGCCAATACTGTCAACTGTCTTCCCATCTACCAATGACACCCCTCCAAATTTGAAAACCACTGCTATGCAGTATCTATATATGCCTTTATATTTTAAAATATATTACACATTCAGTTCGCATTGCAATCGGTTAAGATTACTGAAGATAAAATTAATAATAGTAATTTAAAAATAAGACATATTATTTGATTGAATTTTTAGTAATAACAATTAATAATAAAAAGTTGTTTGAATGTAAGGAGAGTACTCACAACTAAAAATTTAGGTTCACCATAGTCTATGGGACTGCGTGACTATTATGCAATAAAAGCACTATAGTAAAATTATTTTTTTAATACATTTTTTATCACTTTAGTATGTTAGTGCTAATTCAACTGCCAATAGTGTCAACTGTCTTCCCATCTACCAATGAGACCCCTCCAAATTTAAAAACCACTGCTATGCAGTATCTATATATGCCTTTATATTTTAAAATATATTACACATTCAGTTCGCATATACAGTATATGCCATCACATTGATAGCTATCTATATTTATTTCAACATTAAAGTTACATGTAGTGTAGCCACACAAGGAACTATAGTGTTATATGTAGGACTGAACTGGGCTCTGAATTACTACTAAATTAATCTTTACCCAAGAACCCTTGTACTCAACACATTTTGGCTTATTTAAAAATTACTTTGGCTGCACCACATGCTAAATATTACAGGTAACACCGAGTATATAGTTTAACATTGTATATAATAATATATAGAAAAATTACTGAAAAGGAAGGGGTACAAGCTAGGATACCAACAATTAAGGGTGGTATTTTTTACCTTCTCGATCATGACTTTTGGGTTCATTTATAGTATGTGCTTGTTTTTTAATTAGTGAAAATCTCAGATAGGGTGGTTAATGCAGGAACTATAAGCTCCATACACTCACCAAATGCACATTAAACACCCACCAGATATAGGGCTGACAAAATTACAAAACTATATCTTTAAGATTACATGATGTTCTCAAAAAATGAGATAACAAGTGCAATGTTAATACTTAATACATGGAAGTGGCTCACTGCAAATTCAAATATACCATCAGTGTAAGACTTTTTGAATTTATGTATTATAGTTAAGATATTATACTTTTTGAATCTGAAGATGTACTTGAAGTAAAATCAAAGGTAAAAATTACAACATTTTAACAGAAATTAATTTGAAACCTTTTGATATATTTACTGTAGTGTCTTCAACTAGATAATTGTGGCAAGACATTCAACGTATTATATATCAAAACAATGTCAAACAATTTTTTTCAAGAAACGGGGAAAAAAAAGGTTATTTTTAGTGGTTGTTTAAAAGTGAGATATGTCATTTTGATTCCAAAGCTACTGCTGCATGTACTTACAAAAATATTAGAAAATTTTACTCACTTGTTTATCATTTTCATATTAACAAAGTTCAGGTACTTGAAAAGCAGTGAATTTTTAAAGAGCCACTCCCATATCTCACTCCATGCTTTGTTTCATTCATAATGCTTTTTAATGCTTTTGGTGGTTCAATCTTCTGATTTGTCTGTGTCGTCCTCGTATGGAGTAGCAGATGCAGCAGAGGAATTTTCAACACTCTCCTTTTTTTTTTTTTTTTTTGTTCTTCAACTCTTCGTGGAAAACGGACGTCAACTCTTTGTCTACCAACAAAACATTACCATCAGATGTAGAAAATAGTCAACATTGGTAAGGTGAATTTATCAGGAAGTTGAAGCAACATGATTAAAAGATTTAAAAAAAAATGTATAACTTTGTCATACATCTGAAGCAATTAAAATTGTAAATTGTGACACACATTTGCATGCAAGGTCAAGAATGAAGGACAAGCGCATCTCTGTTGCACTGCTTTTGAATCAGATCTGCCCTGACTCCTACCATCACACATGTAATGCACTTTTTTGCTTCGTAATCCTAGTAAAAATTGCACACTAGTTGTGCATTAATAATTTTGCATCTTCTTATATTAATTATGTATCATAAAATAAAATTAATTTAAATACATGTACATATTTTGTTGCTGCATTTCTGGATTTAAACCATTTTTTATGTTTCGAAATGACACATATACTTAAATATAATAATTTTATTACTTAATTACTAGGATCATAAAGTGAATACAGTACATATAGTTTTTGAATACTAAAGATTGAGTATAATGTAAATGTATTATAACTAATGAGATTTGAAAACTTGATTTTGATAATTTCTAACCGAGCAAATATTTATGTAATAATGTCATAGCGAAGGAAGTTAAATTACTAAACCCATTAAATAATTATTAATTGGCTGAAGAAGTTACAAAATGACATTAGTTACAATAACCGAGTATGTGTGACTCACCTTTAGTAAAAGGGAGGGCAGGCAGTGTTTTCCAATAGCTGCTCAGGAAGTACTCATGCAGTGGCAGTAGAGGTTTGTCCTGTAACATTTGGCAACAAAATCATTCAGCATATATATAACCTGCTTGCAGGTTGCCAACTCAGCATATAGCTCATAGTATATTCCACCTAGCAAACTCATGCTATAAAAAATTATCAACATTTTCATGGCTATTTATTTAGCCTACATACAATTTGTTAAAGTATTTAGTTACCTATCAACCTCCTTAATCCTTGGTTGCAAATACATGTGGATCTGCACTTAAATTAAACATTCTTAAAACTATAAAGAAATAAATTAATTTGTTGCACAGGTTAAAGTACAAAATATTGAACAAAAATAACACAGGTAGTAAAAAAAGTGTTCCAAAACTTGCAGAACTGAACTGTCTTTTCAATTAAAATGTTTTTTTAGTCGAGGCTCAAGACTCTTATTATCCTTTTCATTTATACAATGCATAATATGTAAAAATAGACAAATATGCATGAATTTTTTTTATTGCAGAAATGAATAGAGGCCACTGAATTATGCTATTTTGAATTTTGTCAGAATTTTTTGAGACCCGGAACTATTATTAAATAATTATTGAAAGTTCTTCAAGTTAAGTTGGACCCCTGAATCCTTAATAAAAAGGATAGGATCGAGACACCTATTGACGCCTCCAGGGGGTGTGGCCACACTTTCAATAATTATTTAAAAATAGTTCTGGGTTTCCAAAAAATCTGAAAAAATTCAGAGTAGCATAATTTGGTACCCTCTATTCATTTCTGCATTAATTTTTTTTATGTATGTTGTCCATTATATACTACCTGTAACGATGCACTATTAATAGAGAGGACTAATATAGGACTAATGCATAGGAATGAGGGCATCTACCGGCCTCTCCCCTAAAAACACTCTATGAATGACTAAGAATGCCCTTTGATTTCTTTCTTCTTGTATATTATCATAATTTGCTTATATAAGGACTACATAAAAATGTAATTTAACAGTGGTTAATACAAGTCATGCAGGTATACTGAAGACCTCTTGTAACTAACCTTCGGCACCTTCCAGGTAGGCTTGGAGTTGTCCAGGGGCAGGTCTGGAGTCCCTTCATCTTCCTTCATGCAAGCCCAAGGATCATCTTTATTTTCTTCCTCATCTGAGCCCAGGCCAATGTCATTATTCCAGAACTGGAACTTGGTTCCAGAGCCCTCATCTTTACTCAGAGGACGTCCCTCATATGGTGCTTCATTTATCAGAGGGAATCTATTTGGTAACGAATCTGCGTCAGCCATTGTACAGTTTTTACATAAAATTTCCATTTCATCATTTGGGTCAAGTCGTTTGAGGCGTGGGATATGGAGTCGCTTTTTCTCATCTGTTTGTTCCAGCATGACATCTTTCTCTGCTTCATGGCTACTGTTGCCTTCTCCCCACAACTGTTCTAGTATTTGTGCTTCGACTGCTGCTCTGTACTTGTCTTCATAATCAACTCCTGATGACGCATTCCCGACTTCTGCCTCACCTTCTTCTTGCATCCCAGTCCTCTTTCTATCTTTCTTCCCCTTTTTCTCTGCTTCACGTTCTCCAAAGCTAAAAGTTGTGCCATTCTTGGAAGATGACGTTGGTTGTAAAGCTTTTGCAGCTCGAGTTATGGGGGCAGATCTGGAAGACAAGAGGGTGGCATGTATCACAACACATTGACATCAACCTTTATAAAAGCAATTAATAAATAAATTATTGTCTAGAAGTTATGTTTTGATTTTTGACACAACTATCATTCCTCGATCATGACCACTCTCTTACATGTACTGCTTGATATAATTGAAAAACCATTATTTAAATGGTTTCTAAAGCCATATTCACTACAGGTGAAATCAGTGAAGAGAGATAAGAAACTAACCTTTACCTGCAATGGTTAATACAATTTTTTCATTGCCAGACCCTCATAGGTATTATTTGTCTTAGTACACTTTTCAGAAATTATCAATTTTGTTGCTAAAATAACTGTACTAGTGTTATGATTCTCAAGTTGATAATTCGCTGCATTCCATGAATAGAATGTAAATAATTTAACATACCAACCCCTAAAATTTAAATCCTTGACTTGCTCTGATTTAGAAAATTCAAAGGTGGTTTCCGGGGTAAAAAAAATAAGCCTGTTCCAATGGCTACAGTATGTCAAAATGACAATATAGCTTCACTTTTCATTCATTCATTCATTCATTCATTCATTCATTCATTCATTCATTCATTCATTCATTCATTCATTCATTCATTCATTCATTCATTCATTCATTCATTCATTCATTCATTCATTCATTCATTCATTCATTCATTCATTCATTCATTCATTCATTCATTTTTTTATTTTTTTATTTTTTTTATTTATTTATTTATTTATTTATTTTTTATTTATTTATTTATTCACATTAAATACCAGTTGGTACATTGCGACTACATAATTAATTGAACTGAAAAAATTAAAGAAGAAAAATACAATACAACATATACATTAATAATTAAAACATGGCGTACATATATACAATTGAAATAAACATAAATAGAAAGACAAAAATTTAGAATTACAAATAAGAATTGACAAATTCATTGTTAATCATCTTTTTGTTAATAGAATAATAATTTTTTTTTTAGAGGATAACTTAACAATTGTTTCTTAAAAAATAAAAAATGATATACTGTACTTTCAATTTTTTTAATATAATCTGGAAAGTTTATTATACAGTAGCGAGCTCAAATATAGATATTTAACATAGTAAGGGTCACTATCTCATTAGGGGTGATTTTCACCATGTTTTAAATAACACTATTAGATTCAGCGTGCTCTGAAACCCTTAAAAATAAATTTTAGTGCGGATCGGACAAAATTTTTCAATTTAAAATGGAAATTCCATAAGAAATGTAAATCGTAAATCCACCCCTAAAACAGCATTAAAGAATTAAAGAATGATTAAAAACAAATCAAAACATGTGCCTGAAACTTACAACCCTTGGCTTTATGTGTAATTTAGCACGATATCGGAACACCATTTCTGGTCGGTCTGTATATCATGGCATATGTGCGGATGAAAATTCCATGATGAATTAAATGTTATTAATATTTTGTAATAATTAAAGCTAGTTAAATATGTTAATAATATTTAAAATCATACTTAAAAACGTTTATTTAAGATATATATACCGGTATATATAATATATATATATATATATATAAACTGCTCTGTAGTGTAGTGGTTAGTACCCCTGGCTCTGGTCCGAGAGGTCCCCGGTTTGATTCCCAAACCCGGCAGACTTTTCGTGACTTGGGATGGGTGTGACTGATTACTAGATTATGGAGTTGGTAGGAGGAAGGCAGCTTACGGCTGTCTATACTCCGCTGCCCTGTAGTATTGCATTGCCACTGCAGGCTGCACAGATCTGGTAGTAGGAGCCCAGAAGAGTGCAGGAAAGGGTTCTGGGAGCCTGGTAAGCCTCAGCATGGTCACAAGATAACTCTTACTGGCAAGGCTAAATATCGGCCTGACCACACCCGAAAGGGTAAAATGGTGTCAAGGGTATTTTATTTTTATATATATATATATATTTATTCCCGTGTCCCGTGTGCTTTTTCTTCCGGACAAGGCAGCATAAAACTGCATATGCAGCCAGTTAGCGAGTTGTGTAGTGCGGAAGCAAGAAAAACTCCCTTGTCCCGATTCGAGACGAGGGTGCCGTGTCTCTAGCAACGTCCTACATAAAGCCTTTCTGGTTATTCCTATCCTTAAATTTCCAATCTTTTAACACAACCTTAATGATTCAGTTTCTTTTAATTAAATTAAATATTATTTTATTCATAATAGTGGTAATAATGAATTGATACGATTATAATAACTTTTATAGCATATATATGCATGCAGTAGTTGAGAGAGCTTGCTGCTACCATGAATAGTGGATGTTAGAGTGTAGCAATGAAAATAAATATTTTATAGAAAAATTAAATAATTATATATTTAACACATTTTTTTAAATTTAAATTTCAGAATTTCTCAAGAAAAAGGTGTTTGCTTTTAGCATCTAAAGTTAGATAGAGTGCATATTTTTTATTTTATTGTTTCTTTAACATTAACCCATTAGGGACTAGATTAGGGATAGTAAAAAATATTTTTCAGCTTTTCATTTCATTCCTTCAGACAGTAGAAATATACTGAATTTATATATTTTTTTCCACCTTTATTTATTCACTTTTTTTAAATTACCAAAACAGTTTTGGTAACATACAGTACCGCCAGTCAGGACACAGCAAACCAATGTAACTATACTGTTTTAATAGAAAATTTTAAAGTAGAGTTTTTAAGTCATTATTTTAAGATATCCTAATCATAGCGCTTCACAAAATCAGTAATGTAGTTAGTTACATATCAGCAAAACATAATGAAATTAAGCAAGTTTGCACTGAATATGACAGGTAATTATCAAGAAGATTGTATATATTTTGTATCCTAATAATAATAATTGCATCTTTATCAGATGCAATGTTAAAGGGGTACCAAAGTGAATACTTTTTTTACATGTTCGGGCAGCTACGAATTATTCTGATATCCCTGTGGCTCAATATTTTCGTACAATGCCTAGTTATTTTACAATTAATTATTTAGTTTGAAAAGTGAGTTTGAAAACCGTTGGTTGATTCAAGTCGGTGCGCTCCAGCAGCAGCTGCTGATACGACAAGAATCTCCCGCGAATCGGGGGAACCTCCTCCCGCCCCCTTCTTGTTGTATCACCGGCCGCTGCGGTCGCGGGCATACTTGAATCAACCAACGGTTTTTAAACTCATTTTCCAAACTAAATAATTATTTGTAAAATAACTAGGCATCGTACATAAATATTGAGCCACAGGGATATTAGAATAATTCGTAGCTGCCTGAACACGTAAAAAAAGTATTCACTTTGGTACCCCTTTAACTTGAATAGTATACAGGTTATTACTAGTAAAATATTATGTACTTACGACTCATGGCCAGATGAGATTTTGCCTCTCTTTGTTACTTGATCAGCATTGGTGCAGGGCGCCACGGCATGCAGGTCATCTGCGTAACATCAACACACAGCAACAATTAAGAATTTGAATGTTTTGTTACTTTCAGACCTGTACCTGTTCATAATCTACTCTGCATTCTTGCATGTATGCACAACCATAGATCTACAAATTTAATACTGTTTGTCTCTAGCAACCATCAGCATTTTCCAGCGTTCTCACAAAAAGTACTATAGGCGTTGCAGCAATGACAGCCCCTACCCCTAAGCCGCCACTAATTGTATACTTTTTTACAAGTTATATCCCGGCCTAGTAAACACAATTCTGTCGGTCCAGTACTGAGAATGTTGGGCCAGTACTGTGCCAACACTCAAAAGTGCCGGTCCAACACATTTTTGACACCCTGTGTTTACTGGGCCCCACCCCCCAAATAAATAAAGAAGTAATAATTAATGCATCTACAGTACCTAATTATACGGTACCTAATTATATATGTACTGGAACTACTGGAATTCTCTAGCTTCAAAGTAAGCAGTTTTTCCTTGTACTGCAGTAAAACGGAGGCTACTTTCAGAGGAAATAATGACGATTTAGAATACTTCTCAGCTGCCCACAATTTTTTTTAATCCACAAATTTTTTTTAATATGGGTGTTCAAAGTAACCCCTATGTGACCGGGCTACTTTGAACACCTTTATCTGTCCGCTAGTTTTGTTGCCTTTTAGCCACCCTAGAATTAATATAATTGATATTTAGTGATAAAGTGGCTTACAGTGCATGTTTCTTTGGCTTTTAAAACTTAATTTGATGAAGGATTCCACACTTCATATGCCCTTTTGTGTATGAAATAAAATTTTCCTTGGAAGTCAATTGTAACACTGAAGCAGAGTAGAGCAATGATGCAATTTTATAATACAGCTATATAAAATAAATAAAGGAGGGCTGTCTAGAATTTTAATGTGTGTCTTACCTTCATTTGAGACCCTTTCAGGGTGGGTCCACATTTTCTTTGTATGCAAGTGTCCTGAAATCATTGAAAACATACAATAGCAAAGTAGCTGACAGTATAGAGTACATTAAGGACCAAGAGATAGCGCTGACGTCTGAAATTTTTGCCCTTTGCATCGAGGATACTGCAATACCTATAGCATGGGGAGAATCACAAAAATTATCACATTTTTAGGAAAGAAATCACTTACGAAGTTGATTTTTTTTTTTATATTTGTCCAAAAGTATTTGACAACTAATTATGGTGTTGTCATTTCTGAAAAATTATGCTCTGGCTGCTGACAGAGCATTTATATGATTTTACAACGTTAATCATATACAGCAATCCTCGCCAGACACACGTAGTTCCAGCAGTTACCACTAGGTTTGCACTAACTTTATGACGCCAATATTAATAAATTGACTGACATTAGTTACATGTCATACAATTTGCTTCACAGGTAGCTAGACCACAGATAAAAATAGACGAGGCATTCAATGGAATTTTTATCCACATTTTTCTTCCCCTCAATCGAACATCACTTCCCTTGTACAGTACTTCTTTGTATTTTTAGTGATAGTATGGCAAACTAGATGACATACAGACTGACTTTCCCTATCCCTTCCATCGATACCCTTATCACGGCAATCTAGCTGCACAGCTTATCTAAGCAAAGATCTAAATCTCATAGGATGAGGCGTATGTTTGTCCCTGGCCATGTAGCATTGTTTATACCAGTGTGTAATTACAGAGGGTGTAAAAAGGATTTATACTTTTATTACAAATTAATAAAGTATAATTCCTATGCTTAATTCGTATAATTTAGTATAATTTCTGAATGATTAATATACTAAATTACAGATTAATTATACTAGTTTTTATTTTATTATACTAAATTATAGAAAAGTATTTTTCCAAAAATAGCATTTTTCCAAAGTAAAAAAAATAAGTGAACCATATATGGTTGCCTCGAAATGATTTAAAGAGGTATACTATTTCTATAATTTAGTATAATAAAATTAAACTAGTATAATTAATCATGTAATTTTAGCCCAGTAATATTATGTTTTGACCCGGAAAAATGGAGGGGAAAGCTGAATTTTTCAGGACTTGTCAGTAATGCTGTTTCAAACATATTTTGAGTTGTACCACCTTGTACCCCCTGTGCTAGCGCCGCCATTTAAAAAAGATGGCGTCCAAATAGTCTTTTTTAAAAAAATTAATTTCTCGGGAACTACTTGTGGTAAGTAAAAAAAAAAATACACAGTTTTATAGCTAAGGATATGTTCTAAGCTAGAAAATAACAAATAACTGGACTGTCGGATATTTAAGTAGTATAATTTGCATATTAACAAAAAATTTACATTTACATATTTACAAATCATGAAAAATAGTGTTGAAAAAAATATATTAAATAAAATTGCTCCTAACAAAAATTAACTTAATATTATTAGCTATTCCAGAGTGTAAGAACTATTTTTTTAGAGCAAAAATCAAGTAAATTATGGGAGAATGTTCATGGCAAAACGTTGCGTCGTTCGCCATAGCGGCAGCAGCCGGAATCCGCGGCTCTTCTCTCCCTTCGCTCCGCCACGCTCTCCGGTCCCCGATCGAGATACCACCCAGGGGCGTAGACAAGGGGGGGGGGGTTGGGTATTATAAACCGCCCCCTTGAGAGCTGAACCTTAGTAAATTTTAAGGGAAAAAAAAAAATGGTACTCAACGGATACGATTTAGATAAAAATTTTGAAAAATTTTCTTAAAAAAAATTTAAAAATTTATATCCCTGAAATACATTGTTAATAAATCTTTAATTTATTTAAAATGCGTCCAGTATTATGATTATTTAAGTATATATACTATAATTCTATAATATATTATATAGTATTCAATATTAAGTTATTTATGTTTTTGTATATGACGACAGCAATTTAAAATATAAAAATGCTGTGAACATTCCCCGCATGATGTTCAGCATAAAAATTAAAAATATATAATATATGGTATTTTTATTTATTTTTTAATTAATAAATATAGGTATCTTACAATTGCTAGTTTTATTTTCTAATAATGTATAATACTGTACATATCTTTAAATTTATTACGTATTGTAGTTAAAAAAATCCGATTTTTTAAATGTTTTAATTGTACACAGTGAGACAGTTACTTAATAAAATAAATTGATTTTCCTGTTTAGAAAATTTAAATATAAATATTTTTTTCTTGCTCGCACATCAGTATATTATACATCGTCTTAAAATGTGGTCAATTTTTTATAAGAAAAAGTAGTCACAAAAATTACATAATTTACGATTTACAAATATAAGAAATTTGCTGCAACTTTTCAATGAATAATCGCCCCTTTTTAAAAAAAATCGGGCATCATGAAACTAATTAAAATAATATAAAAGTGGTTATTAGATGAATTACTTGAATTAACTAAAATTAATTACTCAAAGCTATATTTATTACGTTAGTGCACGTATTGAAAAGAAATGAAAAAAATGAGATGCAAAAAATAAATTTTTTTAAAAAAATTGCATCGGGCCATACATTCTCTACAATAGTATTTTTTCATAATTTTACCCTAAAAAAGAGGGCGTGTCCTTAAAAAAATCGCGCCTGCGGCGGGCTATTGTGGGGCTACGCCCCCCAAACTTCCCAGTGGGCTGTTCTCAATCTTTATCTTGAACCCCCCTCCCCCCCTTGGACGAATCCTGGCTACGCCACTGCATTACCACCACATCATACTCCAAAATTCTGTTGGATTGAACAGAAGTCAATTTAGGCTATATTTTTTTTTATATATAATTAATATACAGTACTCCTAACTAATATTCTTGTGTATCAATTAACTTGTATAATGCCACATTCAATCAAATTGATATTTTTCGTAATGATTTAAGAGAGAGAGAGAGACAGAGAGAGATACACAACATTTCACACTCTTATTCACATTGTTCAAGCTTAAATTTTTACTAAAATTTTTCTTATTTAAATTTAATAAATACAATAATTTTGTATCATATAGAAATATATAAAATATATATATTATATATGATTTCTTTTCTTATAAAGATTGAAACAGGTGTCATTAATATTTAATGTTCTATTTAATATTAAATAAAATTATGTATTATCCTGAACCTGGCCGTGTAAAAAATGAAGCTTTGCTTATACCCGTAGTTGCCATGCTCATTCTGAAATGTTGCGACTCTTCCGGCATGTGTACGTCACTGGCACTGGTGCTCCGCGACCTCCGACCTGCAGCTAGACCCCTGTAGACTCATGATGCGGTCTCGCCGTGCAGTTTTACGGCCCTCGTTCTCTTCCTACTCCTCACCAAAGTGATCCCCTGTCTGATTGTTGGCACAATCAATGCCGTGACATTGGCCGCACATTAGGCTGCAATGAGGAATTAGAATCAAAAAATTTTATTAGCTTAATTGAAAGAAGGGGTAAAAATATGACGTTGTGAATTTTTTCAGATTTTTTTGTGACCTATAACTAATTTTAATTAATTAATTAAGTTGCATTATTTTGAGAGTGCCGCCTCTCGTGACGCCTCTGACGTCACACCATTCTTGTACTTTTGCACTATAGATGAGATTAGGTGAGAACATGCAGGTATGAAAATCAAAATGGCTGGCGCCACGTTTGAAATTCCCCGCTTCAAATTTTTGAAGTTTTAATGTGGGTTACGTTTGATCAATTTTAGCTTTATTTTGTTCGCATACCACTGAAAAATATGGTTGAAATATGATTTAAAACTTCTATCGTGCTCTAATATTGTTTAATACGTAAAAAGTAGAAAATTATGAGAGACTAACTTCTTACATCAAATTAGTTTGCTTTCTTCCTTTAAATAAAATAATTTACTGACACTTGGTGTGCTAGTGGGTTAGCCCAGTGGTAAACGCATCAGACTCCAAATCTCGTGGTTGCGGGTTCGATTCTTTCTTTCGGCGAGTTTTTATAAATACATTTTTTTTCTTTAATTTTAATATATTTATGAATTCTAAATTTATAAAATGTGGTTAAAATATGGTTTACAGCTACTATCAATCGTAATTGATAACTTTTTAATAGTAAAGAGAGGGAATTTTAACAATATTAATAAAAAATTACTTAATTCACTTTTTCGCGTTCCAATAAAACATTTTTCTTACCGAGGCTCAAAGCTTATATAATATTAGTGTGGCACAGTGGCGGTGAAATTTTCTTTAATTAAATTAAACTAAATTAAAGGAAAGAAAAGTGTCGAGTTTAAAAAATCCTTCGACGTGGAGAATCAAACTCTCCACCACAAGAGTACGAGCTCTGCGTCTTCGCCACTGTGCCACACCAAGCTTTGGGACACAGTGTGAAAAATGTTTTATTGGAACACGAAAAAGTGAAGTAAATTTTTATTAATATTGTTCCCTCTCTTTACTATTAAAAAGTTATCAATTACGATTGATAGTAGCTGTAAACCATATTTTAACCACATTTTATAAATTTAGAATTCATAAATATATTAAAATTAAAGAAAAAAATGTATTTATAAAAACTCGCCGAAAGAAAGAATCGAACCCGCAACCACGAGATTTGGAGTCTGATGCGTTTACCACTGGGCTAACCCACTAGCACACCAAGTGTCAGTAAATTATTTTATTTAAAGGAAGAAAGCAAACTAATTTGATGTAAGAAGTTAGTCTCTCATAATTTTCTACTTTTTACGTATTAAACAATATTAGAGCACGATAGAAGTTTTAAATCATATTTCAACCATATTTTTCAGTGGTATGCGAACAAAATAAAGCTAAAATTGATCAAACGTAACCCACATTAAAACTTCAAAAATTTGAAGCGGGGAATTTCAAACGTGGCGCCAGCCATTTTGATTTTCATACCTGCATGTTCTCACCTAATCTCATCTATAGTGCAAAAGTACAAGAATGGTGTGACGTCAGAGGCGTCACGAGAGGCGGCACTCTCAAAATAATGCAACTTAATTAATTAATTAAAATTAGTTATAGGTCACAAAAAAATCTGAAAAAATTCACAACGTCATATTTTTACCCCTTCTTTCGATTAAGCTAATAAAATTTTTTGATTCTAATTCCTCATTAAGTCCACTTTTCTTGCAAGAACAATGTCCGCTGCTGCAGTCTGTCACACAGTTGCAATACACTTGATGGAGTATGTTGTCGGGAACCGGTGGTTCCAAGGTTGCAACCGGGACCAGCACATTGTTCTTCATTTGCCAGCCCCATTCAGTCGGAGGCAAGTCCACCCCTAGCCACTGCTGCACTTGATGGTAAACTCTAAGAGAATGATGCATAGCTGCTGCACTTGTCGGAGGTAAGGATGCAAGCTCAAAGTCTGCACTGATTTTGTGATGACATGTCATTTCGAAGTACGAAAAATATCTTGCTGTGTGTTCAGTGAGTTTGCATTTGAATGGTAAAGTATCATGAACTTTTCTCCTCCTTTTATAATACTTGTACGATCAGCTTCAGTTTCACAAAACTCAGAGCGATGTTTTGTACAGTTTTGTTCTTTAAAAGAAGATTAAGGAAGGGCTTGTTTCTTCCCCCTTTGGTAGGGAGCTGATGTGAACAATGTCATAGCTCAAAGAAGACTGGCTAGGAATGTCTAGTAATCACGCTGGCCAAGATGTAAACAACCCTTACTAAAATATGATTCACATACACCTGTTTACCACGTAAGAATGAGTCACAATAGTAATTAGGAGACAAACAAGCAAGAACGGTAGCGAGGAGTGACCGTGGTATTATAGTGAGCGCGCGGGCGAGTAGATACGCGATCGCGGGGAGAGTTGATAGTATATATTCGCAAGCCTTAAAATCTGTAACTCCCGTAATTTTTGCCGTAAAAAAATAGTTCTTACACTCTTGTATAGCTAATAATAAGGAGTTAATTTTTGTTAGGAGCAATTTTTTTTAATAAATTTTTTTCAATATTATTTTCCATGATTTGTAAATATGTAAATGCAATTTTTTTTGTAAATATGCAAATTATACTACTTAAATATCTGACAATCCAGTTATTTGTTATTTTCTAGCTTAGAACATATCCTTAGTTATAAAACTGTGTAATTTTTTTTTACTTACCACAAGTAGTTTCCGAGAAATTAATTTTTTTAAAAATTACTATTTGGACGCCATCTTTTTTAAATGGTGACGCTAGCACAGGGGGTACAAGGTGGTACAACTCAAAATATGTTTGAAACAGCATTACTGACAACTCCTGAAAAATTCAGCTTTCCCCTCCATTTTTCCGGGTCAGCATAGGAATTTTCCATAATATTACTGGGCTATTTAGTATATTAATCATTCAGAAATAATACTAAAAAAATTATACGAATTAAGGGCATTGGGTGTAGCACCGGTAGTTGGCAGCACTGACGTATCTTCACCATGCAAATTTTTGATCATTGCTCCTCGGAGTAATTTTTATGCTAGAGCTAAGCTGATTGCTGTAGTATCAAGATAATTAGTAGCCCAAGTGCACAATTTGGCTAAATAAAGCCTGATTTAAAAAAAAGTATTTTTTTTATATTTTAGAAAAATGCATGTAAATTTAAAAAATTACTAAAAAATACTTTTCTTTAAATCAGGCTTTATTTAGCCAAATTGTGCACTTGGGCTACTAATTATCTTGATACTACAGCAATCAGCTTAGCTCTAGCATAAAAATTACTCCGAGGAGCAATGACCAAAAATTAGCATGGTGAAGATAGGTCAGTGTTGCCAACTACCGGTGCTACACCCAATGCCCTTAAGCATACGAATTATACTTTATTAATTTGTAATAAGTATAATTCCTTTTTACAAGGCCCAAGAGGACCTAGACAATCTAGTCTCCTCCAGGTCTAGTTAATAAGTGGCCAATATGGCCAGGTTATTCTAGCCTCCCTTTCTGACCCTAATATGAGTGATGAATGAGTGTGAATAAGTAAAAGCTAGCGTAATGAGAAGCTTTAATATTGACGACACAATTCTCTCAGCCAATGAAAATCTAGCGCGCGAACTGCGCGCGACGACATGTTCTATCAAGTTTCCTATATCCTTTAACCCAGCGGTACCTGGTTTTTAATTTTTTTCGGTGGTTCTTATGAAGGGCAAGATTAATAATTCATATGAGCCACGGAAAAGATCACTTTACACAACATAAAAAATATTCGAGATTTTATGCAGCATAGAATTTGAATGAAAAAATAAATAAGATTTTTCTCCTAACAAACCTTATGGAGCGATGTCAGAATGCGGCGCTGCGGCATTTTTAAGTTGAAGCTTGTCATTGAAAAGTATAAACGTAGCACACTACGTTGGTTTGGACACAGCTGAGAAAATGGGTGAGGAACAAATTACAAAATAGGTGTTTAATGATAGAGAAGGAATGAAAGGAATATAAGTAAACCAATAAAAAAAGTTGGGTTGGATGCACATGTGATTACAGCTAGAATGTTTGAAGAGCAGGTTGTGTTAATTATAATTATAGAAGTACTTTGTGCAATATAGATGAGAAAAGACAAAAGAGTATCACAAGTATTTCTGAAGCAAGTGGAGTACTGTATGTAAGAATTGAGTGCTGTACAGTACATACATGGAGCTAGGTCTAATATATGACAAGCTTCAACGTAAAAATGCCGCAGCGCCGCATTCTGACATCGCTCCATAAGGTTTGTTAGGAGAAAAATCTTATTTATTTTTTCATTCAAATCCTATGCTGCACAAAATCTTCAATAATTTTTATGTTGTGTAAAGTGATCTTTAATTCCCGTGGCTCATATGAATTATTAATCTTGCCCTTCATAAGAACCGTCGGAAAAAATTAAAAACCAGGTACCGCTGGGTTAAAGGATAGGAAGCTTGATAGAACATGTCGTCGCGCGCAGTTCGCGCGCTAGATTTTCATTGGCTGAGAGAATTGTGTCGTCAATGTTGAAGCTTCTCATTGTGAACGGCCAAGTTAGTAATAACTAATGCTGCTGGTTTAAAGGTTAAAGGGGCATGTATAATATACAGGCCTGAAAGTTTCATGGTCATTTTATTTTTTTAAACCAGTCTCAGATACATGTAAAATCGGTTCGTGGACAAAAAAGTTCGAAATAGCTATCATGGACCCGGCCTTGTAGTCCCAACTGCCATGCGATCTGTCAGTCTTGCATGTTGTCTTTAGTGAATCAAGAAAATATCTATAATTATGTGCGATATATGAGAGGATACTTAATATCCCAGACTTATCATATCTTCTACCTGCATGGGGCCTGCCTGTTAATTGCTTCACTTGCTAGACGGTGCCGAAGGTAAAGGTACTGAGGACCAGAGGACCTGCTACCTTCTTCTTCTTGATCCGTTTCTGAGAATAGGCCAAAAACAGCCATGCACCCAAGCACTTCGTAATGTGAGGACCTGCTACCAAGCGATGAGTATATCAGATACCACCGATATGTAGATATGTACCATCAACTTCTTCTTCTTGATCCGTTTATGAGAATAGCCCAAACAGGCATGCACCCAATACTGGTTTTATTGTTCTTGTAATTAACTAATTAAAGTTAGGAGGGGCTTGTAAAGGAATAAAAGGATTATGGATGAACAATGGGTAGAAATTTTGATTATGGGATGTGGTATGCAAAATGGGAAGGTGATGATGGGAATGCCAGCATGCAAGGTATATAATGTGGTGGTGATTTAGGGTCAAGTATATGACTATGTGGCGTGGGGTGCAAGAATGCACAATGCAGTATATAGGTTGATGATGCAGGCGCCAACATGAAAATATGTCTTATTTTTATTATTATAATATATATATATATATATATTATATATATATATATATATATATATATATATATATATATATATATATATATATATATATATATATATATATATATATATATATATATATATATAGCTAGGTAATGGGATAGAGACTGGACGCCTATTGACGCCTCCAGGGGGCGTGGCCGCACTTTCAATAATTATTTAAAAATAGTTCTGGGTCTCAAAAAAATCTGAAAGAATTCAGACGTAGCATAATTTGGTACCCTCTATTCATTTCTGCAATAAAAAAATTCATGTAATGTGTCCTATATATCTGATATTAGCTACTAATAGGGAATGTAGAGAAGAACATTTTATTTTTTTTTTTTCTATATTGGACAACATACATGAAAATTTTTTATTGCAGAAATGAATAGATTCGAGCTATATAGGGTACGTACCAAATTATGCTACTCTGAATTCTTTCAGATTTTTTTGAGACCCAGAACTATTTTTAAATAATTATTGAAAGTGCGGCCACGCCCCCTGGAGGCGTCAATAGGCGTCCAGTCTCTATCCTTTTTATTAAGAATTCAGGGGTGCCAACTGAAATCACAGAACTTTCAATAATTATTGAAAAATAGTTTTCCGGGTCTCAAAAAAATCTGAAAAAATTCAGAGTAGCATAATTTGGTACCATCTATTCATTTCTGCAATAAAATTTTTTCATGTATGTTGTCCATTGTCATGTCAGGGAATTTTTTTGCTGAATTTTTTAGCATTATTACAGCTATATATATATTATAGTGTAGTATATTCACAAATAATGTACTAACATAGACTTATATTAATTACACACTATAACTGGTACACAATACATGGTATATAAAATTATATATATATATATATATATATATATATATATATATATATATATATATATATATATATATATATATATATATTATGTGTGTGCATAATATATTATATATATTACATTAAATTTCATGTACTATAAACAAGAGATTTCCGTCTACACCTCAATTGACCAATAAAGCTGAAAACATTGGAAAAATCAGTAATTCAAAAAGTAAATAATAATGCTGATTCGAATCCTTCGATCGTTCTACCATTTACTTACTATTTCTTATCTAGTACGTTGTATTTATACACCGTCCATAATACACGGGTCAGGGTTCCTATATATATAGCTAAAGCCAGAGACGAGCTGAAGCTGTGTCAAAAATCAATTTGAAGCTTCGGCGCTCAAAAAAATTCAGCCAATGAGAGCGATGAGAGCATGGGGGTGATGACGTCACACAACGCGTGCAACCCATGAAATTGAGCCATGCGCTCTCCATAAGGAAGAGAGTGCGTCCCCCCCCCCCCCCCCCGAGCTGCATGTGCAAAAAAATGCCTCAGGCGCCATCTAATTTTGTCAAGTGATATGTATGTAGTGTGGCATCCACATTCAAATCCCAAGGGAACTTATTTCATTTTTTGTTTTGTCAAATTTTGAGAGCATGAAAAATTTATGCATCAAAAAGATATCTAGCTTTATTTGATATTAAAATTTATAAATGTTATGTTATGATCAAATCAGCAAAAATTAAAACGTCAATTTTTACTATCAAGAAATCTGATGATGATATTGATAATCCTGTATTTTATATTACCACATTTATGAAATGGCAGGTTGGAGTGAGTTTAGTGACAGAACTAGGAAAGGTAGATATATTGGGAGGGGGGATCAACTGGGGAAATTGGAGTACAGGGGTACACGTAGTGGGAGTGATGTGGGGAAGTATATTCTTTCCTAAACCAAACAGTGAGGGAGTGGAAATCTTTGCCGTCCGAGGTGGTGAGGGCGGAGAGTTACGAGGGATTTAAGAGTGTGTTGAACATTGCGAGCCATCGTGGTATAGCCACATTTGCCGCAGATCGTTAAAAATCATTAAATCAATCAATGATAAAAACCAGAGCCGTCTCCTGCGTAGGAGACTGCTCTGTAATTTTTTTTTTTTTAAAGGATACACCCCTAAGAGCTTACAGCTCGCGGCGGGGTAATGGGTAGGGATAAGGTAGGGAACGGATGCCATGGCCTGTTACGCGTCCCAGCATTTGCTGAGGTGAGACTGAGGGAACCGTGGAAAACCTCAGTCAGGACGTACGGACCTCTACTCTTTTTCTCAATGGACCAAAGCGATGTCCAAAGCCTGGGGAACCACACACAAATGCATCACTGCACTGGGTGGAAAGCGAGACGAATTTACCCCAGGGAGGGAGCAGCGTATTTTTAACAATTAACAATAATAATTCTATTACAAACAAAATCTATCTATATATAACTATATTTTCGATAATAGAAGATTTAACAACTATTACGAACAGTATAACGACATGCAAGAACAAGAACAAATGTCATAATATATAATAATTGATAGTGTGGTCGCTACACATATTTCCACAAAGAAATCTAGCCTGTTTACAAATTAATCTAGTATATCTATATAATATATTTTAGACCTTAATTGCAGAAACCTCTATATATATTATAAACTATATTGATGGATCTTGAAACTATATTTTATATACATATAATTAATTATGTATATAAGCATAATATTAACTCACCCATATATGTTTAATTATATACTATACGTATATAAAGTTATATATGAATAATTATTTTTAAAATATAATAGAATATTACAAAATGAAAAACATAATAATATTATTTGACCAAATTTATATACTTTATTACTTTATTAAGAATAAACAAGCAGATTTGTCTCCTTTTCTTGACAATCACAATTAATTTACAATAATTGCTCTTGGTCTGTACATTAACAAGGGTGTGGGCCAACAGGCATTTGAAAATGATTGAATCACAAATATTTGAATGATTTGTAACTCAAGTTCATTCATAGCAGAGAGCTACAATTAATATTTTAGTCTTGTAAAGGCTGATGTCTTTCTAAATGTTGTTAAGAACTGTCCGTGCTATAATCAATCAAATAAATTATTATTTGATATAATTACTTCAGACCAATATTATTAAGATTCTTTTTTGTACAGAACCCCTTGCCTTTTTCACAACATGACAATACACACACATTGCACTTTTTTTGTTGTTAGAATAACCCTCTTATACAATATCATAAAACAAGTTAAAATACTGACTTCAGCTAGGTTCATATTTTTCTTTTGTGAAGGTAAAATGGTCAACATTTTATATCCAAACAGTATGTACAAGTAATTAAGAATAGCCAAACTAAATTGTTGACATGAATAAATTCTAAAATATAAAATATTATTTGTATTCAATACAGAAGTTAAAATTCAGAAATTTACAATTATTTTTCAATTGTTTAAATGATAAAAAAACAGGAATATAAAACAAACAAAAAAATCAAACTTTTAGATCACAATGAAAAAAATGTGACAGTATAATGTTACTAAGCTATAGTAAAAATGTGTACTATATAAATAGTATTTTTTCAATTACTAATATACGTTAATATTTTAATATTAAATACAGTAAAAACAAAGCTAAAATGTAGTTTTTTTGTTTTTTCTTAGTACAAAACTATCAGAAACCAGTAACATATAAAATACAGTATTTTGAGCAAACATTTTTATGTGTATCTTATTATGTGCACACAAATCATATCGCCGTGATAGCGTCTAGTTGTTGATCTTAATATGGTAAAATTTACTTTAATTACCGACCTCATTAATATATGATACCAAAAATAAGATTGAGATCAACAATTTAAGTAAAATCTACCAAGTTTAGATTGGCGGACTAGGTGCTACAATGAAAACATACATATGAAATTTATTTACAATATATATTACACAAATGCAAAATTAAATAATAATAAAACAAAAAAAAAAACATCAACATCAAAACAAAAAACTGTTTGCCCAATTAAATAAAATATTAATAAAAATGTACTGATTTAGTACAAAACATTTGTTAAAATGTACCAATCGAGTACAAAAATCAGGGATTAAAAGTGGATTAAAAGCATTGAAAAATATGGTTTAAATTAGACATTACAGACTTCAACTGTTTGCTTATTGAATTTAAGAGCTACTTTCACTAAGCATAAATTGTTCTATTACTTGTGATCTAATACAGTAAAATAAAGTAAATAATAGTACTGTTGCCAAATTACGACTATTGACACAAAACAAAATTTAAATTGAGAAAAAATAGCTGCATGATTCTTGGGATCAAAATAATTAAAGATCATAACAAAATTATAAATTATTAAAATTAACATTATAAACTTTAGACAACGGTTTCAAATTCCTTCAGATTGTAAATAAATTAAATTAAGTTTTTTTACTGAACTGATCAAATAGTAAAACTTCCATTTTACCAAATAATAATAATAATAACAAAACCTAATAATTAAAAAAAAAAAAAAAAAAAAAAGATAATCATCAAACAAAAAATGTGATTTCACCTTTAATAGAACTGCAAGCTTATGTACAATATAAATATATTTACATAGTCATATGTTGAAACATCAATTCCAGTTCTTGATTTGGCTAAATAGTAGTTTTACTGTATGCACAATTTCCCATCTAATACATCATCTTAGAATGCAAATCGCCTAAGTACAAAAAAATTTGATAAGACTTTGACCTTTGAGTTATAATATATTGAGATAAAGTTCAGACTTACATTTTTTTTTTTTTTTTTCTACTTACGCGACTTGTATTCTGAGACGACGAATTGTTTCTGTCTTTTATTTCTCCAAGTGTATAAAATATTGCAAACATCACCAGAACTAGAATATTATAGAAAAACATGAAGCCAGTGTTTATAATGTTACATTTAATATTAAAATATATAGTGTAATATATTATGCTAAGAGGGTTTACTGCACATATGATGATTTCAGCTCAGTTTATACCAACATTTAATTTTCTTTTTGTCTGGAAGATTGACAGGTGTTTAAAAGCCTAGAAGCAGATATCTTAATTTAAGGAAAGAGATAAGAATAAAGCAACATAATAAATTTTTTGATCAAGAAATTTGTAATGAATAATAATAATAATAATAATGTATTTGTAAATATTTGTGTCATCTGTGCCAACAAGATTCACCTTCTGCGGACATCTCATCGTGGTAAGGCTTGTTGGTTTATTTTAAAATTGACTTTTAAAATTCTTAGAGGATGTAGGGTTTTACTGACAGCAATTTGCCTTGCTCTAATCCCAAATCAATTCTGAAATAATCTAATACAACATATGTCTCTAATGTAGCACTGGAAGTAAAATGGCAAGAAAAAAAAAGTAAAAATTTAAAATTTGACAAGAAAACAATGAGGAATGCAGCAAATCAACAGGTGCAACACATTTTAGTAAATGATATGTATATTGGTATAAAAAATATAATCATCAACTTTGTATGTGTTAAAAAAAAAACATAAATATAAATTAAGAATGCAATAGATAAAAAAAAAAATTGTTAAGATAAAGTATTTTCAGTGCAATCAATACTGATGTCACAGTATATGTAAATTAGACAACATTTAGTAAAACACTATAAGGGGCATTCACAAAGTCTTAAGGCCACATTTAAGGCTCGATAATTTAAAGCTTGATTTTAGACGTGTTTTTTAGACCCAAAATTTCTGGTCTTAAATAATTGAGCCTTAAATGTGGCCTTAAGACTTTGTGAATGCCCCTTTATAAAACTTAGGATGACATATCTTTAGATTTAACTTATTTTGGATCCAGCTAAAAGTTGTCCAATATTAATACCACATGGTAAAGAAATATTTAAGTAAGTTTGAAACTTGTCTTCTAGGACGTCATTTCAATTCACATGGAAGGGGGGGGGGGGGGGGGGGGGGGGGGGGGAGGAAGCCACAAATTTTCAAGAAAAAAAAAAAAAACTTAAATGGTGTAGGACTCTTCACTTAAAAATTTGATACACTTATAGAAACAAAAAACATAGTGTATGAAACATATACTTGATAATAATATGTATTATTTAAAATAAACATTGCAGCTTGCTAACTGCTGGGTGATTTTGTGTGAAAGGTCAGAAAACTTTCTCATTTCACATTATTTTACATAATTATATCACTTTGCATACACTGCAGAAAAACATTTGGAAATAAAATTACCAGGTTTAATCACTACAATAAAAGTATATGAAGAAAAAAAAAATAATAGAAATAAACACAATACAGACTCTATACATAAGTATTATTAAAAGTAACAAAGAAACTGAGCTGAAATATTACTATCATAGGTCATAGATACAATGCTAGTGAAGTGCACGATGTTTCATTTCCATTTGACTAAATGTTTTCTGTTCTAGAGACAATCCTGCTACAGGGTCCTTATGTTAAGCCGAGGTGCATGACAGCGCACAGTTACATCACACTCGTTGTACCGGGCATCCCAGGAGGGGGGTACATGTGTGCATGCTGGGGGATCGGAGGACGATCTTCCAGCTTGGAATATTCCAGCAGGAACTCTTTCGCAACCTTCCTCCACTTCTGAGGGTCAAAGAAGTAGTAGGTGCCTCGCTCATAGGTTGATGTTTTATCCAGGAGGGTTGCCCCTGGTGCTCTGCTGATCCAAACCTTCTCCTCCATGTGGTACCTCCAATCTCGGTTGTAACTGCAACAAAGGTGAATGCATTACACCAACAATACTGCACACAAGAAATGTCTAAAATGTGCTCAAAACAACAACTTATTAATAATTATTAATAATAATTCATAACCATGATGTTCAATTTAATATTTTGAATTAAGTGTTACTCACAGCTCTGTGGCGGCTGCCAACTGCACAGAATCACCAGGGTAGCAGTAGAAGAAGTAGAATAGCAAGTCCTCTTTGTAGTGGCTTAACTTAGGGATCGGCAACTTGTCTCTGAAAACATCAAACAGCTTTGTTAGTCATTTACATTATAACAATGCATGATTAATAACTCTGAACCTATGTTTCTTTATTTTGATAATGCCTTAATTGTTAACTCGATTGCTTGAAATGCAAGAGATGTTTGATTTACATCCCATGCTTTGACCTCTCTCTGAAATATTGTACTGAAAATTAGCATGAAGTAAGACACAAATGGCAGAACTCTTAATGTGCCATTACATTCTAAATTATTTCTTTACTAAATATTAGTCAAGTATCAAAAAACAAAAATCGTAACTTGTTGTAATGTGATGATTATTATTATAATGGTTAACAAAAAGCTCCCTTTCCAACTAATCTTTTTCTATCATATGTATCCTCCTTTTTTAAACAAATAAAGGAGAAGAGTGGACTAAAAAGGTGGGATGAAAGAAGAATGGAATATATATCCCCTCTAAAATTAAAATTTTATTTAGCATCTTGAGCGAGGTGAAAACTGAAAACATCACCAAAACTAAAATAAAAGTTCCCCCCCCCCCCTTTTGGTTTTATGACTTATGACGATTTATATCATCAACAATTTAATGGTTACACTTGGCTTTTCAGATTTTGATGCAGTACCAGCTATCATTATATATATTGAATTAAGTTCTTTTATTTTTTGACAGTGCAATAAATTTTGTATTAAGGATGTACTTCATTCAAGATATATTGGTTTAACTTAGTAAGCCTTTATTTCACTCCCATCAAACTCAAGCAATTTGAATTTAACATCTCATTTTACAGCATGTGTTCAATAATTTGCCCTACAAATCTTAACAGCATTGTTAGAAAAAATGAAAGTACATAATACAAGTGTATTTGAATTTCCATTACTAATAAACAAATTGAGGAAAAACATAGCAACCCTATCTCTACGGTCTGATTGAACCTGGTAAGGTGGCTGGTACAAAACTTGGCCATCTGCAGGTACAATTTAACATTACATCCCTACCAGCCTGGGCCCCGATTTAATATCCATTTCTCGCCGTCGCAAGCCCATTGCGACGTCGCAAGTGAAGCGTCGCAAGCAAAAGTCGATTTAATATCGTCCGCGGCGCAGACTTGCGACGGCAAATTCGGGCAGTTGCGATGCCAAATTTGCGATAACCTCAGAGGTGCCGCAAGACGACTTACCACGCTCTTCTCACCTCGGAATCACTTTGTTCTTCTTAATTAATTCAAAGAAGAAGAAAAATAAAATTTATCTAGAATAGCCAATGTTTTCTTAGATAGATTCTTTATGTACTCATATTTTTTTTAATACTATTTAAGCATCCATGGCCGAGTTCTAGCTCTCCAATTGCTTGTTCTTGGATTGAAGAACGTAAATTATTTTACAAATTAATCAAGGTATTATATTGTGTCCAATTTAAATTAAATATTTTCCAAAAATTTGCTGCTTTATTTTTAATTAATTTAAGAAATTAATCGATTCATAAAAAATATTTTTTCAGGTTTTCTTTATTCCCGAGACGGATTGAACCAAGAGAAATGTATAAATATAAAAAATTTAATTCCATGTCCTTATAAATCAAATTAAAATTTTGGTTAATTAGGATTTGAACCGCGCGGTAAAATGCGACTTGCGACACGATCGGATGCGATGTATTTTGATCATCGCAGTGACGTCATCATCGCAAATTCGAATTTGCGACACGATTGACACGTGATGTAGCGCGGTCATGATTGGAAGATCACTTGCGATGGGGGAGGGGCTAGCAAATATTTTTCTGTCGCAGAACGCTCATATTAAATTCACTTTGCGACGTCGCAAAGGAGTGTGGTAAGTGCATCGCAAAATATTTGAAAATATTTGCTAGCGACGCGTCGCATCTACCATCGCAACAAATAATGATATTAAATCGGGGCCCTGGCTGGTAAGAAAGTGTCACAGCCTGGCTGGTTGAACTTAACCTGATGTGCTGGTAATGCTTACCAGGTTCAGATCAAATTTTTCCACCCCCTCCCCCTTTTTTCCTCCCTTAAAATAATATGCTTGTTTTTAATTTTTTTATCATGAAAAATCGAGATTTAATTTTCTATATAAGAAAAAATACACAACATATAGATTTCGTTATTTTATTTTGTACTAAATTTTACATTTAAAACTTGTCTTGACTTCTGCAGTACTCTGACGTCACAGAGGGAGAAAATGGCTGACCACAACAGATCTTGAAGTAAATTTAATTTATAAAAAGAGAGTTAAATATTCAAAGGGACTGTTTGTTTTTTTTCCATTCAAACTGCAGTCAAGGGTCTTAAAGTGGATCAGAATTGGTCATATCTGCAAAACACAGTACACAAACATTAAAAATTTGGCCTGAAATGTGGGGAAGTTAGGACATTTTGATGCTTCAACACCTTTGAAACTCATCATAAACACCTTGTTATAATTTATTATCAGCTTTCAATTTTTAATACATGTTAAGAATCAAAATAAGTTACAACTATTACTTATTTTTTCAAATATCCACTTACCTGAAAGTTGAAAATTGATAGAAACACTCAGCTCAAATGTTTGGGAGGGCAGTCCATTTGACATTGTCAAAACTCTTGTTTTGCGGATTCTGTAGACACAAAAAGTTGAAAATTAATAACTGCCGGTAAGGAATCGGGTTAATTAATTGATAAAACAATGAAGATTTACCTTTAGTCACTTTTTCACACAATTTTCACATTTCATCCTTGCAGTAGAGTGTAGAGTCCATCACAGTTTTTGACAGTTATAATTTTCAAACAAAAAGTACAAAACAAAATTTCGCCACCAGAGCCAGCAACATTAATTTAAATTTATTAACGAAAAAAAAATTTAAATTAATAAATAATTTTAGCAAACGAAAATAATTTAATTAATAAATTAATGAATTACTTAATTATATTAATTTAGTAAATTTCATAAAAATATATTTTAATTTTTTTATTAAAATCAAAGAAGAGAACTTAAATAATTAATATTATATCAATAATATAAATAAATTAAAAACAAGCATAAAATTATAATTATACTTTGACTAAATTCTCATTAGTCAGTAAATATTTGACAAAAATGTATTTTAAGAAAACATATGAGCCGCGCTGGTAAATCGTACCAGGCAATACGAGGTAGTGGCTGGTAAGAACCAAATATGCCCTGGTTCGGCTTATCAGCATTTCATGGTGGCTGGTAAGAACTGGTACGGCTTACCAGCACTACTGGTTTAGTGCTTGTAAGAAACTAACAGCCACCTAACAAGGTTCAACTAGACCGTAGAGATAATGTTTCAGCATATTAGAAAGATGGTAGAGTTTGACTTACCGTATAGCTGCATTGACGAGATACTCATGTGGGACGTGGTAATCGATGTCCTGAGGTCTGCAAGGTGCGTCTGCGAAAGGTCCTCCAAAGTTAGGGTATATGTTCTCTGGAGAGTTGAGATTGAGACCCAGGTTCTTGAGGTCCTGACCTAGCGACATGGCCACCAGGTTGGGTTCCGTCTCTGCCACACGTATGAATGTCAGCAGGCCTACAATTCCAAACTGGTCCTTCACCATGCTGGTCGGAATGTTGGTCACTCGCCCTGGAACATGTACAAAAAATGCATCTCATTTTCTGCTCTTCAATTTCTTATCTACAGTAAAAACTTGTTATTACGCAACTTGTAGTTAGGTCAAACTCAATTTTGAGTAAAGGATATTGTGGTCCTGTCAAAAATAATTAGCATTGCTGGTATAGGAAAAATTTTATATAAGGTAATACTTGATACAAGGTAAACCTAACTTTCTGGGTCCCTTGACTTTACGTAATAACAAGTTTTTAAAGTAATTTTCAATTAAAGTATTAGAAAGCAAACTCATATTTAAAGAATTTAAAAACTTGTTTGTAAATTATTGCCATTAAATTTTTTACATTGTCTCTTAAAATTTTTAAATCTAACAATTTATTCCTAAGATGGGTGCCAGGTTGTTTCTGGTCTGTGTCATAACACACAACAGAAACAGCTGCTAGCAGCAATGGTTTCAAATCCAGGGCATAACTTTATATTTGAAAGACTAAGTGCTCAAATAAGAGAATTCTTCTACACTTTGTCAGTCCAAGCCAGACTTGAATTTTAAAACTAAATATTTAAAGACTAAAATATTATTAATATACAGTATATGAAGGTCTCATGAATACCCTCTCAAATAACCAATTATAGTGAAGTATTTGAACGCTAACTGCTGCTAGTTTAACTCACCGTCCGAGTGTGTTTGCACTCCCCTTTCCTGTGCCATTTGTCTCTCTGCGCCTGGTGCTCTACTTGAACCGTTACTTGCACCCGTGGATACATCGAGGTTTGTTGAAGATCCTGTTTCTCCATTGCCCATGTCAGATATTTGGCTATGGGCTGAGCCTTGTGTGGAGCCACTCTTGTCGTTGCCTGCAGAGCCCTGACCGGGACCATCTTTGCCTTGAGTGCCCGGTAACGCAGGGAAGTCTTCAGAACTGATTGTAAATTCACTTGACTCACCGGTGGGTTGTTTCACCATCCCGACTGTCAAAAATACGTCCATGAATTAGTTCATATAGCAAGTAAGCTTTGCATAATGTTACTTAACTTTTAAATTCTAAACTACAAAAATATAAGCATAGATAAAAAGAAGGGAATAATTTAAGCAAAAAGCAATAGAAATTAAAGCAAAAAAAAAAAAAAAATGAAATTGTTAAATTTTTACCCCACATTGGCAAAATGCTGATTAGTATTTGCATTACTGTGCATTAGAGAAGTAGGAAGAAAAGTGTTTGCATTAGTGTTAATAACAGCAGCATCAATATCCCAAGGAAAATTTAATGTTCTTGACATAATTAGATTATCATATGAATGATGAATAGTGAATACATATAACAAAATGACACTTTTATTTTATTTGACTATAGAAAGTTAGAAAATTGAGGCTGCCAATATTAGCTTAAAGGGGTACCAAAGTGAATACTTTTTTTACATATTCGGGCAGCTAAGAATTATTCTAACATCCCTGTGGCTCAATATTTTCGTACAATGCCTAGTTATTTTACAATTAATTATTTAGTTTGAAAAGTGAGTTCTATGGCCGTTGATTGATTCAAGCCGATGCGCTTCCGTAGCGGCCGGTGATATGACAAGAAAGGGGCGGGAGAAGGTTCCCATGATTCGGGGGAAATTCTCGTTGTATCAGCGGCTGCTGCGAGCGCGCACCGACTTGAATCAACCAACGGCTTGTGAACTCACTTTTCAAACTAAGTAATTAATTTTAAAATAACTAGTCATTGTACGAAAATATTGAGACAGGGATATCAGAATAATTCTTAGCTGCCCGAATATGTAAAAAAAGTATTCACTTTGGTACCCCTTTAACCTTAACTATATCACATAATATTTCCATTTATTTATAAAAACCTATAAAACTTTTACTTAATCCCACCTTAAAAAAATATAAAATAAAAAATCGAAGCTTTATTACTATTATACCAATGACTAGTTTAAAGTTAAAAAAAAAAAAAAAATGTTAAAAAAAACTGCATAGAAAGACTTGAGGATCAATAAACGGCTTTGAAAGCTCAGATTTTTTTATTTTGTCATTAACTTGCAGTTGGGTTTGGTTCCGTAGGTGCAGGTGTTAGGAAATTCTTCTCCATTGACTGAAAACTGCTGACAAGTGCATACATGACACTGGTTACTATCAACACGGGTAAGATAACGCTAACAAAAAACAAAAAAAAAAAAAAAAAAAAAAAAATCCTCACACAAAAATTATGAAAAAAGTTCAAAATGTTCTCCTCTATATCTCCTATCAGTAGCTAAAATATCAGGTGTACAAATACGATCTAGTTTTTGAGTTTTAAATTTTTAAAGTTGACTACTTTAACATGGAGAAATGAAACTTCCATGTTAAATTAAATTAGTCAACTTTAAAAATTCATAACTCAAAAACTAGATCGTATTTGTAAACCTGATATTTTAGCTACTGATAGGGGGTGTAGAGGAGAACATTTTAAATTTTTTTCAGAATTTTTTGTGTGAGGGATTTTTTTTTAACATTGGTGGTGTTATCTTACCCTTAAAGCTATTTTAAGGAGTCACTGTAAATTTATGTAAGCTATGTGATAAGGACAAGAGGATAGCTTACTTTCAAATAAGCAAGTTCTTGATGTAGGTATTAGCCGGCACAAACTTGCCACAAGCTAAGCCAGTGGTGTAGCAGCTGAAGCCTAACATCACACATACATATCTTTAAAAGCAATCTTTCCTCTCTACAAATTCCTTGCTCGTGTTTAGGGTCATGTTACGTCATGTAAAATAGTGTGTTGTTTAAAGACTGAATTAAGAAAAATGTGTATACATAATACGCTACAATATAAGAGTAGGTAGATTACAAAGTTTTACAGATAATGTTATAATGTCAAACATACAGGTTATGAAAAAATAGTTAACAGTAAGAATACTTGACAATACAATTAGTACATAACAATGCAAGTGGTTAGTAAACATGCTGATGATTTAAAACATATTATTATTATTTTAAGTATCTATCAAGAAGTTCCTAAAACTTTTTTCTTTTTAATTTGTTTACTTCTTAATTATGATTATGTTAAAGGCCTTATGAACCTTTTCACAGTATTAAGTACACGGTTAGCTTTGCTTCAGTGTGATTCAGCTGCATTTTTTTTTTTTTTTTTGAGTTGCATAAATATCAGAGATAATAGCCGATGAAAAGGAACCTGTGACGTCACTCACGCTCATTCAGCGGTGACAATATAGGGAAATCCCTGCAAAAGATAGGTTCACTCCCGCTGCAACCACGGCCACAATTTGACTTCTGGAATTTTGAAACTTTACCAGGGCAGTCTTGATAGTATTTGTCAAATAGATCGAAAGAATTTTTTTGGTGGCATGTGTACAGACTGAGTTATTGCGGTAGCAAGATAAGCCACAAATTTAACATTGTTTTCCTATACAACATTTTTGCTCCTCTTTTTACCGCATTAACTTGGTTTGTATAAATGTCATAAAAAAAAATCTTTCAGGCTATTTGAAAAATACTATCAAGACTGTCCTGGTAAAGTTTCAAATTTAGAGAAGTCAAATTGTGGCCGTGGTTGCGGTGGGAGTGAACCTATCTTTTGCAGGGATTTTCCTATATTGTCGCCGCTAAATGAGCGTGAGTGAGGTCACAGGTTCCTTTTCATTGGCTATTATCTCTGATATTTGTGCTCCTAAAATAAAAAATTTTATGCAGCCGAATCACACTGAAGCAAAGCTTACCGTGTACTTAATATTGTGCAAAGGTTCATAAGGCCTTTAACATACTTATTTTTTCAACTAAATCCAAAAATTTAGAATTCAGTGACATTCTACAACTCAAGTTTTAAATTAAAAAACAAATTAAGAATGTTTTTATTTTCTCTCTCTCACTCTCCCCCCCCCCCCCCCCCCACAAGTATCGAGGAATTGATTTTCTTTTGAATATATTAATAGGATAATCAATGGTTATATATTCAAATGTAATTAAAAGGACAGTACATGACAATACTTCAGTAAAAAATAGATAAAATACATGCTTGTAAATTTTCAAGTACAAGAAGCACGAAGAATTGAATGGCAAGGCAACAATTTCTGAGACAGGTATTTTTGTAAAGGACACAGCAAAAATTAAAAGAAAATAATTTCTGAGACAGGTATTTTTGTAAAGGACACAGCAAAAATTAAAAGAAAATACTGTCTTTGAAAATTAAAATTATTAGAAGGTATCGAAGTAATGTTAGTAAGAACTAGTAATATAAGTAAGAAAACATATTATGAATATGTACGAAATTGGGTACATGCTATGTTATGTCAATAGTTTAATAGTGTACATCTTGTTAGCTTGTTAGAGCCGTGTCAGTGTGTATTCAGTCTCAAAAAATTAAAAATTTGCATTTTCTTGTGATGATTTTGTTTCAAATTGTATAATGTATTAAAGTATGTGGAAGAAATTGTATGGAGTGACATTTGTAAATCTATTCCTATCATTTCTGGCAATGATCTTGCTTCTTTCTTCTTTCTTGTATGTTATATTATTATTATTATTCTTTTTTTTTTTTTTCTTTTCAGTATGTTTGCTAAATTAAATAACTTCGAGCTTAATTACAATCAAAGTTGTAAAGAAAAATAAAATAAAAAAGAAAGTATTAGTGTTTACAATTTAGTTTTATGCTTAACATAAAAATAAAAGGAATGCAACAATTCAATTATATTCCTTCTCATTGAATTTTGTTTATATAAAGAGCAGTTGCATTTACGTCAGTTGAAAAAAATTGTAATGTCAAAGGCAGTCAAAAGTCTAAAGAATGATACAAAAAATAATAGTATAAAAAAATACTGATCCTCCACCAATGAGAGCTGTCATCAACTACCTATTACGATGCCACCATGATCCTCTAAGTTAAGTTTTATCTCCTAAAAATAAATAAATAAATTTAAAAAAAATATATATAAATAACTGGAATTAAATAGTGTTAAATTATTATAGCACAAATTGAAAGTAAATTAAATTTGAAATTGATATTATGCTAGTCATTGTACTCATCATTACAGATTGCATTACAGCTAGCAATACAAAAAACCGAATTCAGTGGTATGTAGTTTTTCTTCTATGAAATTTTGAATGCTGTGGCAAATACAAAATTTACAAGAGAAATATTGAACAAAAAGTAAAATGTATTATTTATTGACGAACGTGATAATTATGAACTTTCTAAAGACGAATTTATAGATGGACCGACATCAGTCAATATTATCGCTGCTTAAAAATTAAGTCTACTTACGTCAAGATGAAACTATAAATAATGTTACTGAAGGCTATGGATATGTTTGTTACACAATCAAATAAATATGACAACCTTAAAAAAAAAAAAAAAAAAAAAAAAAAAAAAAAAAAAAAATCTATATATATTTATTTTACTTACCTGTACAGTCAAGAAGAGTACAAGCCATATTCATTTCACTTTAAAATTCTATAAAAATACTTAAAACTTATGAAGCAAAGCTGAAAGAAACAACAAAATATATCATAGATATATTTATAGGTAGATTTATCAGATCGAGCAGCTATAGAAGTCAAGAACACACATTACAAATATAATCACATCAAATCAAAATTATTCAAAATTAACAAAAGGCAGATTCAGACTTGTAAATAAATAACCAATTTATTTTCATATACATATATATTATATATGTTGGCACCCAAAGCCGAATTCGGCCCAGGACCGAAAAAAATGCGCAAAACTAGATTGGAGCATCGTCGGGATGCTCCAAACCCGAAATGATTTCATTTTTCGGCTTTGGGTCAAACCACAATGCTCCAAAGCCGAAGATTGGCTTTGGAGCATTTCGATTTGACCAGAACTAGATTGGAGCATCGTGGTTTGACCCAAAGTCGAAATGAAATTTTATTTTGGGTTTGGAGCAAAATTTGCCCACATCTAGTTCTGCGCAATTTGCAAAGTTCACGTTACTTATTTATATTCATTGATCAGTTTGAGTACTTCACGTCAAAATATTGCTTACCACATTCACTCAAGAGACGGATTATAAGTGCGCAGCACAATATTTGTTTAAAAAGTACTTTATTATTATTTTTTTACCTAAAAAAAGTAAAACTAAATTTTTTTTCCATGTTTTTGTATTATAATAAATAATGCTGATCCCTGTGAGTTAAAACATAGGCTTGAGCGAAAAATAGTATAAATTTAGGGAAATTACTTTCAACCTTCCTTTACCATCCCATATGGCAGCTGAACAATTATTTTATAAAATTTTATTTATTTATTTTATTTATTTATATTTATAAAATAATTATTATTCTTCCGTCGTCGTGAAAATGTTCCAAGGTTCTCAAGAACTATTAAATAAATGACTAATAAATGTAATGAAATTTAAAATTTTAAGTGAAGTTAGAAACTTGTAGTTTTACTCAAACTTTTTTTAAGTAAAAATTTTAAGTACTTTTGAAATAAATATTGAGCTGAGCATTTATAATCCGTCTCTTGAGGTAATGTGGTAAGCACTATTTTGACATGAAGTACTCAAACTAATCAAAGAATATATAAATAAGTAACATGAACTCTGCAAAATGCGCAGATCTAGATGGGGTCAAATTTTGCTCCAAACCCGAAATAAAATCTCATTTTGGCTTTGGGTCAAACCACAATGCTCCAATCTAGTTCTGGTCAAATGAAAATGCTCCAAAGCCGAAGTAAAAGTCTCCATCGGCTTTTGAGCATTTCGATTTGACCAGATCTAGATTGGAGCATTGTGGTTTGACCCAAAGCTGAAAAACGAATTCATTTCGGGTTTGGAGCATTCCGCGATGCTCCAATCTAGTTCTGCAAATTTTTTTCGGCCCTGGGACGAATTCGGCTTTGGGTGCCAACATATATATATATAATTATATATATATATATAGATTATTAATCTTACATAAATACAAAGGATAGCTAAAACTGATCAAAAGAGTCACGGCAAGGGACAATATTATGGCCATCATTTCACAATGAATTTAATTTCTTCTTGTAACTGATGAAGCATCTAGATGATGTGAAACTTATTAAATAATTTTTTAAGTAAAACTGCCTCTACAATATTTCACTTGCTGTGATTTGTTTGATTGGTAAGGCCATGCTGGTTATTCCTATCCTTTGCTTTTAAATCAGAATATTGGAGAGTTGACTTTATTAGATTTTGATATGACTATATTTAAAATTAAAGTATATAAGTTAAGGATCATTCCTTGCAGAAGAGAATGATCATTTACCCGCCTTCACCCATGCTACCAATATTTCAATACGTCAAAACCATTATTGCACGCACTGTTACATTAGCTTTAAAGCGTGTAAAAGAAAAATTCAATGCGGAAGTAATGAAAATCACAAATTTATTTGTATTAGGGCTTAAAAAAAATATAATAAGATTTCATTTAGGGCTTTGAGAATTTTGATATACATATGGATATAGTATGAGAAAAAATACTGAGATAGAGTTTTATTATTATATATTTTTTCAAGCAAATGTCTTACGTTAATTATTAGAATATTGTACGAGCTTAAGTCCACAGTAAAATAAAATATTTTATAAAAGTCTAAGTCAAGTAGAAAAATATTTTAAAGTCCTGCTAATAAACAAAAAAAGGAAGTAAAAAAAAAAAAAAAAAAAAAAAAAAAAAAAAACGTTTTGACAGGGTCAGAAAATATCAAATTTTCTGATTTTTTTTTTTTCTGATTCCACAGCTTCTCTATGGCCTTCTGTTATAATTTACAATGATTTTTGGGATAACCCAAAAACATCAGCAAATACTTCTAGCGTTAAGCTTTATAGTAGAAAGTTGAGTCAGTATAGGTAAAATAAAGTCTCTGCTGACATTTTTTGTCCATTCCAAAAACCTTTGAAAATTATAAATGGTTAACAAAAGATCATAGGGAATACGAAAGGACTGGGATTACATAAAATCTGTGATTTTAAAAGCATAAGGAAAACAAAACACACAATGAACCCATTGATTAATGCAAAGAGTTTCTGAAAATTGTAAGAGTTCGTTAAATTGAATTTAATGTTAAGTGTTCATATTATAGCCTTTTATTTTTTCAAATAGAAAACACCAAATTACCGCTCCAAGGATCGCTCTGAATGAATTGTTTCATGAATTCTTCTCTCTCTTCTTCTTCTGTGGGCCAATCAATTCCCCCTATATAAGATGGTGCTCTCTCTTCAATCCTTGCTTCAAAATTTTGCAGAAATGTTTCTTTTAAAAAAGAAGATATTTCTTTTCCAACAGATTCTATTTCATTAGACAACTGAGGGCCTTCTAAATTTGATGCTTCTACAAATTCTTCGACCGATGAAATTCTTGTCAGTTCTGAAATCTGGTCATGGTTATCAAAATATGAACACACACGTTCTGGATAGTTAGAGGGCTCGGTTTGAAATTCTTCAAACGATGAAGTTGGTGTCAATTCTGAACTTTGGTGATAATCATTTAAGTATGAACATATAAGTTCTGGAGAGTTAGGCGACTCAGTTTGCAATGATTCGAGTTTTTCATTAATAGAAGTTCTTTCTCCATTGTCGGACAAACTCTTCCATTGATATCCACCAAATGATGCTGCTAAAGATGGCTGAAATGATGCCGCGTGATAAAACATGGGTTCAGAATTTGATGGTTCAACTATTCCTTCAGAAAATGGTGAAGTTCCAAGTTGCAGATTTTCTACTGATGGTTTCGTAACATCAGTAAACCTCGCAGCAAATGAAGAAGCTCTCCTCTCACATGGTAATGAATACTCATCAGATGAAAGTTCCGAGGTTTTAAAAAATGAGTCTTCATTAGATGGCTTGGGGGACCTACTAACAGATGCTTCATCTACAGATCTGCATTGAGATTCTGCACGACATGATGGTGCTGTCAGCATATCATGCTGTTGATCTCTGACACTTAATGATAAATCATTAGTAGGACCTGGGAATTGAACAGTTTTTACTACTGCTCTCTCTCTGGGTGCCTTTGCATCATCTTGAACACCAATAACTATAGTTTGAAAATTTGGTTTAAGTACCTGCTTGTTTTCTTCAAGCTTTTGTTGCATTGAAGATTTAAGATTATAATTTTTGAGGTGCATCTTACTTGATGCAGAGAGTGGTGGTGTAGAGCTTGTCCCCACGGAGTAATTTTTTAACTTATTTTCAATGAATTGCTCATCATTCAATTGGATGGTCACTCCATCTACCTGTTCAGCCAATACATTCTTTAGTCCCTGCGGGACTAAATCAAATGACAATTCTGTACTACGCGGGTCACGGTTTGAAGATGGTAATATTGACTCCCCGGAGAAGGTTATTAAATGCTCAATTGGAACAGTCAGTAGATTGTGTGGTACAAGTACAGATGACTGGTGCACACTATTAGTATCATCACTTAATTGAACTTCATCTTTGTTTTGTAACTCAGGCAAAAGTACTTTAGTGTCTTTCTTTACATTACGTGATATTTGCTTGTATATTTTACTACGCTTTGCTGCTTCTTGTCCCCACACCATTGGAGTTAAACGTGGAAAATTATTTTTATCAATGGAAGGTGGTGGTGAAGGTTTTGAAGATACAGGGGTTCTCCGCTTCTTCAGAAATTTGTTTCTTTGTTTATTACTTTCTTCACGAGTTGTTAAATGTGGAAGTGGTAATTTACAATTATTCTCACTCTTACCATAAGACATTATTGGTGAGGATTGTGTTGACGTATTTTCCCTGTAAGAAAATTTTTTGAGTGTCTCAGTGCAGTCCATCAGATCAACATTCTTCTGCACATTAAAGTCAATTCCTTCTAAACTGTTCGTATTTGATGGGTATGTTGAGGGAGTTAACTTTGATTGATAGTGATACCCTGGAGGCATTGGAATTGGTGGGGGAGGGGGCTTTAAAAGCCACTCACTCCGATCAAATTCTGGAGATTCTGCTGCAGGCACAACTTTAACTGGTAACTCTGGAATTTTTGGAGGGGGCTGCACCATATTGGGCAATACAGTTCTCCTTGGAGTCCCTTGAATTTTTGGCGGCGGTTTACTAAAATCAGGAAACCCAACACTTTCAGGAGGCCTCTGCATTTTTGGAGGTGGATGTTTGAATGTATTGTCAAGTGGAGCTAACTGAGAGACGTCCACATTTCTGACAAGTGGCCCTTTGTTCTCACCCTGAAACTGTTTGCAGTCATCTTGCCCACTTGGAGATTCAGTTGTAGGAACTTTCACATTTTTGTTCAACTGGACTTGCTGTTTGAATGAACGAATGGCCGTTGAATCAGATTTTTTCCTGTTTTGTAAGTCAGTCTGGGAGGAATTATTTTCAGAAGAAAATGACACTGTCATCACTGGAGCAGGCTTTTTCTTCGGCTTTGGTAGCAATGGCCATGAGGACAACAGCAGTTCATGTTGTGCGGGCTCTATGTGTAAATGGTCAGTGTTGTCTGTAAAGGTTGAAAATTCAAGTATTCATTCATTTAAAGTATGTGTTTTAAGATAGTAAATCTGCAAGACTGAATAAAGGGCACTGCCTCAGCTTGAGATGATTGAAGGACAATTAAAAACCTGTACAAGATAAAATAGATGCATTATAATATAGGAGTACAGACTCAGTTATGGGTAGAACTAAACTTGGCTTTCCTGTCAAATAAAATTATGAAAATAATAACAAGACATGCTTTACATTTTAAACGTTGATTCCACTTTCAAGGGTGCAAATTTGTATTTGTTTAGCTGTGACTCATGAGCTTTAAAAAGTAAAAATTATTACACTCAACATTTAAGAAATAGAAATTTGGTAGATATCTTTAAAGCAGCTCATAATTATATTAAAATAAAAACAGAAAGTAACAGAATAATCTGTGAAAGAAATAAAAACATAATCAATAAATCATAAAAAATAAGAATAAAAAATAAAATAAATAATAAATAAATTCACTAACTGCAAAAAAAAATGGGGAAAACATTCATTTCTATAAATAAATTCAATGTATAGAACTCGTTTAACTGATCACAACAAAGTTTTTATATTAATCTGTTAATTTATGTAAAACAAACAATGTTGTATCAGTTTAATAGATTTTAATCAATTTTAGAGCTTTTTGAAATTTATTACCAAATGGATGGATTTAGACTGATGCTAATTGACTGCGGTTAGTGATTATCTATCATCTGCATATTAGACACAATTCACGTTACGAGATGAAGTAAAAAGTAAAAATAAGTTAACTACACATTCTTTAATGTTTTAATCTGCAACAGATCTGCAAAAAAACAAACAGATATTTGAAAATGTTGCCTCTATGTGTAGTTTTAGGCAGAAAAACAGTACAGCTCCATATTGGCTTTGAATGGGCCTACTGCTAAAATTAATAATTATAATAAAAAAATAAAACGTACAAGTCTTTGATTAGATTATTACAAAGTGAGTTGGTTTTTTTAATGATATTTTTTTCCCTCCGTTTAAGTTTGTTTGTTTCAGTATAGACAGTAGCTACATATAGACAGAACTGTACTACTTGTAGATATCTTCAATATGTGTAAATGTATAGATTAACATTATAGATAATTGTTTAACATGGAATTGTCTTATCTTGTTACGATAAGCATTTTAACAATTATAATAACAAATTACACATACAATAAGCTTCATGAAAGCAATAAAAGTTTAACACTTTAATAATGGACGTAACCAGTGTAGTAACAGAACTAGTAATTTAATTTGACGTCAATAGAAAGGGGTTAAGGATGGGAAAGATGGTTTTGCAGTGAGCATTAGCATGTTGTCAAATCAAATTTAAAACTGTGCATTGAACTAGATTCTAATTCATTCCTAACATAACACCATATCTCTTGCAAGGTAAGCCAGCAGCATTATTACCGCAGTCGTCAATTAGCTAGGGAACTAACTGCAAAAAACGGGCTATTAACGATACAATCCTGATATTTTCAGTACTGGTACAGAACCCCTTTTTGGTCATTTTTGGCGGCGGTACCCAAAAAAAAGTTCCATAGGGTGACCTTGAGTGACCTTTGAACTTTGACCTCCGATTAAATTGGATTTATTTTTTTTACGAGGAAACTAAAGCAGGTACGAAAAAATTTGTCATGAACAAATGTGTTTGCAACAAACTGAAGATTCATTGTGAATTTTTGTAAAGACCTAAGTCCATAAAAAACAAAATGGCGGCCAGTGAAACTTTAATTCATGCTTTTTTACGTCACTCTTCAGCTTATTTCAAGTAGACTAGCAAACTTTTTTGTATATAATGACAATTTTTAATTGCCCGTGATTATAAAGATTAAGAAAAGTCATAATACTTGCTGATAAGACAACAATAACGTAAGATATTGTAATTCTTATTGATTATTTTGCCTCCTAGTGTATACGGCTTTATAAAAAAAAAATTAAAAAAATGTGATAAAAGCCTACAAATTTCAGGAATGATTTATTTGGTCATAAGGACCATAAAAAAAATTGGTTCCTAAAAAATTAAGACCCCCTTTGACCCCTGGTGACCTTCAAAAATGGTAATTGTGGAGAACTGGAAACATTTTTTTCTGATAAACAGCAGCTTCGGACGAAAATATTTCTAATACAAAATATGATTGGAATGACTGGAATTATGTCCCTGATTTTTTTCAAAATGCAGTGTTGCCAAATAGAGCACCCACGTTGCCAAACGTGCCCTTAAAATCTGCATCTTAGGGTCACTTCATTGCAAACAATCCGTGCTTCGAATTCAAGCTTTAATATTCATTGCATGAATCATGAACTGGGATCATCAAAGAAATCCACCATAAATTTGTTAAGGTCCTCCCCCCCCCCACCCTCCCACCCCCCACTTCTTCTTGAACCCTGGGGCCATTTAAAAAACGACAGTCTCTCGATGATATTCTTGCACATGATTATTAATTATTATTTTATTACATATTATATTTTATTTTTAATACTCAAGAATATCATTGGAGTGATTTTAAGAGTATCCCTAATTTTTAATGCTGCGCTGCCAAATGTTCTTGAAATCTGAGACTTATGGAAGTATTTATGTGTTATCTGGAAGAGTGCACTGCATCGTTTTAGCCACAATTAATAGACGGCCCTCGGCATGCATGTATATTTTACAATACGTCACTATACTTCAGCTTCTTCAGGATCAAGGGAAGATCCACTGATGGGGGATGGGGTTTGAAATGGAAAATGGGGGGGGGGGGGGGGTAGGATTATCTCCAGAGATACTTAACATTTAAAAAAAAGGCACCACCGCTACCAGAACGGAGGGCTGTTTTTATATTATTTTCGGAACAAATAACTTATATTATATACAATATAATAGTCATTTTCAAATTGCTGGTATACCAAATATGTGTTGTATTAATAAAGTTACATCGCGTACTGTAAAGTGTTTTTTTTTTTTTTTTTTGTTTTTTTTTGTTTTTGTTTTTTTAGGAGATACAATACAATCTGTATGTTTCTTTTTTACTGCATCCAAATTATGCTACTCTGAATTTTTTCATACAGCTTTTATTTTAGGCCAGGAACTAGTTTTAAATAATTATTTAAAGTGCGGCCACGTCCCCTGGAGGCGTCAATAGGCGTCTAGGCTCTATCATTTAATTATGGATCCAACGGGGCCAACATAACTTGCAGAACTTTCAATAATTTTTAAAAATAATTCCGGGACTCAAGGAAATGTGAAAGAATTCAGAGCAACATAATTTGGTACCCTCTATTCAGTCTATTCATTTTTGCAATAACAAATTGTCATGCAGGTTGTCCATTGATGTTACTAACTAATATGTAAGTTGTTCAGTCATTCCATAATGCAATTATTAACGTAATGTATTTATAAATAAATTTTTGTTTTATTTTTGATATAACAGTCTTAATTTATATAATATATTAATAACATACATTAACTTTTATATTATATTATAATATATAATACATGTTTAATAAATGCTAAACACGAAACCCACCCTCGGTTCTGGTAGCGGTGTTGCCCAATATTGTCCCTTTTCCGCAATAATGAGCTCTCTGCTATATCATGCATGCAGGTGAGCGCAATTGAGAGTTGTAAGTAAGTGTAAAATAAGCTCATTTTCGCGCCCATCTGAAATAGAAGATAGATTGCGGAGCATGCAGGGACGATATCTTCAAAGATAAGTTTTAAATTAGATGCGCTTTGATTACCGACAGTTGGGGACCTGAACGGGCGTTCCATATATAACATATTTCATTTTTATTACCTGCTATAGGAATTCCTCCCTACCCCACTTTTTCCATTTCAAAACCCATCCTCCCTTGATCCTGAAGAAACTGAAGTATTGTAACGTATTGTAAAATATACATGCATGCCGAGGGCCGTCTATTAATTGTGGCTAAAACGATGCAGTGCACTCTTCCAGATAACACATAAATACTTCCATAAGTCTCAGATTTCAAGAACATTTGGCAGCGCAGCATTAAAAATTAGGGATACTCTTAAAATCACTCCAATGATATTCTTGAGTATTAAAAATAAAATATAATATGTAATAAAATAATAATTAATAATCATATGCAAGAATATCATCGAGAGACTGTCGTTTTTTAAATGGCCCCAGGGTTCAAGAAGAAGTGGGGGGTGGGAGGGTGGGGGGGGGGAGGACCTTAACAAATTTATGGTGGATTTCTTTGATGATCCCAGTTCATGATTCATGCAATGAATATTAAAGCTTGAATTCGAAGCACGGATTGTTTGCAATGAAGTGACCCTAAGATGCAGATTTTAAGGGCACGTTTGGCAACGTGGGTGCTCTATTTGGCAACACTGCATTTTGAAAAAAATCAGGGACATAATTCCAGTCATTCCAATCATATTTTGTATTAGAAATATTTTCGTCCGAAGCTGCTGTTTATCAGAAAAAAATGTTTCCAGTTCTCCACAATTACCATTTTTGAAGGTCACCAGGGGTCAAAGGGGGTCTTAATTTTTTAGGAACCAATTTTTTTTATGGTCCTTATGACCAAATAAATCATTCCTGAAATTTGTAGGCTTTTATCACATTTTTTTAATTTTTTTTTTATAAAGCCGTATACACTAGGAGGCAAAATAATCAATAAGAATTACAATATCTTACGTTATTGTTGTCTTATCAGCAAGTATTATGACTTTTCTTAATCTTTATAATCACGGGCAATTAAAAATTGTCATTATATACAAAAAAGTTTGCTAGTCTACTTGAAATAAGCTGAAGAGTGACGTAAAAAAGCATGAATTAAAGTTTCACTGGCCGCCATTTTGTTTTTTATGAACTTAGGTCTTTACAAAAATTCACAATGAATCTTCAGTTTGTTGCAAACACATTTGTTCATGACAAATTTTTTCGTACCTGCTTTAGTTTCCTCGTAAAAAAAATAAATCCAATTTAATCGGAGGTCAAAGTTCAAAGGTCACTCAAGGTCACCCTATGGAACTTTTTTTTGGGTACCGCCGCCAAAAATGACCAAAAAGGGGTTCTGTACCAGTACTGAAAATTTCAGGATTGTATCGTTAATAGCCCGTTTTTACTGATATTTGGTCGTTAGTTCCCTAGCTAAATGTACAAGTCATTTTTTCCCCTAAGCTTTTAATATTTTGATACAATTATGTGTATACTGTATACTGTAATACAGTTAGAGAACTGTCAAAAAATGTTGTTATTTACTATTCCACTAACAGTATTGCTATTGTCCATTTTAATTCCTATTAAAGCATAAATCCTTACAGTCTAAGATTGATATTTCTTTCTTTCTTTTTTTTATATTTTTTTTTTTGGGGGGGGGGACTCTTTGTGTTCTTCTACACATGGGACGTACTTATACCTTCCACCCAAATATTCCAACATTATCATTGTGGGAGGGATAAGGAAATTTACACATCAACTTGAACTTATTATCTTACTTTCTTACTTATACTTGTACTTATAGCCTCAGAAGGTGAGTGCCATAAGCATCACAATTTTTTTTTGCAAATATAGGTCAGATGCAAGTGGTAATATAAAGTATATAAAACGTGAAAATCACAGCTAATTTATTTGACTGAACTAACAATTCTGCTAGGCTTAAATATTCTCCAAGATACTAATTAATGATGATTTTGATTTGGTGATGCAACAAATCTAGCCAGTGGGAATGAGCCCAACAATAAAATGTATCAAATTGAAATGCAGTGGCATAAAACAAAATAAGGCAATGACTATTGACTTTTTTCTTTTTTGTTCTTTGTACACAGTTTTAAAAATGATGCGATAAAAAAGCTCTAAAGCAGCACAATGTAGGAAATAATAGGTGGGTATCGTATCTTATATAATAAATTTCATGTAATGCATCAACGTTCAATGTTGAGACTACAGCCAGAATTTAGCCTCAACCATTAGTCACATATCTCCTGATTTCTTAGTGTTGTAAAAATGAAAGCAAATTATTATTCAATTGTTTGCTTGCAAACATTTAAATAAGCAGGAAAGTTGGAATTGCATAAAAAATATACTTTCTTTGATATTCAGTAAGCTTAACAGCAAATTTAACCATAATTAATTAATTAAATAAATAATTAATTCACAAAAGCAAAGTTTAAGATTTAAATTTAATAATATTAGTTGAATAAAAAATACAATATTTTTTTCATTACTTTTTATGTAATGGCTCTTAGGAGTAGAAACATAACAAACTTTAAATATGATGCCCTTTTATTTTTGTGAATACGAATAAATAAAAACAAGGTACAGTATTTTTATTAAATTTTAAACTAATTTTAATTTTTTTTTTAGTAGTTACAGATAAGTGCTTTTATAGTGTTAAAAATTATATTGACTATATCAATTAATGACTTCAAGCTCTGAAAAATGACTCTTTGATTGCTTTAGCTTTAGTACTGACTTGTCCTATAAACCTCAACATACAACATGTACATGGAAATATGATTGTAGAAAAAAATGGAAATAATAAAAGATTTTGAATTTTTGAACAGATGTAACCAATCAGGTAGCTTAATTTTCACATTGCGAATTGAATATTTACTAACAAATTTTTAAATGCTTACAAGCGAACATTTTTGAATGGAACCTTTTTTTTTTTTTTTTTTTTTTTATAACACTAGTTCTTTCAGACATCAAGAGTTTTGCTCTTATATTATGTATTGGTAGCCTTTAATCAATTTAGTTTTTCAAGTTTTCAAGTGCAGTTTAATCATTTTGATTAATATTCAGTAAGTAGAATAGCAAGCTTTATAGCAAATCAAATAAAACTTTGTTTTATCCTATACAAAACATATAGAAATAATAAATTTTAACGAATAAAAAATAAAAATAATAAGTTAAAACACATGTCAATAAAGAAGTCAATTTATGTTATTTATATTTATTATTACTATTATTAAAAAAATTATAGCAGGCTTAATTTTTTTAATGCCAGGTTAAGGATTAAGATTATTAAAAATAACAATAATAAAGCATTAATAGATTAAGGTTATAAATATAATAATGTACGTTGAACAAAATCAAAATATAAAACCGAAAAACTGAAAAGATTAAAATGCAAACCAAGAGAAAACCACCACACAATAAAACTAAATAAATATAAATAAAAGAAATAAAATAAAATTCAGAACGAACATACACATACCGTAGGGTTGCTTGCCCGGCATAGGACTGGGCTGCAACATGCTGTCTCCTTGGCTTCGATTGGTCAGTGATGGAAACTCTGACAGGTCCAGTAAAGGTGGCGTGCCCGCGTCTCCAGAACCTCCAAATGCCGAGTGAAATGCGGCAATACCACTTTGTGTATTATACCCTCGACCAGGCATTCCAAAGCTGCTCATTCCTGGCATACTACTGCTGTAATCACAACATTACCAATGTTAAAATATGCACATGCTTGCCAATTTGTACACATCGTTGTCCTGCTGTGATGAAATTATTTAACTTCCACAGCTTACTACTTCAATCACACATGGCCTGCAAAGACACAGCAGTAAAAAAATTATTCAAATCTCATAAATTTGCATCTCAAAACTTAGTTGGTATAGCAGTAATGCTGAAAAATTCAAAGAGGTTACTCGAAGTCGGGCCATGTTAAACTCAAAATCTTTCCTGTCTTCCTTTAATCCTTATATTTTATTTTTCAAATTAACACCTTCCTTTTAAGTCTATATTTTTCCTCATTCCATCTAAAAATAATCTTTCCAAGCTGCAGTACAATCCCATAATCCTCTCATCTTCACTCACCCTCTTAAAGGTGAACTGAAGGGATTGCTTTTTTTTCCCTTTAGAGAACCTTATATTACCTATCCCATCCATCTGCACTAATTTTTTCATGGCAGATACTTATTGTGCTGCTGTAGGACAATTAGTGAAAAAGTCAAGTTGTGACGTATCAGTGACGGTTGGTTGACTTAAAACTCGCCGCGGTGAAAAAACACACGAGCGACCGCGGAAACTGCCGAGAGAGTGGCGATCGCGAGCCGATCACCGCTCCCTCGGCAGTTTCCGCGGTCGCTCGCGGTAGCTTGTGTGTTTTTTCACCGCGGCGAGTTTTAAGTCAACCAACCGTCACTGATACGTCACAACTTCACTTTTTCACTAATTGTCCTACAGCAGCACAATAAGTATCTGCCATGAAAAAATTAGTGCAGATGGATGGGATAGGTAATATAAGGTTCCCTAAAGGGAAAAAAAAGCAATCCCTTCAGTTCACCTTTAATGAGACATGTTATAGTAAGAAACACATACGAGAATTCCTCCTTTTTCCTATGCTTTACATTACCCACCCACCCATACCACCCTATAAAAAAGATAATAAATTAAATATCCATAGAAAGTGCATGACGAACTGTCACATAGACTGCGAGAATACTTTAAACATGGTTTTCTTTTCATATGAAAATTTACAATGAGATTTAAGGGTAAGGTAACACCACCAATGTTAAAAAAAATCCCTCACACAAAAATTCTGAAAAAAATTTAAAATGTTCTCCTCTACACCCCCTAACAGTAGCTAAAATATCAGGTATACAAATACGATCTAGTTTTTGAGTTTTAAATTTTTAAAGTTGACTACTTTAACATGGAGAAATGAAACTTCCATGTTAAATTAAATTAGTCAACTTTAAAAATTCATAACTCAAAAACTAGATCGTATTTGTATACCTGATATTTTAGCTACTGATAGGGGGTGTAGAGGAGAAAATTTTAAATTTTTTTCAGAATTTTTGTGTGAGGGATTTTTTTTAACATTGGTGGCGTTATCTTACCCTTAATATTAACTACATTTTTTTTGTGTGTTAAAATTTGGAGGGTTAAATTTTTTTAGGTTGGCTTCTCTTGTGCAGAAGCCTGCGCAGTGAGGATCGGAACTATTAAATGATCGTCCTTTGTAATTCTTACTATAGCCAAGTGCCTCATAATGTGAGAGTTTGTAAGTAAATAACCAACCAAGCAAAAATTTGTCAAATGTACATGGCTTAATCTTGCACAAATTTTCAAGATGCTGAAATCATCTGTCAAAGAAATGTTGGTGAACCTGATAGAAGTTAGCCACAACTGCCAAGAGACAAGATGAGACCTGATCAACGCCACCTGAATTTTGCATCAACAGCTGCTTACAATGCTGTATAGTTTGGACAGTTCAATAAACTATTTCAAATAATAATACAAGGTTAAATAAAACTCCATGGTCAGCGCAGAAGACTCTATTTAGTAGGGTGACTTTCTTATGTTGGAAATTGGAAATACTAAATTCATTTTTTTTTTTTTTTTTAATTGAGTAATCTACTGTACTGCATTTCCCCCCCCCCCCCCATAAATTATAACATTTCCAACAGCAGAAGACACCAATTCATGCATCCTATTCCTCAAGGGCAAAAAAAAACACTATAATGAACAACCTTCATGAAATTTTTTTTATTGCAGAAATGAAAAGAGGGTGCCAAATTATGCTACAGTGATATTGTTATTTTTCAAAATTTTTTAGAGCCCGGGAACCACTTTTAAAAAATTGTTGAAAACACAGAGAGAGGCATCAATAGTTATCACGTTATCACTTCTTAATAAAAGGATAGGACTTAAAAGAGTTGTGGGTTCAAAGTGTTCAAACTTGAATTATACATGTTTTTTTTTAATACTTCCTGGCCTCTAAAAATAAACAATCAAAAAAATTAAGGGTAAGGTAACACGTCCAATATAAAAAATATTTCTACAAATGAAAATTATGAAACACATCTTAATGTTCTCCTCTATATCCCCTATCAGTAGCTAAAATATCAGATATAAAAATTCGATCTAGTTTTTGAGTTATTAAAGGACCTATCTGGGGTTCCAATGGCCTATTTTTTACCTAGACTAATCGAGAAACTTAATAAAAACAGCGAAATTTGCGCATGTGCGCAAGTTTAACGCTAGCGAGAAAGAAAATAGCTATTTTGTTAACTTCTACGTAGTAGTTAACACGGCAATGTTGAGCCGTGCAAGTGTATAGCGGTTACGTGACTCACGACCAATCAGATGCAATTAACTGACCCCCACTACCACTACTCCTCTCCCTCCTCCTGCACTATAGTAGAACTAGCGTGATTGCTGCATTAATGAAAATATATTTTTTTATTATTTTTTCATGATGAGATGAGAAAAGATATGATGATAGTAGTTAGAATAAATATAATGAACATGTACAGTATTAAGAACAGTTTGAATGAGTTCCGGCTACTGCCTTAAATTTTAAAGTTGACTAATTTAACATGGAAGTTCCATTTCTTCATGTTAAATGAGTCAAATTTAAAAATTCATACAGTAAATCGAAAACTAGATCGAATTTGTGTACCTGATATTTTAGCTACTGATAGGGGTTGTAGAAAAGAACATTTTAACATAATATATGTTTCATAATTTTCATGTGTGAGAATTATTTTAATATTGGGCATTTTACTTTACCTTTAGTAAAAATTAATTGATAAAATTATAAATCAATCAATCAATTGGTACTTTTTCTGCAATAAAAAATTCCTTTAGGTTGTCCATGACCAATAATAATACTGTACATAGTAATTCTGCAAATTTAAATAATATACATAATCAAATTAAGATGACCCTAATTTTCACAATACCACCATACCCAAGTTTCCAACAACAAGCAGAAATACATGTAATAATCTCTGAACATAAAATATATTATCCACAGCACTATTAATATTAGTAAAAATTTGCACCAGTTGTAAGCTAGTTACTGAACCAGTTAAAGTTTATCAATGCAACAACATGCAACTCCCAATAGTAGTATAGGTAAGGAAAGAACAGAGCCTTACGCTGCGTCCCAAAACACAATATTTTGTTATCTATATGTGACCTTCCTCCCTCCCTCCCCCAACAAAATGGCTGAAAAACGCAGGGTCTATTTTATGCACCCTACCGGTACATACCGTTACTGTATAGCAGCCATATTGGAGGAGAGGGGAGGGCTTGATTAGGGCCCCTATAGTAGAAGCAAAATACAATGAGACACACCGCAAGAGATAAGGTAAAAAGCTGCTGCAGGAAATTACATTCAAAATATTGTGTACACTAATAATTGAATAAAATTTAATGTGATTTTATCTATTGTTCTGCACAAAGAGTTTTTTATTGTAAAGAGCCTTAACGATGTGGGAGGTGGGGGGGGGGGGGGGAGGAGTTGTTGTATCGGTAGTTCATGAAGTTATACCACATGTAATCAGCATAATGTTTTCAACATTATAGTCTGCTTTGGTACTACACATTTAACCTAAGACTGATTATAAAAATAAGAGGGCACAAGGAAAAAAATCTGAATACAGAATCAATTAACTTAAAGTACACTGTAAAGACAAATTTCCACTAGAATATGCATACAAGAATATGACTGAGCTTTGATTGTCAGTGCACTGGAATTCCAGGATAATACAGTAATCATTCTGAGCAGAAAAACTATTGCGAGTCAGTTGACTTCAATTTTGTCTCTTCGCTTAGTCTCATGGTAGTCTACTCGGATTACCACTTGTCTGACGACAGTCTCTCATCAGGTTTGAATCAAAGAAAACGTTCCTGACATCAGATAAACCATTCTCCGAAGGACTTAATATATTTGACAATACCTTCTTATAAATCAAATTGGAATTTATATGAATATTATGCTATTTATGAACAGTATTACATTACTATATAATATTTTTTAACTTATTTTTTTAATCCTGCTTAATAAAATATTATTTTTAAAATTATATGCATAATTATGTACTCTGTGAAGCTTTAATTTTGCAAACATTAACTATTTCATTACATTCTATAATACATACATGTACACAAGAAGCTAGAAAACAATAAAGAAGATTTGAAGGTGAAAATGCAAGTGTTAAAAATTATAAAAAAAATAATGTTTAAAAATACAGTACAGTATTTATATAAAATCCAATTTCATTTACAACAAGAAATGATTGCTAAATATCCTTCGAGGGTCTGAAGTCACCAAATTTTTCTTTGTCCTCTGGTTCAATCCTGAACTGATGTTAGATAAACGGCGAGAGTGAAAGAAAGAAAATTGAAGTCAAATTCAACTTCCCTCCGGAAACGCTCACTCGTCTCCTTCCACTTAATTCTCAGTTGTATTTCTTTCGAGGGTATTAATTCCGTGGTTCCATCAAAACGCATCACATTACAGTATATATCTTATAACAATAAAAGTAGCTTGAAAATTAAGTCTTAATTCAATGGTGTTATAGTTGCAAAAGTTGGGAGTATGCATACAGTATTTAGATAAGTTTAAGCTAAGAGGAATGTAAAAACAGGAAGAGTTATGAGTTAGACATACTTATACTTCTGATTGCAGAGATGTGGCTTAACTTTAAAGCAAAGTTTAGCAACACTAAACTGCAGTTTAACTTCAAACTATACATCTCTTCAATCAGTTTATGTGCAAGTGTTGCGAGGTCACAGGTAGATGGGCTAGAGGTATGAAGGGCTGGTTGAGTGGTTGGTTGGGTTAGGACCCTGTTACATCTGCTCACCCAATGCCTGACATAGGTCTTCTATCAGGAAATGCTCGCTGTCCGAAGAGCGTACTTCTACCACCAGAGAGAGCGTAATTTGGTGACAGCTGTTGAGGAGTAAAGTTGCTACTTGAGCCAACAGAACCTTGTTGCGCAGTAGAAGTAGGAGTTAGAGGGAAAATAGGAGTCCGAGCGTTCCGAGATGGTCCTTGCGCCGGCTGATGCGACATGCTTGGCATGCAACTCCTGTAATAGACATAAATAAAAGCTTTTTTCTTCTTATTACCCATGTCACATTCTACCAGCCAAAACAAAGTGACTTATCCCCTTTGCAACCTTTTGTTAAAATAGCTTAAAATACCGTTTTGAACTACGCTGTTTAATTATTCTATTTATGCATGATAATATAACAGTTTACATGCCTGTTTATATAGCCTCTGCCTCTTGGAAACGATTAAAAGAAAACTATTTGTACAAAAACACTATTCGTTGCTTTAGTTCGGCCATTTCTGATGCTTGCTAATTCCGATTGGTTTTTGTTTTACACATTTGTCGAAATTCCGCGATATTCAAAACTTTCAAATTCTTAAGTTTCATTCTTCTCAAAGTATATAATTATATTATGTTCTTATTATTATATAGTTAATAAAATTAAATTTCTATAAATTTAAGTAAATTGCCTTTATACTAATATATGTTTATACTATATGATAACACCAGTAGCAAAATCAGACAGTTTTAAAATTTCTTTTATGTACGCGTACGTATATATGCATGCATATAATATAAAATTATTTCTTTTAATTCAAATCATATATATATATATATTATGCAGGAATAAAATATGATGAGAGAGTTAATTGTCGGTTAATTAAAATTTTAATCGAGAAATATGAATGTATCAATGTAAATAAAACCTATTAAGATTCATAACAATTTAATAAATATTATATATATATATTTTTTCAAACATTTTTTACTCAATCAGTTTGCAATTTATCACAAAATTTGTTTACATGCTCATATTGCTTAGAATCAGTACTATTTTTTCCTCAAAAATTTTTTTTTGAAATCTTTTTTTTTTTTTGTTTTTTTTTTCAATTTTTTGAAAAATATTTTATCAAGAGGCCCCACCCCCACCCCCCCAAAAAATTTTTAGCAAAAATATGAAAAAAATCACACCTTTTTTATTTTTTTTCATCGGCAAAAATGAAAGAAAAAATTAAAATTTCTCAATTTTTCATAGGTCAGGCTGGAAAGGGTTAAAGAAAGTATTATTTTGACTTTTTATCAAAATCTTAGCAAATTTAATCTATTTGTGAATTTTTCATGCTTATAATTGTTGCTCATATACCATTATCGCTTATATAATATAAATATATTAGTGTATAATGATTGTCGTATTTTATTTTATGTTTTAGGATTGTAACTATATTATAATATTATGTATCAATGTATCCACAATAAGGAGTTTCTGTATTGGATCCAATAAACAAATCAAATCAAATATACTACGCGCAGTATTCTCAATTTTAATGCTATAATGATATTCCACATTTATTAGTTTAATAAAGATATGTTTATTAAACTAATAAATGTGGAAAATCATTATAGCATTAAAATTGAGAATATTCATTTAACTACAATAATACACGCCATATGGCGTATTATTGTAGTTAAATGAATTCCTGCGGTTAAATTTTTTCTGCAGCTATATATCTAAGCCAAACAAACTATTATCGCATTTTCTTATTAGTTATGTTATTAATACGATAATAGTAATAGAGATTAAATTACGCTTCCTTAAATAATAATCTTCCTTTTTTCTTTTTTAAAATAAATATTGCATGAATTTAATGAATTTTTTAAACCTATTATACATTGCCTTTTTAACAAGTGTTATAAAAAAAAAACAAGTAAATCAGTTTTACGCGTTTGCATAATATATTTTTTTAAATAAATAATATACTTTTTTATCAATTAAATTTACTAGCATGTAATTTATTTCACATGGTTCTAATTAAGACTGCTCCCTATACTTGATAATAATTAATCAATTACTGGAAAATTCGCTACCTGGTTGATTGATTGGTTGATATTTTGGGGCAATTGGCGCATTTTGATCATGTATGCCCCCATTCGCTACCTGGTCAACCTAAATTATATACAGAGAATTTACAAGGCAAAGAAATCACGGAACGTAATTTTCTAATCCATTCGATACAAATTTAAAAGACACAGAATTTGAAATAAAATTAAGATTTTGCACGCCTTCTTGCCCTTCTTGAATTTTAAAAATATGTAATTATAACACAATTGTCTTAATGTCATTGCCTAAGCCCTGCTAAACTATAGTGCGCCTTCGTTTAAAATAGAAAAAAAATGTATTCTAAGAAAGTAGTTATTACATGCAGTTAAATTTTAACCTCTCCTCTCGACCGTTTCAAAGTTTTTGTTTTCTTTAACAACTCCCAACCAAGTCAGTCGTTGAGTTTCCTGCAGCATTCTACGCAGATTAAAAATACAACCAATAAGTACAAAGAATGAAATTAGTTTTTAAAAAAATGAACACTTTTTTGTACATATTACGCATTTATTTACAAATTTACACAAAGTGTTCCTTAAACCTAAAGCATGTATAAACTATTAAAACAATTTAAAAATATTTCTTGGGGAAAAAAGAACTAATGAACCAGTATAGTAATACGCACATTTTACTATTTTATTAAACAAAAGAAAGAATTAGAATAGTTATCTAATATTAATAAAATTATAAATAAGCATCAGAAGAAAATTTCTAAATTCAGGAATTCATTGAATTAAAATAAAAAATATTATACACTGGTTATTAAAATATGTTACAAAAATCACTAGGTTTGAGTATACTGCGCGTACGAATTACGAATATACCTTAATTCAATCATGGAATATGCATGAGCATGTAATAATATAAACATTAAAAATCCATACAACTATAGTAGAATTAAATTTGCTCAAATTTTTATCGAGTAATACCTCATTTCATCTTTTGCTAAAACTACAATGTGCATAATTACTGGGATTGTTGAGTTTAAATTGAAATGATCGAAAAGCTCAAAAGCAAAACTTTGCTTGTAATAATTCTTATCGGGCTTTTCTCCCGTGGTTAAATTTTAAATTTATCGGGTTGAATTTAAATACGCATATAAGTTACTGTTCTTGTTAATTAAAGTACGTATTTAACTTTTAACACATATCATTAATGCTTTCTAGAACGTGATACATAATTATCAAAAAAGTTAAATTAAAGTTATTTTCATTAACCAGTTTACATAATTATTTTTATGAAAATATGCATGATATTTACGATTCAAAATTGTTTCAAAAAACGCTAATTTTTTTATATTAGCATCATTTTTTTTTCTCACGTGATTTTTTTTTTTTTTTTTTTTTTTTTTTTTTCTCACGTGAATTTCATTTACTTGTAGTGTCGTAGTAGAAATAATATAAAAACTGTTGATATAATATATAATTAGTTAACTTTTAAATTAAAAAAAAAATATGTTCAAAAAAATTAATAAGGAATACATCGCATGAGCGTGAGAATCAAAGTTATTAACGAGCAGGCGAAGGATAAGCCGAGGCGTTATGAGATTTGATTTGCTTTAGTAAAATTTTAGAGGTAGACAAAGATGCTGCATTATAATATTCATCTTTTAATGGGAATGAAAGGAGGAAAGTATTGACAAATTTAGAATATAATAATAAAGTAATTTCAAAATTGTTTCTTTGTATTATTCTTTTTAATATAGTATCATTAATATCATTATTCTTAAATTACGTTAAGTTAATTCACTACTAATTAAAAGTGAAGATAGTATAGATAAATTAACTATGTATATTTTACAGCGTAATCCGTTTCCAAGGATGTACGGTATATAAGATATATGATATGTGTCATTCGGGTTTTGCCTTTCGTCAAATGCATCAACCAATAATTGCATGATAAATTTAAAATGTATCAATTTATCAATTTAAAAATGCAATTAATTGTACGCATTACGCATATGCGAGTAAATAAAGTCAATCTACCCAAGACTTGATACACTTTTTAAGCCGCAAGTTATATAGTTGAGTACGTTGTTATAAAAAAAGACAAGGGAACATTTCATGGTAAATAAATTTAATAGATATTATGTTGGCACCCAAAGCCGAATTCGGCCCAGGACCGAATTCGGCTTTGGGTGCCAACATATACACAAGCTGCTAATATGCATGAGTCGATCTGCACGACTGGGTGTATTGTATTATTTCAATCCTTATATATATTTTAATTATATAGAGAAGAGCACATAGCTACTAAACTTGAGAAGAGCTCACAGTGTTACTCACTCTTTCAATCGATATAATATGAATCCATATATAGATCTCAGGGCGGCGTGATTCACAATTAAAGTACTTAAGTTATCCAGTGGTAAGGTTAATCAAGCTTTCTCACTAATCACGTTTAGTGTCAGCCTAAATCAATGGTGTTAACCGCGGTTAGTGTTAGTATATAAGGATATAAGAAAGCTGGATAACTTTCTGGATGACTCCTTCGTATGTGAATCGCTCCCATATATATTATATAGTATACAGCCCATCCTCCCTGCAACTTCCCTAGCCCGCTGCGAGCCGCCCTGCAGTTTTCCTAGTCGCATGTATCAAACTTCGTCACCAACGCGGTAGCCTGCGCTGAAGTTTAATAAAATTTTACGTCGCCCTTGTATTGTATAATTAATTGTAACTTATATAGCGTTTGCTTGGCTTTGTTGTTGTTTACATTCAGCAGTAGGTATACTGAGAGGGAACTGGAATCACTTGATTTATTCCTCCTAATTTAACATATTTTTATTATTTTTTAGTAATAATATATACGTAAGAAATAAATATACATAACTTGAACATATACATTTTTTTTATTTTACCTAGCTTCTTTATCATTATTTTTTGTTGTGCCGTTTCCCCCTCGTATTCAAAAGTCCGCGGGGAAAGCAATGGTCGGTGATTGGCTGATTTTTTTGAAGCATCTTAGGGTCAATATCAGTGCATAAGTGTCCTAAAATGATCATTATTGACGTGAAATTTGGAGTCGATTTACATTTTATTTAATGATTTATTGTATTTTTCACAGATATCATTGGCAAATATTGTATTTTTTTCCATTTACTTGACATTTCAATCTATCATATAAAATAATTGTCAAAAGTACCACGATTGTCATATCGCAGAAAATAAATAGTTTTTGGTATGCTACTACCATGTTAAATAGGTGCTTTTTGCCTACATTCACGTGACGTCATATTTTTGTGACGTATGGTGAAAGACCTCTATAGGCGTGAATGGGACTAAAAAAAAAAATAATAACGTATAATAAGCGCGTGGTAGCGACAGTGTCACGGCTCAAATCTGTGGTTCGATGTACAATAGAAAAACAAGCAATAACTATAATATAACTATGATTCTAGGTTACATATAGGGACACTATATATAATATGACAATAATTCAAGTACCATCATCAGCTGGAGTATTAGAATAACTATATAGTACTTGTCTTCACTGGACTGTCTAAGATTTTAAAAAATATTATACAATAACAATTATATATATATAATATATATATATAAACCAACAACGAACAAACAAATAGGAAACAAAATACATAACATGCAGCATGCAGACGCCACAAAAAGTAAAGTATATAAGTACATTAAATAAGTGTATAGAAACTATACATTCATTTAATGCTTATAGTTATATAATATTAGCAAATAAGAACTAATTTTATATTGCAAAAAAAAAACATTACATGCAAAAAAATATAAATGATATCTCTTTAATTTTCAACGTTTATGAAGAGAAAAGAAAGGAAAAGAAAGATATTAAAATTAGCTTGAATTAATTGTATTTTTAATTCTAAGTAAAAAACATTACCTCTATTAAAGTTAAAATAAATAATTGTTATATGCAGAGTTTTTTTTTTTTTTTTTTTTAGACTAATAAAATTATTTAAAATTTAAATTACATTAAACAAATTTAACAATAGAGCTATATCAACTTTCAAATAAAAAAAAGGCAACCTTCATTTTTCGGACCATACATGCAGAAATTAATATGAAACAAGCAAAAAATGAATGAAAAATTAACAGATAGTGATTAATTGTTGCGCTTTATATTACATATATTTACCACAATTCAGTACACTCTGAAACGACCTGTTAATTTTTTTGAAGAAACGATATTAGTTTTAAAGTTGTTATTTTATTTAATAGAATAATTTAATATTATTTAGAAGATGGAAACAAAACATGCTAAAAATAATTCATAATTAACTAAAACGTGCTCCTTCTTCTTCGACGAGAATGTCCATAAGTCGCCGAGGACTTCGATTCCATCGGTTTGACTTTCTGAAGTCTGCTCGTGTTCTTGAATAATACATTTTCAATATATTACTATGTACACAATAAGAAAAATTAAAACTTTAGACACTAAATCGTTAGAAGGAAAACTGAATTACGTGCCATCTTGCACAAATTAATGTAAATTGGCTTCAAAATCGAAGTTCTGTTGTTCAAGAAGAGGTGTGATCTGACAGCTCCTGACGCGAGCGCGTCCAACTTTGAAGTGCCTCCCCTCAATTGCTGCCGATAGCATGGCTGCGTGGGCGCCGCAGGCACTGTAGTTTGAATTGCCCCTTCGCCCTACCCCCACTCTTCACTCCCCTGCAGCCACCAGCCAGCACTAGCTCCTAGTTCGGTCCTCACTCCCCGCTCAAGGCATCTTAGCTATTTGCTGTATAATATTAGAATTTATGCACTGCATTCACACTTTATTACTTGCATTTTGGATTTTTTTTTTTTTTTTTTTCACAAGCTTCTGGTCATTAATTTATACAATCGAACAAATAATGAAAGTGCTCAATTTCGGTCTTCCCTCAACTTCTTACTTATTATAGTGATGTGTTAGGTAACTTGTTGTTAATCAATTAAGCAGCGGACAGTCAGCACAGCTATTATAGGCGCGGATCCAGAACAAAATAAGCCCAATGTTAATAAAAATATTGGAGGGGAGGAAATGCCTACATTGCCTATTTATATTAAATCTAAAATTTCGGAGGGAAAAGGGGCCGCTGCCCCCCAGCTACCCCCTTGGATCCGCGCCTTGTTCAGCATAAAAACTGAGCAGATTCTATATTCATGCTGTATAATTTATGAATTATTATGTTAATTACTTGCTCCATTTGGATGCTCAACAAATTGCCTAACCTAAAGGTAAGATGGGGCAAACGCGTATACATTATTAAACAAATGGGCGCTGCATGCATTCTGAATTCTGATACGACACGCAAAGAAATCACGAAATAACAAAGATTAATAAAATTGTTTCATGCTTAGTAACGAAATAATCTAAGTTTTGAGCGATTGTTGTATTTACAGTTTACGCTTAATTATAATCTAGTCGATCTCAGCATAAAAATATAGAATTGTATATATTTACTTCAAAATAAGTGAAAATCAGGACTTCACAATTTTAATTAGCACTAATTAATTTATTTAGGCAAAAAATGAAACCTCCAAGCCAAGTAGTTGAATTAAATAAGTAATTGACTGCAATTTAATTAATTAATTGTTCTCTTTCTGAAATGTTTTTAAATTGTTTTCTCACAGCATCTTACTTCTTAAGGTAGAGATAATACGGATTAGCTGGCCCAATGCTAAAAAAATTCCATTCATAAAAATTATGAAAAAAAATTAAAATGTTCTCCTTTACATCCCCTATCAGTAATAGGTAAAATATCAGGTATATATACAAAAAAGAGCTAGTTTTCGAGTTATTAATTTTTAAAGTTGACTAATTTAACATGGAAGTTCATTGGGCCAGCTGATCTGTGTTAGAAATTTAAAAATGTCGTAATTTCGTACACAAATTTGTATTTTTGGGGGGGAGGGGTGTGTGTGTGTGTGTGTGAGAGAGAGAGAGAGAGAGAGAGAGAGAGAGAGAGAGAGAGAGAGAGAGAGAGAGAGAGAGAGAGAGAGAGAGAGAGAGAGAGAGAGAGAGAGAGAGAGAGAGAGAGAGAGAGGGGGGGTGCATTTTATTTTTTAAATTATAACAAATTTCTTATTTTAATAATATTAAGATATTATTCAAGTTATTGTAGCAAAATAGCAAAAAAACAAAGAAACATATTGCTTTTGGAGGTAATCCCCCACACAGGACGCGGCGGTTTGAATTAGCTGTTCCAGTGACCACATGGACATCCCGGGGACCTTGCGAACATCCCCGCAAGATCCCCCAACATCCCTGAACGTTTTACGTGCTAGTTTTCAAAACCCTTTAACTTTAAACATGTTTTCCGTGTTCTAAAAACGGTTTTAGCTACACTTCGAAAATAATTTTCTAGGTTTTTTAATATTTTTATGAAAGTCTCTCAGAACATCCCCTGGGGATGCAACACGGCTGTCCCTTGAACATCCCCGGAGGACTTTGAAAGGACCCTTTAGTCAATGTTTTCATTAAAATCATAATATGTGCTGTTCATTATTATGTACTAATTTTAAAAATATACAAATATAGTTAATATTATTTAAAATATTATATGAAAATATTAATATTTAAAATAAGACGTGAAATTTTACTTAATATTTAAGTGCGTAATTTGCACAGAAAAATATTTTTTTTAATAAAATATACTCGTAGATAAAAATATCTATGAAAAATAAACAAGATCCCATCAAAGTCCCCCGGGGATTTTAGAGGGATGCTTGAACGTCCCACAAATGTCCTCGGAGGGACCTTTAAAAATTTCTAAAAAATTAAAAATATTTTTTTTTTAATGTCGAAGTCTGTTAACAATTAGAGATGCGTTTGAGCGTTGCAATTTATAATTTATTAATGAATAAACATTTTTTAATTAAAATTATAAACTTTTATTTTAATTTATTTTAAATAAATTTAAATATTAATATATTTAATGTTGTATTAAATAATAACAATCTCCCAATGTACCAGTTTGCTTAAAAAAATAAAAAAACGCAACTTCGCTCGTAATATTAAAATATTATACAACACCCAAAACTTAACAATTTATATACCCAAATAAACCACACTTTAGTAATGAAGAGCAATATCCAAGTTGTCTACGACGTCGTCTATCAACCAAAAGGTCCGAGTTCGATTCCCGACGCACCCAAATTTTTTATTTGGTAATCTTGTAGTCCTCATTCTAAAAGACCCTAAACTTCTTTAATATAAATTTTAAGATGAATTAATACATAATTGGCAAGTGAAAATTAGGGAACATCCCCGAGGGATGTCCACAAGACGTCCGCAGGGACGTCCTTTTTTGATGGACATGGGGGATGTCCTTGGGGACGTCCAACGGGGACCTTAGAGGGATGTCCCAGGGGCGTCCCGGGGACGTCCATGTGGTCACTGGGATATGTTAGCTGTTATGCGTTATGTATTAATTAATATGATAGCTGTTATGTGTTATGTATTAATTAATATAGCATGAAGCACAATATATTATTTGAAAATGCAGTCTACGCTTTAACTTATGTCGAGACCAAGGTAGAATTAAGCTAAAATTAGCCGATGTAAGTATTATAACTTTGCTTTCCGTATTAGGTAGAACAATTCGTTAAAATAAATTAATCTTCACACACTATTATTTATTTCTAATGGTCAACCTGCATGAAATTTTTTATTGGAGTATCGACCCCAATTTTTTTATTGCAGAAATGGATAGAGGGTGCAAAGTTATGCTACCCTGATTTTTTTCAGATTTTTTACAGCCCTGAAAGTATTTTTTAAATATTTTTGAAAGTCCTTTTTGTGACGTCACGAGGCACCTCTCCTTAAGAAAAGGATATATAGGACTTGCCTCCGCGTGACGTCACAAAATGGAATTTCAATAATTTTTAAAAATACTTCCAGGGCTGTAAAAAATCTGAAGAAAATCAGGGTAGCATAACTTTGCACCCTCTATCCATTTCTGCAATAAAAAAATGAGGTTGATACTCCACTGCAGAATTGAATAGTGGGTGCCAAATTATGAACTCTAAATTTGTTCAAATTTTTTTAGTCCAGGAACTGTTTTTAAAAAATTATTGAAACTGCGGTCACGCCCCCTGAAGGTGTCAATAGGCGTTTATAGGCCCTATCCTTTTTATTAAGGATCCAGGGTGGCCAAATGATTTTGCAGAAGTTTCAATAATTTTAAAAATAGTTTTGGACTTATAAAATAATATCTGAAAAAAAAATCATAGCAACATAATTTGGTACCCTCTATTCATTTTGCAATAAAAAATTGTCCATTGTGATTATTACGCTTCTACTCATTAATGGAGAAACTACGCTATTTTTTTTTTCCTAGTTTCTTTTTTTTTTCTGGCGAACAACCTATGTTTTCGAGGAGGGGGTGAGGTCGAGGGAGCTGATATTGCAGTACTTGCTTGGAGCCGGAATAGACAATAATGGTTGCACTTTTTTATTTCGTAATTAGAAAATAATGAAAATATACATAAAATTATGGTTTTCTGAATTTTTCAGATTTTTTGGAGTTCGGGAACTAATTTTAAACAAATTTTTAAAATATCTTAATTAGGGTGGTATAACCTGATGGGACAACCGTGACGTCATATTCTCGCGCTCTGATTGGCTATTGATGACGTCACGGTTGTCCGATCAGGTAGTGCCACCCTAATTAAGATATTTTAAGTTGTTTTTTTTAAAATTAGTTCCCGTATTCCAAAAAATCTGAAAAAATCCACAAAAGCATAATTTTATGTATATTTTCTAATTATGAAATAAAAAAATGCAACCATTATTGTCTATTTTGGGGAAATCACAATCAGTCTATAGCCATGCAGATAGACGTCTCAAAAATGTAAATGTCCCTGGATTATGTGACAACAAGCAAAGTAAAGCCAGTAAAGGTGAAGTTATGAAGACTGCATAAGAGAGTGGAGTTCATATACATTATCACGGACAAAAATTTTTGATACGAAAGGTCGCCGCGGTAAAAGCGCCATTTACCAGTATGTCTGTATATTTTACCGACATAATTACAGTGTGCTCTGTAAAAATTACATTGTGCTCTGTAAAAACTGAAGTTTAAGGATTGTAAAATAGTTTTTAAAGAGTTTTGGTAAAAGCTGTACATCTGTGTTTTGCAATGCCATTTTTTACCAACCTAAATCTGTGATTTTAGCATGTTCCATTTTAGCTGCTCAAAACTTTGCAATCATAGCCCATTACGTTGTAAAAAATTACCAACTTGGTTGCTTTATTCAAAAATGTCCGTTAGATTTGGGAGAACTTCCTCTCATTTTTCATGCGTCCTTGAGAGAGCTGATGGTTGATGTTGTTAAATCTGTGCTGAAAGTTGAACTACTGTGCGTATTTAATTTAATTAATTCTTCATTACAAGACATCCAAGATTTTTCCTCACGGTTCGTACTCCATGCAGATCGAATTAATTAATTCGGTAAGGTAAGGTAAGCTTAAGGTAAGCATAATATTACTGTCAGAAATTTGTATGTTATATGCCATGTCCCCGATCTCTCTATACTATAACTGACGCATTTTCAGCATTTTATATTTTCTTTACGATTAATAATCTCAGTTTCTTCGGAATCAAAGAATATTTCCCTGCAAACGAATCGAATGAAATAAATTTTAAAAAATCGATAATGTTCTAAAACTTAATCGCTTATGGTTTGAGCAAATTCAGTCTTGCAGTTTTCTTACAACAGCTCCATTTCCGGTTTCCGTCCATAAGGCCAATGTTAAACTTCTACCTCAGTTTTCACAAAACTGATAAGGCAGATTCGCTTCAAAATTTATATGCCACCTATTGATGGTGAGTTCTATGTCCCCTGCAAGTCTTGTTGCATTCAGGTGGTACGATTGCGAGATATCAACCTACTGAGATTCATCCTTAAATGTATATTATATCCTCTAGTGCAAAGTGCCTTTGTTGCAATGTACGTTCATGATTTTCCATTTTCAGGCCATGTCTCCATACCTTACTTAAAATTGTAAATTATGCACGAAAAAATAACATGCGCACCTTATAACGGAAAATGCACGCAATAATTATTGTAACACAATTTGGGGTTCAAAACTCAAAATATCTTAATTCTATATATATATATTGTAATAAAAATAAATAGTAAGATAAAGCTGCATGAAAGTGATCCATGTATCGACCTCAATTTTTTTTATTGTAGAAATGGATAGAGGGTGAAAAGTTATGCTACCTTAATTGATTTTTTTCAGATTTTTTAGAGCCCGGGAAGTATTTTTAAAAAAATATTGAAAGTCCTTTTTGTGACATCACGCGGCAGCAAGTCCTATCTTTTTTTTAAGGAATGGCGTCTCGTGACGTCACGAAAAGAAATTTCAATAATTTTTTAAAAATACTTCCCGGGCTCTAAAAAATCTGAAAAAATCAGGGTAGCATCATAACTTTGCACCCTCTATCCAATTTTTGCAATAAAAAAAAAATTGAGGTCGATACTCCATTATGAAAAATTCGTGTTTTTACTAATTTGACGGCTGTTGTTGAGAAGCTTTCGGTGGCTCTTGTCTGCTTTCTGTACGCTTGTTGTCTCGTTCAGACGGGCCGTATTTCAACGTTCTCTGCGCTACATGAGCGGTGAGCTGGTCACGTTTTGTTTTCTGTAGCTCGTATGCATGCTCGTACGTTAGTGAAATGTGATCCAAACATCCGTCAGTATAAGGTACTTGCATGTGACGTCAGATTCTGAGTTTCAGCGATTAACGGGATCCTTTTTGGTGGAGCTACAGCCAACAAAACATCAAAAAAACATTTAAAAATAAATTAGAAGGAAATTTAAAATTCAGAGGTAAGCAAAAATTTGTATATTTGAAACTTAACTCAACTCATTTTTTTTTCACATTAAATAATCTATAATATGTAATATGTTTTTTTTTTTTTTTAACTCTTGCCTGCATGTGAAATTGTGTATCAATGGTACCATCATGGCGGTCTCTGCTTGCACCTATCCCTTGTAAATTAGACTGATTGCATAGTTTATAGGCAATGGGCAACCGCCTTATACCACGTACCGTAATAGTTTCCAAATATTGTATGATTAATTAATTCGAATCCTTATATTTATAACTGTAAATTTACCAAATTAATATGCAATAAATTGTATGACATATTATATAAAAAAAAATGTATGACAAAAGGAAAGAAAAAAATCTTGTAGCAAAAACTTGAAAAATGTTAATTTTTTCACTCAATGAGAATGTGAAAATTTTAGTGGCTTAATCGAAAGAAGGGGTAAAAATATGGTACTGTGAATTTTTTAAGATTTTTCTGAGACAGAACTATTTTTAAAAAATTATTGAAAGTCTATTTTATGACGTCACGGGCGGCACTGCCCTATCCTTTTTCTTAAGGAGTGCCGCCCGTGACGTCATCAAAATAGACTTTCAATTATTTTTTAAAAATAGTTCCCGGTCTCAGAAAATTTTGAAAAAATTCACAGTACCATATTTTTACCCCTTCTTTCGATTAAGCTACAAAAATTTTCACATTCTAATATCTCATTGTTTCATTTGTAGCACGACTAGCACAAGAAAAACATTTTTTTTTTTTTTTTTTTTTACAGACTGTGCATCATTTGAATTCCAAGATCCACGCAATATAGTTTTTCCCCTCTAAAGTTGAAAGAAACAACACAAGTGTTTCTTACAATTAAATACTTTCATGTAAGATTATATATATATTCTTTTATAAGTTTTGAAACAATAAAATTTCATCTTGTCTTAAGACTTTTTTTCTAAATTTGTTACTTAAATCTGTACATAATACGCGTTGCTGTATGAATTAGCTCGGTGTTGTAAGAATTCGAAATTTTAGTTAAAATTTAAAAAAACAAAAAAAAAAAAAAATCGTTTTGATACGTATCGAGTTTGTACCAATATTTTTTGACCCAGAATAATGTGGTAATATAGCGAAATTCGATACACGAAAACAGCGCGCGGAAACTAAAACACCTCAATTATTATTATATATATAAACTGCAAACTGCAAGGAGTAATTATTAATTATTATTAAATTAATATACATGATATTTATTTGTATGCACATGAATCATGTGAAGTATGAAATAATTTAGTTGTTGTTATATATGTTTTAATTCATGCCTGTCTTCTTGTTATTGTTTTGTAATTAAAATATTGTTGTACAATAACAAAAAAATTAAAAAATTATGAAATTATGAATTACCATTATAATTATAATTATTGTAACACGATTTTATAAGAAAAACGCAAAATATCTTGATTTTATTCTGTGATTATAGTAACTAATAAAGTTGTAGTAATAATTGTCTAATAAAGTTTATTCATTAATTTTACGCATCCATTGAAAATACTTTTTACTTAACTGAAGGCTGGTGGTTTTTGCCTCGGAGAAACTTTTGGTGGCTCCGATGAAAATATGCTCTTGTCTGCTTCCTGCATACTTTACTTGTTGTCTCGTTTAGACAGGCCGCATTACAACTTTATCTGCGCTACATGAGCAAAATAGCTGAGCGGTGAGCTTACTTGTTGCGTCTAGCTCGTACATACGAGAGAGTGAAATGTGATATATATATTTATATAAACATCCGTCAGTGTGCGATAGCGAGAGCTGCGAGAGCATGCACTTTATGAATGAATGTTATAACATCGGCAAACGAGAAACATGCATGTCGAAGAACGACATGGGAAAAGCAAAAGCAATATATATTGATGCTCAAAATTATTCTGAGAAAAGCTATATTATATTTGTATTACATATATAATATAAATGCATGCTTTTTTATAATATATATTGTTGTTAAGGGTTCTGAAGGCATATATATTATTGAAGCCAATTCCTAGAAATTTTCAGCATAATGATTATGGAATATTTAGCGGTTTTCAAATTAAGTCTGGGACTATTATATAAGGATTTTCGTTCGAAACTTCATGAAAATGGGGTAAAGGCAACCAAGGATAGGCATAATACGGAAGAAAAATAGGAAATCAGGTCAGGGTAGAAAAAATGGAACATGCATCGTTGAATATTATCTGGGAACTGTGTGTGTATTGTCTACTGCTGTTCTTACAAATTAAATTGTTAGCATATGGCATTTAAGGTAGAGATAATACGGATCAGCTGGCCCAATGCTAAAAAAATCCCATTCATAAAAATTATGAAAAAATTTTAAAATGTTCTCCTCTACATCCCCTATCAGTAGGTAAAATATCAGGTATACAAAAACGAGCTAGTTTTCGAGTTATTAATTTTTAAAGTTGACTAATTTAACATGGAAAAATGGAACTTCCATGTTAAAATAGTCAACTTTAAAAATTCATAGCTCGAAAACTAGCTCGTTTTTGTATACCTGATATTTTACCTACTGATAGGTGATGTAGAGGAGAGCATTTTAATTTTTTTTCCATAATTTTTATGAATGGGATTTTTTTAGCATTGGGCCAGCTGATCCGTATTATCTCTACCTTAACTTCTTTGAAGACTTTTAAAAATTGGCATCATATTTTTTTTATTTATACTATTTCCGTGTTAAACTTTTTTTTCTAATACCATTAATAATAAACCTATAAATATATGCTTGGGCCCGGGGCTCCTGGCGGATAGACAGCTAATTTTATGCTAAATAAGGGCGCATTGTCATTGTTATTAATAGTATAGATGTGGTAATTAATGCACTCTGAACTCTGAAAAAGTTAGCAAATTAACCTTCCGTACACAAAGTGGGAGCTAATGCAGATATTGCAGAGAACAAATCCAAAGTCAGACTGAAAGCGATTAACATATAAAGGTTTACATAACAAAAACCCTCGATTCCCCCAAAGAAAGTTCGTGAATTAATTGGTGGTAACTTTCTCGTACCACCAACTGACGAACTTTCTTCGAGTAAATTGAGGTTGAGAGATTTTGTCAAGCAAAAATTAATAAATTAAAATTAATAAATGCCATGACACGTTCTTTCTGACTTTGGGATTTTTTCCTGGAGACAAACCATAAATATGGCCAATTCTATGGTATATACCATATACACTTTTTAAATTTGTTCTTTTTAACTTCGGTTTTCCATATGGAGAAGCGCTAATTCGAACTATTTTTAATTTTTAGCAATAATTACTGATTCAAATTGAGTTGACATTGCATGCATGGCTTTAAAGTTTCATTAAAAATATAATAATAAATTAAACAATCATATTCTGCTGAAAAGTGAGATTGCTGCGGTTTGTGCTGCAGAAATACAGTTTAGCAGTTGAATCCACAAAAATACAAGAAATTGTATATTTAAAAAATATATAATAATATATATTATACTGTATATATAGTGATATGATTAAAGTTCAACTTTTAACACCACAGTTAAGCCAAGTGACTCTCAAAATAACAGTCATTCTACTTTCCATTTCAAAAATTATAAAATAATTTCAATGCAATTTTTCATAAAAAAAAAAAAAAAAAAATTTTTTAAAAAAAAATCGACTCCGGTGGCCTCTCCCCTTCCCCCCTCCGCCCCACCCGCTGCGCGAAGCCTTCGGGCCCGGGCCTTTTGCTGCTTAAAATTATAAGGCACATGTATAGCATAAATCTACCCCATATTTTTTGGGGGTGGGACTGCACCTTTTTATTAATGCATGTTTTAATATGTGGTTTATTTCTTGCTTTATAAAATAATTATTTGTATGAATATTTGAGGATCTTTACAATAAAGATATATGAAATTCAGAATCGATCTACGTCGATCGAGGGATAACATGCCATCATGCAGTCAGTTTAGTCATGCAGTTATAACTTTTGTCTTGTAATAAATAGCTGTAATTAATAGCTGTAATAAATAGCTGTAATTAATAGCAAAATGTTAGCAAATATGCATGAATATGTATTACACGAAGATATAGTCAAGCTTGTTGACGATCATACAGTTCTCGTTAGATCACCAAAGTCAAGCATTGTCAAGATGGTTAGTTCTTATATTGGATGGTTGAAAGTTACAATTATTTGAGTAAAAATTACGTTGCATCCTCGATTCCTGATATATAAATTTATCTCGTTTACACTATTATGCATGGCCCATAGCATGACACTTATTTATTTTGTGTGTGTTGTATATTAAAGTTCCCCAGACTTTGGACATATATATTAATAAAAAACAAAATTAGAAATGTCTGTCCGGACTATACAAAATTTACACGCTTTCCTCACCCATGCATGCTAGTAAAACTTCAGTGAATGCGCATATATGGCTATGCACGTACATACCGCATGATAATCTAAAAACTTCCTTGTCTATCGGCGGCACCAGCCCCCTGCAGCGACGTGCATTCAAGTTCCCATTTAATAGACAAATGAAAGGAATATATATATATATATATATATATATATATATATATATATATATATATATATATATATATATATATATATATATATGTATCAATCATAGATGATGTTACCACCAAATGTCGATGTCTATGTCGATTTGAGCTAAACTAGTTTCTTTGTTTTTCAGCGTTTGTTTGACTTTGACTTTTGGTGGTAACATCATATCATCTATGATTGATATATATTCCTTTTATTTGTCTAAATGGGAACTTGAATGCACGTCGCTGCAGGCGCGCGCGAGCGGCCGGGGGCCGGTGCCGCCGATAGACACATATATATATATATATATATATATATATATTTTATAGGTGTGGCGCAGTGCGCTTGACCGGGTCTCGTCAGATCACCGAAGTCAAGCAACGCCGCGCGTGGTTAGTAGTTGGATGGGTGACCATTTTCAACAAAAACCACGTTTCCCACCCAGGGGTAAAACGTTGCGCTTTTCCACTATGTGGTTCCCCTGGCTTTGGACCATTGCACTTCCGGTTCATTGACAAAAGCTGTAGCCGTCCATCCTGGCTGAGGTTTCCACGTTTCCCTCAGCCGCAGGCAAATGCCGGGATGGATTTGCAAGGCCGTGGCCGCTCCCGTTCCAGAAGAGCCCGCGAAACGCTCAAGTTAGGGTTTCGGAAGATTCGGGGTTTCAAGTAGTATGTAATTAGTAAAGAAGTACCCAATAGGGTTTAATTTTTATTAAAAATAGAAATATATATATATATATATATATATATATATATATATATATATATATATATATATATATATATATATATATATATATATATATATATATATATATATATATATATATATATATATATATATATATATATATTAGAATACTAATCAATCTAATCTATCTAATCTTCGGCTTTGCATATGGCTCATTTCGATCGATTTGAGCAATCATGAGTATTATATCGCGGCGCGATATATAGTATCGCGCGCGGTTGGAACAACACCCAAAATAAGATTTTATTTCCGCTTTTAACGTAAAAAAGTTGAACGAATCTAGCTTTGAATATTTTTAAAATATATTTACTTGAATCGCATAATTAATTTACCACAAAACACAAACACACACGTGTGTGGCATGTGTGTTATTTAATTAGTAATTAAAAGTGTAAGAGTCCATGCAAAATATTATTATGAATTTTAAAAACTAGATTAATCTTTATCTTATTTTTTCTAACATTCTGTAAATTTCCCAAAGAAAACGTGAACTTGGAAATTAATTTGCTGCGACTATATAATATACAGTACACAGCTATATATATTATATAGAGAACAAAATCGAGATTATATATATATATATATATATATATATATATATATATATATATATATATATATATATATATATATATATATATATATATATATATATATATATATGTATGTATATATTATATATATATACGAATATATTACATAATTATATTAAATAAATGAAAACATATCCCTACCACCCTGCAATTGCTCTCTTTTTTTAGGACAATTATCTTCCACATGACTTTTCATTGATAATTTAATTTTAATTCTAAATTTTACTTTGAATAATATCTAGCTGGCTGATGGGATGATAAGATTCGAGCTGCCAAGAGTGGTTGGTCAATTCTGCAATAGGTGGCAGGCCCACACATTTATTGAAGCAGGCACTTTGCTGCGGCTGCTACCAGAGTGCAGCGCCATGCAATTCTTAAACCTTTAAACTAAGGCCGGCCGGTATATAAATAAATAATAATATAATATTATATTGCATTGAGGCACTATATCTGCAATGCAAACGCATATATAACCCAATAATAAAATAAAAAAAAAAAAAAATAGTATAAGAAGCGAATCGTAGGCCTTCTCTTTTTCACTGAACGATATATAACAACAAACTCTTGGGGCTTATCATACAATTATGTTGTATCATGTAATAATGGATATGTGTTTTTTGTTTCTGAATAAATTAAAACAAATTAAAATAAAAAAAACTTGCAGTGATAACTAAAAATTATAAACTATATTTACACAGTTTTGTTTATGATTATAATTAATTGGTATTTAATTGAATTTGAATTTTTTTAATGTGTTTATTCCAAAAAAACATATTAATGACACACTTAATTATTAACATTAATAGATTATAATTATTACAATAATTAAACCCCAAAAGAGTTTGGAAAACTCATAAACGGGGAACGTCAGTTTTTAAATAATTCAAGGCAAGAGATGTCAAAGATATGACAAAAAAATTTGTTGTACAGAAGAATAGTTTTTTTGAATATTAATTAGCAACTTTTTGTGACAATAGACACGTATTACTATATAAAATTCTGATTTTCACACAATAGACATATAGAATTCAGGTTTTCACACACATATAATATATATTAATTATATTATAAATATGTAAAAAAAATCAAATCAACAATTTGTTTGCTTTTAGTATTAAATATACAATAGTAATTAGATGCAGGTTATAAAATTACAATAGAACACATTTAATTAACATTTAGTAACATTTATGGAGATTAAGTTCTTATCAATTAATATAAAAAAAAACTGATTCTGTTATATTTTAAATTTATCTGTATAATTTAAATCACAATAGGAATATAATAAATCATTACATATAATTTATATAGCTTCTCTAATTTCAATTGGAATAGAATTATAAAATTTTGCCCCTCCATGAAGCTAGGAATGCCTCTTGACCAGTTCTACAAGTAGTATATATGCTGTAAATGAACATTCCTCGCATTTCTTGTAATTAAATTTGAGTCTGCACGGTCGCGTGAACTATAATATATATATATAAGCATGCATGCAGTCATTGCTGATAAAACTTGTAAACTTGATTATCCATATATAAACATTCAAACTCATTCATATAATTAAATATAATTAAACTTTTTTTTTAATTTATAATTTTTACAAAAATATTTACCAGCAGAGATTAGTATGAATAACGTTTTTCAATGAATTTTTAAAGTTGACCAATTTAACATGGGAGTTTCATTTCTCCATGTTAAAGTAGTCAACTTTAAAAATTTATAACTCAAAAACTAGATCGTATTTGTATACCTGATATTTTAGGTACTGATAGGGGGTATAGAGGAGAACATTTTAAATTTTTTTCAGAATTTTTGTGAGAGGGATTTTTTTTTAACATTGGTGGCGTTACCTTACCCTTAAGTACGGAAGGTTTGCTAATTTTTCAGAGTTCATGAGAATGAATTGCCACATCAATTATTAATAAGAACACTGATAATACCCTAATTATATTTATATTTAGTACAAAATTAGCTGTCTATCCGCCAGGGGCCCCGGGCCCGCACATATTTGTAAGTTTTAAATCATTAATGGTGTTAGAAAAAAAAGTAACATGGAAATAGTATAAAAAATATTACGCCAATTATTTTAAATGTCTGCAAAGAAGTTAAATTATTTTCAATATTTTTATTTTTCCGTTCTTTTCTTTTCCTTTCTTTTATTTCTTCTTTTATATTTTTATTTTGCAAAGTCCCGTAGGGTCCGCCACAGCTGGGGCCCGGGCCGCATTTGCGGCCTAGCTGCCCTGGCCACACCGACCCTGGATTTACTGGTAATACTTTCCAATATAATAGCCATAAACATTTTCCCCAACTTCAAACTTATCTCCAAGTTTCATACTTTTCAATAGCCTTTTTTGCATTTTAATTATATTTGTCATGGAGCTTAATTCAGTAAACCCCCAACCCAATATTCCATAAATTAAAAAGGGATGAGCCAATGCAAAATATACCTTTCTTAACGTTTTTTCATTAAAAATTGATTTTAATTTATAAATTTGAGCATTCACAGATCTTAATTTTTTAATTATTTTATTTATTTGAGGATGCCATTTAAAAATTTTACTATCAATTATAATTCCTAAATACACATATGTTTTTTTACAAGTTCAATTTTATCACAAGTGCAATTTTCTAAAAATTTATGTAGGCAATTATTATTATGTATTAAAATATTTATACTCTCATTTTTCCTCAAATATTTATTAAATATATGCATTACTTTAGTCTTTTTTGTATGAATTATAAGACCTTAATCCTGTGCATTGCACCCAATAAGCATGGCAGGGCCTTCTTCGTAAAGTATATATTTAATTAAATATATGCATAATCATAAAATATAATACTGTGTATTAAAAAGTCTGTATCTGTATATATAACTCTCTAAACTCTCTCAAAATTATCACATATTATATATAACAATTATTTCTGCAAGAACAATAAAAGAGTTATCAAAATACTTATTTCAGTACGAGTACTAATTATTTGTTTATATATTTTTTTTTTACTGTATTATATAATATATAACAAATTGTATGGGAGAGACATATCTTGGCGATTAAAAAGAGCATTGAAAATGAAATTCAACAAGCAATATCACAGTCGCAACGCGGTAAATAATATGCGATTGAAGCTTGAAATTTCACCGCAACGCGTGCTTCAAAATCACGTCGCACCGCGGCCATCGATCGTCGATCGCTCACGAGAAATCCACCTGTCTGTATGTGGTCAAGGAGACCAGAACCCGGCCTGTATAGGACGAGAGAAACATTTAACTTTATTATTTATACGGGAATTTTATGTTTACATTTTGGGTAGCACGGGGATGCCCGAAGCCGCCCGAAGAGCTTCGGGATGTAGGCAGAAAACTCTAAAATCCTATGCTGTGCGTGTTAACATTACTCACAACACCTCTTTTCTCATAACAGTTTTGGTCGCCAAATATTTTTTTTCACTAGCATTGGTTCTTCTTGTCACCATTTATGAAAGAAAATTCTACGAGAAATTATACAAATCGTCAGGAGAAATTAATTTCGAGACAAACTTTAACACATATTTGCTATGCCGCTGACAATGTTTTGCCTACACAATTATGACATCATATTGTTTTGTGACGTATGGTGAAAGACCCATATTGTCATATTTTTACTTCACGGGGGCTCGTGGGGTACGGAGGTTGTACATGACCCACGTCAAATATTTGCCCAATAGACTATATATATATTATGTATACATATATAATATAATATATACAGATGGCCAGCTATATTGAGCTGGCAAAACCTCTGAGGATTTTTAAAATTAAGGAACGAATATCTTGAATAAATCCAATCTTTATTAATGTAATACACATAATTTTAATAGCGTGCAGTGCATTATAAAGAAAATAAACTAAACTGTGCATGCATGTATGTTAAAGTTAAGAAAAATCAATATCATTGGATAATATATAAAGAAATAATTAAAATATTAAAAAAAATTCTCGTCAATATAATTCATAATTTTAAAATTGATATAAAATCACCATTTCAATTTCTTAAAGCAACAAACTAAATCGTTTCTCAAATAACCAAAATTAATTTTCGTTAAACATATGAAAAAATTGGTAAGTAACTGAATTGAAAGTGACATATCAGGTTTTGGTAAATTGGATTTTTTAAAATTAATTTTGACCAAAACTAATTTTTGCTCAACGAGCTCTGTCATTTAACGGTTTTTGTTTTTTGCAAATTGATCAGAACTATTTTTAATGATGGAAATGGAATGACTAAAAGCCGATCAAATTTAACTGTTTCTTAATTTGGGTATTTTGTGTTATGATAAAACAGCATTGACCAAATCAGTTTTGGTTATTTTTCATTTAATGTCAGAATTTATATACATAGTATTGTCATAATTTTGGGCACGATTCACGAAGTATAGTTAGCTATAGGTTTTAACCACGTTTAGCTTAACCACGTTTAAACTATACCTGTTTAACGTGTTAAATCACCTGGCTAAACGTGGTTAAGCTAAACACGGATAAAAACCAGGATAACTCTTTCATTAATCGCCCCATTGAATGGACAACATACATGAAAACAAATTAATGCAGAAATGAATAGAGGGTACCAAATTATGCTACTCTGAAATTTTTCAGATTTTTTTGAGACCCGGAACTATTTTTAAATAATTATTGAAAGTTCTGTGATTTCAGTTGGCACCCCTGAATTCTTAATAAAAAGGACAGAGACTGGACGCATATTGACGCCTCCAGGGGGCGTGACCACATTTTCAATAATTATTTAAAAATAGTTCTGGGTCTAAAAAAAATCTGAAAAAATTCAGAGTAGCATAATTTGGTACCTTCTATTCATTTCTGCTATAAAATTTTTTCATGCATGTTGTCCATTCTAAAATGAGCTGGATCAAAACATCAGATTTGCTGCATTGTCATGCAGTTAAATGACAACCAAGGCAAGGCAGTGTCTGTAAATAAACTATAATTTGTATATTGCCACATGCAATATTGCAGCGTATATTTATATTTTCTTTGCTTTACTTTGGTTGTGAAAATTATTCAATTGCAAGATATGTTTTCTTTTTTCTGCTTGAGCTATACTTCTTGGCTCGAGTAGAAGACAATGCAACATGGTTACGGAATCTCAATTTCCATCGCAATATCCAGGTATTCAGCAGTGCAGTTACAACAGTACAGTGCAATTAGTATAGTACATGACCCCCTTTTTTTCAGTCAAATTTTTTTCATTGGAATATGTCGACAAAAAACACAGCTCAAAGTTATTTGAAAGTAGTTTATTCAGACTGCTAAAAGTTGCTAAGACATATTAAGGGGCATTCACAAAGTCTTAAGGCCACATTTAGGGCTCGATAATTTAAGACCATAAATTTTGGGTCTAAAAAGCATGGCTAAAATCGGGCTTTAAATTATCGAGCCCTAAATGTGGCCTTAGGGCTTTGTGAATGCTCCTTATTATAATTTCCTTCCACTTTGTTTAAAAATATTGAGAGTAGTAAATTATTCTACACCAAAAAAGTTAAAGACAATTTCAATCAATCAAGAGTTGTATTCGTTAAATCAATTTTAAGTTTCAATGAACTTCCTGAAGGTGCAATAACAATGTCAGGTGCATTAATTGCATCTTCATTAATCCATATGACTTTATTGTTATAATTATTGTTATTTTTAGTTTACATTTTTTTTTTAATTTTTGTCACATGTAAATTTGTTCTTTTTTCAATCTATTATTTATAAACTGTTCCAAGATTTACGACGAGAAACTTTGTCTTGTACACTCGTCGCCTTGGAAAATTTTCCTTTGCTGCCTTTTTAGTCACCATGCCCGTAAGAATAACATAGAGCATAGTGATTAACAGGTGGGAAATTTTTCGAGGCAACAACCGAACAACTTAAGAACTGAAGTTCAAATAGAATAAAAAAAAAAAAATGTATTTAAAATAAAGCATCGACTCTTTGTGAGGCATGTACGATTTCATCCATAATTAACATAATGTGAAGGTTATTGTGAGATAATTGCGTTGTTTGTTTTACTACATCAAATAAGGCATTTGCTTCATTTAGAGTTATGGCTCGTTAAGTATAAAATCGTAATCAGTGTAACTGATTAAGACCAGGTCCATTATATCGGTGGTTCATAAAAATAAGACAGAGTGTGGGGGGGAGGGGGGGGGAGACCGTCCCAAATTATAAACAAGAGGCTCCTGCTGAGGGTGCATGAGAGATGAATGAGACGAGCATGCAAACAAAATTATTTGTTCTTGTATAATATAAGGACACGACACAAGACACATTATATATTTATGTTCGTGTTTTGTATCAATTAATCAAAGTCTTCTACTCGCAATGGTTGTAACAATCCATTGTTTATAATGTCTGTCGTACGAAGCCTTTTTCATTTTGTTAAACATGGGACGATGTATTGCCTGATTTCGTCACACCACACAGAACGTAATGGCATTGTTGGCGCTAATAGACATGACAACTTCTGTAATTAAGGGTCATTTTACAAAAGTTAACATGATCAACAACTGTTCCATGTTTTTTACTCATAGGACAGACATTACCAGCAATGCTTTGTCATTTGTCATAAACTTGTTTATAAATAAAGTATTGTTGTATCGTGCAGTAGACTTTGCAATTAATATAATGTTAACTAATTAAACAAGGCTATATAATGCTGTTTTTGTGACAATTTACTGCCACTGTATTTGCAACCAGTTGTCAAATAAATATTATTTTATTCTTACTTGTGAGGAGGGGAGGGGGAGATTTACCAGCAGTATACATGTTTGCAAATTTCGAGATCTCTTCTACCAAACTTCAGCTTCACATCCCTTATCAACTCCGACCTGGGGACTTTTTTATTGTTATTTACAGGAACGTGACCTAACCTGTCTTTTTACTGTTTACAAAATCATTAATATGTAATATTTAATGCTAAATTGTCATTAAAAAGATTGCTGCATTTTTCAAATACTTTTCATACATCTAAAAATAAATAAAATGAACAAACTCATTAACATCACATCATTCATTTTATGTTATTATTAAGGTAGATAATATTATGATATTTATAGTTTTAAAATTGTTGAATACTTATGAATAATTTTAATGAAACAGAACAAAAATCAGAATTAATAAATTAAATTTTGTCATATAATTTTCTAGCCTCGAGTAGAAGAAATTGCATACATTTCAGGGGCTAGAAAGAAGAGAGCACGGAATATAGTGACAGCAATTCTCTAGTGATGAGCAGTCAGCAATTATTCACTTGTACAATCATCACCTCAGAAAATTTCCTTTTTTGTCCTTGTTAATCACCATAACCCATAAGATTAACACAGGACATCGGTATTAACAAAGCTGCAAGTGGGAAATTTTCCAAGGTGACGAGTGTACTAATTCTGCAGTGATTGAAATGTTCATTGAATATTTTAACTCTTGTGATCTTCTCGTTTTGATTTCTGCTACAGAAATATTTATTCTACTTAAAATATTTTTTATTTGAGCAGAGGTATAGTAAATTAATATAATTAATATTTTAGTATACCGGTCGAATAGTGAACATTTTTAAGATTGAAAAAAAATGTCATTTACAACAATGCATAAATATGTAGAAGCCCGCAACTATATCGATCCAAGTTTAATCTGACACTAATTTGAGTGCAGTTCTGTGATGAATGAAATTAATGTAGTGGTTAATAAATTCTTATATTTTTTTGTATAAATTATATTATAGTTTGCGTGAACTAAAAATGAGGAGGTGTTTCATTTTTCATAAACCATTTAATTGATTAAATCTATATATATTGAACTTATCACAACGTCATTTGTTTTGCGATTCTACGAAGACATTTAAATTTTCAGGAATTTTTTAACATTGAAAGATGAAAATCTGGTTTTCTAATGCTCAATAAGAAAGCTGGAGCTACACAGGTAACCTGCGAATGACGCATAATAATTTTCCTTAAAACAAAAATACGAGGCAGCTATAATTTACCTTTAATAAAATTGATTCTATAATATATCCTTAGACTATACCCACACGTTTTTGTTTACAGGAAAATGACGCGCCATATGACGGTTGCTCTTAATTCTCATCAGATGTTTGAAGCAGACTTCCTATTAAGATATTTAATAAAAAAAACAAAACAACATATTATGACAGAAAGTTGAAACAAATGGCGTTGTGATCAGTTCAATGAGTTCTCTGATGCATTTTTCTTTAGAAATGATGTTCTAAAAAACTCGAACAATAAAAAATAATTACATTAACCTATACTACATGTCATATACAGACAGACGGAGAATTTTTATGTTTTGTGTCCTTATATGTGCAAAAAGGGATATACAGAGGGGGGCGGCAATCATACCTCCTCTAGAAAGTCAAAAATTATGCAATGTATAAAACAGCTAGATTTGTTGAATTTTTATACCAATATGTTTAATAGAAATAGAAAATAGTAAACTTTTTCGCACGAAATTAAAAAATGTATTAATTAGCAAAGAATTTTATTCTGTTAAAGCATTTGAGAGTAATAAAAATGTAAGTATTATCAAAGTTATAATAGAAAAAAATATAAATATATTATTATTTATTTTAATGACTAATTAACTGATTTATTTATTGACTGTCCACATTCCATTTAAATAAAAAATTATCAGTATTATCAATGATTTTTAGTTGTATCTCTTTCTCTTTATTGTTAGTGCTTATGTTTGATTCCATAAGTAAATTAGTGTTTATGTTTGTGATTATCCAACTTTGACGCGAACATAATACGTTTGTCATGTACAGCAAAAAAAACTTCTAAAAAAAAATAAATAAATAAAAATAAAAAAAAAGTACTAAAATACATGAAAGGTTGTGTAACCCCTTAGCTCCTTAGCTCCAAAATAAACTTTGCAGACTGAGTACTGGGCATCCTCCCTGGACCCTAGAGCAGGTAGCTGAATCTTCCCATTCTCCAGAATGTGTAATTTAAATTGTTAAACTGGTTCACTAAATTACTGTACAAATTATTATTATTATAGTTTTGTAATTATCTAATTATTGTTCTGTATTATTGTCATTGTTTTTCTGTTCATTGGAGGAAAAAAATCCACAAGCCACAATTTTGCAATGCTTGTAATTTTTTCAATAGTTCTGTTACAGTAATTCGCATTTTACTAAATTACCGGGTTGTATAAAAAATTGTAAAAATAAAAAAGAATTAAAAAGATTTTGTACACATTTTGTTAAGAAAGAATTTCCTTATGACAAGTAATTTTGTAATATATATGTTGGCACCCAAAGCCGAATTCGGCCCAGGGCTGAAAAAAATGCACAGAACTAGATTGAAGCATCACGGGATGCTCCAAACCCGAAATTAATTCATTTTTTGGCTTTGGGTCAAACCACGATGCTCCAATCTAGTTCTGGTCAAATGAATATGCTCCAAAGCCGAAGTAAAAGTCTTCATTGGCTTTGGAGCATTTTGATTTGACCAGAACTAGATTGGAGCATCATGGTTTGACCCAAAGCCGAAAAACGAATTCATTTCGGGTTTGGAGCATCCCGCGATGCTCCAATCTAGTTCTGCGCATTTTTTCGGCCCTGGGCCGAATTCGGCTTCAGGTGCCAACATATTATTAAAATTAGTGATATGTTTATTTTATATTTATGACACATTAAAAATATAATTGACCATATTAAGAATAACAATATTTAACTGCAGTAGGTATAATTATTTAATTTATAGTTATTTTATATTTGTCAGAATATGAAATATATTGTATGTTAAATATAATTTTATATTACTACACCAAAATGTATTTAATAGCGAAAGCTACAATATTATTTTAAAGATAAATTAATTTATTGAAATATATCTGACCTATTAATTTTAAAACAACTTGCGTGCAAATCTCCTTTGGACCTCAGATATACCTCCTCAGATTACAAACCAAGAATTTTTTTCTTTAATTCAACAATTTTTATATTATTTTGATATCATTGCATTGTCTATTAAGTATCAGCAGAAAAATAAAAAAAATAATGTAATTCAACTTCGTAAATGGACAACCTACATGAACAATTTTTATTGCAGAAACGAATAGAGACCACCAAATTGTGTTACTCTGATTTTTTTTCACATTTTTCTGAGTATGTAAACTATTTTTAAAACAAATATTGAATATTCGAGCACGCCCCCTTGAGGCACTTCTTTTTTTCAGAGTGCTTTGGTGCTCACCCTTTATTCATTTCCTCAATAAAAAAAATCATGTAGGTTCATTATGACTAAGATGAAGGTAACAAAAATCACTGCGTGCATGGTCACTGCGGTGGGAGTCCAGGTAATTAATTTTACGGTCAGCGCAACAGTTTTGAATAATTTAGTGTTGGGTGAATTGATAAATACGGCCTATTCTCAAAAACGGATCAAGAAGAAGAATAAGATATTGTATTTGAGATAAAATAATACAACTGTTAATGTTATCACCATATAATGTTATCATTTCCTTGAACAAAGCTTTTAATTACTCTAAATTATTTTTAAATATTTATCATTACATTGATAACTGCATCAAAATTATATTTAAACTATTTAAATCTAAATTTATATATTTAAATTATATTAAACATTAAGCGTTGTTGAATTTAAGATTTTATTGCTCTTTTTATTTTGTTCTCATCAACAGTAATTGAAGATTTAATAATAGAATTTTATTTTTTTTATAGCACAATCCCAAAGCCTGGGCATGAATCGCTTCGATCGTTTCTTTTTTATTTCAGTAGTATGTTGTACATGCAGTAAAAACACTAAAATTATGCAATAATGGACAACATACATGAAAAAATTTTATTGCAGAAATGAATAGAGGGTACCAAATTATGCTACTTTGAATTTTTTCAGATTTTTTTGAGACCCGGAACTATTTTTAAATAATTATTGAAAGTTCTGTGATTTAAGTTGGCACCCCTGAATTCTTAATAAAAAGGATAGAGACTGGACGCCTATTGACGTCTCCAGGGGGAGTGACCACACTTTCAATAACTATTTAAAAATAGTTCTGGGTTTCAAAAAAATCTGAAAAAATTCAGAGTAGCATAACTTGGTACCCTCTATTCATTTCTGCAATAAAATTTTTTCATGTATGTTGTCCATTGCCACACGCCACACCATACTGCACATGCAATAACAACATTAAAAGCCATACAACAATTGAAGTCACTATAAGTGTAACGCTTCATACTTAAATAAGTGTTCAGTACAAGTTTAGCACATTTGGAGAAAGGAGAGTCATAATTTTATAAGAAAAAACAACATACTTGAAAACTGTATGTTATGAATTTTTTAAAACAATTGTTTGTTGACAAACAACTTAAATTTATTTTAAAGTTAATTTACAAACAAATTTTCTCAAAAGAGTTTACAAAACTCGAACTCGTTGCGGGAAACGTTTGATATGTACAATTAAAGCAAAGACACAAAGACAAAATATGGCATTTACATTTAATGAGAATAATAATTTTTAAAATACTGCATATTATAAATCATATTGATTATAATTATGAGATAATATATTTTATTTTTATATTATGTTATGTGCGGTAAAAATAAACTGATTTGAGATTAGAAGAATGCCCTCATCAATAGAAAATAAAATTTAAATAATTTTTTGAAAATTTTCCCGTGGTTGATCTTGTTGTTATATGAAATAGCTTTATTAGAAATATATATAGTAATATATAATACTATTTTTAAGTGCTTATTACCTTGTTAATTAGATATTATATACTTTACTAAATATCCACATTACAGTGCACCTAAAAAATATTATAAAAATATAATTATAATTTTATTTCAAATATTTTTACGGAAATGATCAAAACGATTCCCGAAAATGTATTGCAAGCTGCAATACAGCCATTATGTTAATTAAATAGATTAAATAATAATTTCGTGACTAATATAGAGATGGTTTTTAGATAAAATAAAATAATCGTAATATTTTATTCAAGGTTTTAAACTACGTAAGCTTTTTAGGCGTTTAACATATGAACATAAAAAACTAGTTGAGCTGATTCCTCTGTAGACGGTAAGCATTCACAATTTCGCATACACCAAGGTGAAAATATTTTTTTAACCGGAATCAAAAACGTAAGAGACAGAGACAATTTTTTATGTTTTATTTTACTTGATATCCTCTAAAAATGCATGAAAGTGATTTAAACAAGTTTTTTCCCCATCATGCGTTTTTTTTTTCTTTTCTTTCTTTTTTTTTTCATTTTTAATAATCTCAGTGTTTTTTTTTTTTTTTTTTTTTTTTTTTTTTTTTAATTTTTCATTTAAGTTATGATAATTCGTGCTAACATCACTAATATATATTATATATTTTAATAACTGTATATGAAACTATCGAGAGTGACATAATTATATAAGAGATAAAAATAAGTTAATAAAACTGTTACATTAAAAAACTAATATTTTATGAATTCAAAAAGATTGAGAGCTCTACCGTGAATGATTAACAGTGGCGTGTATTAGTGAAAAATTATTGCTGTACTTTTTTTTTTCATGGATACACCTCTAAGAGCTTACAGCTCGAGGCGGGGTAATAGATAGGGAAAGGGCAGGGAAAGAATTGTGGCCACGACCTGTTACGTGTCCCAGCATTCGCTGAGGTGAAACTGAGGGAACCGTGGAACACCTCAGTTAGGACGAACACCTCGATCTGCTTTTCAACAATGGACTAAAGTGTTGTCCAAAGCCTGTGGGGAACCACACGTAAGTGCATCACTGCACTGGGTAGAAAGTGAGATAAATTTACCCCAGGAAAGAAGCAACGTAATTTTTACATGAAACGGTCACCCATCCAAGTACTAACCACGCTCGATGTAGCTTGATTTCGGTGATCTAACGAGAATCGGTCAATGTACTGCGCCAAGCTCAACAAAATAATTCTTAGTGTACCGCGGCCATCATATAAATATACAGTATACATTCATACACATACACATTTAACATCCATAGAGTTTGCCTTTAGTGCAAGCTATTTTTTTAGCCTTTTTGTTAAGCAAAGTGTACATATAATATGCAGTATATGGTATATGTACAATCAAGGTGTTTAGAGGTTGATAAGGTGGTGGTAAGTGAGCTTTTTACCTGTGCGGGTTGCATCGGCAAAGAAAGGGAGGGAGGGGGCGGTGTGACGTCAGCGCGAGACCTGCAGCTAGCAGGTAAACCATTCTCCCCGCTCTAAGCAATGCTCTTTTCTTATAAAATTGCAACACTTTTTGCTGCAAATATTTTTATTTCTCTATCTTTATACATCTTAAAATGTGTTAAATAGTTATGTATTAGCTTCATAATATAGTTAATTAGTTATGAAAAACATTAAATAATAACTGTAGTTACTGCATGAAATTTAATGCACTAAAAACCTAAAATAAACTAATACATCCATGTACTTCAAATATTTTTGAAAATAGTTATTTTAAATAAATTATTAAATTAAACAAGACTAACAAAGAGTAAATAATTATAAATATTAATGAAATTATCAACGATATACCATATGTAAAAGTTACATTCAGGTATAGTACAGCATGTGAATCAAACGTAAATTAACAATTATATTATATACATTCACAATCTGACAATTCTTTTTTCTTCTAACCGTATTATTAAAAAAAAAAAAAAAACAAAAAAAATGATGTCCTAAAACATCTTATATATATAGTTCACTTCTTAACTAATCTATTTCACTTTGCATTAATTGCACCATAATTTTATCACCGAATTCACACGCGTTTTTTCATATCTGAATCGGACTCGACAGGCGTTGCGGGGGACTCGGACGTCAAGTGGGGCGTCATGGACCAAGTGGTGGCCTGACTCGTTAGTTAAGTTCATCTGTTAGGGTTCAATGGATGGACTTTATCGGGAAAAGATGGGTCACTTAAAAGAAAGCTGGTGAGTTTCACTTAATTAATTACTGGTGTCAACTCATGCCGACCTAAAAGAAGGGATGGCAAAGCTATTTTTAATTTTCTGCAAATATATTATTAATAGTTAAAATTAGATTTATTTTTTATCAAGAAATAGGCGATGTATTTAAAATTTCTACTTTTTTAAATTAAAACATATAATTTAATAATATTTACGTTCAATGCGCGCGGTTAAAAACATCATTATTATTATATATATCCCATAGTAATACAAATTATAAATAATTAATTCACCAATAATTAGATTTATATATAATCTGATGGGTGTGTGGCGAAGTGCGCTTGACCGGGTCTCGTCAGATCACCGAAGTCAAACAACGCCGAGCGTTGTTAGTAGTTGGATGGGTGACCATTTTCAACAATGAAAATGTTTCCCACCCAGGGGTAAATCGTTATGCTTTTTCACTATATGTGGTTTCCCTGGCTTTGAACCATTGCACTTCCGGTTCATTGACAAAAGCTGTATAGCGTCCGTCCTGGCTGAGGTTTCCACATTTCCCTCAGTCGCTGCAGGCACATGCCGGGATGGATTGCAATGCCGTGGCCGCCCCCGTTCCGGAAAAGCCCGCGAAACGCTAAGTTAGGGTTTCGGAAGGTTCGGAGTTTCAAACTTAGTGAGTAATTGATATGTAGAAGTACCCAGTTAGGGTTTGATTAAAAAATAAAAAAAAATACAAATACATCAATTTAACGAATTAACTAAAAAAAAAACTTAAAAAAATACTATACATATTACATTAAGAAATAAGTATATTATTTATTATTGAACTTTATTACAGGTATATAAATTCATATCCACTGAACATAATAAAATTATTTTTGTTAATTATTGTAAATTATTTGCAGTAAATAAATTTCCCTTTTCATCAGCACCATGACTACATTTTAGTATCGTGTTTTGCAAAGAAAATTACATCATTGTTATTTTAATATTATAACATAATTAATAATTATATAAGCTCACTTCTTATTTCCAACGTCCCAAGCATAATAGTTCTTCCTGAAAATCTCGCCCTTAATCCGTCTCAGTAAATTATAACACTGAACACACGCAATTTATTTAATCCCACTTTCCATCTCGATAACATATTTTTGTACCCAAACTGCTCTAATTACTGGATCTTTCGGTATCTAATGATATCCATAATATGTTTGCATGGTCCTCTCTTCTGATTTATTTTATTTTTTTTTTATTTTTCAGAGCATAGTCAACCGGCAACATTACATTGGGTGCCAACAATTTAAAATTTTCAATTATGACATTATTACAATATTTACAATTATTCACTTATTAAGAACATTGAAACATTTTTATATTGCAACCAAATTTTTGTATTATTTAATACAGCACTCAAGAGATACAATGTTACTAGTCAAGATTGAAATATCTTTGTTACATAAAATATATGCCTTTCAATGAATATTTTATCAGTCAACAAAATCTGAAAAATATTGATGACTTTCTTTTCACACTGTCGATGTGACATTTGTACGTGATGTATTATGCTATACAGAATATATAAATATATTAAAGTTATATAATTTCTAAAAACTAAAAAGAACAAAAATGTTACTATAATTTTTTTAATATTATTCCTAATTTTAACCGGGTTAAAAACATTATATGAATATAATATTGCAACCAAATGATAGTTGTATTAGTCATATTACCAACTCATGTGTATCGTTTATAAGAATATCTTATTATTTATGCTCTAAAAAGAATCGTAAATTGCTTCGAATATTAAGAAAACAGCATTGCTTAGAGCGGGGAGAATGCTGGTTTACCTGCTGGCTGAGGTCTCGCGCTGACGTCACAACAGCCTCAGCCGCTCCTTGCCCCTGCCGAGTAACCGCGCGGTCAAAAAGCTCACTTACCACCACCTTATAAACCTCTATACACCTTGTGTACAATTAAGTACACCTCTGGGTAACACAAACTTTACCACTGCATGATTTTTTTAGAGCTGCAGCTTCAAAGGACAGAGAGATGTAGATTTGTGATTTTGGATGAAGTAGTCTATCGATCTATATTAAAAGATTTGAGGTTCACCATGCACGCCCTCATAAACTGCGTGACAACGCCCACAAAGAGAGCAAAGAGTTAAGTCCGTGGTGTACAGAGGTGTACATATTGAGGTGGTGTCATCTAGCCTTATTCAACATGACTCCGGCGGGGTATTTGGCCACCCTGGGCCCACTTTTAAATATCTTCATCACTTGATTCACAGATTCAGGTTAATTTGCATGCGCAGCCTGAAATGCCACCGTACGCACGTCATTGGTAAGGTTTCAAACTTTCAGAGGACGTGCACCATTGCAATATATAGTATATCCATTATATATACAACAATTATATAACATTGCAGCAGTTTGGATATAAATAAAACGGGGGTTTATCAATAATCTCATCCTGAGATATACTTATTACTGTGTATTGTTATAATCTAGTAGCCATAAGACTTTTTTTTTTTTTATTGACTTCTCCATATGTCTAGCCTCTCTGTGTGCTCCAGGAAGAGAACCTTTAGACAGAAGTGCGGTCAGAAAAGGCCAGAGCCCATACACCCTAGGGTCCTTAGGATGAGAGGAGTAAGGAAACTGAAGTACGAGGTTATTAGGATATAAGAAAGGAGGTGGCTGTGGCCTTGTTTTAGTAATGTCTCGGTATTCACCTCTGGTAGTGACGATGGGAAACCACAGAAAACCATAATCTTATATAATGGACAACCTACATCCCTAGTAAAAAGGGATTATACTTAATACAAGTTAATAAAAGTATAATTCCTATGTTGAATTAAGAGTAATTCAGTATAATAAAAATAAAACATTAGTACCATATCTCATTGATCTGCTAATTTTGAAAAAAGTCCATACTATCCAAGATGTATAGAGGTTTATATAAACCTCTATACATCTTGATACTATCAATCGGCAAAGTTTTGTGATTTTCTACCTGTCGTACTTCGAAATGCAAAAAATAACAAGTTATATAAAAATGTATTGTGATTTATTCACTGTTCACTGTATACTGCCTAACGATCAAATAAATATTTCTAATTTCTAATACTTAATTACACAATAAATTATGCTAGTTTTATTTTATTATAATAAATTATAGGAAAGTATAGAAATATTTTAACTCTTGAAATCGTTTTTTTGGCAATCATATAGGGTTCAATGTGTTTCTTATTTATTTATTTATTTTTACAATTACAATTACAATGATATTGTTAGAAATATAATAATTCAATGCTGTATTATACTTTATTATAATTAAGTTTATAATCATTCAAATTAATTTAATATTCCCACCGGAAGTAGCCGGAAGTGTGAGGTTTCTGTCCTTCCTGTTTGCATTTGGAGTTTAAAATTTTACAGAGTGCTCTGCAAAAATTATTCATTATAAGAGGACTGACTTGTTTGCATAAGTACAAAAATCGGACATGAACAGAAAGATCAGAAAATATACTCATTTCCGGCTACTTCCGGTGGGAATTTTAAGTAAATTTGACTATAAGTAGCTCTGCATGTTTTTTTATTTAAAAAATATTGTATTGATGAATTGACTTACTTATCAATTTATAATTAAAATCATCAGCAAAACTGGAAGAATTTTAAGGGTAGTTTGGAACTAGGCTTGATTTTGGTATAATCTGGGTAATTAAGAGCCTGCAGGTAATTTTAGGGGTACATTTGCATCAAAGACAGGGTCACTGATTTGAAGTCATAATTATAATTATATCATTTTATATTTAATATTATTTGGATTTGAAAGTTTTAATATTTATATTATGGTAAAAATATATAATATATGACTTTGCAGTTATATACATCGATCATCTTAACAAATAAACCTTGAAAACAATTTTTTTTTATTAAGATATACTGAGATAAACTTAAGATTAATATATATTAACTTTGTTTATTCATAAAACAGGCCTAAGACATATAGAAATAAGACATATAGAAATAAGATATATATTGCATAAAAATATACACAATAAACCCGAAGAGTTTGAAAAACTCGTGTGTTGGCTGCGTGGAAGATTTATTTATTATATTTATTCAGAAAACAGACTATACAGGTTCCTAAAGCCAATCAAAAATCGAATCAATCAATGGTAAATTCGTGATCGGGAAACGTCAATTTCATCAATTTTAATTTGACACATGGTGATAAAATATAATTATATATTTATAATTTAAAATAAATGGAGCACAAATATGACAATAATTAGATAATAATTTATACAAAAATTTGATGTAGACTAGAATACATCGCTATAATAAATTGGTAAATGTGAATGTTCGCTCTATGTGTTAAGGCTCCTTAGCCTTTTACATTAACCAATTTGGGTTATTATGTTGTTACTATTATTTATAAATATTTTTTTATTATTTTTTTTCCTATTCCCTGCAATGTAATTTATCCCAAATAAACAAATATTATTATTATTATATAAATTAATCTCAGAATAACTGATATGACTAAAAATAGAGTAAATAAAAATATATTTTTTTAACAGTACATACAGTGTCGATTGATGATATGTTATTATTATACTTTATCGGTCTACTTATAATACTTGAAATAGCTATATATAAAGTATATTAATTTTTATAAATAAAATGTATAACAGATAATACTATCGATTCAGTTGATCGCATATATAATGAAAATGTCATATTTAGTGTAACAGTCATATTCTCATACATTGTATCATACCGAAAAATACCGAAAAATTTTGGCTTACCTTTGAATATCTTTATTCTGTTTTGTGATTCATTTTTATGGGTTCCATTTTAGTTATACACTCTGGCGTTTCTTCATTATTTTCCCAATACTTTGTACACTTTTTAAATGCCATGCATTTCCTTATTTATAATTATATTCAGATTTATATAGAGGAGATAGAGTCTATATTATTCAAATTCTCTCCAATTCATTTTACCAATATTTATATTATAATATATAATAATTAATAATAAAAATCCCAACCATCTTGTTCTATATAGTTATTGAAATATTTCACTATTTGTGAACAATTGAGAAGTTTAGATATAATATAGTAAACAATAATATTGTGTCTCTTATAAGTATTAATAAAAAAAACTCTTTAATAAATATTTACTCTTATTTACTTTCAAACTTTTGTACTATGTATCAACAATTTGATTGATTGGATAAATTTTAACTTTTTATGATTAATTTCACTTCTTCAGATTGGGTCAAATATTTATTTTTTTTTTTTTCTTTCTTTATTTTTTTTTTTTTTTTTTACGTCATCATGTCCCTACGGCTTTTCAACTTTCGGCCTTGTTAGCACTTTTTTCCCCTCCGCGTGTTAAATGCTTGACAAAACCGACTTTCCTCACCGTCAAGCGAAGGCCGTTCTGAGGCAGCTGCTGGCATGGATTGATCCCAGCAATCAAACAAGAAACAACATATTGTGCACTTTTTTCTTTTACATATTTGTTACGGCAAGGTCCTTCACTCCAATACGTATAAAAAAAATAAAAAAAAATACATAATATATATGCTAAATTCTTTCCGCTTAGAACAGTAACGTAATTGTTTTTTATGGCCTTACAAAATATGTAGTGTACGTAACTTCAAGTTCAGATCTGAGATTAAACAAGATTTTAAAATATGTAGTTCAAATTTCCGTTTTTTTTTTATATAAATGATTTTTTGTAGGTATTTTTTTTTTTAAATACAATTCATTGAGGAATTAAATCACCCATGGTCACCAAGTTTTTCTCCTTGTCTCTCGTTTTTTTAAATAAACTAATGGCTGGTACCAAGTAAAATTATCAATAAAAATTTTTAAACAAGATAACTGGAAATATATAGTTTGTACGTATTCAAATTTAATACAATTCCAATGGCCTATATACTAACAATATAGAGATATGAATCTTAATTACTTCTTTTGTTAAAAGTCAAAGTATTGTGAGGGTGACACACCACAATTTAACTTTAAAGATTTGTTTAACGATTGACCTCAGTTACTACACGAGTCAAAGGAAATTTCTGTCAAACGAAATCGAATGAAATAAATTTAAAATTTGAGAATGCCCTAAAACTTAATCGCTTATGGTTTGATCAGATTCAAGGGGGCGGTTTACTCACAATAGCTCCATTTCCGGTTTCCGTCCATAAGGCCAATGTTAAACTTCTACTTCATTTTTCTCAAAACTGATAAGACCGATCCACTTCAAAATTTACATGTCACTATTGCATGATGGTGAGTTTTATGTTCTCTGCAAATCTTGTAGCATTTAAGGGGGCCGATTCCGAGATCTCAATCAACTGAGGTCAATCCTTAATCAATTCAATCAGCTTTTACTGTTTTATTTATTTTTTAAGAGTCTTTCGATGTCATGGTCTTAGATTCCTAATGTATAAGAATATTACTCCCCCCCCCTTTTTTTTTTAATAGTACTAAGTATTTAAAGTTTAGCACATTTAGCCTATATCTCTATATCTAACAATAATGTTAATATTAATATACTATTCAGGTTTTTATGTGTAATTAATTGTTAAATCCAAAAATGATAACTTGGTGTTTTAATTGTATGCAGTTATAGTGCCGAGTTTGGGTTTTCCAAATTTTCGACCAGTCAGAACGCGTAGAATGGGCGGCTGCTTTCATCTTACGAGAGTACAAAATTACTATAATATATAAATTTGTATCTGAGCATCGTTATGCGGCCATGAATATATCAGTACATCAATTTCGGACCAACTTAAAGAATGCTCTGTTTTAAACATTTTTAGTGCATGCTATTTAAAACATATTTGATTCTGTACACACAATATTGCGTTCTGCGTGAATTTCTTTACTATTTTACACAATGTTATTTGCTTTGAATGGTATATTATAAAGACTTCTACAATATTGTTGTAGCTAGCTTACAATGTACTGTACACGATACTATATAAGATGAAAGTAAAATGCAATACAAATAATGTGTCACAATTAATATAATAAATTAGCACTGTCAATTATTCTTACTGCCGCTTTACTAAATGACATTAATATAGCTTAATTATAGGTAATTATTGTAATTCATTCACTACGTTCATATACGGATCCATTGACGACGCCTCATAAGAACAACATGGTCAACATTATCCGTTATCAAGACGTCTATCTTCTAAAATCATATATTATTTTTATCGTGCTACAAACTTTTTAATAAATATTTTTATGCAACGACTATCGAATAATCTTTTTTTTTTTTTTCATTAGTGAGAGAATTTCAATGAAAAATATACATTAATTAAATATTATTAACAAGCTATAGCGTCAGAAGGCGCAACAAGCTGCACGTTCAATACTTTATTTAAAATAATTCCCTGATGGGAAAAATAATTTGGCATAATTTTTTCACACTTTATATTTATATTCATTTATATATATATATGTGTGTGTGTGTGTGTTATTTATAGGTTGATCCATATATGCTCCATGCTGTATGTTGAAATCCCCCTCCCCCCCCCCCCCCCTCAAAGCTACAAAAAGCTGCTCGTTGCTTCAACGATATGATAAAAAGTGTGGCTTGTGTACGCATAGATTTGTTACAGTGTTGTTATAACATTATTATACCGATACAAAAAACAATACATAGTTGTTCCTTTTTCCCCCATTAAAAAATTCTATGAGATCAGTTCCTCCGCAAAGAAGATCCACTCACTTACTCAGCTCTAATTTTATTAAAATGTTGTATTTTTTGAAATCTCTCCCACCCCTTACCTCTTTTGTGTAGTGCTTTATATATTTTTTAAAGTTTTTGCTAATTTATTACTACTTATTGAATTACTTTTAATTCATTGGACTTTATATATACAGTACACACATATATAATGGGGGCGATTCACGAAAGAGTTATCCAGGTGTTTATCCGCGTTTAGCTTAACCACGTTTAAACTATATAACTGTTTTACGTGCGTTAAATCACCTGGCTAAACGTGGTTAAGCTAAACGCGGATAAAAACCTGAATAAGTCTTTCGTGAATTGCCCCCACTATATCCATGCATTCAATATTATCAATATTGTGATACTATACGAAGCAAGGATAAGAAGAAAAGACATTATTTTATTCCATGAATATGTTTGTTATGTACGTATCTGTATAGAGGTTATGTGTAAGAATGGCTCAGTTTGAGCCAAACATCGCCTATAATAAAGAAATTATTCTATTCTATTCTATTCTATTCTATTCTATTCTATTCTATTCTATTCTATTCTATTCTATTCTATTCTATTCTATTCTATTCTATTCTATTCTATTCTATTCTATTCTATTCTATTCTATTCTATTCTATTCTATTCTATTCTATTCTATTCTATTCTATTCTATTCTATTCTATTCTATTCTATTCTATTCTATTCTATTCTATTCTATTCTATTCTATTCTATTCTATTCTATTCTATTCTATTCTATTCTATTCTATTCTATTCTATCAATATGGTATATAAGTATACTCGTAAATTAATTACTTTAAAGAAGCGATAGCTTTTTTCCAACTTAATTATCAGTAATTAAAATTGCTCCATTTATTGCAGACAATAATGGGCGCGATTCACGAAGCAGTTAACCAGGTTTCTAACCACGTTTAGCTTAACCACGTTTAAGCTAAACGTGGTTAAGAAACCTGGCTAACTGTTTCGTGAATCGCACTCAATATTATTGATGATGACACCTTGTTGTTATACATTAAAGTAATAATTTGATGCTGTTAAATATGCTTAATTCCCGTCCCCAAATGATTGCACCGCCATGGCATGATCTTAACATTGACTAACAACTATTAGTTATACAAATTTATGAATCAAGAATCAGATTAATCATAATTATATACAGAGAACGTACGGATAATCTGATATATATTCTTATTTGATTGTGTATCTTCACGAAAACACACCGCGTGTCTTTTTGATAAAATATTGTGGGATTAATGACCCAAAACTAATCACAATCAAATTAAGTAGTGGATAATTATATTAAGGATGAAACTATAATGGGCGCGATCAAAGTCTATTATATACTAGTATATATGGGCGCGATTTACGAAGCAGTTAGCTAGGTTTCTATTATAACCACGTTTAGCTGAACCACGTTTAACTAAGTGCTTTAACACGTAAAACAGGTATAGTTAAACGTGGTTAAGCTAAACGTGGTTAGAAACCTGGCCAACTGCTTCGTGAATCGCACCCTATATACAGGGCACATATATATATATAAATATGTATATATATATATATATATATATATATATATATATATATATATATACTTTTGGGCGCTATTCACGAAGGAAGTTATCCAGCTTTTTCACAAACTACGTTACGTTTAGTGTCATTCTAAATCAAACGACACTTTCTGAATTACTCTTTCGTGAATTGCGCCCATTGTAGTTTCATCCTCAATTTCATTTAAATATTATCCATTATTTAATTTTTTGATTGTGATTAGTTTTGGATTATTATTATTTATAAAACTTCATTTAATTAAGATTAGTATTTTGCATATTATGTATGTTTATAAAATATGAAATTATGCTATATATATAATATTACTCTGACATTACTATATATACCTCAGTACGTGATCCTCACCATAGTCAAGAACTCTTAGTGCAAACTAAAAAAAAAAAAAAAAAAAAAATGAATCATATTTTAAAACGATGTGAAGTCGGCACTAAAAGTGTCCTCGATGGGTGAATATTTGCCACGAGTACTTTAGCAGACCTACACGTATTACCCGCGACCTTGATACCAAAATTCATCAATGACCTTTTTTTTTTTTTTTAAACTGATGTAATATATTTATTATGAAGTCATCGAGTAGTAATGACCGTACGGATATGTTGTATAGCAAAACGAATGATTTTTAATTAACCTTGTACGTAAGTTTGGACAAAAAAATGAGATTTTTTGTACGGACTCAAAGTATAAAAAAAAATAAAAACAAGTTTGTGGGCTTGCTTACCTTGTCGTCGCACTCACAAGTTACTTCTAAATAATTTCTTATCCTTAAAGTCTGTCTAATATTTTCGTATTTACGAATTGGCCTATAACTAGAACAATTATTAGTAAAAAAGATTATTTTGAGAAGAAAAGTAAATACAGAATTGCATATTTGTACAAGAAACGTTCTTTTTTCATGTAACATATATGTTTCAATGAATATCAATAAAATTGTTTTTTTGACCCATTTATGTATGTATAAAAGATATTTTTTATTTTGTGCATAATATACATGCGTGACTATTTTCTTGCGATTTTACGATTAGTTGTACTTAGATTATAGACTATATTATAGAATATATTTAAAATACTGAAGACTTATAGAACATCTCAAAATCAATTTTATATTTTGCATTGAATCATATTAAATAATCCTTGACTGCTTGAATATTAAGTATGCATGGTTTGGATATAATTATACGATATTTTCTGACCAAAAAACGCTAAGTTTGTATCATATAATTATAGTAAAATGTATGTTATGGTCCCCGCAACCATTACCTTGTATATGAAGTAATACGAGTAGCTGAACATTTTAAGGGCATTGGGTGTAGCACCGGTAGTTGGCAACACTGACGTATCTTCACCATATTAATTTTTTATCCTTGCTCCTCGGAGTAATTTTTATGCTAGAGCTAAGCTGATTGCTGTAGTATATCAAGATAATTAGTAGCCCAAGTGCACAATTTGGCTAAATAAAGCCTGATTTAAAGAAAAGTATTTTTTAGTATTTTTTAAATTTACATGCATTTTTCTAAAATATAAAAAAATATACTTTTCTTTAAATCAGGCTTTATTTAGCCAAATTGTGCACTTGGGCTACTAATTATCTTGATACTACAGCAATCAGCTTAGCTCTAGCATAAAAATTACTCCGAGGAGCAAGGATAAAAAATTAACATGGTGAAGATACGTCAGTGTTGCCAACTACCAGTGCTACACCCAATGCCCTTAATGTGATTGAAATTTTCATGGTACCCCATTATTGTAATCAGTTGAAACGTTATAAACACAATATAAATGAATGTATATAGGAGTCATATCAGGTATAATATAATATTTAAATTATTTTAAATCATTTTGCTTTTTTTTTTTTTAATTCCTTTCCTCTACGTCTAACCTGTCTACTCCGGAGTAGAACCTTTGATAGACTTTAACTAAATGTACCCAGAATTATAATAATAATCTAACAAGAGTTGTTCAATTTTACTATTTTTTTTTTCCTTCATTTCAACACCACAACGTGCATGGTAGGTACGAGCATTATTTACTGTCTTGACATTGTTGCTTCTACCAAGTTCAAGTTCGCCTGCATAATAAAGACGATTTTAATATTAATATTATTATTATTATTATTATGCAAGCTTCTACTCGCTGTGATATTTCGCGTCTTTTGTTGGCTATATATATATGTCAACGATATTTTATGACTATACGATATGAATATATTATATTAAAGGAGTAAAGGACGAAAAGCAGTAAATTTACTGAAAGTTACAAGTAATAGAACATAATAGATGATTCATTGAGTTAGATTACATGAAGTCAGTAATGGGAAAAAAATATTGCATTATTGGCTGGGTATTGCATTAAGTTTCGTCATATATCCACGTTAGAGTCAATCAATTGATATGTGACGTCACGTGGGACAAAATTCACGAACTCGGTACCATTATCTTGTGTATGTTCATGCAGTACATATACTATATAAAAATGTATTGCATTATACTTCAAACTTACAACTTTTAAAACTGTCATAAATTTTAAACATAAACATCACTTTTTTTTTTATAATACATAATGTTCATTGCACAGTATTGAACACACTTCTACATGTTGTTTACGGGGGAAAAAAAAAATGTTGTCAAACATGTTTTATAGGGACAACTTTTAAGAACAATGTGTCTTCGATAATAAAACATTTAGTGAATATAACAAAATAAAAATAAACAGCAATGAAAATAGATAGCGTATATAATTATATTATAGACTTTGTATAAACGACGCTTATAAATTATGAAGACTGACTCGATCTTTCTTACAAATAATGTTCTATTCTATCATAATTTAATTTATAATTTTTGATTCATGTTTAGATGCAATTTTAAAATAACACCTTTTTACATGAGACATTAGGCACCCCACCCCTTATTACGAGCAGTGACGTAGACAAAGTGGATCTAGGAGTGAATTTAACCTTCCCCTTGAATTAGTCAACGTATAGAAAAAAATATATGCATGAACAGAGAACAGAGGGTGGATCAACCTTTCTTCCACCTACTTTTTCTCATTCTCCTTCCCACCGAATGATAAGAACCCTAGATGTTTGTTTTTGTTTTTTCTGGTGACGCCACTGTTTTTTGTATTATACAAGAATACTAAAAATACCTAATTGATAAAAAATAAAAAATTTATTAATAATAATTAATTGCCCATAATATTGAATGAAATCTTGAAGCGACGGTTGATTATTTCTGAAAATGTTCAAATCGAAGAGTGCAGACAGAACATGATGTCCCTTTTTTTAATTAATTATAATTACAGACTTTTCTCAATTAAATGCATTATTTATTTAATTTATTTTATTATTATTTGGGTTTTTAACTCCCAACCTAGTTGGGGTGGTTAAGCGCCAGTACCGGGCTCAATTGGGCCAAGATGAATTAAGGCGCCCGCTGGTCCTGTTGGGGATGTTACGATCCAGCATCTCCTACTCAGCTGCGGGCAATGAGGGTTTCCCGGGTACACCCGCAAATAGCCCATCACACAGCCTTTCGGGCAGGTCCTCTCCTAGGCGCGGTGGGACACATTTCCGCTAGCACTCTTGGGTGGATGCCTTTAATCAGGGCAATTATTATTATTATTGATTTTGCTTTAACTGAACCCTGTTGTAGGATATTGGTCACAATTAAGTGACTGAATTTAACCTCCCGGCTCTTCGTAGACCCGACCCGACCTAGCATATTATACTTACTTATTGTTAGTAGGCTTTTTGTGGGTCCCTTCCAAACCGAGGCGACCATGGCATAGATATAGCAATCCATACCAGCATTCGCCTGGTTTTGATTGAGGAAACCATGGTTACCTCAGTCAAGATTGTCGGCAATTGATGGAGGATACATGCCATCAATCATCTTCTGGATGCATGAGTTCTTTAGAAACTTGTAATAGTTTGGCACTTCCTCTTGTGATCGAAATCACGATCTTCCGATTTTGAATCAGATGCGCCTTACTGCGTCAAGTGTTCATACAAACAACAAAGAAAAACAATTTTTTTTTTTCATTTGAATTGCAATGAAACCTTTGCAACATGAGCATTTCATTAAATTATCTCACTAGACTGACTAGGCAATTGCTTGATAGAAAAAAATTGTGATATTCCTATAACATTGTAAACAACATTCATATAAAGATGAGGCCTTGGCTTTCAAAAATGGACCTGAACCATGCAAGTATAAGGCCGTTATCTCTTTACGAAAAGTAAAAAAAATGACCTTAAGTTATATAAAAAAGGATATGTGTTATGTTTCTTCTGTACATCGATGACTCGAATACATCATAATATTTCTTGTAATTAGTTTTTATCGCGTTTATTTTCCAACAACCTCATTCATTTTTATAACACTATTTAGTTGATTGATTTAATTTTCAAAAAATTAAATGAACAAGTACGTGATTTTGGTATTTGTATTCGAATATTTTATTCCTAATTAATATCCGACACAATTTATTTTACGTTAGCTATTTTATAAATGGTCCACATAATTTAAATATTTTAAAATTATATCTTAATTAATAAAGATTAAATATTAATTATGAGCAAATAATAAAATGTGAATGAAATTAAAAATTCAGCAATCTCTATATGCAACAACATAAAAATACACACAATGAATTAATTTATAAATTAGAATAATTAACTTCACATTTGTTTATGCTCAATTCATAAATTCAATATCATTCTAATATAAATGTCATCAAGACATATAAGAAGTACAGTACATCATATTGAAAATGCAAAAATTAAAATGTGTTAATTATACTCTAGTTTACACTGTTTACAGTGTAGAAAGATTTTGGAAATAGATATTGACTGTAAACTTCGCGCTGGCGACCGGTTCTTGTTTTTTTACATATCACCCATTTAGTAACATTGTTTTATTTATCAATAATTTTTTTCTAAAGATTTTACTATTATATATTCAAACACAGTGCAAATATGTTTTTGTTTTCTCATTATACATTTATTATTTTTAACATCATTATTATAACTATATATAATACATATAATAGATGCCTAGTGGAATAATTTCATTTAAGTGTATAATTAGTTTTCAGTAATATATATATATTTCAAGGCTTTGACTTTCGTAAAAATAATATGCAAAACTATTATAAAAATGCTCCATTCTATTTAAATTGAGCAATCACGCTGGCTGTCTTGAGCTGTAACTTTCGTTGTGTTCATTTAGAAATTTTCATATTTATTTGATTTAAGAATGAATAAAGTTCTAAAAGGGAACTTTTTTTTTGTACTTGTCTGTATAGAAATTATAAAATCTTTTATTAAGTTTACATCAAGGTGTGATCCCCCCCTCCCCTCCTCTCATTTTCTCGGGCTTTGCCAGAATTCGATTTTTGCTGCCATAATTACTCACATTCCATTTATAATATATAAAAAATATTACACGATGCAGTACTTCCCAAATATCATACTTCTCAAGAAATTACGTCAATCAAAATTACCTCAGAGAAGAATATATGACCAGTTTCTACTGACCGTGAATTTGGTTGTGATGCTAAAACAAAACCGGTTTATACTAAAATCTAACATGCAGAATAAAATTACGTTACAAATGATATAACTTTAAGTGTCCCTTCGCGTGCATGCAATTCTTGGAATATTACTATTATAGTACCGTTTAACTATTGACGTGATCCATATTGTCCTGTACAGTTCAACCAGTCGTTTGAAATAAATAAATAAATAAATAAATAAATAAATAAATAAATAAATAAATAAATAAATAAATAAATAAATAAATAAATAAATAAATAAATAAATAAATAAATAAATAAATAAATAAATAAATAAATAAATAAATAAATAAATAAATAAATAAATAAATAAATAAATAAATAAAAACAAACAAACACTAATTTGTAAGAAACTTCTAAGATTTTTTTTTTCTAGGAAACAGCCGCGAGAATTCTCATATTAATATTCCTGTGATTGAGTTTAATTTTTCCCCTGTGTATGCATATGCACGTTTCGCGGAAGTTTCCTTTAAAGGTGCTTTAGTCATGTCAATATTTATTATTACACGCATATTATTTTGTTATGTCCATAAGAAGTCATTAATGTTCAAGGGGATTTCCTACCACATCTGTTATCATATGGTTGGTAATTTCCCGGATTAACGTAACGTTAAATACATTAATGAATGGGCTCAATGGAGTTTATCTTATAAATACCTTAATTCTGTAAGCATCATTTAAGGCAAATCGGAGTGTCATATTGATTTTGTTTGATTTTTTTTACAATTTTAGAACTTCTTTTTGGTTGTACATGACAGTGCAAATTTTTGTCATATAATTCATTTACATAACATAGAGTATCGACCTCTTTTTTTTTTTTTTTTTTTTTTTTTTTTTTTTTTTTGCAGAAATAGCTAGAGGGTGCAAAGTTATGCTACCCTGCTGATTATTTTCACATTTTTTACAGCCCTGGAAGTATTTTTAAAAATTTATTGAAAAAAATCTGAAAAAAATAATCATAGTAGCATATATAACTTTGGGCCCTCTATCCATTTCTGCAATAAAAAAATTGAGGTCGATACTCCATTTGTGATTTGATACAAATTTGTGATTTAATTCAAATAATTATATTATTTAATATAAACTGCAATTAAATTTTATATTCGTTCTTGAAACAATGGATCAAACGGATACGTTTCATGTGCAAACATAAGAAATGTCAAGATTTATAATAAACTTAAAAATCTTGATAATTATGAGTCCGATTTATGAAGGAAGACAACCAAGTTTTTACCCTTTCTGGATGGAATGGATACAATGGGATACAATGGAATAGTTCTGTTCATAATAAGAATGCATCATTTAGAGAAATATTTGTAACTTTATATAAATTCAAGATCAAGAATGCAGGCATAAAAAAAATACTATTCTGAATGCCTTCGAAAATTCCGATATATTCCGTTGTTGTTTCTACATTCACAACAAAATTCTACAGTAAATTAAATGTATTTTTGTACTTGCTTTACACAAATGTACTGCAGTACGTTTTGTGTGTGTTTTATTTATGTACTTTTGAAATTGATAAATAATTAAAAAATATATATATATTATTTTACACAAGTTTTCTGACAATTAAGTAGTATTATAGTAGTTCTACTTAGTAGTTTTTTTAATAAAATGAAAACTCTAAATTGAGACTTGATTCGTTTCATGCTATATGTTAATTTTGCATCAAAAATATATGTCCAAGAGAATCCTTTGAAAATTCGTAAATGCAGACATAACGATAGTGTAAGGTCAGTTCAGTTTCTAAACAACAATCTACCTACTATGGCGGAAGAATGAGAGGAAATATTTACAAGGTCGATCATCCCTCCCATTTTCTTTTTTAAATTGTTTTCCTTATTTTTTAAAATCTATTATATTTATATTAGTATTTCATTTAGTCAAAATGTTAAGCCTATAATTTTATATTTTAGAAAATAAGATGCCACTTTTCATTGTTATAATTAATTCATGATTATCATGATTAATTATTTTTTATTCAGAAAATATATTATATATATTATAAAACAATTTAATTAAGATGTAATATTTGTTGTGGAACCGTAAAAGTTTCAAAACTCGTTACAAGGAACGTTGAAGACATACTGTTACACTAAGGGGCAAGATGTCACACACACGAGTACTTCTATAGTTTAAAAAAATCAATATAAAATAAATTACATTAAATATAGCAAAAAAGAAAAAAAAAAAAAGAAACAGAAACAGAAACTAGGATAATAAAAACTAGTTTATTGAAAGTATAACTGAGCAGAATATAATGATATATTGATAAATACAATCAGTAAGTTTTAGATTATAAGACTTAAATATTAAATAATAATTCATTTTGACAATTTTAAGCAGAAAGATTTAATTTTATAAAATCTCTCATTTAACTTAGTATACAACAAATTATATAGAAATAGAGTCTATTTTTAAGGAATACGTACAGTTATAAAATATAACAACTTTGGTAAACCACAATTTCGAAGTGTTTGCTTCCTTTTATCAATGGACAACGATCGTACGTGTCACCGCGAGGTACGTCGTCCTACTTTGCAAGTTGTAACTTCTGACCTTAACCTACACTACATCATTTCCCGACATTCAATTACATCAATAAAATTATAAAAATCAATAATAAATTTGATCACAAAGAGTTTACGTATTCGACTTTTCTTCTCAATGTAAGGTGACTAAGGTGTGTTTATATTTATGTTTATATGTAGAATTAAACAAATGGAGTATCGACCTCATTTTTTTTATTACAGAAATGGATAGAGGGTGCAAAGTTATACTACCCTAATTTTTTTCAGATTTTTTTGAGACCGAGAACTATTTTTAAAAAATTATTGAAAGTCCTCTTTGTGACATCAAGAGGCGGCAAAGTCCTATATTTTTCTTAAGGAGCGGCGTCTCGTGACGTCACGAAAAGGACTTTCTATAATTTTTTAAAAATAGTTCCCGGTTTCATAAGAAGCTGAAAAAAATCAGGGTAGCATAACTTTCCACCCTCTATCCATTTTTGCAATAAAAAAAATTGAAGTCGATACTCCATTGACAATGGTCGCATGCATCCAGTTGTATAAAAAATTACCAGCATCATTAAAAATGTAGAACAGTATATAGATTTCAGATTTTTTTTTAAAATACTTCTCCTTTTCTTCTCAATAAATTGTTTGTGTTTAGTATGTTGCCTTTGGACGTTTCTTACCCATGCATAATGCTTATTGAAATATGCATAAATGTATTTGAAATTGGCGACAAATGAATTAATTTTACTTAAGATCCCGTAGATTATATTGAAAAATTTTAAAGCCATACACACAGGCTTACACAGCGGAAGAAATAAAAGGAAGAGAATGAACAATTAAAACGCAAAAACTTAGAGAGAGGGAGAAGGTAGAGCGTTTCAGTCTAAAGGAAGTCCAATTGATCAGAATTTATTATTCATGGGAAGTGGCCATCACACGTCAGCACCAATCGCGTCCTGCATTGGATTGACGATTTCCGATGATGACGTCACTTAAATGCACGTCATTCTTCCCAGCAAATTTTTCCTGCTTTTTCTATTATCTAAGCGATCTAAAACAGTGCAAAATTTAAATTATATTATGTTATATTATATTTTTTAGCTTGAGTTAGAAATGTAAATAAAACTAATACTATCCCCTAAAATTATAATAATAATAATGTTTATTGACAGTAGTGCCATGCTCAAATGTATTCAAATTTATAACAATTTACCAATATCGTTAAAAAAATGTAAATGTCTACTGGTACTTCAGACAACTTGTTAAAATATTCCTTCTTTATAATAATTGTAATATTATTCTCTTAATTAAAGAAAATGCAGTAAATTCCATCTATGATTATCAATCTTATAATTTATGTTCTTTTTATTTGCCTTTTAACGTGCCTTATAAACATGCGTAATGTTATATTTTTACATGCTACTGATATTTGCATAATTGTATTTGAAATTGGACAAATAACAAATAAATTAATTAATTATTATTTGCTTCGATTTTTTCATGAAATTTAAACTGTAAGAATTTAAACCGTAAGAAAAATTCAAGCGCTTTTCTGTGATGACCTTAAGACCTTCTGCCCATATTTATAATTATTAAGTTAGTTACCATTTTTTTCCATTGTTTTTAAGATTCATCGTTTTAGTCATTTGCAGTAATTTAAGACGAGTCAATTAATTGCAAATTAATTTTAATGCTACTTTAAAATTGTAAACTATTTTTAAAAATGTATTTTTCTCTTCAACGAGTTCAATGTCAGCTAAACAACTTCAAATTACGACTCAGACTATATTTAAGTTTTTTTTATTCTTTTATTTTTTTCTCTTTTTTTGTATATATGAGATGAGGTAATATTTTTTTAATGAGAGCTATAATAAATAATAAAACCACCTGCTGATTCCATGTGAACCTTTCTGATGCAATGCAAAACAAATATTACCTATATCAAATCTTAACTTAATAACACCCAAGATCTTCATTTTTTATATAATTAATTATATATAATTGCTTATTTTTTTAAATTAAGATCTGCGTGATTATAAAGTTTTAATTATTAATATAATATCTGACATATTTCAATGTGCGAACAGTGTTTGAATTCCTCTGCACTTCTATTTTGCATCACGTTATCTAGGATATAATAATGATAGCCGTGAAATCTATGTGAAGTTAGCTACTTAATTCAAAGTGCTACCAAAGTGATTAAGTAACACGTACTACAAGGTGATTTTCACCTTGTATAATTTCAATTATGTTTTAAATTGAGCAAGCTAGTGTGTTAAGTGTATAGTACATAATTACACTTGCTCGCACGTACCCGAGAGTGTAGACTTTGACAGCTTTAACTTAGTTTTTGGCTGTTTTTATATTAATATTTGGAACAAATCACTCCAATTACAAACAAATTTAAATTGAAGGTTGAAGCAGTTAGCGTTTTTTTTTATGTATATAAATTTCCATTACCTAACAAAATATTTTGTATTGTGTAGTTTGCTCGTAGGAAATAAAATAAAATATTTGCATATCAATTAATTTACTGGCTTGATTTTTGCATTTTTTTATCATTTAATTTAATCTACTTTTTATTAATTAAAACATGATTTATAGAATTTTTTAATACTGCAATATAAAAGTTAACAATTTTAAATTATTGTAGTTGCATTATTTATGAGCCGAAAGCTTAATTTTAAGAACCAGTAATAATCACGCACAAAATTTAACCGTGTGTTTAAACTTCTTACGCTGGTATTAAAATTGTTCTAATTATTGATAACAATTTTGCCTGAAAAGAAAACTTCACTCCATTCGTTTGTATGGAGATGAAATTCTCTGGCAAGAAATAATGCATACAAAATTTATCATGTAATATACGCTTTAATTGTTTTAAATTTAATTTTAAAAAATTTGTATCCCTTCAGTGACTAAACTTCAATTAATGATTTCAAGCTGTTTAGCCGAGTTCTGAGTTGAACTCTAATTCACAAGCCAACGTTTATTTGTAAATTTGGCATTGTAAATTTCAAATTTAAATTTATTTATTTATATGTTACAAACAATTGGTTGTACAGAACAACATGGTTCACGTCAACATATTTTAACAAAACATATAAGTAATAACAAACTTGTAATTGGTAAACTTTTGACTGAGGGTTTTGTCAAATTCAATTTAGATGTTAAAGTCATAGATAATTAAAATATATTAATAGTCAACCTTCAATCGAAAAAAATTAACGCATATTTCAGAAAGGAGTAATTCAGGAAGATAACCAGGCTTCTCTCTCAAGCCATGAGGTCTCTTATGAATTAATAATCAGATGAACCTTCTGTACAAGGGACATTTAAGGGAAATCAAATTATTGATTATTTTCTGATTGTGTGTCTACAAACAGACTTATGGTATAGCATATATATATATGCTTTGAAAGTGAATTATTATTAATTGAATAATGCTGTATATAATGAAACATTTTTTAATACTGTATGTGTAAACATTTTTACTGAAGTTATTTTTTTCTCAAACAGGTGGGTTATTATCAAAGAAAATAAAGCTTTATATTCTAAGTTTTTATTATATATATACATATATATATATGTATGTGTATATATATATATATATATATATATATATATATATATATAAAATATGTGTGTGTATGTATGTGTGTGTGTATGTATGTGTGTGTGTATATATATAAATGTGTAGTGTAGCTTAAATTTGCATACGATATGAAAATTTACTCAGATTGGTTTTAATAAAGTCCATATGAAACTTATAATGCTTCAATGTATAATTATGACTATGGCAGAATTGGCAGACTTTGGTCATCGAGCTGTCAGATCTGAACTTTAGTAGATAGTAACGTCATTAATTGTCACCACTTGATAAAACATTCCAATACAACGTTCGTCGTACATGTATACGTGAAACTGCGACATTGTTTATATAACAAATTTGGATTCAATTTGATTAAGAACATGTTCTATAAAATCTTATTTGTATTTTTTTTTTAATTTATCTGCAAAAGGAAACAAAATTGACCATGATCCCAGAACGGTGAGAACATCGCCAAAATCAGCTCACTTGAAGCCTCTAATAACAAGCAAAAAGGCGCGGAATACACAAGGTAAAAATTAAAAAAAAAAAAATATCAGAACATGAAAATGCATCTTATTTGTAATACATACAGTAAATTTTGAATGCATGACATTCATAACAACGAAGAATGTTATTAACACCAAAATAATTATTGTTCTAATTACTAAAGCTTAATTACGGCTTCATTGTCATTGTTTTGTTGGGACCTTGGAGTTACATAAAATTAGCAGCAATGCTACATATTGTGTATTATATAATAATTAGACAGAAATATGAAATTTTCTTTTAATTAGAGCTTAACTAAAAACTACTTACAGTAATATTTGAGTAATTAATTTCTTGTAACCCACACCAAGTAAAGCAATTAACAGCTTTAAATTTTAATTTTAACAACATAATTTTCTGATTGTAAAACTTAATTTTTTAAATACCATTATTTATTTTAAATTAAATTAGTTCAAGTTTTGAAATTATTTTAATTGCAGGCAGTAATTACTTAACGACTTACTATTATATACAATCTTATAGTAACTCTACTCTATTTACACCAGGTATACTAGCAATGAGTACTGTATTTTGTTCGTATACAGGCGTATCTTATGATGAATCCTTCAACAGTAGTGAAAGATTAATTTCAGACTCACAATTTTATTTATTTTATAGAAAATATATTCACAAATTCTCACTGTAAAGGCGTTAAAATGCATTACGTAGTAGAAACTGGTACAATTCCAATTTTATATGTTGTTGTTATTTACAATTTTTTTTGTAATAAAATTTCATATCCATTACAAATGATATAAGTTTAAATTTTATATAATATATTTATTTTACATACAACTATATTACTATAGAGTATGGACGCATATTTAAGTGCATTTTTTTACTATATTACATTACAACGTATATTATATATCACTTCATGACAAAATATTACTGCATTACGAATTTTTTTTACGGATGTTTCCTGAAAGTCTTCGTGCAGATAAAAAAATAATAATAAAAAAAAAATAATGCAGAATATATTTTTTCTTAATACTTAATAATAGAATTGAAAGCAACTACAACAACACAACAAATTAAACGATTTTCTATAACGCTGATATTAAAAATCGGATTAAAAATCATACAGAATATTTCTTTTCTGATAGAATTGAAAGCATGACAACAAACGATTTTCAGTAATACTGCCATTAAAAAAAATAAATAATAAATAAATAAATAAATAAATAAATAAATAAATAAATAAATAAATAAATAAATAAATAAATAAATAAATAAATAAATAAATAAATAAATAAATAAATAAATAAATAAATAAATAAATAAATAAATAAATAAATAAAACAGCAGAATAATTGTACTTGTATGATACATAACGATGAAGGAAAAAGCACATTGGAATTAAATAAACAAACGTCATCTGATAGAGATAACATCTTGTCTACGGACTTAAGATCTATAAATAAATAAATAAATAAATAAATAAATAAATAAATAAATAAATAAATAAATAAATAAATAAATAAATAAATAAATATTTTTTTTATTGGTCATTTTACTTGTACATTAATCAAGATTATATATCATACTCTTATCGATTGAAAAATTACATATGTCTTATTCTTCAAGACCTAACTTTAAAAATATTTTACTTTTCAGAACATTTTATCATTAATATTATTTTTATTATTTATATTAAGGTAGAGATAATATGTATCAGCTGGCCCAATGCTAAAAAAATCCCATTCATAAAAATTATGAAAAAAATTTAAAATGTTCTCCTCAACATCCCCTATCAGTAGGTAAAATATCAGGTATACAAAAACGAGCTAGTTTTCGAGTTATTAATTTTTAAAGTTGACTAATTTAACATGGAAGTTCCATTTTTCCATGTTAAATTAGAGAACTTTAAAAATTAATTACTCGAAAACTAGCTCGTTTTTGTATACCTGATTTTTTACCTACTGATAGGGGATGTAGAGGAGAACATTTTAAATTTTTTTCATAATTTTTATGAATGGGATTTTTTTAGCATTGGTCCAGCTGATACATATTATCTCTACCTTAAACATATAATATTTATTTATTGCTTAAATTCGAATATTTCTTCAAAAACAAAATTATTTTATGTATTTATAATTCAAAACAATATATATCATTACCTTATTGCAATTAAATAATGAAACACATGCTAACCAAAACATTTTTTAATTTCCCTAAAGGCTCTAGAACAATGCAACACCTCCTATCTGCATTTTAAACTTTCCCTGCTAAAACACAAACAATTGCCCATCTTCAATGATGCATATGTCCATTACCTGAAACAAAATGACTTTAATATGATTGCAACAACAAAAATCAATTACTTGCACTAGTTTTTAAATGAGTCTTTAAATTGTTAGAATTGGAAGCACTGTATATACTGGGTGCGATTCACGAAGCAGTTAGTCAGGTTTTTTAACCACGTTTAGCTTAACCACGTTTAACTATACCTGTTTTACGTGTTAAACGACCTTAGTTAAACGTGGTTAGAAACCTGGCTAACTGCTTCGTGAATCGCGCCCATTATATATATATGTTTATATATATATACACTGTTTACACTGTATTTTTTTATGTAATATGTCGAATTTTATGAATAAACAAATTAAAAAAAGCAACAAAAACAAACATGGCGATTTTTACTAATAATTTGAATGTGTACTATGCAAATTGAAAATCATGCGGAATATTTTTTCTAATAGAATTTAAATCAACAACAACAAACATGATGATTTGATTTACCATACGTCTATGTTGATATTACGTGGTTCCCCACTCTAAAAGTGATTTTTTTTTTCTCATTGCCCCTCCCTGAATACTGCATCGGAGGCAGCGAGAGCGAGCGGGGGGCGATCGCCACGACCACAGAGGCAGCGCCAGCCAACATGCAAGGGGCAACCAAGTATATAAGGAAAGACGTGAGCGCACTCCACTGAAATTGTGACTCGGGGATCTGCCTAAACTCCCTGTGACACTCCAGCCCGAGGACTTAGTGAAGTGTTGACTTAAAAGTTTGTGCTCTAACTGAATCGTCAAGTGACTTATTACAAATCTTCTATTTTTTGGTTTACTACAATTTAAAGTAAGATATAATTTTATTATTTTTATTGTTATTTATGTTTTTCATTTTTATATGTACTAATTTTTGGATACTGAATATAACTGTTACAAAGTTAAGAAGACATATAGGAGAGAGTATATAATATACGTAACTATTTGTATAATAATATTTCATGTTTATATTAAATTTTGTTACTTACAATCTGTACTCAAATAACTATTACTAATTTTTAGTTAGTATATTTACTTATTTGTAATATTTCAATCAGAATTTTAAATAAAGAATAAAGAGTTATCATGAAAAATGTGGAAAAAATAATAAATATTAATATGAAGAAATATAGTTAAAGTTATTAAATACTTTCATTGAGAATAGTAATGATTTAGCTCCTATATATATTTAATTCAAATGTGCGCTCTAGGTATATGTGGCACAAGGATGAAATTCGCACTAGCTATGTGGTCAGTTATAGGACGTATGTATTCTGAACATAGCAATGAATGTTTGTATTTTCTTTTAATTAATAGTCATATATTTATTTAAATTTCTAACTAAACAATAACTTTCCTAGTTTTCTTAAGTAACAGTATATTTATTGTCAAATACATTGTTTTCTAGTTTTCACTTTTTCTATCATAGTTTGCAAGTCAAATCCAACGTTATTAATTTCCATCCCTTTGTTTCATGCATTTTTTTTAAGAGTATGGCATAATTTAAAGACAGAAGCTATACAAACATTTGAAACTTTTTTTTTTCTTTTTTAAGCATTAAAAATTGCATAAAAATATTTTTAACATTTTGCTTGTGTTTATACAACAACTCATTATAAACTAAATATTATCAAACAATGTTAGACACGGTAGAAGCTCTGAAACTCTCACTAAGTAACTTAATGTTTATAATTTGTCAGACGAGAGGGAAAGTGCATATGAAATTGTGAATATAATAGAGATGGCACAATTAAGTTATTGAGTTGTCTGTACGTGCGTGCACTCGTGACAGTAATTACTGCGTTTTATCTGTTCGTGTTTCTAGCATAATGTATAATTTATTAAATAGCATTATTTGAAGGCTTAACGTATAACTATTACTTTTACACAAGGAAAAAATCGACATCATAAAGATATAATACAGTTTAAATTAAATAAGATGAAAAATATTTAAACTAAAATATATATTTTTTATTTATTGAAATATTTTTGTAAGATTATATGATATATACATATATGTATAAATATTATATTTATATATATATATATATATATATATATATATATTATAAAAGACTACTAGTAAGCAGTATGCATGTAGCCTTTAGGCAAGTAGACTCTCGCTTTATCGAAATTTTTATTATACTATAACATGTTATAAGCACCTTGTAAATAATGCACCCTTATTAATTCATTTTATTACGTCTCTCAATTTTTTGTTATTTTATTGGTATGTTAACAGAATTGAATTACAAATTGGTCTCAATCAACATCGAAAAGGATTTTTATTGTTCTAATTCATAATTTGACCTTAATATTTTATTTTTATTGTTATATAAAGTTAAGTAATAAATACGCAATATATCAAAATATTTATATGAATTCGGAGATACGCTACTGTCACGTTTGAGCGATTGACCAACGCTATGCCGTATACTATACCCCTCTTCGCAGGTGCTTGCTGGCACCAACAGTGGCGCAAATGACGAGCGTGCAGCCTGGGCGTATATATATAGCAGCTCTATTACGTTTTTCTGACTCGCCAATTAATAAATTAATCTTTGTTTTCCACTTGCATATAAAATTAAGAGCGTGAAGAAATTATTCCAGTAATGAGAAGGGCAATATTACGTTAAAAACTTATGTTCCAAGGAGTCGTGACATTATTGTAACTATATATATTTTCCACATTTTTTGTCTTCATTTATTTTGTTTTTGTATTATCGTGTTGTATAATACTCTGATTTATTACTGTCACTTTTGATTATCGCTTTCGTTAGCGTCATCTTTTATTATTATAATATTATTATTATTATTTTTTGTTGACTTTCCCGTAATTCAAACCTGTCTACTCAGGAGTAGACCTATAGACCGGGACGGAGGGTGGTCAGAAAAGGCCGGAGCCCATACACCCTAGTGTACATGTACTAGGATGCCCGATAACCCTTATAGGATGAAAGGAATAAGGAGACTGGAGTATAATACGAGGTTACAATGATAGGAAAGGAGGCGTTTTCGCGCGGCCTTGTGTTAGGTACTGCCCCGATATTCACCTGGTATATAGTGACAATGGGAAACCACAGAAAACCATAATCAAGGCAATCGGCACCAAAGTAACTCTCAAATTGTACATACAATTTACATACACATTACACATACAATTTCCATTTCCGTTAGTTGCGTGGATTAGCCGTAGAAATGAGAGTGGAATTAAACCCCAGGATACATAATATATATAAAATATTTTCAATATAATTACAATATGTGTGTGTGAATGTAATACATAATAAATGACAAGTATGGAGCTTCTTTATAAAACTGATGTGCGTATTGAATATGCCTATGGGCACGTATATTTAATGGCAAGGAAGGGGGGGGGGGGAAGAGGGTTGCTGGATCCGCGACTGTCCATATATTTACCTCCATTATTTACACAACCCTCCTTTTATATCTCAATATATTAGTCACTTGCATTTCCTTTACTTGTTGATAATAAATAGTATTGTCCACTTGTCCACTTTCTACAATAAAGTTAGATTTCCTTTGTACTCAAATGGCTTATATTCAAGTCCTCTTGGACATATTTATTATGCAGTTTTGTTTAAAAATAACTCGTTTTCTTTTACATGTGAAGTAATTTAATTTTGTGCTACTTGGAATTCGTTAAAACATTTAAACACGTCTTCCTATTTTTCTAATCCAAACACGTACAATTTATCTGGAGTTTCTGTGTAGTCTTTCTTCTTTTCATTTTTTTAATGCTTCATTCTGTTATATATGGTCTTGACACATTGCTGATGATAATTAATTAATTTATTTCTTTATTTAATTATTCAGTCTATGACTGTATACATTAATTATTGATATGAAGCGTGTTGTGCATATTATATACAGTAATTAAAAAGCAATAGAGTCTAGTAGATATTTGTTGTGAAAATGAATGTAACCTTATTATAATCCTTGCACTGCTCTTGAATGCTATAATCAGTATCATCAATTCCATAAGAAAACATCAACATGCTTCTCTTAAACAAGTTAAGCAAGTTTGCTTGGTGTAAAAATAAATAATAAAAGTAGAAAAATCGTATCAAATTAAAATTAAAAAAAAAACAAAAAATATAAAAATAATAATTTTCATAGTAATACTGACAGTGAGTTATATTCATGTAGTTTTCACAGCATGTATATTGGTGTACTATTTTAATATTAATATAGAAGTGTAAAATTAGTTTGTATAATAGCATCTTATGTTAATTAGCTTACACCTCACAGCATTAATTAAACTAGTTTTATTAACAAATGTCAATTCAAAATAATAAAAAAACATTTTTACGACATGTTATGTAATATAGTACTTTAGTGCCTTGTTTGCTACCCCCACCCCATTACTTTAATACTGTGTGTACCTTGGGTGAAATAAATAAATAAATAAATAAATAAATAAATAAATAAATAAATAAATAAATAAATAAATAAATAAATAAATAAATAAATAAATAAATAAATAAATAAATAAATAAATAAATAAATAAATAAATAAATAAATAAATAAATAAATAAATAAATAAATAAATAAGTATAAATAATCTATTTAATAGTATATTATCAATATTAAGTATTCGTAATTTATGGAATTCTTACTTTCACCAACTGTCCGAACTAATCTGATCAGTTGCAAAACATTAAAAACTTCTAATTTTGATTATATTTATCACATATTAGTAAAATAATTACTTTGTCATTAAATTAAAGGGGAAAAATGTACATTTGTATAGGTTTTAGACTCTATCGTACTTTTTAATTTTTTTTTTATCACAACTACTTAATTTTAATTTTAATCATATTGATGACATTAAGGTACTTAATTTATCCAGCAACGATTAATCAGAAAGTTTATTTACATTAAATAGCTTGTGAATCTATAGCAATAATTAATCAATAAGTTACGAATGAAAATTGTCAATGCCAGTAATTAAGGTACATGTTGAGCACATAAATTACTTGTTGATGCCAGCAGCACAGGTAACTGGGTGGTCGTTATCTAAACTACAACACATGCAGGACAACACCAGCTTAAAAGCTATATACACAGAAATGTTAAGGAAAAAAGTATTGTACAAATGGAAAGGCTAATCGCTACATCACTATATAACGTTACAATTGGTTATACTTTTTTTTTTTATATAAATGTTGGTAATATACTAAACGTTATGACTACCGAGTTGTATATTCTCTAATAACTTAATTATTGTAATTACGAGTGTGAGGGAAAGAGATAAATATCACAGAGGCTCAACTTCCTTTCACTCAAACCTTTAAAAGTGAACTCGCATAAAATTGCTACATTATTAAATAAATCACCGCCTACCCCAACGATCAAGTTAATTAAGTTAAAAAATGAAATTTGTTTTTACTCATCTCTTAACTCAATTGCTCAATAACTTACTTTAATCTTACTTATAAATATCAATGATGAAATATTTATTTATTTTTTTTTTTTCATTCACAATTTCTTAACTTCAATTTAACACGTTTTTTGTTTTATTTTATCTCACTCTAGTGTAACGGTAATGGTTGTATAATTTTCTATATTGTTTTTTAGTGCGATGCAATAAATGACCTGGACTTTGCTAAAACATGCAGAAAGATTCATTTTTCAAAACGTCATATTTAATAATAAATTCATTTCGATTAATTTACATAAATTAATTTTATCAATTTTACTCAATTTGATCAGCATTAAAGATTGTATTTTCTGTGATAAATAATAAGACTTATTTTTCATTTAATACGTCAATTTATTAATTTAAATCTTGATTCGTAGAAGCAATTTTCGTGATTCGTATAATGATGAATTTTTATGATATCAGTCAGCATCAGCATATTGACAAATAACTTAATATATCCACTATTTATAAAAACCAATTATATATTTCCTTTCATTATTATCAGTTAATTTAGATAATGAGTCTCACTGGAAGTGGATAAAAAGACTTTTGTGAAAAAAATTAGTGGACACATTTACACACTGAAGATACAGCTAATTTTTCCCTTTCCCTAACACGACATCTCTGTATATATATATATAAAATAAAAGGGGGAAATGGTGCACTAAGGTTAACTTATATACTGTAAGGTTAATCTAGTTATAAATTATCCTGTAGTATAGAGTAAGCGTATTATAACATAATTTTTATGAATTTATTAAAGGTTATTATATTTTATATACATAAATTCGCTGGTACAAGTAAGCGAAAGAGTAATAAATATGAATATAAAATTTAATTATTAAAAAAATCGTATTGTTTACATTTTTTTTATTGATATAAAAAGTTGAAGGTTGAATGTCCGTTTGATCACCAAGTCACGGTCACTCTGACCGCCAAGTGCTACTTTTTCATGCTCTTCAAAAAAAATGTATGAAATCAAGAGTGTATAATAGATTCAAACATATAGATTTACATTCTAAAACCTGTAAGCTTGAATCCCTTGAATATTTGATTGAGAAATAAATTGCATCCGATGGGAATATTAATTTTATATTTTTTATATGAAGATTTTAGATAGAAAATATAGTAAAAATATTTAATTTTTTTTATTTTTAGGAGTAAATTTAATTTATTAACATAAAAAATATTTTATGCATACTAAGAACCATTGACATGCTTTTTAAACAACGATTTACCGTACATTTACACCTGTTTTTACTATTATTGTTTCATGTTATTTTATACTTGCATATAAGGGTTATATATAATGTATAAAAAAATATCCAGATAATAAAATTAATTAAATAGGTATTTCTTGTCTTGTAATCTGGTAACGAAACATTATATTTTTTTTCTCTTGATTTAATCAAATTTTTAGATAAAATTTAGTACTTAACCTTATCACTGCTTGAAATAAATGTGTGAAAATTAAAGACCTGCTCAAACAAGTAAGAAAAACCGTGCTCAAGACACGTACCACTCTATTTTTTTAAGGTAGAGATAATACGGATCAGCTGGCCCAATGCTAAAAAAATCCCATTCATAAAAATTATGAAAAAAATTTAAAATGTTCTCCTCTATACCCCCTATCAGTAGGTAAAATATCAGGTATACAAAAACGAGCTAGTTTTCGAGTTATTAATTTTTAAAGTTGACTAATTTAACATGGAGAAATGGAACTTCCATGTTAAATTGGTCAACTTTAAAAATTAATAACTCGAAAACTAGCTCGTTTTTGTATACCTGATATTTTACCTACTGATAGGGGATGTAGAGGAGAACACTTTAAATTTTTTTCATAATTTTTATGAATGGGATTTTTTTAGCATTGGGCCAGCTGATCTGTATTATCTCTACCTTAACTTAAAACAAAACCACCTACTTTTTTTATGTATAATTATAATATGAATTATGAATTGTTTTATTTCTAAATCATATTATAATTTGTCTTCCTTGTTAGTTTCAATTACAAAATTGTAAGATGTGGAAGTTAGGTGCAAGAATAGGCTTGCCTAAACTTCGCCGCAATAAAGATATTCGTTTCAAAGATGTTTATTATTGTCTTCTGCATGCATTTTTTTAAAAATTCTAACTTGTAAGATTTAATATACGAGTATTAATATCATCGTTAATGTTTGTCTTCATAAAAATAACTATTATAAAAATATTATTTGATTCTGATTCTGATTTGATTTACTTGAAAATATACAATTTAATAATCCATCATATTTAATCCTGTACTGTATTCTGCACGCACATTGATTTTTTTTTTCTAAAATTTTTGAGTTTTAAAATATTTATAAATGCTAATAAATTTACTTACAAGAAATATATAGAACATGTATTAAAAGAAATAACAAGGAAATGTCTTGATTATATTAATTATTTAGAATAAACTACCGGTTATTATACTTATAACAAGTTGATATTTTCTTATAAGGAAATTTAATTAACATAGATAAAAGATACAATGCTGCATGAGCTTATTTTTTAATCTTGATTGAATATCGAAACTCTGAGCTCTGAGGCACGCATGTATTTTTTTTATACCATATTTATACTGCGTGCTCTATATATATCCATTAATTGTATTGGCATGTATGTATATTACTAATGTTTACGACACGGTACTGGTAGTACAAAGCTATACAGTGTTACCACCGACCAACAAGTTTCATGGCCAATGAAGCCTGAGATGACGCCACTTCGCACCTATTCTACTTAAGTAAGCGTGTGTGAGGTAGAGGGAATCCCTCCAGCTCGTGCACGGCTGCATGCCGCACGCTTGCTACGTACTGTACTCGGAATTTACAATGGTATAAAACCAGCTGAGAGGGAAAGTGATATTTGCATTGCAGTGAAGTTTAACGATCAATTTAATGATTTGAATGATATCACGCTTGTTGTTTACATGAAAGCAATTCAGGCTTATAATTAAACAACTTTGATTATAAAAACTTGTAAGTTACACGACTTATGTAGTTACTTTTTATATAATATATAGTAAAAAAAAATGTAAAACTTTCTAAATTATATTATATAATATTTATTATTTTTCATTTTTTTTCACTTAAATATTTTCATATTTAATAATTATAGCTTTTTAATAAGCTACTTTAAAAAGTGCATACAGTAAGATCATGTAGCTCTGTTACATGTAAGTCCTATTGGGGAAAAAAAAAAGTTAAAACAAAAAGTACAAGTGATATTGAAACAATATTTAACAAACCGAGGATAGGGGAAAAGAAAAGTAAACAGAAGAGGTTTTGTTTTACAGTCACGACCAGCTATATTAAGTATTCCATTCCATTTGCCGAAATTAAGGTAGAGATAACGCCGAACAGCTGTTCGACGTTCTCGCCTTTGATTAACACGCAAACCTTAGCAAATTCAAAAATTCTGAAATTTTTTTGAGAGGCAGATATTAGTGCCTAAAAGCCACAGAAAAAGTTTCAAAAAAATTTAACGAGCTGATTTTTGTTAATTAAGTTCTTAGTTTGTCTCTCCATCGGAAAGCCCTATGCTGAAAATTAAAAAAAAAAATAATAATAATTTTAAAAAAAATTTGGCTCGTTAAATTGTTTTGAAATTTTTTCTATGGCTTTTAAGCACTAATATCTGTCTCTCAAAAAAATCAGAATTTTTGTGAATTTGCTAAGGTTTGCGTGTTAATCAAAGGCGAGTACGTCGAACAGCTGTTCGGCGTTATCTTTACCTTAACTGGAGGTACGTGAAAACCTCAACGAGAGTAATTTCAGTAATAATAGCATTGCTATCAATTATCTTTGGAAAATAAGTGTATAATATATTCAGTTATCTGCAGCACGTTGAAGACACAAAGTCAAGGTCGTACTTACGTTACGCATACAGCATTGAGATTTCCACTCGCGAAGAATAAATTAACAGCCGAGTCGAAATTGTAAATGTATGTATATTAATATACTGTGTAAATAAGAACATCTATATGAAAGTTAGACAAATTTTATCATAACATTAAAAAAAAAAAAATGCATATTATAGATTACAGGAACTACTAAAGCTAGGTTCCATTTTCAAATTACATAATTATAATCACATACAGCTATGTTATAATACTGTATGCTGATTACTACATTATATATATATATACATTATTTTCCATTCAATATATATATATATATTCGTTATAGAGAGTGGTGCGTGCAAGCTATTTTCTTAAATAGTATAACTCTATTTTCCAAAAATTGTGCATTGAAAATAAAAAAGTCAACTTTTTTTTTTTTTTTTTTTTTTTTCGAGGTGACAATTTTCCCCAATGAAAATAATAATATATTATTGAATGGAACAACTGGTTATTGTACAGACAACATGGATCACGTCATGATTCATAAACTAAATTTGAACAATTATTATAGATTAGCAAAACATACAAAGCCAAGAAAAATTATTCAAATATCAATATAATATAATTTATATTTTAAGTCATAATTAGAGAGCAGAAAAAAAGTCATTTCAACTTTTTGTGCACATGAGGACTATTTTGTTGTCATTTAGGATGTCCACCGATCTCCGGAAGTGGATTAAGATAAGGCTATAAAAAAATGACTTTATACTATTTTTTGTTTTTGCGACTATTTTTTGGCAAAATGTGAATTTTTTGTGACTTTTTGACACTTCTTAGTGCATTTCAGATATTTTCTTCAAATCGTCAATAGAAACTTCTAAAAAAATATAGTAAACAAATAGAACTCACAAACACATCAGACTTTTAAACACAGAAAAATTTTTTTTTAACAAAGCATGCATGTACATATTTTAAAACTAATGAAAATATTTTTTATCGATAATACTCTTAAAATGCTTATTTGCTGCCTATTTTTGAAAAAAATGTGACTTTTTTCCGCTCTCTAGTCATAATATTTTCTTTATTTCTGTTGCTAAATAAGTAATCAGTAAAATCAATTTTAAATTCTACTATGCGCAAGATGTTTTATATCTGATATAATTTTATTATGCATGGTAATTAAAAATTCCAATTACTGACCTTTTCACATGAAGGTTTACAACTTGTTCTAGGAAAACTTACTTGAACATTTGCAATTTACTATAACTATTATGACAAGCTGCAACAAGCATGCAAATGCTACGACATAAATAGCACATGAAAGTTTTCTCAGGATTGAGTAATTGAATAATTTATAACCGATATTATAATATATATACATATATTATATATATATATATATATATATATATATATATATATATATATATATATATATATATATATATATATTATTTAATACGTTTAAAACCTCATCAAAAATTAAGATTTGTAATCTTTTTATGTGTTTTGACTTATAGCTATAATATTTTTATTATATAATAATTACAATATGAAAAAATTTCTATTAAGCTACACAATATCAATGATATTTATGATGTATCAGAACCACAATTATTATATTTATATATAATTGTAGTCTTTAATTTCATTGTGAAATGAATGTTAATATAATTGAATTATTTGAACACCAATTCATTTATATGACAGGGCTATAAAGAAACTTAAACAAGTCGGCGGGCGGCATGACTTGCATTATTAAACTATAATATTTATTATGACTATTAATTTAAAATTACATAATTTTATAATACTTTATGTAATATTATAATATATAATTTACAATATTATTAAATTTATTACATAATGTATAAAGATAATAAAATAATTATTTTAAAAATTTCTTTTTTTTTTAATGAACATTATATTTGATTGAAATATCATTAAATAATGTTGTAATAATCATAATAATTTTGGTTATGCATGGTTTATATAGGCTACATACATATTATGTATATGGGAAGTGGTTTTATTAATGGCCTATTAAGCATGCTGACAAGCATTGAGTGGTGGACGGTATGGCGGCAAAGCTTGTCATAGAAGCTTCTATCTACATATGTATGAATGTATGCACATGCCCACTCTCTTAGTTATATAGATGTCGACAATGTTAATAACTCGGACAATAAGTGTAGGGCAAAAAGAAACGAGAGAGAGAGAGAGTAGGGGAAGGATTGATTGAAGGTTAGATTGGCAGCCACTTGAAAGATTTAATGGGGAGAGAGACGGACAGAGAATGAATTTAAAATCCCCTTCTCCCAGTCTTATTGGTCTATAATACCCATGCACCAAGTCAGCAGGTGATCATTAAGAACTTTACTATTAACTAACCTCTTGAATGACTTTTGCTTGTTAGAGAGGAGGATTATGGTGAGAGGAAGTTTTAGTACAGTAGATAAACAGGGATGAGAGTGGGAGGATTGATGGCATTGACATTGAGTGCATGGGAAAGAAACAGTGCATGAGCAGAGACTGTGCGAGTCAGCTTATTATAATACCTTATGTATTGTGTAATGGTGTATAAAAATAACATAATAACAATTTATATTAAATTATGTATTTTATAAATTCTTTATGTAAGATATTACCATTATTACACAACGTTAATTGTTATGCATTTTAACTATTATAATGAATTTTAAGGCCTTACACAAATTAAAAGTAAAATTTAGGGAAAAATAACCAAGTAGTGTCAAACTAACGAATAGATGAAATATAATTATATCATTGTCACGTCGAACCAATTTGAGCTTCTTTATTTTTATATTTTTGTTACCTTTAGTGTATAGATTTTATAATTATTATTAAAAAAAGAAAAAAGAGTGAAATGTATGAATTGAGACATGGTATTCCAAAAATACTATAATAATAAATTAAATAAATGTATTGATAAATATATTATATTTATTTTAATTAAAAATGATGCATATAATAACTTAATATTATGGATATAATATATAACTTAACTTAATGGTTAACTTAATATTTAAATGAAAACTATCAGGTTCAAATCCAGATAAATGACAAAATACCTTAAGGTTTTGCGAAAGTGATTTCATTTGTATAATTACATTGATGTCATAACCAGGTTTCTCACTAACCACGGTTAATGAACGGTTAGTATCAGTCTAAATCAATGACACTAACCGCGGTAAGTGATAAACCTGGTTTCATCTTCCCTGTTAACGATCGTGCTTGTTATACTCGATTTAAGGACGATAAATTTACAGAATAAAGTTATGCAATTTCTTTGTGATCCTCCATACAACCATACAAATTATATTTGTAGCAAGTAACATATTGAAACAATATTACATCAATATTAGAATACACCTAAGGACAGTTTACAGTATACAAAAATCATTGAGACTATTTACCTTTACCTCTAAACTGTATTGTTAACTATAATTTTTAACGACCTGAAACATTGACAATGAAAGGGAGGTTTAAGTAATCAACATCGAGTATTCATCAGTTTACATCCGTGTGCAAACAATATCCCTTCACCTATACACTTGAACTACTTATCTAAACAATATAAAACTTGCTTGTAAGCTTCTAATACTTTCCCTTTTACTGAGACTTTATTATTATTTTTTTTATCTAATCATATTTACTAAACCTTGAAATTGCCTTTAAAGATAATTTTGCAATGTTATAACTTTTGACATATTAATATATGCTTTTACTTTATAAATATTGACATAATTTTTGCCTTGCATATATACAATAATAATAATATAATAATAATAATAGTATGCATTTAATATTTTAAATATGAAATACATTTATTTTAAAAATAACTTCGAAAATGATTTTGTTGTTATTGTTAATCACTTGGAAGAATAAATTATTTCTTACTTAACAAGACTTTTCAAGATTTATTTCAGCTTATTCTTTCATTCATTTCATTTCTTTTTTTTTTTTTTTCTTTCTTTTTGTTTGTTTTCAAGCAAAGACTTTACTGGGCAATACACAGTTCTCGGTTTGCAAGGACACACCCCTATAAGCGCTTCAAGTTCGAAACGAGGTAATGGGTAGGGGTTATAATTACTATTACATATTTTGTATATTAATTGAAGAATGCGTTCAATTCGACATTATAAATCACAGACGCTCTAATAGATGTAGGTTATTTTGTGGGTTAAAGACTAAAGAAGTTAGCCTTGAACAAAAGTCTAATTCCTCGATGTATATATTTTATTTATTTATTTATTTTTTTACTCTGCGGTAGAATACATTTTTTATATTTAAAAAAAAAAATCCCGCTCGTATTCGTACGAGTTTGTTATATAGCATTGCGCCAACAGCGTTGCAGAATATGCTGTAGCTGTAGTAAAAAAAAATTGTAAATTGTAATATTGCAAATAAAAAATAAATTAAAATATTGTTGGTGTAGCGCTCCTTGATAGAAAATGTCAGTCTGCCAAAACAGAAAAGGTGGACTTTGACGGAGTGTTTTGTGAACCATGCAAGTATTATGTCAACTAATAATGATAAATTAATTGCATCTGTTGCTATAATAGAAATGATATTATGGAGGTTCAAAGTTGTTGCATGGTTATACGATTATAAATTTGGAAGGGAATTTTCGAGTTAAAATTGTACTCATTTCAATTTTGCAAAAAAATATCAAACACGTAATTCTGAAAATGCACTTCAAAGTAAGGCCTATCTATAGCTCATTCAAAGTAAGGTAATTCAGAAACTGTGATTATTCGAATTTACGTGCATTTTAAGTAATAAAGTAGTTAAGGTAAAACGTCTTGATAAAAAAAAAATACATATTATGAATCGCATTATCATTAAATATATTAAAAATTATCCCAACCTATATGAACCATGGAACTAGAAAATTGTGCGATAACAATCATTGTTCCTTTTTGTATTTAAAAACCACTAATTTACAGCACTTGATACTTCTGATCTTTACATGTACAATATTCTATATGTTAATTTTAAATTTAGTACCATAATAAGATGTGAGCAAATACAATACTTAACTTATATAAATAATTAAATATATAAATTGAACTAATTATATTATAGGTGTGTGACATTTTCCATCCAAACCGTATAATAACGAAGATGATGAATCGAATGAGATGACTGATAATATTTTTTCAAATTCAATACATGCTGAAACTGCATGTATTACATTACTTATATACAGTAAACCTATATACCTTTGATAAAATGTTTTTGCTCAAATATAATAAGTAGTTAAAAATAAATTTTAAACATTTTTCTGATTTTTATACACTTTGCAACAATGAATCGAAAAGCGATTTTTGACGTTAACAGCGTCAAAGCGTCATATTTATAAAGGAGTGTTGGCCACTAATGCTTCTTCAAAAGCAGCTCAATAATTTTTACAAAGTCACGCGATTTACTGAATCCATTGAGCTCTACTTGTGTATAGAGCTCAATGACTGAATCAATAAAATATTTTGATTTTTCTTGTTGATTGTTGATTGAAATTTGATAAGTAATACAACATTTAGGAGATATGTCAGCAGGGTCGGTCTGGCAGCAAAAGTCTCGGGCTGCGAATTTTAGGAGGAACCTAAAAAAATTGAAAAAGGGGCGTGGCTTTCCTTTTTTTATGAAAAATTGTATTATATTATTCAGAAAGCATCTTGGCGTTTTTCAATTAGTGTCCAACTACCAGGATGATTTTCTACTGACATGTGCTACGATATACTGTCATTAATTTCATCCACAAAACACTTTGGTTAAAAAAGTATAAAAAAATTACTTAATATTCAAGTTTCGGTAAAAAATCATGAAATATTATTCAGAAAGCCTCTTGGCGTTTTTCAATTAACGTCAACTGCCAGGATGATTTCCAACTGACATGTGCTATATATATATATATACTGTCAATAATTTCATTCACAAAAGCATTTGTATTGATTTTTTTTTAAAAAAATTTTAAATGAAAAGTAGCATGACGAATATTTTGGAAGTCACGTGGTCTTAGTGTGAAAAGTTGACATGTAATCAATTCACCTTTTTATTAATATACTTTTTTTTTGTATTTTTGTGGATTCAACTGTTCAACTGCATTTCTGTAGCACAATAACCCGCAGCAATCTCACTTTTCAGCAGAATTTGTTTAATGTATTATTTTATTTTTACAGGAAAAATTAAGCAATGCCAACTCAATATGACTTAATGCTTGAATTAGTAATTATTGCTAAAGATAGTTCGAATTAGCGCTCCTCCATATGGAACCGAAGTTAAAAAGATAAAGAAAAAAAAGGTTAAAAGTGTTGCACAGAATTGGCCATATTTATGGTTCTCCAGGAAAAAATTCCAAAGCCAGAGAGAACGTATCATGACATTTAACATGGGGCCTTAATTGCCTGACAAAACCCCTCAATTTACTCGAAGAAAGTTCGTTGGTGGTATACGAGACGAGCCACCAATCCATAAATTTTCTTTTGGGAATCGAGGGGTTTTGACACTTAAGGCTCCAAGTTAAATGCCGCGTTCAGACTGACTTTGAATTTGTTCTCTGCATTCTGCATTAACTCCCACTTTAAGTACGGAAGGTTTGCTAATTTTTCAGAGTTCATGAGAATGAATTGCCACATCAATTATTAATAAGAGCACTGATAATACCCTAATGACAAGCTTCAACTTAAAAATGCCGCAGCGCCGCATTCTGACATCGCTCCATAAGGTTTGTTAGGAGAAAAATCTTATTTATTTTTTCATTCAAATTCTATGCTGCAAAAAATCTCGAATATTTTTTATGTCGTGTGAAGTGATCTTTCCCGTGGCTCATATGAATTATTAATCTTGCCCTTCATAAGAACCACCAAAACAAATTAAAAACCAGGTACCGCTGGGTTAAATGAGAGGAAGCTTGATAGAACATGTCGTCGCGCGCAGTTCGCGCGCTAGATTTTCATTGGCTGAGAGAATTATGTCGTCAATATTAAAGCTTCTCATTATATTTATATTTAGTACAAAATTAGCTGTCTATCCGCCAGGGGCCCCGGGCCCGCACATATTTGTAAGTTAATCATTAATGGTGTTAGAAAAAAAAATAACACGAAAATATAGTATAAAAAAATATTACGCCAATTTTTTTAAATGTCTGCAAAGAAGTTAAATTATTTTCAATATTTTTATTTTTCCGTTCCGTTCTTTTCTTTTCCTTTCTTTTTATTCTTTTATATTTTTATTTTGCAAAGGCCCGTGAGGCCCGCCACAGCTGGGGCCCGGGTCGCATTTGCGGCCTAGCGGCCCTGGCCAGATCGACCCTGTATTTCAGACGATTTGAATGGTACAATTTTCTTGAAACTTCAATTATTCTCATATAATACGATAATATTGAGACTATATTAAAATGTTTACAATCCACTGCATGCATGTGTAGGAGGAAGAAAGGTAAAGGTGGTGTCCATGAACATTCTAGTTTGTTACGTTTGATTACTTTTTATTATTTTCATTTAACTCCCTCGACATTATAAAACGAATATAACATAATTATATATACATATATTTATATATAAATTATATGGTTGATTTAATATATTGAATTACAGTAACAGATTGTGGTAAGAATGTTACATTTTTTTTTGTCACCAAAACCTGATTTTTATTGAATAAGAAATAAAAAAGGCAATAATATCGATAGTACGGACGCGGAAGACTATAATGGAGTTTGTATAATACGTCATTAATGAGTGTAAAAAGTGGTAGTTGCACCTAATTTTACTTCTGGTAATGCAAATATATTTAAATTGTAACTGAATGATTGTAAATAGCCTTGAAGCTTTTTTGATGAAAAAAAAAAAATAATAATAAATAAATAAATAAAAATTCAAAAAAGTTGAATTATGCGGAAATTTAATATGATAATGACATTTAAATAATATTGCGTCAACCAAAAAAAAAAAAAAAAAAATAGTTATTTTTTTTTACATTATATGTATTATATTTATAGTAATGTTATTTCAAATAGTTTAATTGATTGTGAATTATGTTCTATGTTTATTAATTAATTATTATTTAATTTAAAAAAGTTCGAAAGACAATGCTGCCTTAACAGTTAATTAATTCACGAAGTTTTTATTAATATTTCAAATTGTGGAAGAAGTTGACTTCACAAAAAAAAAAAAGGGTTACTTCAAGTGAACGATTTGCTTCTGCAACTAATTTATTTTACTTACGTAAATATTCATAGTTAATTAAGTACATCATTGTTGCTGATTTTTTTTTTCACCAAATTTTTGTAATTTTAGTACGAATAAATTCCACATGACAGTGTCTAATATGTTATCCACAGCCTACATAGAATTTTGATATTTTGTATGTGTTATATATTGGGTAAAATAATAATATTTTAACTTCTTTTGACGGTGCCTTAAAAGTTACTAATAAATATAATTAATAAACATCTGAAATGTTTAAATTATATCACATTATTAAATTGTATCAAGTTATTTCTCAACTGCACGATTTAACATAATTATATATATATATATATATATATATATATATATATATATATATATATGAATACTTCAATATTTACCTGCACATATTATACTTCATTTTTTTTATTGACTTTCCCGTAATTAAGTCTAAACCTGGCCTACTCGAGAGAGAGTTGAACCTGTAAACAGGGATGGATGGAGGGGCGGACAGAAAAGCTAAGTCAGAGCCCATTCACCCTTTTTTAACTCTTAGGTAAAATGTTTGAAATATTTGCTGTAGAATTAAGATAAAGATTTAATTAAGATGTATATGCATACATAATTATTATGGTGTAAAAAAAATGTAATAATTATATGCATACAAAATATTGATCTTTAGCCTACAGATGTAAGAAACAACACAATATTATTGTGACAATAAAATTCTAAACATTATGACATCAGTTGATATGAAAGTGAAGAATGTTTACGTTGCCAATTAAATGTATCAGCATGCGTGAAAAATATAATATTACAAAAAAATAATAATAAATTAAAAAATTTATTGTGGAAACTACGTAAAAAAAATGTTGCACAAAAATGGAGAAACGTACATAGAAGTAAGATTTGTTTTTTATGTGCATGCAATCACAAATTAAATATAATTTTGTTGTGTATTGAAATATAATGTAGAATACTGAAAATATTTAAGGTTGGTTGACAATTTTTGCTTGCTTATACATCGTTGATTTCGTTGGTCGTTGGATTTATGCAAGCTGTTAATTGTCATGACGTTTTCATAGTATAATATTATACTAGCTGTAATGTATCAAGTATGCAAAATTGAGGAGGCAAAATTGTTTAAGCATATCATTATCTTGACATTAATGTTTGAGAATATGACTAATTGAACGTGATGTTGTGGTGATTTTGTTCTAGTAATTGATAAAACTTACATGTATATTTTAAATTATATTTTTTTACATAATAGAGCAATTTAAGCGCAATTTAGTAATATTTTGTTACAAAATTAAATATAATTGAAGCATATATTACATGGCGATCAAAACCACATAAACAACTTTCAGGTAGAAGGTCTTTAAACAATTAAAACACGATAAGAAACTGACCTTTAGTGGAAAAAATATTAATTATATCTTTCTGCAAGGCGAGGACTTGTATATATATTAATATTTATGTTTTCAGTGAAATTGCAATATAATTTAAAGTCATAAAAGATAATTATTATGTATGGTTTATAGAATATATATATATATATATACATATATATATATATATATATATATACGGGGGTAACGGGGGGAAAAGACAATAAATTTCTTGCAAATGTTATTATAGTATAATGAAATTCTTAAATTTTGCTGGAATTTGTTTAATTTCATCGTTGTCTTTTACTTTGAAATTTGCTGAGCAGTGATTAGTTCTTTTGTGATGTGATGCAGTTTTTTACATCTTTAATATGTCATAGATAATATTTTAATTGAATTCTTCCAACGATCCCTACCCATTACCCCGCCGCGAGCTGTAAGCTTTGAGGGGTGTATCCTTGTAAAAAAAGAAAAAGAAAAACAAATCAATGTTAATATAAAAAAAACAAAAGATATACTTTTCGTCAATTAAATCAATTTTATTGCATTATTTACTATACTAGCTATCATTACAACCTCTGTGGAACGGCTCATGAAAATGTGAAAGGTTTCTTTTTACTTAATATAGGATTGTGACTACATATTATACTATTGCTAAATGACATCACTTAAAAGAGATTTTGATTTAATTATTAGTTGCAAGGTTAATTCCACCTACAACATGAAATATTTTTCTTTCATTTCTTTTGTCTCGACCTTCATACTGTTTAAAATGCAATAAAAATAACACTTTTTCTCATAAATATTATTTTATTTTGATTAATTGTCTAAATCATGTGATAATTGTATTTTATTTAAACTTTCCAAATAACCTTGTGTGACTCTCCCTCTTTTTCAGATAAATATTACATCACAACATGCAACGTTATTGCATCAGTGTGACTTGCATTTTCTCGTAATATTTTAAGAAAAAAACAAATTACTTTAAATTCAAGTACTGTATAAAATTTTCTTACAAAAAAAATCATGGTTTAGTTTCGGATCACGCTCAGTTGCATGGCCATATAAATAGGACACTTAAAAAATACGACACTTTGTTAATAAAATGGAAATTCTGCAGTTCTTCAGCTTAACTCACACTGTTTTGTTATTTGTCACAAGAAAATAATTTAAAGCACTGAAACATATTTTATAACTTGACGTGTATGAGTCAATTTGTTTTTCTACCGATTTCTACAATGTTACATGGTTATTGTATCTCATCAAAAATATTTCTTCAGTATGCAAATTTTTGGACCACCACAAAACGAATTTAAACAATTTTTTTTTCTGTGCAGCAACTGCAATGATAAGCTATACTATGTAAAATACATTTATTTAAATAATTTAAATATACAGAGAAATGAAAACCTGCAAGAATAACATTGAAACTGATATTATACCATTTAAAGCAATAAGTGGAATATATATCAAATGTATACCTTCACAAGATTATGTATATAGTTTGTTTTATAGCAATTTCATAATTAATACATGCTTTTTTTCATTTAAAGCAGTAATCACGTGGAACCATTTGAATTAAAAGGATTGTAAATAACTTATTAAAGAAGTGGAACTTGAAGTTGTAAATCATATGAGACATGTTAAATTTTACATTAATTTTATTATGTAGTAATTTATATTCTCTTTTACCTTATAATATCACTTTCTAAAGTTTCTAGAAGTCTTAGAAATATTTTAGAATAAAAATATTTCCTCAATTCATACAATATCGAGATGCAACCTGGAGAAAATGAATCAATTAACATCTGTTAGTAAATACACATGCAATCAGATCATAATAAAGAATAAGATTTTTCTTATAAATTAATGTTCCCTAGAAAGATTAATATTAACTGATTCATTAATTATTCGATTAATTAATGATTCATTTTGATCATTCATTGAATCATTGATGATTATTCATGAATCGATTGTGCATTTACGAACAGACCTATACTGTGGTAAAAATGGCAATTTTTTTATTACCAAGTTTATTTGGCAAATTGGCTCTCTTGATACAAATTAAAACAATTGAAAAGAAAGAGTGATAACACAGCTGAATGAAAAGTAACGTTACCACTTCATACCTTCAGAAATTTTTTTACCTTTTTTCTCTTATACACATTAAGTATGTTATATATTGTTGCAAGAAAGAAACGTTTTATTTTATTTACAAAGTTTAAAAGAAAAAACTCAATATTTTATTATTATTATTTTTTTGCAACATTATCACAAAGTTGAAGGAAAATATTTAAATGTTTACTTTAATTAAATAATTTCTTTACTTTTAAATATTTCCAGTCTCAGCATAATGAATCATTGCAATTATAAATTTCAATTAGCGCACATTAGTGGAACATATAATATAATAATGCTATTTATGATTAATGGTATTAACTTAGCAGAAAGTGAATGATTGATGAAGTTTCTGTTGCAATATCTGAATGTTAAACTGCGTGTACACAAATTGTTTAGCAATATTCTACGTATATTTATATAATATTTATGAAGAAAACAAATGGTAAAAAAATAGGACAGGAAAAATACTTTCACAAAATACAACAGTACTTTTTAATTACTTGCATCAAATATAATTAATATAATAATTATATTCTTCTACGTATAAACTTAAAAGTGTCTGTGTACAACAGTATAAATGGATTTTGCAGAGGGTTGTATCGAAATCTCTGTTACTAAATGTTTATTCAATACGAAGTTCATCATCATTATTTTATCTCTACTAATTTACCGCACATGTTTGATGATATATCTCCCCGTATACAACAATTATTTACACGAAGTTCCACGGCATGGGTATTAACCATCACTTTCTGTTGCTCAACTATAAGAATAAAATATAAGAAAAAAATAATCGTACAAAACATTAACAAAAAATTAATTACTATTACTTGTAAATCAGCTCGTAACACTGTAAACTAAAAAAGTTTATGCATAATTATAAAGGATGGCCAACATAATGGGCACTCGCAATGTGTAATATACTCTTAGAAAAAAAAAATCCAGATAATGTGTCATTGTCAGTTATATAGTATCTTATCTTTCATAAAAATTACGACGTAATTATAATATGCTTCGTTACATTGTAACGGAAGGAAAGAATTTGAAAGCAGCAATCCTGTTTTTCAAATACCATTTAATTAGAACTTTTGATTATTTAAGACTAAAAAAATTTAATAGCATGCCAATCAAAGAACGTGAAAATTATTAAATTAAAAAATGACAACTTTTAATATGTAAATTTTGCTCTGCTTACAGTGACCTTATATAAAATTAAAAGTATAATGTATAATTACGTATTGCACAAGTACGTACAGTACACAGTATTATATATTATATTATATCGTATATGATTATTAATTAAAAACGTTGTCACCTGTTTGTATTATTTTAAAATTTGATATAATGGCATAAACTAAAATTCTATTATAATTTTCAACATGAATACTGATAATAACTGTATGAACGTGCACATATAAGATAAAAATCACCCGAGATGAATGAATTTATTTTAATTATTTTTATTTTACTTTCAGATGGGTTCCATCCCGGAGCTCTCTATTCTGAAGGGCGATGTCCACAGCATTCCTTACGGCCGTGAGAACCTTCTACACCGAATATTCGAGGCAACAGCTCGTCACTCTTTGCACCACCCTGCTCTGTACAGTGAGGGGGATGCCAACAACCCTCTGTACACGTTCGCGCAACTCGACGCCGCGGCATCGCAACTCGCTCGAGCTCTGCTGCGAAGGGTCGTCACCCTTGGTGCCAAACCTAACGCTGACGGTGACTACATAGTTGGTGTTAGTTTATCACCAGGCTCACCTTTGATCATCTCTCTTCTCGCTGTGTGGAAAATGGGTGCAGCTTACATGCCAGTGGAGCCAAGCATTCCCCCACAGCGAGCAACGCATATTCTTGCCGATTCCAACCCTTTATTCGTGATCGCTGAAAGCGATGTTCTACAAGATCGAGCATCAGTTTTGTTATTTTCAGAATTGGAAAGGGAAGCTGCAGAATTAAGCGATGCACCTATACCGGATGAAAATACAGTTCTACCTAATGAAAACGATGGTTCAGAACCATTGGCAGCTGTACTGTATACTTCTGGGAGTACAGGTTCACCAAAAGGTGTGAGACTTCCTCATCGTGCGGTTATCAATCGCTTACAATGGCAATGGAGAGAGTTTCCATTCTTGAATGATGAATTCACGTGCGTGTTTAAAACGGCTTTAAGCTTTGTTGATTCCGTCGGAGAAATGTTTGCCCCACTATTACAAGGACGTGCGTTGGCAATGTTACCCCGAGAAGCCGTATCTGACCCTGAGAGGTTAGCGCGAGCCCTGGCACGTCATGGAATCAAGCGTCTGGTTCTGGTGCCATCGTTACTGCGTGCACTGCTGTTGTTGGCTCGTCAAGCGAGTGCACGTGCCGAGGGTCTTCTGAGACACGTGTCGCTGTGGGTGTGTAGTGGCGAAGAATTGCAGCTAGATTTGGTGCGCGACTTCTTCTCCGTTCTGCCCACCGCGGCCATGGCCAACTTCTACGGCAGCACCGAAGTGATGGGGGACGTCACCTACCATGTCTTCAGGAGCAAGGAGGACGTCGAGATTGTCGCTCAGAACGACGCCAGAGCTCCCATTGGTGAGTCAAAAATGCGTATGTTCTCCAGCAATGTAATTACAGTTGGAGAGCATCTTAATTGTGACTTCTTTAACGCGTAAAACCACTGTACTGTATTACACGACACAATTGTTCTATTTATTGTACACAATTTCTTCTTGCATGAAAAATTTATCTCAAATCCACACAAGTAAAGTTAAAGTTTTTTTGCATCTTAGGGAAAAAAAATTACAATAAATAGAAAATTTGTGCAATATTAGTACCAGTTTTACTTAAAAATATACAAATATATTATCAATAACATCAGAAATAATACCAATTAATAGAATTGATCTGTAGACAAATTAGATTTGCGCCTTTTTTGTGACATTGATATAACATATGCTTGCAACTCCCTAAACCTAACAGGCTCGATCGCCATCCAGGCTGTTGAAATATTTGGATATTATACAAATAATATAAAATAGGAGGCATTGATGGAACCTGCATGCATTACATGGAGTCATGTCACTGTTGAAAATTGCTTCACTAATTTTGAAGTATTATTTAGCGTGTTAAATATTAAATTGTATCGATTGTATACTCAATTTAATTAAATATAATTGTATTTGAGTTAACATTTTTCATGTTTCATCATGACATTACATGCATATAAACATTAACAAGTCAAATAACTAAATTTTTAACGTTACAAATTTATTTTTTTGTTTGGTTTTAAAAAATATGTGACTTTTTTTAATAATATTAATTACGTCATGTCATATATGCATGAACTGCCATGAAGAGGTGCATGGCTAACATACTTTTGTGCACAATTTTCAAGCGTATATAACTATTTGTAATCATTGAAAGATTAATATTAGTATGGTTGAATTCTTTGCAGCTTATCAATAGGCCTGTTCGTAAACCCTGCTCGGTGTACACTTTCTGCACCCAATCGACCTTATGTACATGTGATATAAGGTCGATTGGGTGTAGAAAGTGTACACCGAGCAGGGTTTACGAACAGGCCTAATAACAAAAAATGCTTAATAGTTTCACTGTTTAGTAATTCCATATTCCAACATTTTCCACGAGAAATAATCAGAGCGTTTGACAGAAATGATTCGTTGGCGATCAGCGGCGCGTGTTAATTAGCGCTTATGCAACAATTGTAGTATAACAGTAGCATTGAAATCATGCAGTTTGAGTTGATTGAACAACTTTTGCAACACTTCAGGATACATTTATGAGACTTGTTACTGGGTGGTTCAAAACTGATTAAATCTGAAAAGCAAGACACTTAACATGTTGTAGAATTGTAGATAAGAATGCTTACTGAATTATTAACGTTATAACTAGGCATCAGGGAAGCTAGAGACCTACTAGGGGAAGTGACACGGATAAGACCCATGTATAAGGCTCGGCCAATCAGAGTGCGTAATTTTTGTCACGTGACAACAATTACGCCCGGTGATTGGATAAATAGTGGAACAGTAAACGCGCGAAATTTGAAAATAGGCGCACGTGACACCACCATAGTAAATAGAGCCACCATGCTAGGCATGTGTATTCTGTTTGATTAAAACTTGGCCTCATTATAAGAAAATTTATATAGCTCACGACATTCAACTTCACACTCATATTGACATTCTGTTAACTATATAGAAAGAAAAGTACGATCAACTTGTACTGTGGAGTCAATTAAATAAAATGTATGTTTTTTTTTCTCACAGTAAATATTCTATATATTTTTTTAGGAAAAAGGGGCAAGCCTTAAGTTTATTTTTAGGAGGTAATTGTGAAGATATAGACATTATGGAGTTCTGGACTATAAGAGAATCGGACTACACATCAGGGAGATTATAATTTATCATTCATGCGCATGATTGGTGGCAGGTCGCGCGCTGGACAACACCATCGTGTACCTGCTGGACAAACAATTCCGGCCCGTCCCTGCTGGCGAACGTGGAGAACTGCTGGTGGCTGGCCTCAACGTTGCCAATGGTTACGTGGGAGGTCGCGACCCTACCAGGTTCCTGCCGAACCCTCTTGCGACTGATCCAGGTGAGCGTGAGAACTCTCCTGCAAGGCGATTGGCCCACAGACTTGAATCATTGCATGGCAAAGTAGAAAAACATATAACCATCTTCTGAATACAAACTAAAACATACCAACCATTATGATAAAACTAATAATATTTATAATTTTTAAATAATTATATGCACTTGTTGTTGCTTTGATGATGGTTTGTTAATGATATCGCTTCATTATTCATAAAAATTCGATGCTCTTTTTCATTCATACTCTGGAAAAAGACTCGACTGAATCAGCAGTTGCGTACTGTACATAATACTATAATACTCAACCGTACTCAACGATTCCCCAAAACGTTTGAGCGTTTGACTGTTATTAATAAATAAAATTTATAATAGAATATAATTATAATCAACTAATCAATTAGTTAGTTGATTATAAGTTCTAATTGTGGATTACTCAATTTCATATTTATTTATTACTTTTCGATTGTATGTTACAATATAAGCACGTCACATCAGTATTATTAACAACCTCATGGTGTTTGTCGTAAATAATTAAAACATATAACACAATATTATAAATAAAATAAAAACTTAACAACATAATTTTTATTACAATAATAATCTAGCACTGACCAATATCGGAATAAATACAGACTATAAAAGTGCAAATAAACTAAACAAAAATAGTTTATAATGTCTACTTAAATTCGCCTTCTAAGTTTTATTATTCTATTATATTAATGTTGTACCATCAAGTTTGAGACGCATAATACTCATTAAATAATAAAGTAATAATAACTCTTGTAAATCATGCTTTCAATACATCAACAAGATCATTAAGATTATTGTGCCATCATCAGTCATTACATCGTAATATACTGCCTATCAGATTATATGCCATTATAAGAAATTGCCCCATTTCACTAGCAATTTACCGTAAAAATTTTCTTAATTTGCTAAATCGGTACGCCTGTGAAAAGCTACTAAAAGTGGTAGCTATATAATGTATCGTGTCCACAGTGTACGGCTCGCTGTACCGCACGGGTGACTACGCGCGCCTCGTTAAGGGAGTGTTGGTGTACGAAGGGCGCGCTGACTCGCAGATTAAGGTGCGCGGGCACCGCGTGGACCTGGCGGAGGTAGAGCGCGCCGTACGCTCCGTACCGGGGCTTGACAAGGCCGTGGTACTCTGCTGGAGGCCTGGTCGCGCCGAACAGGTATGTTTGCAAGTACCAACAGGTGCCAAAAATTACCATGCAAGCTGTACATTGTCTAGATTAATCATGTATCCCAAAAAGTAACAAGTACCCACAGTTCGTGAAAGATTTCTCGAGCTTAGAGTTTCTCAAGTTCAAAGGAAAAATCAGGTTTTGCTGTATTGAGACGTGTGCCAGAGCACGCTGCATAATAAGTTTCTATAAAGTATAATAAAACATCGTACATTAGATAAATTTGTAACGTACTATATGATCCACATTATGCAGCATGTAGCAATTGAAATAAATTTTACAATCCACAAATAAATAAGTGAATTAATCAAATAAAAATAAATAAAGGTGCTCGTGTATCAATTAAAAGAAATCCATAATTATGTGAAGGATTTCAAATCTACTGTAAAATTGTTTTTTATCAATTTATAAGCATTGTTTTTATAGTGTAAATGAATATATTTATGCCACATTTTAATTGTTGTAGCTTATTGTTATGTTTTATTAATTTTTTTATTTCTTACCAATGCATGCTACAATGATTACAATGTGTTGTATAATATATATATCATTGTGTGTATCTCGTCACTTGAATTGATAAAATCAATAATTTCAGGACCAATTTAGAGTAATTTGTTTCTCATCTCGTGTATATAATATAGAGTATAGTTTTTTTTCTATTAGTGTATTTTCAATCTAAAATATGCGAGCAATCAGCAACGTATATATAGTTGAAGTCACGTAACACTACACTGCATCAGAAAATAATTATAGAGTTTACCACTTTTTTCTGTGCAGCCTAATACTGCATGTACAGTAATGTACACCTCAGGACAGCACGAACGTTATCCTTGCTCGCTGTTTGTGAGCTCTTTTTGCATTGTCTGTGCCTCTGTGGAGACTTAATGGACAACATACATGAAAAAAAATTATTGCAGAAATGAATAGAGGGTACCAAATTATGCTACTCTAAATTTTTTCAGATTTTTTTAAGACCCGGAACTATTTTTAAATAATTATTGAAAGTCCTGTGATTTCAGTTGGCACCCCTGCAGCCTTAATAAAAAGGATAGAGACTGGACGCCTATTGACGCCTCCAGGGGGCGTGGCCGCACTTTCAATAATTATTTAAAAATAGTTCTAGGTCTCAAACAAATCTGAAAGAATTCAGAGTAGCATAATTTGGTACCCTCTATTCATTTCTGCAATAAATTTTTTTCATGTATGTTGTCCATTATTGTACTAAATATATATATACATATTTTTTTTTTAACTTTTTTTTTTTTATTCATAAAAACATGTTTATGTACAATTTATACATAAAAAAAAACAAATTATTAATTTCGATTTTAAATTTTAGATCTGTATATCTTATACAATATCCCAAATTAACAGTATTATACATGTATAAAAATTCCCTAATGTTCTAATACAATATCATGAGACATTTTATTACTTTTTTTTGTATTTGAGCATAATATTACTACAAAACATAAAAAAACATTATTGTGCATTGTCTGAAACAGAAAGAATATGTCTGAAACAGAAAGAATATGTCTGAAACAGAAAGAAGAAAATATTAGTGTTGATTGCATATAACTTCATTTTTTTTTTTTTTTTCCACTGTACAGTACATCTAAGCAAATTATTACAGTGTAATTAATACCAGTACGGTAAATAGTACGGCTATTTACAGTTTAACAAATGTTTTAGCCACCGAGGTTACTTTTCTTACTTTTCCTAAAATTAAAACCTGCTTCTCTTTAGTTTATATATTGGATCAATTGAATATTGAACGTTCGAGCTTGCCTGGAATACAATGATTCAGTTTTTTATGCTAGTTCATTCTTAATTCGATCAGATTTATTGCTTAAACATTAATAATCAAAATTAAAGAGCTTTTATTTATCTCTTAATTTTGTATATTATAGCATAGCTTTTATACCTAATAAACTTCATGTTTTTTTTTTTTTAAATTTAATTATATAATAATCTGCAGTACCAACATGTATGACATTACCTGACAAACATAATTAACAGTTAAATCCATTATTTACTTATACTGCGATAAATTATGCCAGGCAAGTACTGTCGTATCTGTTTTTTTTTCTTTTTTTTTTTGTTTTTTTTTTTTATCTCCTCGCCTTATACTACCGCGTTATTGTCTATCTGAATTTACTCTCATATATATTACGTGTATGGCGATCAAGGATAAACATGACGCCGGATTTCGTGCTACATATTTTAGGCCTGCCATGCATACTTATTCGATATCAATAAAAAATTCCGATTAATATTGAGATTCTATAGAAAAACGCTTGGTAGTAAAGAGCAACTTTTTATTGTTTTTTCATACAACTAGTTACAAGCAGTTTAATTCTAGAATTCACTTGTTCGCTTGATTATTTGCTTTTACACTTTTTATTTTTTACTTTTTCATGCAACCTGCAAGCAAAATTAAGGGATAACTAATGTAACTATCTCACTAAACCAGTCAGCCTACTCATGAGGGAAATATAATAAAATTAAATACACTAATAAATTGCAGTTAAGTGAGAAAACTATTATAGCCATCTTCCTGATTTTATATAAATTATCTCCTTCGTAAAACAAGCCCATTTCAGCTTACATTTCAAGTTTCTATTTCCAGATTAGCAGTAAAGTCTAGCAACTTTATCTCTTTTGCCGCGGCTCAATATTTTCCGATGATAAACTGAAAATATGTTTAGTTTATAAAATAAAGCACAAAATAACTGTTGGTTTGCTGATAAAAAAAAACAAAAAACAAAAAAAAAAAAACAATTTGGTGTAGATTTTGAGCAATTAATTATTTCGTGTGAAATAGATACTGATTTGACTAAAAGTCACAGCTGTCCCCATATAAAACAATGCTAATCTCAATGCTAAATATCTCGAAAATGTCACCGAATTTGGTCTATTTTTTTTCATGGTAATTGTCAAATTGGAAAATATTTCATGGTGTCAGGAAGGTTTGCTCAAATTTTAAGAGTGGTTCATTATCTACCAAGCCCACTGACATGAATCTTTAAAGTGCAAGGTTGCATTCCCAGTAGACAATACGTTGAGTTTTTTTTAGGCATCAGGGTGTTGGTCAAGAATATTAATTAAACTATGTATATATTATATTATTGCGTGTATAGATCTTTTGGGGCGGAGATGGATAGAGTAGATGATCGGAAAGAGTTGTTTCTGTACTCCCAGAAATTAGACAAGAATTGTTGCTTTTTTACAGTCGATCCTGGCGTTCGTGACTATGTCTGGAGAGGTGATCCCCAGCCTTCAGCTCGAGATGGTGCTGCAGCGAAGTCTCGCCTCCTACATGATGCCACAGGTGAGGAGCGACACTACTGACACACATCTGACTCTATCAATGCCAGTTGTGTATGTACATCATGAGTGAGTGAAATTGTTTTACGTACGATAACCTGCAATGAAAACGAGCTTATCAAACATTTTCACTATCTTTACTTTTCATGCTATACAAGCATCTAGAGGAAATTGAAAAATAATAATATGATTATGAATATATAAAAACAATATATAAAAATACATCATTTAATTAATTTAATATAGCAACCAAAAAGATTGAAATTTCTGAAGGAAAAAAAATAATTATAGATTTATAATTATTGAAGAGTTGTGTATATTATGTATATATGATCGATGAAATCATTGGTCGATTCTCCAAAAGTTTAAAAAATAGTTCTAAGAAATTTCTTTCTCAAGTATTATATATTTAACGAGTTAGGCGTGAAATTCAAAGAAGGGCTTGAAAAAATTGCGAACGTAATTTTGTACAGGAAAATACACCAAGGTGATTAAACTAAATGAATTTAATTATATATTTTATAAGAATATCGAAAAAAAATATAAAATTTCACAGGCAGAGATTAAATCATGGCTTAATGTCGATACGAGATTTATAATTATAATAATTATATTCTCACTCTTTTGTAAACAATAAACAATTATTATTATAATGATAATATGAATAATATAGTTTAAATAATTCAATTTCAAGAAGTTGCAGAATTATCTTTATTTGCTTCTTTTAATATTTATAATAAATGTTGTATATAAATGAAGTTAATGAAGTATATAGTGACATTGACATAACGTAATTATTGTATATTTATATATGTAAAACAATTACTTGTCTTTATGTTTTTCATAATAAAATATTAATAATTCTTATTTTAAAAGTTTTATCGGACATGTACGTCAGTGTCGCAGGCACTTCCTGTGACTTTAATTTTACAAATAAAATTACTAATAATTATACCAGTAGCCAAATAAGCAGTAAAGTCTAGCTACTTTATCTCTTCTTTAAGTGCAAGGCTGCATTCCCAGTATACAATAAACATAATCCATGTAAAAATACTTAAGTGATTGTACAGTACTGTACCTTTAATCTTCATTAAAGTAAATCGGGTAGAGGAAAAAAATTACATTTTTAATTAACTTTACTGTGAACGTAAGCAAAGTAAAAAGATTTACTAAACAATAGTTCGAATTTATAAAAAAAAAAAATTGATAACCGAGCAAATCAGCGAGAAGTGTTAGAGCTGCAATTAAAAATTGCAAATTGTTCACAGATAATCGTACTGGACTCCATTCCCCTTCTTGTCAATGGTAAAACTGACCGCCAACTTCTGCTACAACGCTACGAGGCAGAACAAGGTAAGTCAAGTTTGTATTCATTACAGTCAATTAATTACAAAAAATTTTGTTAGCATAGTATAATGTACAGTATATGTATAAGTTTTATATTAAAACCAAAATTGAAGAGCAAAATATCATGTAATAATGATTAATAGATACGATTTAAAAAATTATTTATTTTACCATTTTATTTATTTATTATTATATTATAGCTATATTATGATAGTAATTTTATAGTTTCCTGGCTATATGATCAATAAAACTATATTATATATGTTTTAGTTTAACATTGAAAATGATTCAAAGTCATTACCAAGGAAAAAGCAGACATAATTATTGATATTTTCAATTTATATATAAATAAATAAATCATAATTTATTTTCAGTTCTTTCAAATATGTTCAGTACATCGGGATATTAAGGTGGAAGAGCGGATGTCATGTAAAATTAGTCTTAGTCATTTGCTATGGAAACTTGCTATATATTACATGAAGTGACTTTCGGAGGCAAAAAGAGGTTCTATCAGGTTCTATTCAGCCCACCACACACATCTTCGTGCCAACGTAATAGTAAAACTAATAAAAATAGTGAGACAACTTTCGGGATTTTCTGAGAGGTGAACGTACAGTATAAGTATACACTCTACGTACAGTACGTCAGCATCGCGAGCAATAGAACCGGTTCAGTAAACGTGCTTCTAAATTTTATTATCATATATATATAAATATATTTTTTCTGTCGGAATTTCTTGTTTTCAAGGGTGCAACATAAATATATATAACGCTAATACATGCCATATTATAGTCACCTAATCATTAAAAAACAAATAATGATTCTTTTTTTTTTGTCATGTAACTTTGTATTGTAACAAAACATTGCAGCAGTACACGTTATACCGTACGTGTACCGCAGTGTCAAATATATATGTGTAGTGATTGAATAGTAGGAAAAAAGTAATTTGTTTGTATGTTTATATTGATTCAAATTCGTTGCTTCAAACCTCAAGACACGAATTTCAACTTTGTTCTAAAAAGAATAAAAAACAATAAACGCACAACGTGCACTTAAGCCGAGTTAAATTGTCATATATTATATTGCGCTGAGCTAAAAGACACAACATAAGTGATAGTATGCTTATGAATTAAAAGGAGAAAGAAAATTAATAATAAATAAAATAATTTCGTATTTATAAAACTAAAGTTGTAATTAACATTTCATTTTTTTTTTTCATTCTTAGTTTTGTATATACATTTATATTTGTACATTGGATATTGTGTAGTGCAAATAAGTATTAATATATTCATGTAAAACTTTATAAACATTTGTCAAGTTATATAGCTATTATTTTCTTATGACAATAAATATTTCCCCTGCAAATAAAAAATAAAACTGCATTTCCAAGTTTCATTGACATGCATGAAAACCTGTCTTGGCTGTCTTCTTTTGTGTCGAGAAACCTATTGATGTTTCAATTTTCATCAGGGCAAAGTAGCAAAGTATACATGATAAAATCTACGTCTTTTCCCGCTTTTAATATTAACTTTATGGTGACTCTTAATGATAGATATACCCTCGCCCCCTTCCCCTTCGTGCGATCTTACAATTTTATGAATTGAAGATGTTCTAAAACACTAAAAGCAAAAGCTGTGAAATCGGAGCATATTATTAATCTATAAAAGTCGTTTTAGTTTATTTGATTGTATAAATGCCGGTTGCATTATAAATACCAATATATTAAAATATATTTTAGAGCCAGTATTTAATATTAGGTCAGAGTACTAAAATGTTCTCCGTATTATGTTGTGAGTTTAATGAAGCACAAAAACCCATTTTTTTCTGGAACTCCATCAACTTCATGTTACATTAAAGTTATTAGCTTAATAGGTTTAATTTCTTCATGCACTTTTAACTTTTTTTAACGTGCATAACAAGTATTAACTTGCATAAAGGCTTATAACAACTTCTTGTCTATAACGTGAATTAAGCAGGAAGCGATTAAGGAAGAACGTTCGTTTTAATTAGTTTGTGCTGACGAGGTCACTTTTATCAGATCATGCACTGGAATTGTAAATGCTGGTGAAATTCCAATGGTCAGTATCCATCAGAAAAATTATATAGTCGCCATGTTCGTTTGCTAATTTTGACTCCTGCTACAACCACCGCGCATTGGCGCGCAACCCTTCTGCACACGTTTTTTCGGCTCGAAGTCAAAACACTACTACCGCGAAATTATTTAGATGCTCTTTAATTAAACTGACCCAAGGCAAATAATAAAAATTTTATAGCAGCAAACGTAAAAGGTTAGTGCCAATACGTAATTTTAAATTTGCAAACATAACTTATTTAGAGGGTTAACAATAAGCGATCGAAAAATTGTTCCGTATAGAATCTTACGTGCGCTCAATCTTTTTTTGTAAGTAAATGGGAGGACAAAGGATTGGTGATGTCATCATGGATGCTGACCATTAGGTAGTAGTTACAAAGTGATAAGACTGGAGTTAGGAATTATTATTTTGAGACTTGAAAATTTTGTTTATGTATACTTAATTATATAAAAAGACACCATGAATAAAATTAACTAATTAATTTGTTCCATAATATCTTGTATGCATATATAGCAATACATAATAGTACAGAGTGAACCACAATTCGCGTGCCAACTTTTTTCGCAAATTTGGTATTGCAAAAATTTTCGTACAAACTTCAAATTTGGTACACTTGTAGCTGAGGGTTGTAAAAATTAGTCGAGGGTGTTAAAATTTTTATTGGATACCAATAACACCCCTTTCAGGGGTGGTTTTTAAAAAAATTATTTTCGCCTTATGGGAATTCAATGTTAAATACAACTTTTTTTGAAATCATTGGAATTTTGCGGAAAAAGTTTCTAGCATAGGGTAATCGACCGTTCTGAACTCAGAAATAATTTTAGATTTTTTTCCCGACGCACCCCTGAGGGTGGAGACCTACCCCTAAAATCCATTTTTCTTAAAAATTGTGCTAAAATTATGAAATTAATTTTCAAGGGGTAATCGACCCTCCTGAACTCGGAAATAATTTTAGATTTTTTCCCCGACGCACCCCTGAGGGTGGAGACCTACCCCTAAAATCCATTTTCCTTAAAAATTGTGCTAAAATTATGAAATTAATTTTCAAGGGGTAATCGAACCTCCTGAACTCGGAAATAATTTTAGATTTTTTTCCCTGACGCACCCCTGAGGGTAAAGACCTACCCCTAAAATTTATTTTTCTTAAAAATTGTGCTAAAATTATGAAATTAATTTTCTAGGAGTAATCGACCCTCCTGAACTCGGAAATAATTTTAGATTTTTTCCCCGACGCACTCCTGAGGGTGGAGAACTACCCCTAAAATCCATTTTCCTTAAAAATTGTGATAAAATTGTAAAATTAATTTTCAAGGTGTACTCTAGCTACCCTTCTGAACTCGGAAATAATTTTAGATTTTTTCCCTAACGCAACCCTGAGGGTCAACGGCTACCCACCATATCTTTTCTCCTTAATAATCGAGTAGAAATTGTGAATTAATTTTTTTTCGGAATTTATCAAAATCTTTCATAAAAAAAAATCACAGACTCACCTCTTCACTTGCAGCATGACGATGGATGTGTTCACCGTTAATTGCATGGCGTGAAGGCACATGTTGGTCTTCACAACGAGGCTATGTGTGCCCTTAACAACTGAGATGTAACCAATTCCACATAACGTCTGTCACTTTTAGCTCGTCAATGATCTCAAATCTCTTTCTGAAGAAAAATGTTCACAAGAAGAGATTTGAGACGAATTGACAAACAGAAAGTGGAGATCAGACGTTGCATGGAATTAGTCACACCTCAGACGTTAGAGGCTATGCACCTACACACATAGCCACGTTGAGCGGACCAACCCGTGCCATCACGCCAATTAACGGTGGACACATTGAGTGAAACCACTGTCATGCTGCAAGTGAAGGGGTCAGTCTGGGATATTTTTTCTCTGAAAAATTTCGATACATCCTGAAAAAAAATTAATTCGCAATTTCTACTCGATAATTAAGAAAGAAGGATATGGTGGGTAGCAGCTAGTTTCCCCTCAGAGTTGCATCGAGGAAAAAAATCTAAAATTAGTTCCGAGTTCAGGAGGGTCAATTACACCTAGCAAATGAATTTCACAATTTTTAAGGAAAATGGATTTTAGGGGTAGGTCTCCACCCTCAGGAGTGCGTCAAAGAAAAAATTTAAAATTATTTCCGAGTTCAGGAGGGTCGATTACTCCTTGAAAATTAATTTCATAATTTTAGCACAATTTTTAAGAAAAATGGATTTTAGGGGTAGGTCTCCACCCTCAGGGGTGCGTCAGGGAAAAAAATCTAAAATTATTTCCGAGTTCAGGAGGGTCGATTACTCCTTGAAAATTAATTTCATAATTTTAGCACAATTTTTAAGGAAAATGGATTTTAGGGGTAGGTCTCCACCCTCAATGGTGCGTCGGGGAAAAAATCTAAAATTATTTCCGAGTTCAGGAGGGTCGATTACCCCTTGAAAATTAATTTCATAATTTTAGCACAATTTTTAAGGAAAATGGATTTTAGGGGTAGGTATCCACCCTCAGGGGTGCGTCAGGGAAAAAATCTAAAATTATTTCTGAGTTCAGGACGGTCGATTACCCTGTGCTAGAAACTTTTTTCGCAAAATTCCAATGATTTCAAAAAAAGTTGTATTTAACATTGAATTCCCATAAGGCGAAAATAATTTTTTTAAAAACCACCCCTGAATGGGGTGTTATTGGTGTCCAATAAAAATTTTAACACCCTCAACTAATTTTTACAACCCTCAGCTACAAGTGTACCAAGTTTGAAGTTTGTGCGAAAATTTTTGCAATACCAAATTTACGAAAAAAGTTGGCACGCGAATTGTGGTTCACTCTGTATAATGCACCATGATACAACTACAGATAATACACTGTGCAATAATAATAATTTTCCCTATATTTCAATCACTGCATGTACTGTACCATACTTATACAATTTTTAATCGTATAAACAGGTTTATTTTATAGAGTGTCATTTATAATATGTTTCTTCAGACTTGAAGCGTGAAGACTCGTAAAGTTTTAACTACATTTTATGGGAAAATGAAATTAATATAAATCTGATAAAATTAATAGTTATGTATGTCTTCATGAAGAATGTAATAGAAGGCAATAGCTACAAATTTGTTGTATATATATATATATATATATATATATATATATATATATATATATATATATATATATATATATATATATATATATATATATCTGATATAGATGACACATTTTATTGCAATCGATTTAAATGTTGTATTCATTCCAATTATTATTGACATATATTTATAAGATTTATAATTATAAATTGAAAACATTCAACCTATAAATTAACATACTTTTTCAACTTTTTTATGTTTTAATTTTGTGTGCATAAAAACTTTTTAATAAATATAAATCATATTTTTATATGTTATGAAAGTTGGTCTAATTTTAATAAGCATAATATTATAAGGACAGTTAAAAAATTAAAATTGAGTGGAATACCGGAATACCTTGTCCGTGCTATACCATTCCCTTTGCTCCGCTTGTTTTGTTGAAGTCCATAGGTATATTTATCACTCATACTATTCATAGAATTGAGCTTTAATCCACTCTAAATTGTTGCCCTAAATTATTGTCAATTTTTACTTCTACTCAAATTAAAAGATGCTTAGAGCTTAGAATGACTTTAAAGCAATATAATTATATTGCTAAAATAATTATGTGTTCCATTCACGCATTTTTGATAGGACGTGGATATAAGATTTATCTATTTATTTTTTTTTTTTTTTACATTTTTTATAGAGGCTATTTATTCTTTTGGTACATTTTTTATTCATTCTAAGCTAAGAATTTTATTATTAAATTGAGTACTAAATTTGGTAATAAAAGTTTCAAGGGTGCAATGTGAATCGTCCGTATTAATAAATGAATTCTTAAAAATTTGATATTTTTTAGGCTAATGTTTTAAGATAACCATCTGCATTTTATATATATATGCATTTAATTATGCCATGGTAGACTGATTACTTTTGAAATTAAAATAAAAAAATAAAAAAAGCTAAGAGAGCACAGAGCACCATTAAATAGGATTTTTTTTTTCTCTGGGAAAGTAACACAAGGTAATTTTTCATTTAATAAAATAGAATAATTGAGAATATAAAAAATGTGGAAATATCAGGAAATAGGAAATATATATTTTTTATATTTAAATTATAATAATTATATGACATATAAAATACAAATTATATCTCAAGCATATAATGTTCAGTGACATTATACATTAATTATGATAATTACAATATAAGCAGTCAAATAATGGTCAAGTACTTTCTTAAAGGCTTTATTTTTTTATGTTCTTGAATAATTGAATACTTCATATACCTACTTGACACTCACAATATGAAAGTCACTTGCCCTCCATCGGGTGCAGACATTACGTATAATGTATAACTCCTAAAGTCTGCTACTCTGCACAACAATTTTGCACTCAGATTATTTTAAATAGTAGGAAAAAAAAATGTTAACGGTAGACACAAAGAACAAGTATTTTACAATTTTACATAATACGATTAAAAAATACAATTCAAATTTATTATTGACACTAAATAGTCCTACATATTCTCTTATATTCATATGACATATTCATAACAGTAACGTGTTGTAATATACACTGATTATATTATTTATTATATTTTATTGACTTCGTTATTTTACTGCAAAATTGACATCCATTATCCCTATCTCTACGGTCTGGTTGAACCTGGTAAGGTGGCTGGTAGACTCTTACAAGCACTAAACCAGCAGTGCTGGTAAGCCGTACCTGTTCTTACCAGCCATCATGAAATGCTGATAAGCCGAACCAGGGCATACCAGGCAATACCAGCCACTGTCTGGTATTGCCTGGTATGATTTACCAGAAGATCTTGTAACTATATACTAAATTGTTATTATTTTTTAAATATTATTAATTTAACATATTAATTATAATATAATAATATTTTATATTATATTTATAATTTATACATAAATTATTTAAATAATTTATTGATATACATTGTAAATATAGATTAATTATATAATTTAATTTTCATACTGTGTGTGGATCGACTGTTGATGAGAATTTACCAAGATACTAAAAAAAAAAAAAAAAACAATTTTTTTGCACATTAATTATGGAATGAATTGATTTATTTTAATTAATAATTTATTTAAAAATTAATATAAATTTTCAGTCGTTTTTAGTAGTCACTGACACCTGGTGGTGAAAAAGTGAAGCATCATAGCAAAACATATGGAAGTGATTGAAGATGTCAACAACCGTGAAAATGACCTGTTTTACTGTGAAAATTGTGTTATAAAGTGACTTTGGAGGTAAAAAAACATCTTAACAGTAATAAATAAATCATACTGCTTAGGTGTAGGTATTAATGATTTACTTTTGTGCTCACAGAAACCCATAATCAAGGAAAAACCATAAGTCAACTGCAGATCATTGCACGATTGCAGACACAATGCCAGCTGTTTGTTTTTCCTGCTCTTCATTATTTTCCTTGCATGGTAAGTACATATTTTTATTTTGAAAATTTTATGTTTCTCATCATTCAATTTAAAATCAAATATTTAATAAAAGCAATACCTTCATGTTTTTTTTTTTTGTATTTATTTCAAAGATCGAATTGAATGATCAGAATCAAAATTGCCACAACATTTTGGATCAAAGTTTTAATGTTTAATGTACTGTGCCCTGCAGGAATTGGCATACTGTGAGCCATTGAAAGATCCCAGACTACAGTTTTATGGATGGAAGAGATGCAAGAAGAGTCCCTTTAAAAAGTTTCCTTTCATTCCTTAAATTTAGTTCTATATTTGATTTCTGTGGCCGCCATTTTACCCGCATATCCCCCACCTCTCAGATGTCAGCACTGCATAAGTCAAAACAAGTTTTGAATGTATTATTTAAGGTAGAGATAACGCCGAACAGCTGATCGACGTAATGCCCTTTGATTAACATGTAAACCTTAGCAAATTGACAAAAATTCTGAAATTTTTTTGAGAGGCAGATATTAGTGCCTAAAAGCCATAGAAAAAATTTCAAAACGATTTAACGAGCCGATTTTTTTTAATTAATTTTTTTAATTTTCAGCATAGGGCTTTCCCATGGAGAGCCAAACTAAAAAATTAATTTAAAAAAATCGGCTCGTTAAATGTTTTTGAAACTTTTTCTATGGCTTTTAGGCACTAATATCTGCCTCTCAAAAAAAATTCAGAATTTTTGTCAATTTGCTAAGGTTTACATGTTAATCAAAGGGGATTACGTCGAACAGCTGTTCGACGTTATCTCTACCTTAAGTACTAAATAAAAATTTTAAATTTATTTTTTCTGTACTTTTTCGTATATAGAAAATTAAAAAATGATTTTTGATACTAAAAAAAATTAGCAAACAGCATATTTTAAGGCAGGAGGAGGGGGAGGGAAATTTTGATCTAAGCTTGCCAGGTAAGACCTGGTATCCCATACCAGCACACCAGGTAAAATCTTACCAGCCAGGCTATGCAGAGTGACCATTTCTTACCAGCCAGGCTGGTACGGATATAATGTTAAATTGTACCTGCAGATGGCCAAGTTTGTTACCAGGCACCTTACCAGGTTCAACCAGACCGTAGAGATAGGGTTATTCAACGATTTTTAACTCCATAAATATTTTTTAGGTATTTCGTTAATACCTACTTTCATCATAAGATATTTTCAAATAGTCGAAACAGATTATGAAAAAGTTACAACCGACAGTAAAAAATATACTGATAATTAATAAGTTCAATATTACCAGATACTACTAACCTAACAGGCTTTTAGCAGCTGAATTTTTGATCGATTTCTCAATTAATTTTCAGACATTAATATTTTTAGAACACCTGAATAGCCAAGATAACTAATTCATTTTTTTTTTTTTACTGAAAGTTAGTTGAAAAAAACATACTTAAAATATAAATTCAACATTTTTTTAAGTATGTGGAGTTGACTGAGATCTGCGCTGATTAATATACTTTTCATGAAGATCGATGCATTGAGAGCTTTCGCACTCGGAGAGAATGCTCGCACTGACTGTGAGCTTATATAACCACATGACGGTCGGATGTTTCAGAGCGTGGGGATGCAGCCGCTGCTCTCGAGGTACGCATGGAGCTGGGTTCGTGCCCCGAGGATCGTCGAGAGGCTGCCATGGCGCTGCTGGAGACGGTCCGCTCCGTGTTGGGCGGTTCTCTGCGCGCCAACGTGCTTTCACTGGAAGCTAACTTCTACCAGCTCGGTGGCAACTCGCTCAACTCGGTGTTCACCGTCACCAAACTACGCGACCAGGGATACGATATCGGTAAGACCCGTGTAAGATGGTGATCGAGAGAGATGACCACGTTTACCAATGCTATAAATTTCGATACCGAGCTGCCAAACTTTCATAGAAATATACTTGTTTTTCATGTAGTGGCAAATTCCACGTTGAAACATAGACATTTGCATCTTTTTTAATACATAATAATATACTCGTATTATACATATATGTACTGGAACTTGATCAAACAAAGGAGTCGTGCTGTATTTAAAAAAAATAAAGAAGTCAAATGCATGATGCCCGCTCGCTAACGTACGCATATATTAGAGACGAACTAGTAGCTAGTTATAATTGTGCTTATATAATAGGCTATACCCAACGAATGCATGAACTTCCCTAATATAAAATGTATCATGCACTCGTGCGCATGCATATATGCCTGTGTATTCTTTATATATATGTTACGACGGTATAACAGTTGATGCATAACAAAATTGAATTTGACACTGATAAGAGAGAGCTAGGCATGTTTTATTGATCATTGTTGAAATATTAATCTTTATTGTTTCTGGTGTGATTCGACAGGTATCAGCGAGTTCATCTCGGCGTCGAATCTGGGGCAGGTGCTTGAGCGCATGGTACCAGCTGGCGATGACGAAGTTCAGGACTCCGCGGCGTGCGCCACCTCGCGTTTCTCTGCGCACCTTCTCACCCACGACGTCAAGAGCAACGTGTATAGGTAAGCGGGCGTGAATTCAAACCCTGACAATTAAGGACTGCAACACAACATAAGCGACCCTCCCATTAGCTTTGCATATATTTTTTTTTTACAAGCAAACACCCCTATGAGTTTGAAGCACGGGGCGGGGTAATGAATATGAGGCTAGAAGAGGGAAATGATGGTAGCCACAGGCTGTTTGTTACGCTTCCCAGAATTCGCTGAGTTGAGACTGAGGGAACCGTGGAAAACCTCAGTCAGGACGGATACCTCTACTTTTTATTTTTTATAAATGGACCAAAGTGATGTCCAAAGCCAAGGGGACCACACACAAGTGCATTACTGCACTGGGTGGAAAGCGAATTGAATGAATTTACTCCAGGGAGGGAGCAACTTAAGTTTTAATTAAAACGGTCACGCATTCAAGTACACGCTCGACGTAGCCTGACTTCGGTGGTTTAACAAGAACCTATCAATGCACGGGGGACAAAAGAGAAAGGTTGTGACAGTGAAAGCATTATTTTGACGAAATATCTGATTGAATATAAATATATTGTAAAATTGTTTGGGTACGTGACTGGATGCTTTTGTGACTTTTGAATTCATGGTATTTTTCAAGAATATCATGTCATCATATATGTCATGTGTGTAATGTTTTATATTTGTTTGCTTGCTGCATGGTACTAAAATAAGCAAACATTATATTACTATTATAATACTATAAATATAGTACATGAAATTCATATACTTGATGGAGATTCATTTAAAAAATTAAATAAATACCAGTTACATTTTTTTGTTGGTTCCACTTCCTTTCGTGTAACTCAACTTGCTTAGTTAGAACGTCTGAGCTGCAGCTCATTTGTTGTGCAGAAATAAGCAGCAGAGTTGATAACTTACTTAATTGATTCTGATTCAGGATGATTGTGGAGAGTTTCTACGAGAAGGCAGATCTGGAGCGGTGGCTGCTGCCGTCGCTGGCACGTCAGGACTACCACGAGCTGTTGGACAAGCTGTGGGAGCCGCTCGTTGAAAAGAATCTCAGGTGAGAAAACACCTGATTATATAGGAATATTAGTCACTAATTTCTCTTAACATATATGAAAGCTACCGTTGCTGATGAGCTATGAAAAAAAGAAAAATTATATGATACATACTTGTAACGTTAATTAATTAACTAAACTGCCATGCATGCTATCAGGATAATATTTTTCAGTATTATGGTTGGGTTATGAAATATATTTATCAACATGATTTATAATACAGATATAACTATGAATACTATAATGATTTTATTAAAAACCAAATTAGTGCTGGGGGTTAATACAATGCGCGCTCGGTTTTAATTTGGACGCGGCCAAGCTGATGTGCATGCCATGGTCTGCAACAAGCAGGTTTAATTACTGTAACATAACAATAACATTATAATCTCGTTTTGCTGGTCTTCAGTTTCACGGTGCGCTCAAGCGATGGCCGTGACGTGGGTGTAGCTCTCAACTTCGACGCCTATGACGAACCCGAGGTGCAGATCAACAGCCAGCTGGCCGTGGTGTTCGACTTCCTGGAGCACCTCGAGGCACCCATCAGGTACGTCAGACCTTGTTCAGGACCAAACAAGAATTTCGGCTCGCGATTCTTTCGACAATGTATATTATATAATTTTATTATACAGGGTGTCCCAAAGATCTTTAGATTTTTCAAAGCCAAATGTAACAACTAACAACCGTTTGGTATTTTTTGATGTTCACTTTATACATATCAAATTCAAAATTTGAATTTAATAACATTTTAATCAATAGAAAAAAAATCTGAAAGGTGATTTTCGTTTTTACCCGTTAGAAGACAAAATGACCAAAATGGGAGCTTTTTATACTGTTTCTTGCGTCGCTTTGTGCACGAAGTGTTCCTAGACCTCTGGATAGGCTTTTGAGACTCCACACCATGGGTCCCCAGGTCCCCTGAATTCTCTCCTTCAGAATTCTTCTTACGGGGCTATCATGTAGAAGGCACCGTATTCAACTTCCAGTGTGAGATGCGCTGGAGCTAAAGCAAAAGCAGCGCATCACCACCACGATCCAGTCCACCATGCCTGTCATGCTGCGCATTGCGCAATGTGTGGCGTGAGCTCTAGGAGAGATTGGATGTTTGCTGAGCCACCTATGGTGCTCATTTAGAGAAGCATTGTTGCATTTTCTTTGGAAAAAAAAATCAACAAGCGTGAGAATTGATGCAAACAATTTTCACATGCAGGTGCAGTCGTATATTTTGAAAAAAAGTGCACATTTTGCTTTCTAACGGGTAAAAGAGAATAATCACCATTCCAATTTTTTTTCTGTTGACATTTTTGAAAATTTTAAATCCAGAACTTTAATTTGATGTATATAAAGTGAGTATTAAATTTGTTTGTTTGTTCGTTTTTTGGGTTTGAAAAATCGAAAGATCTTTGGGACACCCTGTACTTTATACTTATTTAAATTCTTTAATTATTTATAACATAACATTATATTATTATGTACAGCCATCGCCTTTGAAAATTTCCCCTTGCAGCTTTGTTAATCACCGCATGCTTTGTGAATGTATCACAATGGTGATTAACAAGGCTACAAAATTATTTCACCCGTGTCGATACAATAATATAATATACATAAAAAGAAAACAAAAAGCAAGATAATAATAATAATAATAAAAAAAAAATAATAATAATAATAAAAATAAATGTATTATTTTAAAATATTAAATAAAATAGTATTATGTTTTATTTCTTTACATCGTATACATGAAAAAATATTTCTTTATTTGACTTAATTGTGAAACGATATAATATAGGATAAATAGTAAATACTAGACAATAAAATTTATTTTTACATATTTGCATATATATGCATACATATTTATAATAGATACATATTATATGATTTGATATTACGTATACATTAAACTTAATGTTAGCATAATTATCAACGAACAGTTATAATATATTATTGTGAATAATATTTTGCTATATTATATAAAATAAAAAATTCTGAATTATAATAATTAAAAATCTCATGGCTCATGCATCTTCCGAATGTATACTCTACACGCTATAAAATCGAATTTAAATTACGAAAGCTTATATGTTGGTGTTGCTTGCCATAAAAATATGATTATATTTACTAAAAAGTCTAATTAAAACAAGTAAACATGTTAAAAAAAATTATAGAGCGTGATATACATGGGTGCCTGATGTTGATCAAGTGTCGTTTTTTTGCGTTTGTGTAGGGAATCTCGGCTTCCCCGGGGTCGCGGTAAGGTGCTGCACAGCTTCATGATGGGCACAGAGCCATCCATGAGCCCCGGAGAGAACGTCGAGGTGATTCGTTTCATGGAGGAGGAGATCCTGAGACTGGCGCGCAGCAGAGCCTTCCACGGCGTCTTCACCACCAACACCAGCCCTCTGACTCAGGTAAGCAGACAACCGGACAAGGGCGTACCCTGACACTCCCGGGAGCTAGGCTGGACCGGGTACAGTTTCGGTTCAAATTAGTGGAACAGCACATACGAGCTGTACCAAATTCTTATGTCCCATTCTTTACGATTAAATCTCTATCATAAGTCTATAATAATGTTAGAAAGTAAAAATCATCACAAGAGATAATTTTAAATTCTGTATACCTGGTAATATATTAAAAAATGTCAGAAAAAATAAATTAATGTTATAGGGTCCGTTAGGGACAAGAATTGTGTCAATGTTTTCTCATATTGATCTCATAAATAATCATTTCTGAAAGCCTATTTGGCAGCTTTTTATAATAAAGTTAATAAACTATAGCTATGAAGAATATAATAAATTGATTTTTATATTATTTATACGTTATAATATTAATATCTTACTCATATGTAAATTGCTTATTGGTTATTGGTTAAAATCTTAAAATTCTACGAAAGTGCCACTTTTTATAATAAAATTTATTCGAAAGGTATGTATGGAAATTCCTGTTACTCCCATGGTACTTTCTCATTAAGAGTGAACTTCAGGGGCGGATCCAGCCCGCGGCTTTGGGGGGGGGGGGGGGGGGGACGGTGCCCTATCCCGCAATGATAAATTTTGGGGTGGGAGGGGGGGGCGACGGGTGGGGGGGGGTAATACCTTCAATGTATTTTGGGACCTTTGGGGGGGGATCGCCCCCATCGCCCCCCCCCCTTGGATCCGCGCCTGGTGAACTTGCATTGCAGTATGTAAGAGCTCTGTCCCACTTATTTTTATTAATTAAGTTTAATAACTGACATCATTGTTTGATCAAATCTTATTTAGTTTAATTGACAATATATAGTACTGCATATTAAACGATTCGTTTTTATTGGCCATGCAGTAAAAAATATGCGAATTAATTCTTAAAGCACTATGACATGTTAAAAATATAATAATACAATATATGTATTTTGCTTCCCATGATGATACAAGTCCCTATATGCAAACGGTCTGAAACGACATTTCTACAGGTCTTTATTAATAAATAAACGAAATAATAAAGCAAAATTTTGAGTATTTTTCAAATTTACTGAACCGCCGCAAAGTTTTTTTAAGCACTGTTAATTTCAAGCCCATCATAGCGCCCCATATTTATTATTATATATGTTATAAATTTTTTAAAGTGTTTTCATTTTGGCAATGATATTTCATCTAACTAGAAATTTTTAGAATTTATGCAGACCATGCAGTGAACTGCATACTGATACTGCGTCGTTTTGTAGTCCAAACTTAACATTCCTTCCTTCCTCACCTAAAATATACAGCCTTCGAATTGTGCCCTGAGTCTATTTAGGAATTTTATTTCTTTCTATAATATAAGAAAGACTGGAATTGATTATGAATAAAAAAATAAAGAAATAATAATAATAATAAAAAAATGAAACTATCAAGGTTGCATGTCTTTGTAAGTTCGTTTACAATTTGTTACACAATTTTAAAAACAACTTATTAGTGTTAAGTAACAAAAAAAGCTCTACTACCTATGTTTTTTTTTTTTTTTTTTTTTTTTTTTTTTTTTTTTTTTTTTTGAGGAGTGACGTACGTACGATAATTATAAAAATGAGAGGAGAGGATCACCATTTTTGTATAACACACACACACATATTATATATATATATATATATATATATATATATATATATATATATATATATATATATTTCCTAATATATTTCCTAATAATATATTTCCTAATTTCCTAATATTTCTATTTTTCCTAATAGAAAAAGATGACTAATCCAAGATAAGACGTTGCAACATTTTAAACATGAAGCATTATGAAAGCTCACAGGACTCGGGATGCATGTGTGTGTGTATATATATATATATATATATATATATATATATATATATATATATATATATATATATATATATATATATATATATATATATATATATATATATATATATATATATATATATATATATATATATATATATATATATATATATATATACACACACACATGCATCCCGAGTCCTGTGAGCTTTCATAATGCTTCATGTTTAAAATGTTGCAACGTCTTATCTTGGATTAGTCATCTTTTTCTATTAGGAAAAAAGTATATAAAAAAGTGTGTTTTATTACGCGTTTTACGTGGTTTCATCTGCAAGTAATTAAAATATAAATATGTAGAATTCGATCGGCTGTTTTAACATTAAATTTAAGAAAGGATGAATCGTATTATAATTAATTAACAAAATTAATAAAGGCCTAACATTTTCCAAGGTTAAATTTTATTTTTCAATTAGATAAAATATCATTTTATTATTATGTTTCATAATTAAATAATTATAGTGATTTATAATCTTCCTTTTCGATAGAAAAAAAATAACACAATTATAAAGCAATTATAACTCTGCCAATTAAAACCATTAATATATTTTGGTTCTATTAAATATTAAACAATACCCCAGCATTTAACGTATAGATTTTACAATTAAAAATTAATTATATAAATTAATATTTATGTTTCCAACTATTTTAAATTGTTATATTATGCACAAAAATATACCAATATTAAATATTACTTGTAATTATATTTATTCAAGTATTATTATTTATTATTATTTTTTTTCTCATTTTGCATTTCAATGTTTAAAATTATGAAATTATAGTGTCGAAATAAATTATTAGCAGCTGTCTCTCTTCCGTCGATTCTTTTGCTTTTTTTATTTTTATTTTATTTATTTTTTTAATAATCATGAAGATATATATTATGGCATATATGGTGTGATTTTGTGCATTTAAATTAAGTTTTGTGTTGCAATATCATTGCAATAAAATGTTACAATTTGCAATTGTATTTTATTTCAATTTTCTGGTTAATCAATTAACATATTTATGCTAGGATGATAATTATGGACAGGAAATTTATGACAATTAAAGCTTGAAATCCGTAAGGATTTTTTTTTTTTTTTTTTTTTTTATGATTAACGTTAAAAGGTTCTCATAGCCGCGCGGATCAGAAGCGCGTTAGCGGTCGCATGCAATTTAAGGAGGCTGAATCTCCAAATTTGAGCTATAAGCTACTATAATAAAACTATCATAAATATTAATCACCAACTGTAGTGGGACAGTACCTAATTGATTTTCAAGATATCCACTTTTAATTTTTACAATATTTATTATGAGCTATATTATAATGTTTGAGGGCAAATTGTATAAAATGATTGTGCAGGGCTGAGCTAAATATTCTGAATTTTTGTCTTCAGCAACTCGGATCAGACATCTACGGCTATGAGGTGTTGCTCGACTACCAAGTCAACGAGTACGAATCTCCAAGTGGTGAACGACCCTTCTCTGCTGCGCCGGCCTGGCAGCGCGCCATCTCGTGCTGGCGTCCTGTGTGATGCCGCCGCCATGCACTTGCATGAACTCCTTATTATATCTCTGCATATATACTGCATGTCGCACAACGCTAACATGAGAATCACCATATATACTATACACTCTTATATATGGTGTAACAACATTTTTGTTTCTTTTATACAGTGCTACTGAATCAAGAAACTTAAATATATGCTATATATATATACACACACACGTACTTGCCTATCGAAAAGCTGAGCCGTCAAAAGGTGATAGAAATACGAAGTTTTACATATATAGTTAAATAATATCGCCAAGTGTACTGCCCGTGTACTAATATTTATTTAAGTCTATGTTTATACACAGATTTTTTTTTATAAAGTTTTAAACAAAAAATATTGCAATTAATATATTAATTATACATTATATTCAACTCAAATATGATAAGCTAGTGAAGTAATTGATGTAATGTTTTAATTATAGTGGGGAATTTGAAGAGACATAATTTAATTACAGGTTAATTAATTTGATCAATTAACATTTAATCAACAATTGCTATTAACTGAATAAATTCGATCGACGGAGTATATAGCGTCTCATATATAAAGTAAATAAATGTTTTACATTAATTTTAAATGTATTTGATAGACTCAAATAATGTGCTCGTCTTAACACAAACAAAATACAAAAAAATTACCTCATCCTGACAATTGAGTATGGGTTTCTAATTTAAAGCGGTGACTTTTTAGCCACCAAAACTCCGGAAAGTATCCAACTTAAAACCAATTGTTTAGAGTACTTGAAGAATATTTTAGTATTTGTTTCTTTCATTCCTCTTTTTTAGATAATATAATAATAATTATATATTTTTAAATATAATATGGCTAGAATATATTATGTGTGTTATAGTGTTATAAAAATAGATATAATATATATGACTTAGACATATAGAATATTAGATAATATATATTGCTTAATTATATACTAATTAAGAGCTTGTAGGCTTCTATGAGCAATATAATTATATGCTATACAACACTATCCTACATAGAGGCAAAATTAAAAGAAAACAAAACTAAGTGAAAAAATGTTTTGTTATAAATTTGCAATTGCATTTATTGTATATTTGGGGGCCACAGATTTTTTTAAAATATTTTTAAATAATTATTTTAATGTTTCTTCTCCTATGCTAATTAAATCATGGCTTCAGCACCAGCACCACATGGCTTTTTACTGTCAGCCAGTGATGTAGCCGAGAGTATATGGGGTATACCTTCCTATTGGCATTGTATAACCTCCGAAAAAATTATTCACACGTAATTAGATAGACACGGTATAACTGATGATGTCAGCATATACCTTAGAGTCAAAACGTACTCTTTCTGAAAACTTTAAGGGCTACATCACTACTATTAGCTGTCAGCCACCGTAACTTACCTCGTCCTTTTAAAAAATGATGGACGAGAAAAAAATGTCTTATTAAAAATCTTAAATTTAGAATGTAAGACTTATAGCTCAGCTGTAAGAAGCAACAATGTTGCAGTTTCGGCTCACATAATATTTGGTTGGTGATAGCCAAAGTGAGTGTACAGAGGAGGTACAGCTAATAGTTAATAATAATAATTGGAACTCTAGCAAGTATGAAAGCTGATAAGAGAAATCCAATAGAATTATTTGTTTTACTAATGTTAGAGATAGTCTTCAAATAATTTTAATTTTGTACATATCCTATAATATAATGAATTTTTTCATATCTTCTTCCATGTGTAAAAAAATCCCAAAGAAGAAAAAAAAAAAAAAAAAAAAAAAAAAATGTGAACAATCACATACAACTACAACTGTTCATATTTCACATTACAAAAGATTTCAGCTCTAACTAATAAAGGATAAGGTAACAAGCCCAATGTTAAAAAAATTCCCACACATGAAAATTATGAAACATATCTTAAGGTAGAGATAACGTCGAACAGCTGTTCGACGTAATCCCCTTTGATTAACATGTAAACCTTAGCAAATTGACAAAAATTCTGAAATTTTTTTGAGAGGCAGATATTATTGCCTAAAAGCCATAGCAAAAGTTTCAAAAACATTTATCGAGCCGATTTTTTTAAATTAATTTTTTAGTTTGGCTCTCCATGGAAAAGCCCTATGCTGAAAATTAAAAAAATTAATTAAAAAAAATCGGCTCGTTAAATCGTTTTGAAATTTGTTCTATGGCTTTTAGGCACTAATATCAGCCTCTCAAAACAATTTCAGAATTTTTGTCAATTTGCTAAGGTTTACATGTTAATCAAAGGGCATTACGTCGATCAGCTGTTCGGCGTTATCTCTACCTTAAAACAGTTAAAATGTTCTCCTATACATACCCTATCAGTAGCTAAAATATCAGGTACCCAAATTTGATCCAATTTTCAAATTACAAATTTTTAAAGATGACTAATTTAATATGAAGAAATGGAACTTCCGTGTTAAATTAGTCAACTTTAAAAATTCATAACTAAAAAACTAGATCGTATTTGTATACCTGATATTTTTAGCTATACTGATAGGGTATGTAGATTTGAGGAGAACATTTTAAGATATGTTTTACAATATTCATGTGTGGAAATATTTTTAACATTGGGCATGTACTTCACCCTTAAGTTGTTCTATTTCTATACGTACACATAAATATATTATATCTCATATATTATCCATCTTTATATAGAATCAATAATGTGACAAAAAAGGTAAACAATAGACAACAAATAAGTTTAATTAAATAGGTCAATAATCAATACATTGCACTGTTAATTCACCAAGTTATATTAATGAGCTTAAAAATGTATATATACAGAAAATCTTTCTATCATTATTCTATTATTCCTATATATATTTATATGTCTATGTTTGTAATAGTTAGAAAATAAATACAATTCAAAAATTAGTATATATATAAAAATATTTTATTATCATTTTCACTTACCCAAATTTATCAAAAATTTAATTAACATAATTACACAACTTAATATTTTAATGTTTGTTTTTATTTCTTTTAATAAACATACATTATAACTTTTGGTGTTAAAATGAAAAAAATTGAACTGTGCCTGAATTAGAATACAAATGTATAACTGCTTGAATGCAAGTTTGGGAACAATTCATGCATGATGTGCTTGCATAATTTTGAAGAAACATAATATGTAAAAAAAAAAAATATAAATAAATAAATAAAATAAGGTTTTCATTTCGAAATATACAAAACATAATAATACTAATAAAAAACTATACATGTATATGGCAAAAATTTAATGAAGTAAATTTTGTTAGTGTTTTATTGAGGAAAAATTCTATCACATATATTTAGCTTACAAGCAGGGCTACAAAAGAAGATGTGCATTCTTAAGGGGAAGGTAACACGCCCAATGTTAAAAATAATAATCCTATACATGAAAATTATGAAAAAAATTTAAAATGTTCTCCTCTACATCCCCTATCAGTAGCTTTTTAGCTACTGATTTGTATCAGGTATACAAATTTGAGCTAGTTTTTAAGTTATGAATTTTTAAAGTTGACTACTTTAACATGGAGGAATGGAACTTCCATGTTAAATTAGTCAATTTTAAAAATTCATAACTCAAAAACTAGCTTGAATTTGTATACCTGATATTTTAGCTACTGATGTAAAGGAGAAAATTTCATTTTTTTTCTCATAGTTTTCAAGTGAAGTTTTTTTTTTTAACATTGGGCGTGTTACCTTCCCCTTAATATTCAGTTGTGTGGTTTTTTCTTTTTCAACAAGAATAGTGTCTTGGTTAAGTCACAAAATAACCAACAAACAATTACTTCAAGATAACAAATTGTATAAAATTTTGTTGTTGACATTTTTGTTTGAATAACTTAAAATAAAATAAAAGTTAAAACCTGTATATCAAATACTCGTAAGTCAGAAATTAATTAAATATAATATTTAAAAAAATTATAGTCTAGGTGGATATTTCATGAAATTTTAAATAATTGTTTGATAAAATTTTGGCACTAGTATACACAATAATATTCAATTATTTACAAAATTTTAGGACTAATTAGTTATATTTACTATTCATTCAATTTTATACATACAACACAATTTTGACATGATAAGTAAGGTAAAAAATAAATTACATTAGCACAGAAATTAAGTGCCCTGCTTGCAGGCAAACAATTAAAAGGGTGTGTGTGTGAGGGGAGGAGAACAAACAAGCATGTGGATATCTCAACATAAGGTCTGTTCATAAACTCTGCTGAGCAAGTTTACGAACAAAATTCGTGACGTCATCTGCACTGCACTCCCTACCCAACCATCTGCGCTGGTGTAGAAGGTGTACACCGAGCAGGGTTTACGAACAGACCTATAAAACAATTATACAGCATCAATCATATTAATTATGTAATGAATCTAATAATAGATTCATAGACATTTACTACTTTTTGTTTAAGAAAACTGACTTAACACATTGAATTATTCTAAAATATATTATTTCAATAAACTGTGGTTGGTGGGATTTTAAGTTTCAAGTGCTGCATTTAATAAAAATTACTAACAATAAATGTAAAAGGACAACAAAAATATTGCAGGAAGGTACTGTGCTTATCATTTTACCAACTTTTGAATATTCAAAAAAATAGATAAATAAACATAACCCAATTTAGTTATCTTTTTTTAAATAATAGAAAAAATATATACAAATTTGAGTAGATCAATTCAAATCTGTTTATCTCCATTCTTGCACTTGTAACATTACATTAGCAAAAGTAAGGAGATTTCCAGATTTGGTATTTCCCCCGGGGGCATACATGGCCAAAATGTGTCAATTGTCCCAAAATACCAATCAACCAACCAGATTTGGTATTTCTATACAAAACAACTAATTATTCTAAAAACTGAATTATAAAACACATACAGTATTTACATATATATAGCATGGATTGTGTGGAAACACTTTGTGGATAATATTAAAAAATAAAAATAAATTGCAAAGGTGTGTTTAGAGTTAAGGGTAAGGTAACGCCACCAATGTTAAAAAAAATCCCTCACACAAAAATTCTGAAAAAAATTTAAAATGTTCTCCTCTACACCCCCTATCAGTAGGTAAAATATCAGGTATACAAATACGATCTAGTTTTTGAGTTATGAATTTTTAAAGTTGGCTAATTTAACATGGAGAAATGGAATTCCCATGTTAAATTAGTCAACTTTAAAAATTCATAACTCAAAAACTAGATCGTATTTGTAAACCTGATATTTTACCTACTGATAGGGGGTGTAGAGGAGAACATTTTAAATTTTTTTCAGAATTTTTGTGTGAGGGACTTTTTTTAACATTGGTGGCGTTACCTTACCCTTAAGTAAAAAGGAACAGCAATCAAAAGATAAAGTGCATGAATCTTTTTGCATTACTACAGACAGAAAACCTTAAGTCATTTAGTTTTATTTTTCATAAAATTATATATAATATGTGACCGTCTGCTTCAAAACTGGCTCTTTTGACTTTCTGATAACGTATACCTTTTACCGGAGTCTTTTACGTGTTATGATGAGGAATCTCTTATCGGAAAGTCAAAGAGCCAGTTTTGGTTTTGAAGCAGACTGTCTCATGTAACCATAATTATACATATATACATTCACAGTCTCTAATATAACTAATTACAGACTCATAATTGATGAGAAACAGGATGTGAAGTTGTATGCCTCAATTAAGATTTGACATATAATATATAAACAAATACACAATTAACTGACTCTAGAGCACCTAGATATGATATATTGGGAGGACATCTGAAAACGAAATAATATATTTATACAACTTAAGAAGGTTTTCAAGGAATTTAAGTTTTTTTTTTTTTTTTTTTTTTTTTTTTTTTTTTTTTTTTTTTTTTTTTTTTTTTTTTAACATGCCTATATACATTTGCAATAAGAAATTTTCATGCATAGCATCTATAATAATGTCTAATATAATTATACTTTTTTTTTTTTTTCTTATTTTTTAGTCAACAGGTCTTATTTTTGCATTTTAAATCCACTATTGAATTTTATTACAGGAAAAAAAAAAGAAGAGCATATAATAATAAGGGTTAAAAAGGCGCTCATTTAGTGAATGGTTATATTGCTTGTTTAACATGTATAGCATGCAACTGTATGAATAAAACGTTTTAGTAACAATTAATCACCGCGCGGTGTTTCACCGTGAAATCAATGTACAGTATCTACCTAGTGATTATTATGCGAGGAAATTTTCTCAGAAGCAGGTATATATGAGGAAAAAATACAATTGATTTTCTTTTCTACCCCAAAGAATTAACTCAAATCTTTCACTTTATTTAAGTTTTAGAAATCCTTGGGAATTTCACATTTTGAAGTAAATAACGCTAATCTTAATTATAAACATGTACATATTATACAGTAAAGACTCGTTATTACGCGACTTGTTGTTAAGTAAAACTCGATTTTGAGTAAAGGAGATCGTGTCCCATCAAAAATAATTTATAGTATTGAGTCTTATGGGAAAAACTCAACATAAAAAGGTAATACTCGTTATAAGGTAAACATAATTCCCTGGGTCCCTTGCCTTTACGTAATAACAAGTTTTTACTTTAAAAATGCCATGTGGAAATCAGCAATGGGTGACAAAGTACACAACTTGTAAAGCTCATGCACCTTTATCAGCACCCAGGTAAATAGAAAGAAGCATTGACTTGAGAAAGTTTCAGCCAAGTTCTTTCTTCTACTGGGTGACATTACAGGCTATCTATGTCATTGCATGCTACTGGTGAGAAGAAAAATTATAAAAAGAGAAAAATGGCTGATTTGGCTACAAATCCCACGTAATAAAGCCCAACATTTTATATTATTATGTATAATGATGTGGTATGATTTTTTCTAATAAAGTAGCCTTTAAAGACAGATTTTAATTATTTAAACAATTCGAAATTAAATTGACTTTTGTTTTCAAAAATAAAATTTAAACAGAAAAAAATAAAAAAATATAATGCTGTACATCCTTAAAAAATTCAATTTATCATACAATGATTTTGTTTAGTCCAAAACAATGCTTCTATTTCTATAAAAGTTCAAACATAAAATAATATTGCACAGGGTGTGCACAAAGTTATAAAACTGCAGATATTTAGCTTTAAATAGTTGGCAAGGTGTTGAGTTTTTTGCACTCTGTGAACACAGCAATTTGACTTGGAAGCGAACCCTCTATTTATAGAAGGGTTGAACATTGAATCTTCAACACTATTCTTGGAAGTTGCTTCCGAATATACAATTAAGGAAACAAATCGTGATTTCTAGGCCAGGCCTATTAACTATATTAAAAACTTGCTTCAAAACATTACTTATGCAACCTTATCATTAACTTATGTTTATGTTGTTGCTTAATTTCATTATCAAGACATTTAAGCAGGTTAATTATGTTTTTTTTTTACTTATTATTCAATGTACAGTATATTATTTTGAAATCTGTAATAAAACTGCAAAGAAAATTACAAGAAAGTGTTCACTTGATATCATAATCATTATTGAGATTATAAGCTATATTGCAGTTGATATATTTATTTTATCTGATTTGCTTTACCATGTTGGATATGAAGTAATATATATATATATATATATATATATATATATATATATATATATATATATATATATATATTATTTTACTTTTCAAGTATGTATAATGATGCTTTAAAAAAAAAAGAAGAATTCAAAGTAACAGATTTTTAAGACTAGCTTGTGGTTGTTTTCTAGTGATAATAAATTTTAGGTAGTTGCCCTTGTAAAAAAAGTCCTATAATTTGTATTAATTTATGATGAATTATACTTTATTATAGGTATTTTTTACAAGAGGGTGCTCATTGCTTGGATTTTGAAGAAACATCCATTCCCTCGCCCTGCTTTCCCCCAAACATTCCCATTTATTCATATAAACAAATGTAATGTGGTGTAGTGGGTAAACAAGCCTGTGAGTATATGTGTTGACCGAATTGCAAGGATTTTATTTAAAATGTACAGCAATTAAAAACTTAAAGAAGTTGAGGTGAAGCATTTAAAAAGTAATTAATTAAGGTATAACCTGAGAATTTGTCTGTCAAGGTCACACCATAAAAAAGACGTGGCAACACTGTTGTATTAGCAATGCAACTCTGGGAGGAGTGGGTGGTGACTACAGTCGCTTTAGAGCATTGGCAAATTTCTTATCTAGTTTAAATAGCAATCAACGCAGCGGTTCGAAGTATATGAAAACATTTATAAAAATAGTCCAAAAAATTAGCTTTTAAGGTATATAAAATTTTAATTTTTTTTAAAATATCTCGATCTGTTTTTGTGTAATGTTGATTGAAAAATTTAACATTGAAAGGATACAAAATTCACATCTGAATAAATTAAAAATCAGTTAAAAAAATCTGAAAAAAATCAGTAATATTTGGACAATTGTTGTAAGTCTACCAAATTAATTTCAAGAACATCTGTCAATACGACTTTTTCCGTCCAAATTTCTCAGGTTATGCCTCAAGACTGTCACGAGTCATTATTAACAAAACATTAAATTTTACTATTGTAAATATTGTGATCTAGGAATTAAAATATAATTAAGTACATGCTTATAAATATAGGTATTGTCATTAAACTTTAAAACAACAACAAAAACACTTAATTTTAACTTTAAAATTAAATTCTTAACTTACATAAAATAATAATAATGTAAAACATTGCTAGTGTTTACTCTTTCGGGAAAACCATGGCGGGTGTTGTTTTTCTCCTCTTCTGGACGACGTTTCACGGACAGCTAACACGTCCGTGAAACGTCGTCAAGAAGAGGAGAAGAACAACACCCGCCATGGTTTTCCCGAAAGAGTAAACACTAGCAATGTTTTACATACATCGAACCGTGAAAGCATATACCATTACAATAATAATAATAATAATAATAATAATAATAATAATAATAAAAAAAAAAACAGAAACAGAAACAGTAATATGGAAAATGTATAGCTAATTGATCAAATTAATACTACAGTGTTTGAATAAAATAACGGAGTAAAAGGTATGCACACTTAACTTGCAGTGCATGTAAACCCACTGTACAGATATGACCACATTTTGTCCTATATGATATTTGAACTTTCCTGCATTGACTATAAGGACTGAAAATGACAGCAACAACTTATTGATAAGTTTTTCAAAATATTTACAGTTGGATGGAACAGTGATTTAAGCTGCTAGAAAGGAAAATTATTATAATTTAATTTGAAAACTTCAAGTAAAAACCGAACCAATTAAAATTTATCAATAGCATTCGGAGTATTCTTCAAATTGACCAAAAACAGGAAGCACTAATCCATCCTTAAAAAGTACTAACATAATTTAGTATATTAACATTTTTACATTTTAAATTTTTGTTTAGGTTGCATTTAAAGTTTTTATTTTTTCAATTTTCTGTTTTAACTTTTAAGGGAAAAGAAATGCACCCGATATTTAGAAAAAAAAAAAAAAAAAAAAAAAAAAAATCCCACATGAAAATTATGAAAAAAATTTAAAATGTTCTCCTTTACATCACCTATCAGTGGCTAACATATCAGGTATACAAATTCATAACTCAAGAACTAGCTCAAATTTGTATACCTGATATTTTAGCTACTGATAGGGGATGTAGAGGAGAACATTTAAATTTTTTTTCACAAATTTTATGTTTTTTTTTTTTTTTTTTTTTTTTTTTAACATTGGGCACGTTCATTACCTTCCCCTTGACAGAAGAATTTTATACGAAAATACAAACAACTCAATAAACACAAACAAGCTGTTTATTTTTTTTTCTGAAGCTAAAAAAAAAAAAAAATAAATAAAAAAATAAAAAAATAAATAAAAAAAAAAAAAAAAGTACTGTGCTTTTCATTTTAGTTATATGAAATTTCCTACACATGCAACAATTTCTCTCAAAAAATAAAAAAATATTATTTACATTTAGAATAATATTTAAACAATTTTAAGGGTAAGGTAACGCCACCAATGTTAAAAAAATCCCTCACACAAAAATTCTGAAAAAAAAATTAAAATGTTCTCCTTTACACTCCCTATCAGTAGCTAAAATATCAGGTATACAAATTCGATCTAGTTTTTGAGTTATGAATTTTTAAAGTTGACTACTTTAACATGGAGAAATGGAAATCCCATGTTAAATTAGTCAACTTTAAAATATTCATAACTCAAAAACTAGATCGAATTTGTATACCTGATATTTTAGCTACTGATAGGGGGTGTAGAGGAGAACATTTTATTTTTTTTTCATAATTTTTGTGTGAGGGATTTTTTTTAACATTGGTGGCGTTACCTTACCCTTAATGACAATTTACAATTTCCATGTATGCATTTTACAATAGATACAATAAGGAATGTTTTATAATAGGTCTGTTCGTAAACCTGCTCTGTTTACACCATTTTCTGACACCAGTTCAGAGCGTGGGGTAGGGAGTGCAGTGCAAATGACGTCACAATTTTTGTTCGTAATCTTGCTCAGAGTACACCGAACAGGGTTTACGAACAGATCAACATTAATGTCACCGCCAATCTCCGTCCGTCACCAGTAAAATATTATATCTAATAATTAGAGGGCGGAAAAAAGATGCCTAAAAAGGCAGCACTTTTTGAAAAAAAAAAAGGCAAAATAACTATGTATTTGCATATAGGCAACAATAAATTATAGAACTAAAAAAAAATATATATATATTACATAAATGAAATGTGAAATGGTGCAAGTTATGTAAATCTGAGCACGGATAGTTAAAAAAAAAAAAAAATTCAAGGAAATTTTAGTTTCAGCAAAGTCTTAAATATCCTTTATTAAGAAGCGTCCCGTCTCACGACGTTGTCATAAAGTAGTGATCTTTCAAAAAAATTTTCCTGGACTCGAAAAAAAATCAGAGTAGCACGATATACAACTTTGCACCCTCTATCAATATTTGCAATACTTTTTTTTTTTTTTTTAAAGACCTTTATTTGCAGTTTTAAATATATTTATATATATATATATATATATATTTTTATTTTTAGTCCATATTTTATTTGAAAAGTGTCCCGAAATGTTAAAAAAATAATATTAAATGATTTTAATATTTTTTACTTAAAAATAAGCCCAAAACTAGGAAAATTGTTCTAAAATTAGGTAAAAAGGCATTTTTTTTTTTTTTTTTTTAAAAAGACACCATCTCCCCCCCAAAAAAGGCATATTTTTACTGGCTCATTTTAATCAATTTCACGAGATCGATGGATATCTTAAGCAAAAACTAAATAGACCTGATACAACAAATGGACTAGATGCCTAGATTCCGCCCTCAACTAATAATTAAATAATGATAATAAAAAAAAAATAAACAAATTTAAATTTTAATTATAAAATTAACTTTTATTTCATTACTCTAAAATAAAAATAGAACAATCTTTTTAAAAAGTCCTGACTTTAGGTTAAGCTCTCTCTCTCTCTTTTTTTTTTTTTTTTTTTTTTGGTTTTCTTTGAAAATAAAATTTAGATTGAATTGTTGGATTGACACGATAAATTAAAATCAGTCATTAAAAGTTAAAGGCTATATACATTTTAAATCCTAAAGAAAAATAAGGCTTTGAGCCAGTACAATTTACACATGAAAGGACATTATACATTGAAAGTTTATTTACATTTATGACTAGACTATTTAATTAAGTTGGAGTTATAGGCACTTGTGTTGCTGTTGTTGGCTGCTGCTTCATGACAATCTGATTTGTCAGCACGTCATCAAGCTTTCGGAACTTCTTTATTCTCTTCCATTCCCCGGTGTTATAGTTCATCTGGAAGTGAGTCTCGGCCATCATAGGCACATATGTGTCATCAGGTTGCAGCACATTCTCCTGGTTCTCACTAAGCTTTATTGTGACTATGTTGCCTAGGTCAGGACACGGATTGTCTGCAAACACACCATACAGATACTATAATAAAGCAGAAGTGCAATTGAATATAGTAAAGGTACTGATGGGGGCGTAAAAAGCTTCTAAATTGCATACTGCTTGAAACTTTATATTACAAGATATGTTGCAACGTTTCTATGAGTCACCTTGTCAGCCTGTTACCTCTCATCTCTCACGGACACAACAGGTGTGCTGCTGCCGATGTGATATTCTTCGAAACATGTCATCTATATTTACAATTTAGAAGTTCTTTACACGCCCCTCAGTAAAATTTCATTTGAAGTAGATGCAAAAAAAGTCTTTTGACTATTTTCAATTTTAAGACAGTAAATTTTTTTTGTTGCAAATGTCCACAGATCGCACTGAACCAATAGAGCAAATAAAAAACAAACAATATACTACTCGAGTTCATTTAAAAACAAACAAGTTTGTGAATTTTTGTGTTATTCTCCTTCCTTTTTAAAATTTGATTTCTATCGGAAGTTATGAAAAAAAAAAAAAAAAAAAAAATCTTCCATTAACGATTAATCTCAGTTACTTCGGAATCAAAGAATATTTCCTTGCAAACGAATCGAATGAAATAAATTTCAAAAAATCGAGAATGTTCTAAAACTTAATCGCTTATGGTTTGAGCAAATTCAGTCTTGCAGTTTTCTTACAATAGCTCCATTTCCGGTTTTCGTCCATAAGGCCAATGTTAAACTTCTACCTCAGTTTTCACAAAACTGATAAGACGGATTCGCTTCAAAATTTGTATGCCACCTATTGATAGGGAGTTCTAAGTCCTCTGCAAGTCTTGTTGCATTCAGGCGGTACGATTGCGAGATATCAACCTACTGAGATTCATCCTTAAGAATAATTAAATACAGTATTCAAAATGTACTGCTGTGTATATCATTATCGTGTAAAAAATCGACAACAGACTTCACGAAAACCGAAAACCCTAAACTTGCACCAAGTGCAGTCACAGAGATAACACCTGGCATTTTATGATTGGAGGGGGTCTTTTTCAATATATAAGAGTGAACATAAAACAGTGCTAACTGCACTCAACTATAACATAAAGAAGGCTAAACACCTTCCTCCACCCCAGCTCTCTCGCTCGTAACATGAAAATAACATATCATTTTGTTTGAAAAGTTCATATTATCCCAAGCAAAATCAGCTGGCAGCCAGGTAGAATTTTGACTTTTATTTGCTTCAAGCTCTAGCGTGTAGTCTCGCCCCCTCTGGCTGACTGACCGAAGTACATGCTTAGTAATACAAAACATCGAAATGTGTCTGGTCTCTATTACATAAAGGTGACTCCCCATTAGCAGGAGGAATTAGTAATTTAAAGTGGAGGTAATGACATTAGTCAGAAAACAACTAAAAATAAAAAGAAGAAAATAATATTGCAACTGATGTTGTTCCAGCCATTTTTCGTATTTTTTAAAGAGTGAATTACTAGTTTTCTTTCTTTATTAGTTAATATTGATATTTGAAGTGAACTCTATGAGAGTGAGCTTGATTACTTCCTGGTTTGGTATTTACGCGCGTAACATTAAAAGCAACAATTGGCGGGTAAAAGTAAATTCAAACTTTTCTTTAATCCCAGGACAAACTTCCTTATTAAAATCATTCACATGTGAGCTTAAAAAGTAAATAAGTAACTGCCATTATGATTTTTGACCTTATTTCATTGATTTCATTCGTAAATCTACAGTAATATGGGACCACAAAAACATTGCGTCAAGACCTCGAGACGGTTGGTGCCAGCCGATGCTGGCCGCCAGAGGCGCTGCGAGCAGGGCGTTACATTTCAAATTCTACTTTTCAGCAAATATGTTCGACTTTAAACCCGATTTACTAATTTTTTTTCGTGGGAATACCAAAAAATGATGTGCTAAAAAGTTTTATTGAGAATCGAAGTGCTTATTTCCATGTTTTATTTAAGCGATTACGGATCGTGTCATTGAGTAAAAAAATACTTTATCTCAAGAAACATGGAATTTTCGTGTTGCTGCCATTGCTACCATGTAAAAACAAAGCATTTTAAGATTCAATTTTCTAAATATTTTTCGTGGGTTGGCCCTACAATATTTTACAGACACATTCGTGAGTAATTAGAGAAAGTTTTTCAGTATTAAAAAACGCAATTACGAAAAACCATTTGGCGTTCTCTCTACTTTAAATTACCACCATGGGTCTTAAAGGCCTTATGAACCTTTGCACAGTATTAAGTACACGGTTAGCTTTGCTTCAGTGTGATTCGGCTGCATAAAATTTTTTGTTTCAACAGCACAAATATCAGAGATAATAGCCGATGAAAGGGAACCTGTGACGTCACTCACGCTCATTCCGCGGCGACAATATAGGGAAATCCCTGCAAAAGATAGGTTCACTCCCGCTGCAACCACGGCCACAATTTGACTTCTGTAATTTTGAAACTTTACCAGGACAGTCTTGATAGTATTTTTCAAATAGCCTGAAAGATTTTTTTTGATGACATTCATACAAACCGAGTTATTGCGGTAGAAAGAGGAGCAAAAATGTTGTATAGGAAAACAATGTTAAATTTTTGGCTTATCTTGCTACCGCAATAACTCAGTCTGTACACACGCCACCAAAAAAATTCTTTTGGCCTATTTGACAAATACTATCAAGACTGCCCTGGTAAAGTTTCAAAATTCCAGAAGTAAAATTGTGGCCGTGGTTGCAGCGGGAGTGAACCTATCTTTTGCAGGGATTTCCCTATATTGTCGCCGCTGAATGAGCGTGAGTGACGTCACAGGTGCTTCTTCATCGGCTATTATCTCTGATATTTGTGCTACTGAAACAAAAAAATATGCAGCCGAATCACACTGAAGCAAAGCTAACCGTGTACTTAATACTGTGAAAAGGTTCATAAGGCCATTAAAGGACACTTGTTTTTAATTTATTTAAAATAATAATAATACCTAAAGAACTGATGAGAGATATCTTATTAATTATTAAAAGGAATGTTTTAGTTACTGTACTGATATATTTTGTAATATTAAAACACTGACAAGAATATAGAGGCAAAGAGCCAAGCACAGTAAAAACTTGTTATTATGCAACTTGTTGTTAAAGATAAAACTCAATTTTGAGTAAAGGAGATCGTAGTCCCGTCAAAAATAATTAGCATTGCGTGGTATAGAAAAAACTCTATATAAGGTAAACCTAATTTCTAGGGTCCCTTGATTTTATGTAATAACAATTTTTACTTATTGAACTTTTATTTGAGTTGTTTTACTGAGAGTAGTCCATATTGCAGTGTTAGAAAGGTCTTTCTTTCATTTTTGCATCACTTTGTTACGTAAAAAATTATTAAACATAAAACGAACTCTTAACATCAATATAATGTCATGACTTTAAAGAGCAAAAAATTTACATGTGAAACAGAAACTTGATATTATGTAAAGTTAAGGGACCCAGGAAATTAGGTTTACTTTATATCAAGGTATTGCTATACTTGCAATGCTAATTATTTTTGATAAGACCGCAATTTCCTTTACTCAAAATCTGGTTTTACCTAACAACAAGTTGCATAATAACAAGTTTTTACTGGGTTGAGAAACTATTTTCATAAAAAATATAATCTTTTTAAGTGACTATTTTGTGAAAATAAGACTATATTTACAATCTCCAGTCACTAGCATCTACAGAACAGATGTTGCCTATCAGTACATTTAAGTACAGCCAAGGTTTAAAACAAATTTCAAGGTTACAAAGCTACATTTTACAGTACCGGTGAGGAAGTTGATGTAAGGATAACAGATTTAGAATCATCTGAATAAATTAAGTACAGTTGCTTCAGCTCAAAGTACATTAAAAGAGCTGAACATAAAAGTACATAAATAAGCTGCACTTAAATTTCGCAATTAAAAATGTTGTAAAATGGAAATAGAAATTTTATGGCATTCATAATATTTGTAACTTTAATTATTTTCAGTCAGTTAGGTATATCCAAGAATACCAAAATAAATTTCCACAGCAAGTAAAGAAGCATTTTACAGTGAAGACCATAAAGCTGTTGTGTGACAATTATCTTACTACTATTAGAAAAGAATATTTACTACGCCTATTGCGTCAACCTCAAAGTAAACATTAAAGCAGCTGAACATAAAACTACATAACCGAGCTGCACATAAATGAAGTAATTGAAAATGTTGTAAAATTTAAATGAGAAATTTTATTATAACATTCATAAATCACAATGTTTTTAAGTTTTTTAGGTACTTAAGTATATCCAAGAATAAAACAAAATTCCACAGCAAGATGAAACTGCATTTTGCAGTAAGGAGTTATGTAGCTCTTGAATAGTTATTAGCAGATATAACACTATCCTTACTGCAAATTGAAATGCTTTGATTTTTTTAAGGGTAAGGTAACGCCACCAATGTTAAAAAAAATCCCTCTCACAAAAATTCTGAAAAAAATTTAAAATGTTCTCCTTTATACCCCCTATCAGTACCTAAAATATCAGGTATACAAATACGATCTAGTTTTTGAGTTATAAATTTTTAAAGTTGACTACTTTAACATGGAGAAATGAAACTCCCATGTCAAATTGGTCAACTTTAAAAATTCATAACTCAAAAACTAGATCGTATTTGTATACCTGATATTTTGGCTACTGATAGGGGGTGTAGAGGAGAACATTTTAAATTTTTTTCAGAATTTTTGTGAGAGGGATTTTTTTTAACATTGGTGGCATTACCTTACCCTTAAGCATTGAAAAAACAATTTAAATGGATAATAAAATAAAAATAACATTAAAATTTTACTACAAAAAGTGCTAAGAAAGCATTTTGTTAAATAGGTTGAGTTAAAGTGAAGTTATAATACCTTTGTATTAATTTCTTGTGCTTTCTTTTTGTTCACATTTTAATTTGCTTTTGCTTTTTTTTTTTCTCTTGTATTTTTGACTATTCATAGTTTATAAAACCGTCTTTTGTAATTTTTAATATAAAAATAAGATTTGTTGTATTAATTTAGCTTAATACATGTTATAATGGGCCTGCTGCATGCCTTGTTTTTAGTAGCGGAATCAAAAGAGGGGGTGCAGAAATGTAAGTGTGAATTTTATGCGAATTTTTTTAGCACTGCATCTTTGTGTAAATTCAGTTTGAAAAGATGCATTTCACGTGGAGGCCATCGCCTATCGCCTTTAACGTCATCAAAATGTCAGGTTTGGCTCACTATAGATATGCATACCTGTACGCACCTGCATAACAGGTACATAGCGAATCAAAAACAATCTAGCTATAGTGACCAAAATTCAAAATTTCAAATGTTTATAATACAAAACTTTTTTAAAAATACAAGCATCAATTTTCTTTACAAAGAGTCAAAATAATTTCTGTACTATAGTCTATGGTCCCCTTATGCTCTTAGTGTTTGCATGTACTTACCTCTGGAGCCAGCCATGAAACCAAGGATGAGGGCCTTCTCTGGTCGAGTAACCTTGTTTGCCGTCCTGAACATGACCTGCGCCTCCAACATCTGCTCGCGCTGTCAATCACAAGTACATCTTTCAGTAATTTGTACTTAGTCTTCATAACATAAGTCAATTTAAGATTGCTTTTAATGGGGGCATACATGACCAAAATGTGTCAATTGCCCCAAAATACCAACCAATCAATCAACATTGCTTGTAAGTGCAGTAATGATATGTAATACGGATCTGACATCCAATAAAATCCACCTTTAATGGCTTCTAAATAGAAAAAAAAAAAAAAAAAAAAAAACTGAAGCCCAAGTCGAGAAGTAATTAAAATAGGATCTTATAAAAAAAAACTCTAGAGTAAATATTACATGTACATATTATTATGTATATATATATATATATATATATATATATATATACTATTATTAATAAAATTATATTTCATATACTGTAATTATACATATAAAATGAAAGGAAAAAGTTTCTTTTTTGTTACAGTACAGAAAGTTACCTGTACTTTAATCTTGAGGATTTATTCTGCTATCACATTGATTTCTGTTTGAATAAAATGAAACAATATACAGTAAAAAATCGATTTAACGAAGTCGAAGGGACCGAAAAATCGGGACTTCGTAAATTCGAGGTTCGTATACTCGATGTTCTCGTTTTTTTTTTGCTTTTTTTTTAAACATTGCTGTAAAAAGTATGAATTAACAAATTATTGCAATAAAAATTCGTTTTTATGATTGATTCAGATTTATTTGAGTGGTAAAAGAGATGATAACAGTAGAAAAATATGAAATACCGTGAGTTAAAAAGATCGCGATTTACGCGAGTGATCGATCGCGTATTATATATAATTATATTTCTAATATTATTTTACATGTACACTTTTTGTGTTTAGTAAAAATTAAAATATATAAGTCGCGCGGTAATTCGGGACGAAGTGAAAACATAAAAAAATAATTATATATAAGTCGCGCGGTAATTCGGGACGACGTGAAAACATAAAAAAATAATATTAAATAACTTTTTCGTGCAAAGGATATTCATATTGAATGCTATTTCACTTTTCGAACTTTTGCACTTTACCTTTGCCGGTATTCGATGTAATCCTTCTGTGTGTAGTATGTTGCAATGGTCACTTAGTGTTCGTGCACGTCACTAACACTTGCATGTACTACACATATCACTACGTTTCGAGAGTCAATCGCTCTCTTCCTCTGGGACTCAGATCACCTGAGGAAGAGAGCGGTTGACTCTCGAAACGTAGTGATATGTGTAGTACATGCAAGTGTTAGTGACGTGCACAAACACTAACGTAAGTGACCATCGCAACATACTACACACAGAAGGATTACATCGAACACCGGCAAAGGTAAAAGTCCGAAAAGTGAAATAACATTCAATAAAAAAATAAATCAAAATGTTACTAACAAGTAAGACACATAATATATGGCATTAATAAATTATTCATGGCATGTAAAAATACATTAACGGTGCGATGTAAATTTACATCTCGCAATTTTTACATGAATATCATAACGTCGCAGACGTGACTTGAAGGGGTAAAAAAAAAAAAAAAAAAACTCTTATCAATTTCGTTTTCGCAATTTGCAATCGACATTTGAAATGCAGTCAACGTTAGTAATGTTAGTTCTATTCGCGTAGTCAATAAAATAAAATTTTATCTTAAGTTACTTTCCATACATACATACAGATCTCCTCTCTTCTCAAGGAGTAGAATCTGTAGACAGGAATGAAGGACTGCCAGAAAAGGATAGAACCAGAGCCGCCCATACACTCTCGGGTGCCCGACAATCATTTGGATGAGAGGAGCAAGGTGACTGGATGACAAGGTTGCTAGGATATGAAAAGAGGCGGCTGTGTTTTTACTGAACATTAAATAAATTGTGACCTGATGTTTGTTACCAGTACTTACTGTAAGGGAGAGTCCTTTTTTGTTAGCAGCAGGTGCTCCTGGTGAAGGTGGAGGATTGGCCTGTTGTATTCTAATCTGAGTGACTTGCTGAGCCTGTTTTACTTGAATCACCTGACCAGCAACAAGCTTACTATTAGCACCTGCCGGTGGTGTTTTAAGGACAGCAGGTGAGGGAGTCACTAGAACAGCTGTACTGCGACCAAGCACCACCTTCCCTGGCGATGGCGAGCCCACCACAGGACCGTAGCTAGTATGGATGATCTTGGGAGTGACGGGACTTGGCAGCAGCAAACTCTCGCCAGTGTGGATAAGAGACGTACTAGGTGGAATAGGAGCTGCGAACATACGTAACAATATGACAGCGATATTGAGAAATAAATTTAAAGGTAAGGTAACTTGACCAATGTTAAAAAAATTCTCATAAAATGAAAATTATGAAATGTATCTTAAAATATTCTCCTCTACATACCCTATCAGTAGCTAAAATATCAGGTACTGTATACACATTCAATCTAGTTTTTGAGTTATTAATTTTTAAAGATGACTAATTTAACATGGAAGTTCCATTTCTCCATCATAAAGCAGTCAACTTTAAAAATTCATAACTCGAAAACTAGATCAAATTTGTATACCTGATATTTTAGCTACTAATAGGATATGTAGAGAACATTTTAAGATATGTTTCATAATTTTCACGAGTAGAAATATTTTTAACATTAGGTGTGTTACCTTACCCTTAATGTATTTATAAATGATTTGGAACATGCACTCAAACATGTTTGCAAAATAATTTTGTATGCTGACGATATTGTTTTACTTTTCATTGGTAAAACTCTTGATGAGCTTATTCAGAATCAGACTATTGCTATGAAAATTCTTCAACAATATCTCAATACTAATCATCTTGTAATGAATAATTTGAAAACCAATTATATGCTATCTTCTGATAAAAAAAAAATAATGATAATAATAATAATAATAATAAAAAAAAAAAAAAACACATTTTGAGTCATTAACTGATATTAAACTAGTTTCAAGTTGTAAATATTTTGGTATTCTTATTGACGATAAATTATCTTGGCAAATACATATACGTAATATATATATATATAACTGAATTAAATAAGAAATTGGCAAAAATTAATTTTGCTATGATGCAGCTTTGTGAAGTTTGTAATTTAGAACCTTTAAAAATCGTGTATTATGGCTATGCATATTCTTTAATTAATTATGGCGTACTTTCGTGGGACTTATCAGTAGCCTCATCTACTCATGCTGACAGTGTATTTGGAAGCCAAAAGAAAATAATTAGAAGCATGATTCAAGCCAAAGCAGGTCAGAGTTGTAAAACAATATGGGAACAACTTAATATAGTGAATTTCCCAAATATTTGTATTTTTTTTTATGATTATGTACGTTAAAAGAAATCTTTACAAGTTTCAAAGCAACAAAGATGTGACAGTCTAATCTATTACATAAAAAGTTTGGAGGATATGAGCTAACTAAAAGAGACCATTTTTATCTGAGCTCAGTGTTGTACAATAAACTTCCAGATTATGTAAAAAAAATTGAAAGTATACCTGTTTTTAAGAAACAGTTGTTTGCCTACCTTATTAAAAAAAAAAAAAATATTACTCCATTAAGCTCGCACAACACAAAAAATGCCAATAATAATTTGTGTTATTTTATATGTACCATATTTTTTTGTGTAATTCTACTTCTGATAAATATACCATATTGTAATAATTGAATAATGTTATTTTGAGTTATTTCGTAATATTTTGAATGTTTGTCTATGATTGTATCACTAATCTTTTTTTGTTTTTACAGCTACAGTATTTCCAATTTATTAAATGTTTAGTATGTAGTCAAAATGTATCAACTGATACATATTTAATGTGAATAAATAAATAAATAAATGTAAATAAAGAACATCCTATATTAAACTCTGTTCAAGTTGACGGTTTAGCTCACAAAAAAAAAAATGTTTCAATGAACCACTGAGATCAGTTTGAAAAAAAGCTTCTAATAGAAATCTAACAAATGACAAATAAATATGTAAACTATCACTACGTTTACATGAAGGTGTTTAATGCGTATTCGTTGACAACGCGTCATAAGAATAACATTATCCGTCGTCAACGAATATGCATTAAACACCTTCATGTAAACGTACTGTATCATGGATATTTTAAGAAATTAAGGGCTGCTTTCCATTAAAAGAAAATGTTCAAAATAGCAATGAAGATAATAAAATTATGAAGACTTAAAACAATACCAATTTCAAATTTATCAAGTTTCATACTGTATACTGCTTATTAAATTTAAAATACAGTATTTATTACATAAAACATTAAATCATGACTTTCGCAATATATATTGCCTTCTTATAGCACTCTTCTCAACTATTTTGGCAAGCTATAAATGCTGACCACCCCTTTGTGAGTCATATACTTACTGCCTGGTGTTGGTGGTGTGAAAGATGATGGTGTACTAGGTGGGGCAGGGGTGGAAGGGTTTGAAGGCATGAGACCAGCAGCGTAGTCTGGCGTAGCGTTGGCTTGCTGCAGGGCCTCGGCAGCTGCAGCCTTCTTATTAGCCTCCTCCATTTCTGTAACATAAACAGCAGTTCAGCGTTAACACACACATTCTTCTGATTTCCTAATTGACAGCAATTTCCTCAACTTTTACATATCGTCTCTCGTCCAGAATAATGAACTATTTGCTTACCACGATCTCGTTGCAATAAAGCACTACGTATCTGCTATTTCAGATGAGCGCAATTTGGAGCTTTATTTTATACTGATTGACAGCTCATAATTGCGCTCACTTTAAAAAGCAGACAGCTCATTATTGCAAACGGAACAAGGTAAGCAGATAGCTCATTATTCTGGATGAGGGACAATTTACAGATTACTTTGGTCCAACTATTGCAATCAGATCTCTTACTGAACTGACTGAAAAAGTATGTAATATTAAAATGGAAGATATTCCAGATAATCCATTTTACGTTGAGATACAATACAGTACATATAACAAAGGGAGAAGAGACTCCAAATTCATGATTACCAACCTTGCATCCTTTTTCTCTTCTTAGCTTGTGCATACCCTAGAGGTTGCTCTGTGATGTCCAGTAGCTTAATACCTCCATCCTTACGCCCTGCAGGTGTTCGTGGCATGGTAGGCCGAGCCAGAGCGGAATTAGTTATTCCAGGAGAGCGGAACCCACCAGCAGTAACTCGGCTTGGAATGCCCTTTAGTGGTGCTGCAAACATATGGGCTTATAATTGCTGCAATACATATCATCCCCAATGTAGTTTGGAATTAGATGGGCAGAACATGCAACATAACAATCTGGTAATAAACATGTTTCAGATATTTACCATGGTTATTATTGTCCATGGCATTACAATTATATGTAATAAATTAAAAAAATATATAATAATTAAAAAAAAAGAGAGGGGGGAAAAAAAGGAAAAGAGAGAGAGAGAGAGAGAGAGAGAGAGAGAGAGAGAGAGAGAGAGAGAGAGAGAGAGAGAGAGAGAGACGAGACGAGACAAGACGAGAAAAACAAAACAGAGAAACACAACTTTCAATTCACATAATAAAAAAAAAAAAAAAATAAAAAAAAATCTCAGATACAGTACTGTATCCTTTAAACAGAGGTAAAAAGACTTGGTTGGTGATTGGTGATTGGTATCCTCATCAACAAAACACCTTGCTTGATTGCTGCTAGTGCTATGCAGAAGCAAAAATTAGCCAATGTAGTGGCAATTAGACTGAATGACCAAGCCTTAGCAATACGTACTTGTATCAGTCATTTTCCTAGGCATCCCTCTAGACCGCACTGGAATCATAGGAGCTGTACTTTTTTTCAAATTGCTAGCTGCATCCACAGATTTCTGAAGGAGGTCTACACGCAGAGCCGCAGACTTGGGCTTCCGTTTTAGAGTGAAGTGTTTAGTCAGCGTTGGCTATGACAATGAATCATTATTAGTATGGAAACTTAAAAAACAATAATAGAAAAGTAAAAATCAGGATTAAATTACCTGATTTCCGACAACACTGCCAAGAACGTTTTTATTCAAATAATGGCACTCCAGTGGTAACATAGTCATGTCATTTTGCTTTTTAACTGTAACATTTAAGTTGGTGTTGAAATATAAACAGTATATAATATTTGTATTGTTTTAAATATTGCTAGATAAGGAAGAAGTATATTGAAGGTTCTGCAGAGAAAGCGCTGCTTTGATTTTCCAGAATGAATAATAACGGGCTTGCCTTTGTGAAAAGGTTTCTATTCATCCTTTGTTATTGTAATTGCAAACTTTACTGAAAAGGCAAACCCGTCGTTTTGGTCATTCCGGAGAATGCAAACCAGCGCTTTCTCCCCAGAACCATCAATATATAAGTAATGTCTAATTAGTAAGGACTTCAAACTGCATCTGACAACAAACACTAGTTATAGTATGAAATTGTATTTTCCTATATTTTTTGGAATTATTAATTGTTTTGTTAAGAAAAAGTAATCAATTTATATTAAGTTACTCTTAAATACTGCATTAAGTTGTTTTCGCATACTCCAAAAATTGTTGCAGAATCGTGCCACAAAGAATGTAGCTTAGTAAGAAAATCAAGGTAAGTTTGATTTTTCTGTGGCGTGCCGCAGAAATTTTCAAACTCGTGAAAAAAGCTTTAGAACAGTTAGCAATCCTTTCACTTTTACTGGAGTTCTATCATCAATAAAGTATTAGGATCAATACATTATGTTAACTGGTCATTAATTACATACATGTGTATATTAAATTAGAGCTTTGCCGTAATATAAAAATTTAGTGGAAAAAATAATAGTAAAATAAAAATTAAAATCAATGATGCTTGGGTCAGGCTCAAAATAAAATTCAATACTGTAATGCCAGGGTCTGTGCTTACATGTTAGTACAATCCTACTAATTAACATCCAGAAAAGGTGTCTTAAATTGCTCCTAGACATATTTATGTATTAGTTATTGGTCCAACTGCATAGATGAGTTCTAACTTTTGACCCGGCTTAGGCCCGTCTCTTTGCTATTAAAATAAACAGTTGAGTCAGGCTTAAGTCAGGCTAAAAATTAGACCTTATCAATGCAATTGAGTCGTGAGTGATAATAAAGCCAACATAACAGTACTGTAGTTCTTTAGTAGTGGTACAATTTTACAGTTACCGGTACATATAGGTTATGGATTCTCTTCAGAGTCCAGCTATTTTATTTCAATTCACCAAATGTGGCTGTAGGTAAATCTTGGAAATAAAGATTTGGAATGTGGAACTTCAATTAAAAAAAGAATTACCGGACGGTTCTGCAAATTGTAGGGCATTCCCTGCTTTCCACTCTTTGAGATTAACGCTACTGTATATAAGACTGTAGGTAAACGAACATGAGCTCTTAAGACTAAAATGCATAATTATCATGTACTAATACTACCAGGCAAATGACCAAATAAGGATGGTCACAATTACTGATGTATGAAGGGTATATTATATATAATATATGTGCTCTGAGTATGTATGCATAAAGTTGCATTATTACAATCCATCCGCTACAAGGATCAACTCTTCGAGTGAGTATACCTTTGCAACAGCCACAATCAATATGTATGCAATCCATATAGACCCATTCACATAAAAAGCAGAACAAGAAAAGTAGAAAGCAGACTCGGGTCTAGTCTTGACTTTCAGGTGGCGCTGTGCACAGGAAAAGCAAAGCACGCTAGCAGATGAGCAAGCAAGCAAATATAAATTGTTTGACTCCCTGCTTAAGGAATAGCTTGCTTTGTATGTGAATACGCCTTATATGTATGATGCATGCACACAGCGTTTTCAGAGTGCAATTAATGCAGACCTATGCCCTTGATTGAAGAGACACTGAATCTATTTGGCCTTCATTGGGCAGGACAGCACATATTAATAGTAATACACCACGTAGCCCGGTAACGGACCCCCTTAAGACATTTCGCACTTTTAACAATTTTTATCTGCCATATTTAGGGTTCTTAAAATTTTGAAAAAATATTAACATGTTCAATAGAATGTAGCAATTGAGTTTATCATAATTTCAGTTCCATATCAGAGCATCTCTTTGAGTAAAAAAAAAAAAAAAAAAAAAAAAAAAAAAAATGTTCCGGTTTTGGTCCAGGCCTGCTTTTGGACTCCTTATACAGTTAAGGTAGAGATAATACGGATCAGCTGGCCCAATGCTAAAAAATTCCCATTCATAAAAATTATGAAAAAAATTTAAAATGTTCTCCTCTACATCCCCTATCAGTAGGTAAAATATCAGGATTACAAAAACGAGCTAGTTTTCGAGTTATTAATTTTTAAAGTTGACTAATTTAACATGGAAGAACAGCTGATCCGTGTTATCTCTACCTTAAACAAATCTAAGTTTACGTCTGACTTGGCGCCAACCGCCAAAAACATAGAGTGCGTTTGAATTCACGGGCCAGTCCGGGCTGGCCTGGGCTGAAGCGTTTTTTGTCGTCAAGTGGGGCCAGCCCGGTGGCCATTTTCCCTCCTCTCATGACGTCACTTCCTGGCTGGCCCAGGCTGACACGGGCGGACTCGACAGTGCGACTGAGACCTAGCGGAGAGACTGGGAACTAGCCCGTGACGAAATTATGACGTTTCATACCACGTGACCAAGGTCACCGCCATTTTACCCAGCCCGGGCTGGCCCGTGAATTCAAACGCACTCATAGTACAGACAGGCTGGCGCTCCCTATCTTAACCATGTTATAGACATCCAAGATGGCCGCCACGCGTAGTCAAATCTCACGTAAACCAAGATCTGTTATACTGTACTAAACCAAGGTCCCTCTACATAAGGTTGGGCGCTTAGGTTCACATTTTCGTCCAGTTCGCCCAGGACCAATCAGAGAGAACTGTTACTCTCAAGCCTATTTCGTGGCAGTCAGTGATTGGTCGTGACGTCACAGGCTCCAACAAAAGCTGCGCCAAGATGGCGGAGCGTCAAACCTTATGTAGAGTAATCTTGGTACTAAACTGTAGCCAAAAAAAGTAAAAAAAATAAAATTGTAACCCATTAACCAAATCAGCCATTAACCAAATTTCATAAAAATAACAACTGCAATACCGTGATATTTTTTTTACTAGTGAAGAAAAAATAAAAACTAATTATTTGTTAAAAACCCTGTTTTTATTCGTTTTTTATTTTTTTTTTAACCAGTAAAAAAATTATCAAGGTATTACAGTTGTTATTTTCATGGAAGGGAGGGTTTGGTTAATCAGTTACAATTTTTTTTTTTGTTTTGTTTTTTACTTTTTTTGCCTATAAGGAGCCTAAAAGCGGGTCGGAACCAAAACAGGGCTAAAATCCAAAACTGGGCTGTGCACTGTAACTGTACTGTATTGCTGTATTCTTGTATGTTTGCATACAATAAATATACATTAAAACCTTACCTAGCTTCTTGAGATCATTACCAAGGTCTGAGAATATTCGACGATTCTCATCGACCTCACATATATCTGTATTTAGTGAGCCACTTGCTGGATAGGTCTTCATTATTTCTGCCAGCATCGAAACCCACTGTTCGCTATCAACCTGGGCCACTTCTAATATTTCCTCTAACTCCACACGCCACTGTAAACATATCACAGTTTTAGTAATTACATAGTAAGAAGCTAGCAAACCTCAAATTATGATTTTATTTGTTGTTGTAGACACACCTCCTCAACGTTCCTCCTTGGTATATGAAAAAAAGACAGCAAAAGTTTAAGTTTAACCTGCGTTTGAAGATCTGGGAAGCAATCTTTAATATTTCTTAAAACTTCAGCATTTAATTGTGAACATATTGATCCTCCGGTCCACGAGTCGTTAGAAGTTCCTAGTTTATTGTGTAGCCACAAAGATGTATCACTAACCCTAACATTCGCCATATTATGTATTATGTACGCAGACTGTCGCAGACGGCGGGCGGAAAAATCTACGCTTTCTGCACTCTTCTTTTTATGAAAACATACTTCGGATCGGCTTCGGGTATATCCGACGAGGTCGTGAAATACAAAAGAAATGGCGGCAATTATTTGTGATTATATTCGAGTCTGGCAATAACAGACGATTTGCAAAACCCTATTTTATCAGAAATAAACAAACAAAACTTGACCCCAGTTCATTGTTGTTTTGATTATGTGTGTAAATTTTGCTTATACATTAGATCTTATGGGAAATTTACGATTTTAACACACAGATTTCCTCTCTATATATACCCTCTAGTCGAAAAGTAAGAGTGCTAAGTGATAATTTGAGCAGTAGTCAAGTAGTCAACTACTTGACTACTGCTCAAATTATCACTTAGCACTTTATTTTTCGACTAGGGTAGCTGCTATAATATTAAATAAAATACGGTTTCCTCTTTCTGACATTTTCCTCGACTCTTCTATAATATTAAATACAATTTTCGGACAAATTCTCCTCTTTATTGATAAACTGGTGCTTTCGTACGGTTTCCTCTTTCGGGCAGTTTCCTCTCTTCTATAATATTAAATACAATTTTCGGACAAATTCTCCTCTTTATATATTGATAAACTATAGCTGGTACGTGCTTTAATTTATTCGTACGATTTCCTCCTTCGGACAGTTTCCTCTCTGCTATATAATATTAATTAATACAATTTTCGGAAAAATTCTCCTGAGCTCTTTATTGAAAAACTGGTGCTTTCGTTCGGTTTCCTCTTTCGGACAGTTTCCACTTTCGGACGTTTTCCTCACTCATTTTTTAATATAGTTTGTCTCTCTGCAATTTGGTAATAAATGAATTTTTAGTACTTAGATGCATATATTTTTATGATCAATTATATTGTTACATATATTGTTTAATTTTAGCAATATTATAATTTTTCATAATTAGAGGAAATTGTCCGAAAGCGGAATTCGTCCGAATCGTTTACAGCGTTGCCACTTATTTCCGACATGTTTTTAAGAATTATAACCCGGCCCCCACTCCTCGTTGGCACCGCCTCTCTTTCGGACAAATTCCTTTTCGGACGGATTCCTAGGAGCCATATATATATATATATATATATATATATATATATATATATATATATATATATATATATATATATATATATATATATATATATAGCTAGGTGTTGATTTATTATTAGATTAATTTGATTTCAGTTTTATGTAGACGACTTCAAGATTTTAAAGTTTATGTGAAAACATATCAGTTAATCATGCAGCCACATTTTTACCAATCCCACAAACCATTCAAATAATAAATGATTTACTTTCATAAATCAAATCGTTTAAAGGTTAATTTTGTTGAATTAAAATATCTCTAGTTGAGCTCGATCCCAAGGTTGATCTTTCAAAATCTTGATGTAAAATTTACAAATAAACAATAATATTTAAGAGTTGGAATTTAAGCTAAATTATACCAATTGCTCAGAAATTTTAAAAAAATTAAGGCTTATTAAGGGCATTGGGTGTAGCACCGGTAGTTGGCAACACTGGCGTATCTTCACCATGTTAATTTTTTATCATTGCTCCTCGGAGTAGTTTTTATGCTAGAGCTATAAGCTGATAGCTGTAGTATCAAGATAATTAGTAGCCCAAGTGCACAATTTGGCTAAATAAAGCCTGATTTAAAGAAAAGTATTTTTTAGTAATTTTTTAAATTTACATGCATTTTTCTAAAATATAAAAAAAATACTTTTCTCTAAATCAGGCTTTATTTAGCCAAATTGTGCACTTGGGCTACTAATTATCTTGATACTATATATTATACAGCAATCAGCTTAGCTCTAGCATAAAAATTACTCCGAGGAGCAATGATAAAAAATTAACATGGTGAAGATACGTCAGTGTTGCCAACTACCGGTGCTACACCCAATGCCCTTAAGAGTAAGATAACACGAAACATTGATTGTTGTAGTCCGATTTGATTAACATGCAAACCTTAGCAACCTCATAATAATTCTGATTTTTTTTTTTTTTTTTTTTGAGGGACAGTTCTTATAATATAAAAAAAATGTGGAAAAAATTTCAAAACAATCGCTCAATCAGATTTTTTTAAATTAATTTTTTAAATTTCCAGTAAATATAGGGTTTTCCCATGGTGACCTTAACTAATAAATTAATTTAAGGGTAAGGTAACGCCACCAATGTTAAAAAAAATCCCTCTCACAAAAATTCTGAAAATTTTTTAAAATCATGTTCTCCTCTATACCCCCCTATTAGTACCTAAAATATCAGGTATACAAATACGATCTAGTTTTTGAGTCATAAATTTTTAAAGTTGACTATACTTTAACATGGAGAAATGAAACTCCCATCTTAAATTGGTCAACTTTAAAAATTCATAACTCAAAAACTAGATCGTATTTGTATACCTGATATTTTAGCTACTGATAGGGGGTGTAGAGGAGAACATTTTAAATTTTTTTCAGAATTTTTGTGAGAGGGATTTTTTTTAACATTGGTGGCGTTACCTTACCCTTAAAAAAATCGGATCGAGCAATTGTTTTGAAATTTTTTCTTCATTTTTTTGATGCTAAAAGAACTGTCTAAAAAAAAAAAAAAAAAAAAAAAAAAAATCAGAATTATTATGAGGTTGCTAAAGTTTACATGTTAATCAAATGGGACTAAAACAATCTTTTATGTCTCATGTTATCTTACCCTGATAAGGTTACACGCCCACAATGTTAAAAAAATTCCCACACATGCATGAACATTATGAAACAAAACTTAAGGTGAGATAACGCCGAACAGCTGTTTGACATACTCTCCTTTGATTAACATGTAAACCTTAGCAAATTCACAAAAATTCTGAAATTTTTTTGAGAGACAGATATTAAGGTATAACCTGAGAATTTGTCTGTCAAGGTCAAGAGGCGTGGCTATAGTGGCAACACTGTTTGCATTGGAATGCGAATAATTTTTTAGGAGGGGGTGGTGACATCAGTCCTTGAGAACGTTGCCACATTTCTCATCACATATATATAGGAAACGATCATCGCCACGGTTCAAAATATATGAAAACAATCCAGAAAAATAGTCTAAAAAATTAGGTTTAATTTAGTAAAAAAAAAAGTAAAAGAATCTGTTGTATAGTATTTTTGCAATGCTAATTAACAAATTTAACATTGGAAGGATACAAAATTCTCATTTAAATAAATTAATTATAATTATACCAACGGTTAAAAAATTCCGAAAAAATTCAGAGCTAATTTGACGATTGTTGTAAGTCCACCAAATTAATTTGAAGAAAATCTGTTGTAGCGAATTTTTCGTCCAAATTTCTCAGAGGTTAAGCCTTTTTAAGTGCCTAAAAGCCATAGAAAAAATTTCAAAATAATTTAACGAGCCTGTTTTTTTCCAACTATTATTTTTTTTTTAATTTTCAGCATAGAGGGCTTTCCCATGGAGACAAACTATTAAGAACTTAATTTAAAAAGGTTGTTCGTTTAAGTCTTTTGAAACTTTTTCTATGGCTTATAGGCACTAATATCTGCCTCTCAAAAAAATTTCAGAATTTTTGTGAATTTGCTAAGGTTTACATGTTAATCAAATGGGAGTACGTCGAACAGCTGTTTGGCGTTATCTCTACCTTAAAATGTTCTCCTCTACATCCCCTATCAATAGCCAAAATATCAGGTATTCGAGCTAGTTTTTGAGTTCAATTCAATTCAATATATTTTTATTTCCATTTTTTCCTACAATCAATTAAAGTGTCATAATATACAATAACATTTGTTGAGGTTTATAGGACAAGTCAATAAAAAGCAGTGTTAGGAAATGTTCATAATAAAAGAATCAGTCTATGTCATTAATTTTCTTCTCACTTATTAATAAAATCACAGTCATAATATGCTTTAACACTGTAAAAACACATATCTCGTAGCAGATTTTTCACATTTATTTTAAAATCACTAATATTTTTTATACACTTCACTGATTGTGAGAGAGGGAGCTTATTATAAAGATTAAGGCAGCTCAAAAAGGGACCACTTTTATACATCTTTTAAGTCTACACCACATTGAGGGAATATTATTTTTAACATTTCTTGTATTATGCTCATGTGTAACTTCATGTTGCTTATATAGTGACATATTTTTTTTGACATTCATTACACATTCCAAAATATAAATACATATGGGAGTGGTAGCAAATTTAATTTTTTTAATAAAGGTAAGCATGAGGCAGATCTTTTAGCAAAACATATTGACCTTATTATTTTTTTTTGCAATACAAATACTCTATGAGCTGTTGTACTATTTCCCCAGCAAATAATTCCATATTTAATAATTGAATGAAAGTTTGCAAAATTAGAAATTATTAACTAAAAAATTAGCTCAAATGGAGTAACGACCTCAAAATTTTTCTATTGCAGAAATGGATAGAGGGTGCAAAAATACGCTATTCTGATTTTTTAGGGACCGGGAAGTATTGCTATAAAGTTTTGGCGAGGTCGGGTTCGAATCCACGTCCCTTTTGGGTCCTATCTTTTATTAAGAGAGGTGTCACTTTTTCTGCACTTTCAATAATTTTTTAAAAATACTTCCCGGCCTCAGGAAAATCTGAAAAAATTCAGAGTAGCATATTTTTGCACTCTATCCATTTCTGCAATAAAAAATTTTGAGGTCGGTACTCCATTGTATTTACCTAAGATTTTAGCTACTGACGATAGGGGATGTGGAAGAGAACATTTTAAAATGTTTCATAATCTTCATGTAAGGGATTTTTTTTTTTTTTTTTTTTTTTTTTAACGTTGGGCGTGTTACCTTACCTTTAACTGTGAGTTAATTTCACTAACCAGGTTTGAGAGAATGAAGTATAAATAAACTCTAGGGAAATACGATAGTTAGCTATAACATATTATGGTTGATACATTGCCAATGAAATGTTAGACAAGCATGCAGCATTACAATAAAAATTAATAGGTGAAGAGAAGCAGTAAAAACAAAACAAGTTTTTATTTGACAAATCTTTATTTATTTAAGATGGTCTGTGAAAAATCTGTTAATTAACATGGCCAATATAATATAATAATATAGTGTATTATAATTGAACCATCTATATTCTAATATCTAAAGTAATTAAAAAAAAAAAAAAAAACTATAATTATGTTAAGTGCCAGTCAGTGTGTTTATTTCATATAGATTGAAAAACATATAAAAAAAAATATTGTTCCCACAAAATGAAGTTATTTTTTTTCATTAAAATGTGTTTTATAATCATTAATCCTCCTAAATGTACGGAATTTTAAAAAACAACATAAGCTATTAAGCCACAAAATTGTTATCTGTTTAAACAAGAAATCAAACTTTAAGTTGAAAGTGAAATTATTAATAAATTAATACATTAAAGGTGCCGAGGAAATTCTGTCAAACAGTGATGAACACAAACGATCAACAATTTTAAACAAACGGTAGCTATAATGACTGCTTACTCAAGATAAAAGCTGCCAGTTTGTGCTGGCAGTGTTGAGTAATTTTCTATTGGTCAGTTAAAGCATTCACGGTAAATGTCGTTAGTCAAAATTGCTGCAGGCATCATCATTATTAATTTATTTGGAAATTATCCATTCTTAACCAACCATTGCTGCTAACCTTGTTTAAGAAGACAATCACTACGTTTACATGATGGTGTTTAACACGTATTCGTTGACGACGGATAATGTTATTCTTATGAGGCGTCATCAACGGATACGCATTAAACACCTTCATGTAAATGTAGTGAATGTTATATGAAATAGATGACATTACTTATAAATTTTTAAGCATTAATAGTGCTTTTAAATTTGAATGATTGTACATTATGAAGGATTATTTAGTGTATGTGATAGAGATAGATCTAGAAGATAATGTTACAATGAAGTTAAGAAATTGTTTGGCCTCGAAAAGAACAATCTTAAGAAATAATAATTAGTACAAAAAAAATATACATAATGATAATTAACCAATACAAAATAATAAGTATATTATAATATTATAATAAATAGCTAGACAATACTATCTCAACAGCTTTCTTCTGAGTATTTATAGTATTATAATAAATAGCTAGACAATACTATCTCAACAGCTTTCTTCTGAGTATTTTTTAATTCAAGAGAAATGTTCACAGCTTAAACTTATAACAAATTTTATAATACTATTTATTATTGCAAGAAAAATGCCAGAGATTAATTAACGTTTTGAGCATTGAAAAGATTTAAAACAAACAATAATATTTATCTATGTCTATACTTGATCAAATTAAAAAAGTTCACTCCAGTTTGGTGCTTGTAATGAGAAAATTCTTGAGCAACACACACAATAAAAGATTTTTTAGGTGGAGGAGAGAGAGAGAGAGAGAGAAAAAAAAAAAAAGTCCAAATCTTCTTTTTAATGCTCAAGAAGAAATGTGTTATCAATTGATTTTTACTAAAACTGCTACTTCAGTTTAGTTTATTTATTAGATTCTTTCACTACAGAATTTATATTGTTGATGTGAAGTGTTTTAAATAACAAGACAAGCTTGGTAAGTTAAAAAGTTAACTGAACAATTTTCATGACAGCACATATTATGGCAAGTTGAAAACATGGAATAATATTAACGGCACTTAACAAGAAACATTAACACTAAGATTGAAAATAATAATAATTAAAAATAATAACTTAAAACTATGTAGAAAACGTTTACACACATATTCTATTTTTACTGACAGTCAGTGGTGGCTTATGAGGGGTAATATCAGATACAGAAAACCCTATAACTCTTAAGGTGGGGAGGCAGCCTTACACGCCATCTATTAGAATAATTGAAGTACTAATATTTTATTTAAGTAAGTATTGCAGTTATTACTTTGAGATAATTTTCTTCTGTGTATATTTATTTTCTTCTCTGTGATTTGCTTTCTAGGAAGATTAATAAATGATTTGGTTTGAAAACTATCAAAGTGCCTTCAGAAAATTAACATCTCATTATGCAAAAGAAAATAGAAAAAAAACAAAAAAAAAAATCAGCCAGCTAGATTAATTTGAGTGTGAGGAAAATTCAGGCTCGGACTGGCCATAAGGCTGGGTCAGGGATCCCTGACTGGCCCCTCAGATTTTTAACATAGGAGCATAGGAAAAGTGGCCTCAGACCCCCTGAAAAGTGGCCCCTGCTGCCTGTAATGCCCATATGGCCCTGACTGGCCCCTAGCTTCCCAGTCCGAGCCTGGGAAAATTTATATCAAATTTAAAGCACGCCATCTGTTGATCAATTTTCAAAATATGATTTTTGGTCTATTAAAATCAATTTATCTCAACAACCAATTTTTACAGATAACTAAGATATTTATGATAAATTCTCACTAATATGGTGGAGGAGCTGTGATAGTTTTGAAAAAATCGGCTGAAGAGTTTTGCTAGGAAAAAAATAAACTCCTATGTTTCGGCAAATCACTCCGTTTGAGCCTACCTGCCAGCCTTAAATATGATCCTGTTTGAGTTGTTTTATCACTATTCATACATTTTATAAAGAAATCTCCATGAGAGAAAAATACCATTAATGTGATGACATAAGTAACTTAAACATCATTGTGGGAGCGTCTATGATACCTAGCAAATTTTAAACTGCCTGCGCAGTGCTTATGTTAAACCACACAACCGAATAGTCTTTGTAAATCAATAACAACTATGTATTACATGACTTAATAAACAATTATTATTAAGGGAAAGGGAACGCCAGAGTTGCGCCGCGATCGCAGCGCCTCTATATCAATATTCAAATTGTCCCACTCCAAAGATACCACGCAAGTCACGGCAGTTTTATATTCAATTTATTTATAATTAATGAGTTAAATAATAACTGTTATGGTTGTTTTATTTATAAAACTTTTTTTTCATTACTATAAAACATTTTTGGAAAGTTTTTACTTTAGGTGAGTGAATTATAAGCGTTGTTTTGGTTCATTAGTCAGCCTGTTTCATTCGCCAGTTGTTTAATGGCCGACTAAAAAGGGGTGTGTGAGACGTGCGTGTGTCAAAAATCGTGCAGTTATTATTCATTTACGTCGCTCCCACTCTCATAATTGTCTTTTTTTTTTTTTTTTTGCTGTGAAGGTTTGTCCTAGTGCATTAAGTTTATTTCTCGTATTTTTAAAAAATCGGACGATTGGATTATAGAATTTTTCTAATGTCATTGAAATGCAGGGTATGCTTGTTCACTAAATGGGTTCAGTTTCAATACACGTAACTCGGAAACTGGATCGTATTTGTATTGACGATATTTTAAGAGCTAATAAACGACATAGAGGAGAACATTTTAAAATATTTTCGGAGAAACAAATGAGAGTGGAAAATTTAACATTGGTGGCGTTATCTTACCCTTAAAAGTTATTAAAAATATTAAATATGAAGTATGTCAAAATGAAATGTGTCTAGCGTGAAACTCTTACTGTTAAAATAACAACAATAATAAAAATAATAAAAAAACATAGTCTAGGTATAATAAGTACACTTCCACTGCAGTGTTTAATATATATTAAACTAACTTAAAAATATCAGAAATTGACTGCAGAAATTTCTTCAGCTCCATTTAGGACTACAAGAATATTATGAACTTTATTAACATTTAAGGGTAAGGTGACACGGATCAGCTGACTCAATGCTAAAACAAATCCCACACATTAAAATTATGAAAAAATTTAAAATATTCTCCTCTACATCCCCAATCAGTGGCTAAAATATCAGGTATACAAATTCGAGCTAGTTTATGAGTTATGAATTTTTAAAGTTGGCTAATTTAACATGGAAGTTTGAATTTTCCATGTTAAAGAAGTCAACTTTAAAAATTCATAACTGAAAAACTAGCTCGAATTTGCATACCTGATATTTTAGCTACTGACAGGGGATGTAGAGGAGAACATTTTATTTCTTTTTTCATAATTTTCATTTATCAAATTATGGTGCTCTTGGATACCTCTAAATATGATCCATCACTGCGGACCCCTTCATTCAAACCCTCAGGCCACCACTGCTGATAGTGTAATGGAAGCAATAAATTTGCATTTTCTTGCATGGTGCTAGTCAGACCCATAAACGACATACTGGTACACCAGGTATATGAGGATCATTATAAGGCACTTTTAGAATATAATGTGTTGATTAATATATAAATATATAAGAAAAAAACTTAAAAGCTAATGATTAATATAAAATGACTTAAACTATTTAAATGATTTTTGCACAAAGTGCTCCTTTTGTGACATATTAACACAAGGGAATTAATTAATTTAGCATGGTGGCTTAAAAATCACCAGTTGACGACTGGCTTGTCTTAAGAAAATAATAATAATTTCTCCAAATAAGATATTTTACTATAACCACCACACTATGAAGTTTAAACTATAAATTGAACATTAGATATTTTAAAAATGCAGTTTAGTTTAGTTCATATTTTTTTTTTTTTTTTTTTTCCTTCAGAATGTATAGAGCATACATAACTACTTAACTTTTGAATGAAAGTTAGAACTTCAAAGTTAGGTTTGAAGTTTCATACAAAGATTTAGTTTGATAAAAATTGTCACATTGAGTGGTAAGTAATTATTTAACCAAGACTAACAAAAGTAAGATGGATTCAGATTATTTTGACGCAGCAGCAGCGGCAGCAGCACCCCTGGTCCGTCGTGCAGGCGGACTCGTCCAGACGCTGCATGAAAACACACACTGTTGTTACAGAAAACACAATAACCACATAGATGTAAGACAGCATAAATTATCTCTTTTCAAGAAGAAAGTTTGTTCTCTTGGCGAAAATATTTTTAAACAAGGTTGAATATTACTTACTACAATTTGCTTTTGTTCTAGACTATAACTGCCTGCACTAAATCAAGTCACCATAAGACTTTATTTGCAAGAAGAGATGAAATTACAAGTTAATTACATTTTATTAAAATGATATTGTCATTTGGATCACATTAGTTTTTTATTGCAAAAATAATAGAGGGCACCAAATTATGTCACTTTAAGGGTAAAGTAACGTGAATCATCTGTTGTTGTTTTTTGACCCATTTGATTAACCTTAGCAAATTCACAAAAATTCTGAAAAAAATTTGAGACAGATTTTAGTACCTAAAAGCCATAGAAAAAATTTCAAGGCAATTATTCGAGCTGATTTTTTTTTAATTGTATTATTATTATTTTAATTTTCAGCATAGGGCTTTCCCATGGAGAGCCAAATTAATAACTTAATTAAAAAAAAAAAAAAAAAGGCTCGAATAATTGCCTTGAAATTTTTTCCATGGCTTTTAGGTACTAAAAACTGTCTCTCAATTTTTTTTCAGAACTTTTGTGAATTTGCTAAGGTTTACATATTAATCAAATGGGTCTAAAAAAACAAACAAACAAACAAACAGCTGATTCATGTTAAGGGTAAGATAACACGAACAATCGATTGTTGTAGTCCCATTTGATTAACATGTAAACCTTAGCAACCTCATAATGATTCTGAATTTTTTTTGAGAGACAGTTCTTGGTACCAAAAAAAATATGGAAAAAAATTCAAAACAATCGGACGATCCAATTTTTTTAAATTAATTTCTTAATTTAGGTCTCCATGGGAAAGCCCTATACTGAAAATTTAAAAAATTAATTTAAAAAAATTGGATCGTCTGATTGTTTTGAAATTTTTCCCACATTTTTTTGGTGCTAAGAACAGTGTCTCAAAAATAAATTCAGAATTATTATGAGGTTGCTAAGGTGTACATGTTAATCAAATGGGACTACAACAATCGATTGAACGTATTATATTACCCTTAACTTACCATTAAACTTTTTTATAACAAGCTATTCAAAGTTCAATTAATTTGATTTTTTGTTTCAAATATTATGAGGGAAGTGCAAGATAATTATGCTGTTTTGATAACAAAAAAGTAAAAAAGTTAGGACAATTAATCATTGTCTTTTAACTTTAATCATTAAGCTATCTAATAAGAAAATAAAATACTGTAATAATAATAATAATGTCAGTGACTAATTTAACTCAAATAAAAAGAATTAAGCTGTGGTTATGAAATTTCCAAATGACAAAATTCTGGAACTGATAATATGTTCATATTAGAACAGTAAGTTTCAGTTGCAAGGATAATAATATCATCAAGATAGGATCATTTTATAAGGGCAATCTAAAACAGAAAACGAAAATGAAATGCACTAACATTAATATGGAATAAATAACAAAAACAGAAATACAAAAAAAGTGGAGAAAAGTAAGAGTAAGTGTATTTTTTTTTTTTAAATAATTACAAAGTATTGTTGTTTTATTTGCCTTATCAAAATTATTGCTGCAGTAATAGCTGTTAAAATAAGATGGGAAAAAAAAAAATCAAAAAATCAACTTAAATCTTAAAGGGTTCCTGAAGTTGAAAATTTATATGCAGATATGGTCCTCACAGGAGTCCGGATGCAAATTTTAGTTGCTTAGGTTGCACCGTTGTCTAGATATGAGCGAAAGAATGCCACGCGGCTAGTAGCGATGACGTCACATCGCTTAACCCATTAGGGACTGAATTAATTTTTTGTTTCAAATTTATTTTTTTTTTTGTTATAAACTGAAAGTATAAGGTCCATAAACAAGAAAAATCACAATTTTAATTTTTGTGAAATTTAATTGTAGTTTCAATTGACAGTTAAAGTGCGATGCCGTACGGCATCGCTAGGACACAATGTTGTCAATTTATGCTTTTTTGCTTTGTTGACACTTACAATCCCTTTCAGTTCATGAATATATTTTTTTGAGCCTCTATCATATAGGCCCTTCTGTTTCATGCCCAAAATAAATATTCAAAGGGTCCCAAATGGGTCCCAGCGATAAGGGCCCCACTCTAGTATGAGTAATAAAAAAATAGAACAGTGATAAAAATGGCAATGGCCATTCTTATTACTTACCTGGAAGTGGAATACGCTGTATTATATCATTTCAAAGCATTTGAAATGCCAGAACGAGGCCCAGATAAGGGTCCCAGAGCATTATTTAGCTTCCTGTCATTTCTATTATCTGAACTTGAAAAATAAAAAATGACTTGTTTGAACTATTATAGTGTTACAAGGTATATCCTTGCAAAATGGTGTGCACGAAACGGCCTCAATTTGGGCCCTGGGCCCCATGAGACCCTAGACACTATCTTGCTGAATTTCGCATGGTACTTATTTGAATTTGTTGTTGTTGTGCGTCTTGTATTTTCTACTGCAGTTGTAGACTATTTATATAGCATGCAGTGATCAAAAGGTGAGGTATTTTATAGTCTATGAGGCGCCTCGATTGAAAGCCTGCAGGATGGATCATACGAGTTGCATTTCTTACAATTAAAATAATTTATTAATTTTAGTTAATTAATTTTCTTTACTCCAAAATTAATTATGCTGCTGCACTATGTAGATTAACTATATTTTCTATATTATATCGAACACAAAAACTACGTTGAATGCTGCGTAGCTTTTTCCTACCAAAGAATTATGGCAATTAAATAAATGTTTAAATCTGGCTCGTTTCAACATGCCTTAAAAATATTTATTTATTTATTTTTATTTTGGAACTTCTTTTTGGTTGTACAAGACAAACATGTGTTCAAGTCAAAATTGGACAAAATACAACATAAATACATCAAATTTTAAACATATTTACATAAGTTATTTAACACTATCAAACACAATCACTGACAATAATAATAAAAACAAAATACAAGCCAAAGTCACCATTAATACTGATAAATTTTAGTTTATGTGGAACATATATATATATATATATATATATATATATATATATATATATATATATATATATATATATATATATATATATATATATTACAATGTATATATAAATTTATAATTTTGTTTATTTTATAATCCTGATAATACTTTTTCAGACATTTTATTACTCTCAAAAGCTTTAATAGAGTAAAACTCTTTATTGATCAATACATTCTTAATTTTGTGCGAAAAAGTTTACTGGTTTTTATTTCTTTCAAACATGCTGGTAAAAATTCATAAAATTTAGCTGTTTGATACATTGCACAGTTTTTGAAAAATTGAGTGTTATGTCTTTCAGTAACTATATTCGATCTATTCCTAGTATTATAGTCGTGATAGCCATCATTCTGAACATAAAAATTTGGGTGATTTTTTTTGAATGAGGCACAATTTAAAATATAAATGCAAGGGACAGTTAACATTTTATTAGCCTTAAAATGCGAAACACACGACTGTCCTTTTGGTATTCTTAAAATCGTTCTAAGTGCTCTCTTTTGCAAAACAAAACATCGATTCAATAGTTCCGATTTACATCCCCAATTTATTATGCCATATGCCAAATGTGGATAAACATACGCATAATATATGGTTAGCAAGGTTTCATGAGATACATGATTCCTGATTGTATATAACATAAAATTGGCCGAATTTATCTTCTTACAAATCGCATTTACATGTAAAGACTAATCCAAACTTTCATTAATGTATAGACCAAGAAACTTAACAGACTCTGCTCTTTTAATTGTTTTTCCGGCTAATTGCAACAAATAACTATTCAAAGGGATTTGTCTAGGGGAATGAAATTGGATGTATTCGGTTTTAGTTGAATTTAGTATTAGCTTATTATTTGTACACCATGTATGTACCTCTTCAATAGTAAGTTTAATCTTACGAATTAATTCATCTTCGGCTTCTGCTGTGATTATAGCTGTAATATTAATTTATTTATTTATTTATATAAATCAGGCATCAAGAACAGTGTTGGACAGTGCGGTGACCAGTTCTCGCCAGATCACCGATGTCCAGCAACGTCGAGCGCGGTTGTTATTTGGATGGGTGACCGTTTTCAGCATCGTTTCACTTTTCCATACTGTATTTTTCTTTGATTTAGGCAATTGACAATACAGCCCGGGTCCATCCTAACTGAAGTATCCACGTTCCCTTCAGTCACTGGGTCCTGTGGATTAGCGTGCTAGGGCAAAGTGTCAGAAGGATTGTTTTATATATAAATAAAATATTTACATTAATTAGTAAGTACAACAGTAACTTATAATGTTGATTGATTAAAAAAATATTTACATTATTATTATATTTATATATGCATGTATTAAATATCGTATTTTAATTTGCATGCGTTTAATCAAAATTGTAATTGAAAAAATGAATTATTACCTTTTTTTAAATTTTAATATAATAAAAAAGCTGTGAAACATTGCTGAAAACGATCACCCATCCACTCAACGTTGCTGGACATCGGTGATCTGGCGAGAACTGGTCACCGCACTGTCCAACACTGTTCTTGATGCCTGATTTATATTTTTAAGGCGTGTTGAAACGAGCCAGAATTAATAATTTATTTAATTGCCATAATTCTTTGTTAGCAAAAAGCTACGCAGTATTCGACGTATAGTTTTTGTGTTCGATATAATTTAGAAAATATAGTTAATCTACATAGTGCAGCAGCATAATTAATTTTGGAGTAAAGAAAATTAATTAATTAAAATTAATACAGTAATTTAATTGTAAGAAATGCAACACGTATGATCCATCCTGCAGGCTTTCGATCGAGGCGCCTCATAGACTATAAAATACCTCACCTTTTGATCACTGCATGCTATATAAATAGTTTGAATTGATTTTTTTACAGTGATATAATACAAATTTATGAGACCTATATCTGTATAAGGTATAAGCATAATTATGTAGTAATATTAAAATTATATTGTTATCGCACCATGTAATTTTACGTATTTATAATATAAGAAAAGAAGAAGAAAATATAATTCAAATTTAATAATTATTATAAATATACAGAGTATTTTTATTAATGTTACTAAATAATGAGATTGTAGTATTTTATTGCAATTAACAATTTACAACATCAATTACTTTACGTATGTACAAGTATAATATAGTTATATTATGTGAAGCAAAATAAAAAAAAATCATGCAAAGAATAAAACTGTTCGTTTCTGTATATTTCATTGTGAATAAAAAATTAAAATATTAATCTGTGAATTGCGATTTCTATTTTTTTTTACCAACATAAACGTTTGAAAATTGAGTACAATGTTCGTTAGGATGTTGTTATTCATGTCCTTTTTGATTTTTGTTGATACGTCACTCCTAACTCGCGCTATGCGACCACGAGTACGAGAAAACGTGGTCGCGGCCGCCGCACGGCCGTATGCTCGCGTGTAAAACATTGCTTCGACCTTAAGCGATGTGACGTCATCGCTACTAGCCGCGCGGCATTTCTTCGCTCATATCTAGACAACGGTGCAACCTAAGCAACTAAAACTTGCATCTGGACTCTTGTGAGCACCATATCTGCATATGAATTTTCAACTTCAGGAACCCTTTAAGAATGGAAACACGAAAAACTTTTAAAATGTCAATATATGAAATATAATGATGTTTATCATGTTCATTCTCAACGGATTGTGATATTTTAGGCTGTAGTGCTCGGAATGAATACTTACTAGTCTCTGAAGCTTGAATTAGGCTTTTGATTACGCATGCTGCGTTTGAAAGGTGATGTGCTGACTTGCGTCTCGTTAATGTCCCTGGAAACAGAGGACAAACATGAAGTGTGTGAACATGTCTGTGCACTTGTACTCTTGCCATCAACATTTCTACATGCTTGGCTGGCTCAAACATCCAATCACCAAGAATTTTTAGTTATTTGTGAGTTGGTTTTCAGTGAATAAAACACTTCAAACTCGACCAAGAACAAAACAAATAATATTAAAATTATGTCCAAAAAAACATTTGAGCATTTTATGTACTGTGCATAATTCAAGAAAACATATTTTTTGAATATTTTTTCTTTTATCCACATATTGTTGCCACCACTAGCAAGGTCGCCAGGACTTACTTCGGCAATGGCAGCAGGATAAATTTTGTTTATAGCTATCACCATCTTTTGATACAGTACTAGACTTTTTTATGGGTTTCGTCCAGCCTTTTCTTTCATTTATTACATTAAATTCAGTAAATAATAAATATCAAAAGAGCATTTTTTTTACATTAAATAATTCTCAAACAAGTTCTTTGTAATTGAAAGAAGGGGACCAGAGAGCATCTTGCTTTGTGTGCAGACCATGAAACCCCTCCAGTCTAAAAAATCTTACTTGAAAAATGGCAGCATTTCTTAACACTAGTAAATCCTCGACAGGAAACCCTTATTTTAGTAAACTTGCAGCAGTTATAGAATAACTTACTCAGCATTAACCAACTTCTTTTTTCCTCGTTTCGTGGCAGGGGCAGAGGCCTGGGGTTCTTCCTCCGTCTCTTGCACAGCAGGCACTCTGGGCTCTGCAACTGTCCTGGAAATAAAAGAACAGAGGTAAGACGAAGATACATCCATCACCATCACAGTCATGCACTGAACTGCTGATTCTGAATCTACTTTAGATAAATCAGTACAAGCAACCCTCCCAGAAATAAGACTTGGAAATTTGCTCAATTTGTAAAACTATATGTATACAAAATGGGAAACAACTGGCAAGAAAAGTGTTTCTATTTTATTAAACTTGCAGCGGTTATAGAATAACTTACTTGGTGTTAGCCACCTTCTTCCTCCCACGTTTTGGGGCAGGGGCAGCGGCCTGGGGTTCTTCCTCCGTCTCGTGCTCAACAAGCACTGAACTAGTCCTGGAAATAAAAGAACTGGAGTAAGACAGAGATACATCCGTCACCATCACAGTCAAGCACTAAATTACTAAGTTGTACCTTAGATAAATCAGTAAAAGCAATTCTCCCAAAAATAATACATAGAAATTCATACAACAACCAATGAAACAAATGCTTATAGAATCATGAAACTTTCAATTTAAAATGAAGATAAAGTTATTTTCTTTGGAATGATACTATTAATTTTCATGTGTGCTAATTATTTACCTGTTTTTATTGATATAGAGATTGGAATTTGACTCTGTGACGTCAATGAGTCTATCTTTGCTTTGTCCTTTAGCTCAATGACGTCATTGTGACTTCAGTCAAATTCCAATATCTATCTCGATGAAAATTAAGGTAAATAATTAGCACTGGCAGAAATTGATAATATCAGGCAAAAGAGAGTAATTATAATGTACCTTGCAGTTACCTTTAAACTTTGCAATTGAAAAAAGGGGACCAGCAAGCATCTTGCTTTAACTATGGAGCCAACTTCAGTCTTTAAAATCTTAGCTGAAGCCCAAAATGGCAGTATTCCCAAACACTAATAAATTCCCTCGATTTGTTAAACTATATTGTATATAATCAGAAACAACTGTTAACAAGAAAGTGCTTCTATTTTAGTAAACTTGCAGCAGTTATAGAATAACTTACTTAGTGTTCGGCACCCTCTTCCTCCCTCTCTTCGATGCAGGGGCCTGAAATTCTGCCTCAGCCTGGTGCTCAACAGGCACGCTGGGCTCTGCAGTTGTCCTGGAAATAAAAGAACGGAGGTAAGGCGAAAATACATCTGTCACCATCACAGTCAAGCACAAACATAAAATTAGACACATCAGTACAAGCAACCCTTCCAGAAATAAGATTTTGATAAACTTGTAGCGGTTATCGCATAACTTACTCAGCATTAGGCACCACCTTCTTCCTCAAACGCTTCGTGGCAGGAGCAGGGAGCTGAGGTTTTGCCTCAAACTCTTCAGGCACGTCAGGTCCTGCATTAGTCCTGGAGAAGAAAACAGAGGTAAGGAGGAGATACATCTGTCACCATCACAGTCAATCACTGAACTACTGAAGGTGTACCTTAGATAATTCAGTACAAGCAACCCTCTCAGTAATAAAGACTTAGAAATGTCATACAATAACCAATAAAACAAGTGCTTATAGAATCATGAAACTTTCAATTTAAAATGAAGATAAAGTTATTTTCTTTGGAATGATACTATTAATTTTCATGTGTGCTAATTATTTACCTGTTTTTATTGATATAGAGATTGGAATTTGACTCTGTGACGTCAATGAGTTTATCTTTGCTTTGTCCGTTAGCTCAATGACGTCATTGTGACTTCAGTCAAATTCCAATATCTATCTCGATGAAAATTGAGGTAAATAATTAGCACTGGCAGAAATTGATAATATCAGGCAAAAGAGAGTAATTATAATGTACCTTGCAGTTACCTTTAAACTTTGCAATTGAAAAAAGGGGACCAGCAAGCATCTTGCTTTAACTATGGAGCCAACTTCAGTCTTTAAAATCTTAGCTGAAGCCCAAAATGGCAGTATTCCCAAACACTAATAAATTCCCTCGATTTGTTAAACTATATTGTATATAATCAGAAACAACTGTTAACAAGAAAGTGCTTCTATTTTAGTAAACTTGCAGCAGTTATAGAATAACTTACTTAGTGTTCGGCACCCTCTTCCTCCCTCTCTTCGATGCAGGGGCCTGAAATTCTGCCTCAGCCTGGTGCTCAACAGGCACGCTGGGCTCTGCAGTTGTCCTGGAAATAAAAGAACGGAGGTAAGGCGAAAATACATCTGTCACCATCACAGTCAAGCACAAACATAAAATTAGACACATCAGTACAAGCAACCCTTCCAGAAATAAGATTTTGATAAACTTGTAGCGGTTATCGCATAACTTACTCAGCATTAGGCACCACCTTCTTCCTCAAACGCTTCGTGGCAGGAGTAGGGAGCTGAGGTTTTTCCTCAAACTCTTCAGGCACGTCAGGTCCTGCATTAGTCCTGGAGAAGAAAACAGAGGTAAGGAGGAGATACATCTGTCACCATCACAGTCAATCACTGAACTACTGAAGGTGTACCTTAGATAATTCAGTACAAGCAACCCTCTCAGTAATAAAGACTTAGAAATGTCATACAATAACCAATAAAACAAGTGCTTATACTTAATCATTGATTTATTTGTATTTTGTGCCAGTTGACACATTTTAGTTTTTAGCAGAGTCTTCTGCGCGCAATGTTTTTAAGAAAACATTGTTCAATGTCTGTCGCGTGGTGTAATTTTCGATTGTTGAACGCGAGAAAGAAAAATTGTAAACAAACTCCGTTGTTTACAATTTTTTGCAGTTGGCGGCGCCACCAGCGAGCGGTAATTATCAAGGGAAGTATCGTGAATAACATGAAAAACTAATGGAAATAATTAAAAAATTGAGGACATGTTTTCAAAAATCAAGTGAAATGGAAAGAAACATGCGCGGAAATTTTATAGAAAAAATTAAGAATTTTTAACGGTTTTTTATCATTGAAACGGTCGAAGAAATAATAATGTTGAGCGGTAACTATGGTGTAGGTAATATACATCATTTCTATGTTCCTAAGGGCTTGTAAACTCTAAAACTTTAATTTTGTAATTAAATTAAATTCAATTTTGTATTCATTTACGGACACCACTTTACGTGTTATGGTGCCTTTTTGGTGCTGCTGTATTGGTCCTCACCCTAAATATATTATTGTATATGCATAAAATATGTCTATTTTAATTTTAACTTTGCTAAATTTTAATAAATATATATCGATGTTCTCCCTGCTTTTTTACCGATCTGCATTTGTTTTATTTAACTTTTTTACCTATCTGTTTTTTATTTATCAAACTTTTTTACCTATCTGTTTTTATTTTGTCACACTTTTTTACCTATCTGTTTTTGTTTCTTCAAACTTTTTTACCTATCTGTGAAAAAGTGAATTGTTCAGGAGAAGGTTTAAACTGTTTATTTCTTTATTGTTGCGATTATTTAAAAATACACTAAGCTTTTTTTAAAGGTAATATTATTACTCGTTGTTAAGAATTTTTTTTTTTTTTCAAATTCCGTAAATTTCTCGCGTAAAAAAATATAATCGGGATTCAAAATTCTGCTCAATAATAAGTTTTATTACTTATTATTACGCGTGTAGATATTAATGAAGTTTACCATACATAATATATAATTTTGGTAATTAAGGAACATTAATAAAACAGTAATTGATGATGCATCAATCGGCATATATAGTTATTGTGAATACGAAAAAGATGCTAATTAATTATTATCCTCGGCATTTTTGGTAAAGAATAAAATTGTAACATAAAAGAATTAAATTTATTTTTGTAATATTTATGAAAGGCCTTGGGAATAGGGAATTTGACTAAATAAAAAATATAATTATACTTTTTACATTCTAAGCAATCATTTAGGATTAAAAATGTATGTATCGATTGTAATTAAGATACTATGCAAACCTTTAATTTCAAAGTCACTACAGTATATTAAAGTTTACATAATTGATTTTTTTTTTTGCATATTTTATAGCCTACAGATAAATAAAACTCATCAAATTAATAATTATTAATTTATATTAATATCAAACATAATAATATATCAAATTAATAATAAGTATAAATATTATTATATGTTTTGCAACAATTTTTGTATAATATATACAGTAATATAATATAAATGAAACGAAAATTAAATGAAATATTCTTCATGTAGCTTTCGCTGTTCAGTACAAAATATGCTTAGTTTATAAATATTCTGTGGGGCCATAAAATCTTCTGATGTCCAGTTTCTAATTGTTTTAGCAGACAGGCAGAGTGTATTAGTATACATCATTTCACAAACTATAAATTACCACTCTCAGTCCTAAGGAAATACTGCCGTTGTACTTGTTTAATTACGTAGCTTTACAGGGCTACTCAATGTTCTACGTTTTGGTGCAGCTGTAACGACAGAGTCTCGAACAAACACTTTTTTTTGCATATTTGTCAAGTAAATAAAAATAATTATGAATTTTTTCTCTATCCTTTTCACTCACATTAGCACAGAATTTTAATAACTTTTGGGTGTCCTTCTTCTCACTGCATTTACACCCAGCTTTCATTACCACCGCAGGCTTGTTGTCAGGTGAAACAATATAATACCAAGTTGTGTCTTCGTTCCAACATATGGTTTCCCCTGCTGGCGAAGATTTTGGTTTGTGAATTTTTCAAATGAAAGACGTCTAATATTACTTTTAATTTTTGTTAATTTCTTTTTCATTCTCTGTTAACGTTTTAGAATTGTTTACTTCACGATTAATATTTTGCTCTACATCTGCTAAGTCTAATAAGGTAACAAAGGAATTTCAAGTATCAGTACATTAATACATTGTTCTTCAATCGTCAAAACTGACTCGGCTTGTTCAGAGCTCCGACCACTAATGCTTTTGGTCCAATCTCCATGCTGAGAAGCTGTAAAAACAACAAATTGTTACTATTGCGATCATTATTATTACGTAATTCACTCTAATGAATGTAAATATTACTTAGTTAATAATAGAATATAAAATTCTTACCTATTTCAATCCTTATTTGCATGTAGACTCAGAAGAAAAGCAGAAATAAACGTCGCACGAGGTTTGTTTTGGTCTGTCAGCTGATTGTTCCGGATTGTTCTTATTTAATTTAAATTATAAAAAAGCCGCGAAACACTCTGAAATTTTAACAGCTTACGTACGGTGGTGCACTCTATATTTTTCCGCGATAAAATTTTTTTTCTCAAATTGACAGATAGGTAAAAAAGTTTGAAGAAACAAAAACAGATAGGTAAAAAAGTGTGACAAAATAAAAACAGATAGGTAAAAAAGTTTGATAAATAAAAAACAGATAGGTAAAAAAGTAAAATAAAACAAATGCAGATCGGTAAAAAAGCAGGGAGAACATCGATATACATATATTTTTTTTTGTTGTTGTTGTTAATAACTATGTATGCATTTATGGGTGAAATAAATAAATAAAAAAAAAAAAAAAAATCTATTAGCTAGCAGTTCTGGCAGAACTTGACTGCTCTTACCAGAGCCGCACTGGTGTCCATTTGTTGATTGATTTAAAAATAAATAGCAATATAATAGGGTTTTAAAATTTTAACTTTGAATTTCTATATACCGAAGATATAGCAGTAATTTGATATGCTACAAGTTTCTATGCTGTTAGACTTTAATGCTGGAGCTAGTGACTGGAGTCCCATGCAACATCTATGATTGCACAGAATCTCGTTAAAGGCAATGAAATGCCAACCTCAGTCTGCGTCTCCTCTTCTTTGTGCTAAAAAGAAGATAATGTACCGTAATATTTGCTAGTAATAATTTTTTTACTTTACCTGGATCAATTCAGTACGAAGTAATGATGATTTTTTTTTTTACTTTTGGTGCTTTACTTTAGAAGATATCGTTACATTTAGGCGTCAACTCTCGAAATTCCTATGTTAAACAATGGCGCATAGTCAACAAAGACCGCTCGCTAGTGGCGCCTCTGGTGGCTCTGGCGGGCGTAAAATGGAACTAAAGCGTCACGCAATAATCGGGCCACGCGACAGACATTGAACAATGTTTTATTAAAGGAGGGGAACCGCTTCAGCTTTTATATTTTTAACGTGTTATAAATAATGTCAAACTTACTTGTGCACCAAAAAAATAGTCACCACCCTCCGCCTTCCACCAGTTCAGCAGTTGAAATTCAAAAAGAGCGCCAAAGAAAATTGGGGCATATGACGTCAAGATCAACGATTGGTTGCACTTGACCAATCATGGCGCTTGACGTCATACGCCCCAATTTTCTTTGGCGCTCTTTTTGAATTTCAACTGCTGAACTGGTGGAAGGCTGAGGGTGGTGACTATTTTTTTGGTGCACAAGTAAGTTTGACATTATTTATAACACGTTAAAAATATAAAAGCTGAAGCGGTTCCCCTCCTTTAAAAACATTGCGCGCAGAAGACTCTGGTTTTTAGTCATTTCAGTGCCTGAGACATTCTTTTGTTACACTGCAAGTTTTCTCTGTTTGCCTTGAGGGATTTTTGTTTACTTGTGTTTACATCACTAGTTTTAGGTTAAAGGAGTACCAAAGTGAATACTTTTTTTACATGTTCGGGCAGCTACGAATTATTCTAATATCCCTGTGGCTCAATATTTTCGTATGATGCCTAGTTATTTTATAATTAATTATTTAGTTTAAAAAGTGAGTTTGAAAACCGTTGGTTGATTCAAGCATGCCCGCGCCACAGCAGCCGGTGATATGACAAGAAGGGGGCGGGAGGAGGTTCCCCCAATTCGCGGGAGATTCTAGTCATATCAACGGCTGCTGCTGGAACGCACCGACTTGAATCGACCAACAGCTATCAAACTCACTTTTCAAACTAAATAATTAATTGTAAAATAACTAGGCATTGTACGAAAATATTGAGCCACAGGGATATCAGAATATAATTCGTAGCTGCCCGAACATTTAAAAAAAAAGTATTCAATTTGGTACACCTTTAATGATTGAAAGGAGGCGAGCAAGCATCTTGCTTTGTGTGCAGACCATTGAGCTACCTTCAGTCTTTAAAATCTTCGTTGAAGCCTAAAATGGTTGAATTCCCAAACAACAGCAAATTTCCTCGATTTGTTAAACTATGTGATTGGAAAACAACTGGTGACAGGAAAATGCCTATATTTTAGTAATCTTGCAGCAATTATAGTTACTTACTCAGTATCTGTTGGTTTTACTGCCTTCTTTTTCCCACGCTTACTGACAGGAGCCTGGGGCTCAGTATCCTGGTCAGTGAGCACTTTATCAACCCTGAAAAGAGGTAACAGATACAGCGGTCACTATCATAACTGCTGAAGCAGCAAGTAGTAACATCAGAACAAGTACCACCCCCTCCAAAAAAACAAAAAAACAACAGCGCTTGGTCTACAAACACTTATTTTTTTGTTCAAGCTACACTGGCCATCATATTCATTTAGGTTTTCGTCACAACTCTCGGGAGTCATTTAGCTCATGTTGGCCAGTGATGTTCTTCATTACAAACTGGCTACGAATGACTGAGAGCGTTACAAATACGACAAAAACCTAGTTAAATTTGAGGCCAGTGCACATGAGCAGAGATCCCACTGTTTGTGCTGGACTTACACTTGGCGCTTGCCTCCTCTCTTGCCTCTGACAGGGGTCAGTAGAGGTTGTTCCTCCACATTTGAAGCAAGAGGGGTTGAGGTGACCACAGCAGCTCTACAACAAGCAGGAGCACACTTTGGTCAGAAAACCTTTTTATGTCTACTGTAGGGGCCTTGTTTGAGCCCTTTTTTCAAATATGAGTCTAGATTGTCTAGAACCACTATGCAGTAGGGCGCATACAAGAGTTCCTATGTGTTAAGTAATCATTTTTTGGGGGACAGAGGCACATATAAAAGAGAATTATTATGTTTGGAATTCAGTTTCTGATACAAGATTGCCGTACTTAAGTTTTGTTATTGGTACAAGCTTGCATCTCAATCATGGTCACTACAATGGGACCACACAATACGGTAGCTAACAAATATAAATAATATAAATACTGTATAGTGTATCAAATCCACTTGTCTTCAAGACGAAGCTCTATTTGCTACTTTGCAGCAACCATGATCAATAGAGTAGATTGCGCTGACGTCATGTTAAGATAAGCTGCCCTGAGGAGGACTAGAATACAAAGAGTAGCATGCAAACAAATCATAATTGTATTTATTTTTTAACTTTATTAAACAAAATAAATAGGGTTTAAAAAAATTGTAAAAACACACAAATATATGACGGCATAGAAAAAAACTACAGCACCGACGGACAGTAAAAACTTTTTTTTTTTTTTTTTTTCTAATTTTTTTCTTGCCATTGCTCCTATCTTCTTAACGTTATTTGGCCTGCCACTTGCCACTTTCTCTTTTCTACTCTTGAGCTAGAGACCCTTCTCTATACCTGCTTGTTATTTCTCCCCCCAACGGCTCACATAAACATAAACAACAAAGGAAGTCAGACCAAGGAAGCTAACAGTACACAAGAGAAGAGATTGTATCAATGTTAGTGCTGGACTTACGTTTGTTGCTGACCTCCACGTCTGGCTCTGCCTGTGGGCGGCATGGGAAGTTCCTCCACCGTGACAGCAACCCTACAAAAGGCAGCAGCACAACTTGGTAACAATACTTCAGCAGGGTCCCACTTGGTTTTGTGTTCAAATTAGGGGCCCTACTTAAACACTCTCCTTCAATATGGCACATACCATGTTCCCCAAGTTTGTAGCAATCATGATTAATACACTTTGCATGGTAGACCAAGCAAGCAAACAGTAAAATGTGTTAGGAAATAAATTTTTCGTGCAAAGTATATTCATATTGAATTTTATTTCACTTTTCGGACTTTTACCTTTGCCGGTGTTCGATGTAATCCTTCTGTATGTAGTATGTTGCGATGGTCACTTACGTTAGTGTTTGTGCACGTCACTAACACTTGCATGTACTACACATATCACTACGTTTCGAGAGTCAACCGCTCTCTTCCTCAGGTGATGTCCCAGAGGAAGAGAGTGGTTGACTCTCGAAACGTAGTGATATGTGTAGTACATGCAAGTGTTAGTGACGTGCACGAACACTAAGTGACCATCGCAACATACTACACACAGAAGGATTACATCGAACACCGGCAAAGGTAAAAGTCCGAAAAGTGAAATAAAATTCAGTAAAATGTGTATTCAATCATATTTACAGTAAAAACTCGTTATTACACAACTTGTTTTTAAGTAGAACTCGATTTTGAGTAAAGGAGATCTCAGTCCCGTAAAAAATAATTAGCATTGGAGGTATGTATAAAAAAAACTCTGTACAAGGTAAACCTAATTTCCTGGGTCCCTTGACTTTAAGTCACAATAAGTTTTTATATATATATAAATATATATTATAATAACAATTTTTTACTGTATTAATGTTTATGCTGGACTTACTTTTTGGCCTTAGCGCCTCTCTTTCCTTTAACAGGAGTTGACGCTGGGACTTCCTCCACCATAGAAGCATCAGGCGTAGCAGCAGGCTGAGGTACTGCTCTCCTATAACAGGCAGGAGCACACATATGTCAAAATACCTGGAGTTCTGGTTCTGACAAAGATGGCTGCAGTTAACTTTTAACTGCAAAATACAGTCGCCGACTCAGAAAATTTCCCTTTGCGGCCTTGTTAATCACCATGCCCATTAATAATAACAAAGAGCATGGTGATTAACAAAGTTGCAAGAGGGAAATTTTCTAAGCCGAAAAGTGTACTTTCATTCTTAACATCCTAGTTTCATCATCCGTGCCCCAAGTAGCCATTCCTACACTATGCTTACTGATCAGGTATACATTATTTATACTTTGCAATAACTCAACCTTATTTTATTATAATATACACATACCGTACAGTATTCAGTTTGTATAAAATAATATAATACTGTATATTTTGAATATTTTAATGTGCATAATTTTTATCTTTACCAAAGCATTAAAAAAAATAAAATAAAAAACATATTTCTAGGTTTATTCTTATAGCCATAACATTCTACTTTTCAAATAAAAGTCTAAATTTCAACGGTTAATTTAGAAACATCTATTGGAGTTTAATGTCCTGAGTCACATAGATCATAGAGGCTTATCAACTTACATCTGACGTTTAGACTTCTTTGGCTGGGGTGGCTTGACAACAATATTTTCATGAACATCAATGTTTGGTGTCTCTTGTCCTTCATCTTCACTTAGAGTGATCACGGAGATGTCAGACGGAGACGAAGTCCTTCACACACAAAACATCATTTACAATAAAAAAGATCCAGTCTCTTGATGGCTTCCTATGGGCATATTTTTCTCAGCTATTCAGATGATCCAGAGGGCACGGGAATAGAGAGAAAAGAAGGAATCCTATCTCTATTGGCTTACTAGAAGTAAAATGGTTTAAACGGTAAAACGTGGGCATAAGAAAAGAAGATCCAGTCTGAATAATGCATCAAAAGATAAAAAAAGCATATATGTATTGCATCCCAATTTAATTTTAAATGCAAAAGGTAAGGGTTTTGAAATTTTAAATTATTTTTGGTTGGGGTGCATTTTTTAAACTTCTGATTTGTATTGCATAGATCTGTGTGAAGAAAAGATGGTGTTGGTTGCTTTAAATTGCACATTATCAAGTTAGTTTTATGCTGTATGTATATGGGTTGCAATTTTAGTTCAGAACTAAAGTTTCTAAAATGGAAATACATAACTGAAAGTGGGAATGGAAGCTCTCACAGTTTAAGGTTTACATAAAGATGGCTATCTGTTCAAATTTCTTCTTAATTCTTCAAATCCATTACTGTAATGGACAACCTACATGATTTTTTTTTTATTGCAGAAATGAATGAATGGTATCAAATTATGCTGAATTTTTTCAGACTTTTTTTGAGTCCCAAAACTACATGTATTTTTAAATAATTATTGAAAGTGCGGTTAACAGCTGTTGGCAGAAGCTCCAGAGCACCTACTAACTCCCCACAAGCTGTGACTTAAGTTACGAATTTTTTATTATCCAATGTACACTCGTCGTCTTGGAAAATTTACCACTTGCAGCCTTGTTAATCACTAAGCCCTGTGTTATTCTTACAGGTCATAGTGATTAACAAGACCACAAAGAGAAAATTTCCAAGGTGACGACTGTACAGTAATACATTTGTCTTAAAGTTAAAATCACTTTTATTCTAACTACTGCATATTTTTTTTAAGTGAGCAGTGAAAATATTAAATGTTTGCACCATTTAGAAGAATCACATCATCCAAACACACTTGAAAAAAATTAAACAGCGGGTAGAAATAACAAATTAGCTGTTATCTTGAGATTATTTTTTTCCAATAACAAATTGAATCTGAAATTTTTCTGGCATTATTTTTCTTAGGCTATTAAATATATATATACACACACAACAGAAACTTACACAGTCTTGGTCTTTCTTTTGCCTTTACCACTGCTGGTGGAGTCAGCTGAGGCTTGAGGTTTGCTGCAGGTAGGTTTCTTTCTGCTCTTTTCTGCAGTAGCTGGTTCACTACTACAACCAACATACATAACTGGGCATTAGCATAGCAAACTTACTGTATTATAGCCAAAGTTCATATCACTAAGTCTTCTACCACTAGAGACGTTAACAGCTTTAAAGGGCTATGGACCTCAAATTAGGCGGTTACCACCAAGTGCTATTACAGTTTATGATTGAGTTTATGTTTTTTGCATTAGTTTTACTCGCAAGAGGTGTAGCATTGGAAAGTTGTGGTGTAAGAAATCAAGTCGTTAAGGACTTACTTTGCATCACAACTTCGCAGTGGCTTCACTGCAATTGAATAAAATTAATGCACTTGTTAATTTGATTCCTTTAACAATCAGACGCAGAGATTAATCATTAAGTCATCTACCTTTAATTTAAATTATTAAAACAAATAAATTTCATCTTAACTTAAAGGACCTATCCAGGGTTTCAATTACCTATTTTTGTTCTACACTAATCAAGAAACTCAATAAAAACATTGAAATTTGCACGTGCGCACGTTTTATGCTACCGAGAGAGAAAATAGTTATTTTGTTAATTAACTTGTACAGTTCTTAACGTTAAAAATTGGAATACATGGGTTAGATAGGAGAAAACGGTTTTAGGCCTATTGGCGTCATAAAGGTAGTGCGAACCTAGTGGTAACTGCGTGCATCTGGCGAGGATTGCTTTATATGATTAACATTGTAAAATCATGTAAATGCTCTGTCAGCAGCCACAGCATAATTTTACAGAAATGACAACACCATAATTAGTTGTCAAATACTTTCGGATAAATATAAAAAAAATATTTTAACTTCGTAAGTGATTTCTGTCATAAAAATGTGATAATTTTTGTGATTCTCCCCAAGCTATAAGTATTGCCGTATCCTCGATGCAAAGAGCAAAATTTTCAGACGTCAGCGCCATCTTTATGTCCTCTAAAACTCAGGTGAAAATTAATTGTAGGGTTCAAAACTTACCTTCAGGTGTTGGTCTAGTCAAGGGCTACTCATTTCGAGAAAAAATGTATACATTCAGTCATTTCCACTCACCCCCTACAGGGGTGAAATTGTGAAAAAATCAAATAGTGTTCAAAAATTCTAAAAACTGAGACTTGGGGGTAAAAAAAATCATTTAAAATATGATGGTGTATTTTTAAAAGGTGTCACTACCCTACTTCATCAATCAACTACCCCTAAATTATTAATATTTAATTCAAAATTTTTTTAATTGTCAGATTTGTGTTTTTCATGGTTAAATTATTATAAAACCATATAAAATATAAATTACAGAATTAGGGGTGAAACTATCCTACCAACACCCCCTTCTCAGAGTGTCATTTCTTACAAATATGAATCTGAGAAACATCAATCTGAAATTAAAAAAAAAAAATTAAAATGGAAAACTTTGGGGTGGTTTGTGGATGAAATAGGGTACTTACACCTTTTAGAAATACTGTACACCTTCTGATTTTAAATATATTTTTTGACCTTCAAGTCCCAGTTTTTTTAATTTTTCAACAATATTTGATTTTTACACATTTGCACCCCTGCAGGGGGTGAAAATGACTGGACATAAACATTTTCTCACGAAATGAGAAGCCCTTGACTGACTACGCCTTTGCACTCTAGAATTAATTTGCACTTGAGTTATAAGCCTAAAACCATTTCTCCTATCTAACCCATATATTCCAATTTTTTACTTTCTAAGAAATGTATGTAGTAGTTAACACGGCGATGTTGTGCAGTGCAAGTATATTGTCCTTCGTCCGCAATAATGAGCTATCTGCTCCAGGATCTTGTTGCAATAATAAGCTGTCTGCTATTTCAGATGAACGCAATATTGAGCTATAAATCGGTATAAAATAAGGCTCAAAATTGCGCTCACCCGAGAGAGCAGACAGCTCATTATTGCAACGAGATTGTGGAGCAGATAGCTCATTATTGCGGAAGAGGGACAATATGTAATACTGGCTTTAGTTATAACTTTTTAAATTTCTTTACATTACTTGCAACTCTAAATTGTACATTATTCATTATTTATTTTTAAATAATAATAACTTTATAGTCTTTATTGTAATAAAAATTTGAAGGCGAAATTGTGTTACGTCGTACACAAAGACACAACAAATTCAAAATTAATTTTTAGTTGTAACCAAAAAGTAACAATTGACAAGAAGTATCTCCTATTTTTCCTGTAAGCATGGTGATACAATTTGTATTTAATGAATTATATGCCGACAGGAAATCTTACGATAGTTCTTGTGAACATTATTATTCTAGTTTGATTTTGAAATGACTGTTTATGGAAGTTAGTTATTTATGTACCTGGACTTTCGGTGGTCTCTCGTGGTACCAATCTCAATGTCCGCAAAGTACCCAGTCTCCAATGCTCTGTGCAAACAAATAAAAGTTTTCTATATTATTTGTATTTGCATGACAAGATTTAATAAAGCGATAAAATAAATCATCATTTAAAGTAAAGCTGACAACACAAAAAAATAAACAAATAATAATAAAAAAAAAAAAAAAAAAACAGAAAAATAATAAAAATAGAAATTCCAAAAACAGTTCAAGTCATACTCCATATCAAACCAAACCTAAAAAATTGATCTTGTATAAGTTCTGCAGAAAAAAATACGAAGTCAGAATGAAGGCATTGGTTAACTATACTTAACATGACAAAGACCCTTGATTTGCTCCAAAAAAATGCTGCTATATGAGGCATGAGAAATATACACAGCAAAAATTCTATGACTCGAGCTTTAACAGTCTCACAGAATTTTCTTGGAGTAACCTCAATCTGGTGTATTTCTGAGCATGTTCATAGATTGCACATGTGGAGGGGAGGCAAGCTTCTGATACTTGGTTATGGAATAAAACAATGTACATTGCCTGTATAGACTTGCAATAATGCTAAAATGTATACAAGGTGGCTGCACGAGAAACGCAATTCAGTCTACTTTACAGGAGATGAGAGAAGACATGCGCTTGCAGGCCGCCATTCTGGTGGGAGTGGTAGAGAATTCTGCATGCAGGCAGATAATTAAAAGAACTTATTTTAAATTATTTAAAATGAAAATTCTGGCGTCACATGCAAGCACCTAATACTAATATAAAGCAATAACGGCTGGAGACGAATGACTTGAGAGCATTTAAATATTATAGAATGTTACTTGTTTTATAAGTGATAATACCTTTCATCACTTGACGTTCTAGCTCTCTTCTTAGATTGTCCATGTCCGAGTTTTTTATTGCTTGGTCCAGCAACTTGCTCTGCGTCATCAGAAGACGTGGTCACTGTTGAGTCGAAGCTACTTGTCCTGAGAAGCAACACAATAAATATGAATTAAAGGCAATGTGGCAGAAGTTTTTTAGCAGCTGGTAATTGGAACCCAGTCCAAGTGTACTGGAGCAAGCCTGTGTACCACAACAGTTGCCTCTATTGCAGGCTCAGATAGGACAGCCACAGGGTTAGATGGCAAGGCACTTTGCAACATAACATATTTATTATTTCACCCATAAACACATGATACTTGAAAAACAATGTACATGCACCTTCCTTATTTAGTCTGTGAGCTGAGGTACCAAAATGGTGGAAAATAGGCTCCGGCGGGCAGACACTTCAAAAGTGACAAAAATGGAAAGAGGACATTCTGGTGCATCCATCAAGCCTACTTTCAATTTAAAATAGTGTCGCAGGGACCTCCAGTGACATCACAAAGATGGCGTCAGAGTATTAAATTGACTCCTAATCTACTTCATTAATATACACTTTCAAGCACTTACTTTTTGCAATACAGAAAAAATTTACATATTTTATTAATCACAATGAAATTCTCTATCTAAAACTGCATATAAGTTTATTTCAAGTCCAAACCTGTGCGTTTACCACAGCCTTGAACTTAAAATTTGCCATCATTTTAACGATAAGACACCTTACGATTGTTGTAGCCAAGTAAATTTTTCTTTCTGAAGGTTATAAACTTTATGAACTATTTAAGTATGTAATTGAGAGTATCTAAACCAATTTTTGCTGCATTTGTTTCAATTCAATACGCATCTGTGTGTAAAATTAGCTGAGCGCCACAAGTCAAGTAAAGCTCTCGCGTGCCGCGTCCCAGAGCTTTCTCACTGCTGCTGGTGCCCAAGTTATTGATGTAGCACAAAAACAATAATAAAATGAGAAAAATAGAATCAGGACTACTTATGCCTTACCCTTTTTTTTTACATTTCTTGTTTTTAATGCACAAAAGACCCATTATAACCGACAGAGTGGGTTACAATTCGTATAATTCCTCTCTTTTTGTAATTTAATTGCCATTGAAAAATTATCTAAGGAGCTTTAAAAAGCTTTTCACCCATAATCGAGATACTTTAGTCTACTCTCAAATTCTTTTATTTGTGTTATAATTTTTTCAACCCTTCCGGAAAGTTCTGGGGGTCTCAAGCAAAAAAATTGCATATCTTGTTTTATTTTTTTTTCTCACATGGGATTTCCATGTTAAAATAACGTAATGATTTTTTTTTCTATGTTAACTAATTTTTTTTTCTGGGGTTCAATTGCCCTTCCGAATCCATTATTGCTATTTAAAAATTAACTAAAACGACCCTTTCATTAAAACATTGACTCCATCACATCAGTCCATAAATTTATCTTCTTTCTGAAATTTCCATGTTATGATGCTTTTTTTTATTCTATGGAAAGCAAAAAATCAATAAATCAATCACCGAAAAGCTTTTGAACTCTTTAAATAGGTATATACACATTAATAGTTTTAAAATTAAGGGTAGAAAAATTCTTTTCTTATATTGAAATAAAATGGTGAAAAAAAAAAATGTTACACTTTAAGGGTATTGTTAAAAATAATCTCACACATGAAAATTACGAAAAAAATTTAAAATGTTCTCCCACATTACTCCGACGCCATCTTTGTGATGTCACCGGAGGTCCCTGCAACACTATTTTAAATTGAAAGTAGGCTTGATGGATGCACCAGAATGTCCTCTTTCCATTTTTGTCACTTTTGGAGTGTCCGCCGGCCGGAGCCTATTTTCCACCATTTTGGTATCTCAGCTCACTGACTATATTGATCAATAGTTAGGGTGAGGATAGTACGCAAAGCACTAAAAAGTTGCCGAAACACAGAAGTGGCAGCTATCCCTTCTGTAATAGTTAGTATAATAATAATAACAATAAATATAATTAATACCCTTGACACCATTTTACCCTTTCGGGTGTGGCCAGGCCGATATTTAGCCTTGTCAGTAAGAGTTATCTTGCGACCATGTTGGGGCTTACCAGGCTCCCAGAACCCTTTCCTGCACTCTTCTGGGCTCCTACTACCAGATCTGTGCAGCCTGCTATCGGCTCTGTAGTGTAGTGGTTAGTTCCCCTGGCTCTGGTCCGAAAGGTCCCCGGTTCGTTTCCCGAACACGGCAGACTTTTCGTGACTTGGAATGGGTGTGACTGATTACTAGATTATGGAGTTGGTAGGAGGAAGGCAGCTTACTGCTGTCTATACTCCGCTGCCCTGCAGTCTTGTACTGCCACTGCAGGCTGCACAGATCTGGTAGTAGGAGCTCAGAAGAGTGCAGGAAAGGGTTCTGGGAGCCTGGTAAGCCCCAACATGGTCGCAAGATAACTCTTACTGACAAGGCTAAATATCGGCCTGGCCACACCCGAAAGGGTAAAATGGTGTCAAGGGTATTAACTTTATTAAATATAATTATACTAACTGACGTATGTTACATTAAGACAAACAACGACTAAATGTCATACTGAGGGATGAGTCCTCAATAACAATTGTTATCAATTAAATAATGACTACTTTGAATTAAGATCTCAATCCCAAAATAAGGCTGCAAAATTTAAGGCGATGACATTTGACATGTCTGAAACCTGCTGGAACATTCACTAACATAATATATTTGCCCATCTAAAGCACTGTTGACTTACAATTGTACAATGTGACGCCTAGTGGTTCTGTTCATTCGGGGTTTCTCTGCAGCGACTGTCCTGTCAGGACCAACTCTTTTCTTCCTCTTTAGTTCGTTAGTAGCAGAACTGCCACTACTACTAACCTTTTCTGGATTTCTGTACAAACACAAGAACACACATTGAACAGCTTTACTCTCGCAGTGAAACACCCAAAATGTACTTGTTACAGTTCAACCACAGACTTGAATTTAAAACACTTACAGAAAAAATTCTGTGGTTACAAATCTTAAAGGCAAATTTTTTTAACACATCTGGAAATCTTTTAAAGAGTTATTCTGGTATTGATTCAATATTTTCACACAATTTTTAATTCTACACTAGGACAATTAATTTGAAAAGTGAAGTCAGTAGCGGTTGGTCATTTATTTAAGCTTGCCGAGCAGCTGCTGCAGCAGTTAAAAGGAGTCAGACATATTAATTGGTGCAGCACTTACTCAATGTCTCACTAATGTTGACACTTGAACCAAACACTTACTGATCTACAGTCTCTTGAGTTTCAAGAGAATCTTGTCCTTCCTCAAATTGCTGCTCGTTCTCACAGGGTCTTCCTTCAATTGGGTCTTCCGTGTTCCCTGGAAGGATTCTGCCCGCCTCTGAGACACCAGGTTGGCTACACAAACACACAAGTACAAGCACTATTATAGAGGTTATTGCACCAGTATTACTGTAATCCACAATCTAGGAAGATCACTTTTTGACAATTGATAACATCTAAGAATATCCATATTCATTTTTAAAGCCCATGGTCTTATCTTTACAATGGCTTGGTAAAAGGATCTAACATAACATTTGTGAGACAACTGAGGACTCAATGTCATACCTAAGGGCTGAGTTGACAGCTTCTTCTCTCGGCACTACTATTGGCATGGCCTCGTCAAATTCGTCCAGCTCAGCCCTGTATGAAGGCAAAAAATCATGCTGCAGTCTAGTTCCACAAACAATGGAACACTTACATTCTGTCTTTTCAGAATGTAAGTCACGTAAGCACAAAAAAACATTTACCTTTGAGTTATATTAAAATAAAGTTCAGACTGGCTTCAAATTTTTTTGTACTTACACGACTTGTATTCTGAGACGAAAATTTAATGGGGAATTCTCTTACAACTCAAATTTTAATTTAACTACCATACATGATAGGGTACATATTATCAATAAGTTTGACTGAAGTTTCAAGTTATTTAATTCAAAATTGGAGTCTCTGAAGGGATTATTAGAATAAGGGGCGGAAATTATGCAACCCGCGCGCAAACCTGAAAACTGTGACATAGAAACTCCCTAGTTAACACACAACAACTGCCTGATATCATTAGTTTGAGCGTCAAGGAGTGATTGACTATAAATTTTAGTAACACGATCGAAATCAGCTTTTTTTTTACCCGAATATCAATAGTTTTGTCCCTAATATCAGTTTACTTTAAGAGTGATAATTGAAAATATAAATTTATTGCAGGAAAAATTCGCCTGCTAGGCAGTTTCTATGTTACGTTTTGGCACTAAATTCAACAGTAGAAAGATTTTTAAAAAATTCCCATGTCTCCAATTTTGAAAATTGAAACTTATTTGTTTTGAGACATTTAGTTTCAAGGCATAGAGCATCTGAAAAAAAAAAAATAATAAATAAATGTAGAAGAATTCCCCATTACACCACTTGCAATACATAAAATGATTTAATTGTTGAACATAATTTGGAAATTGGAACTACAGTACTAATTTTTTAAATTAAAACGTTTACCATCCTTTTAAAGACAACACAATATAAAATGAAACTAAAAAAAAAATAATAATAATCAAATAACATCAGTCACAGCAACTGAATGTATGTTGCTCTACAATTCCTAAACTCAAAAGCAGAAATACAGAAATTGTCCAAATTTTGGTCAGCAAAACATTATACGCTTTCTATATACTTTTTCCATTGAAGTAAAATAGAAGGAAACTGTCAAAACACACCTGGTGGCAAACTCGACAGCTTCCTTCTGTGTCGTTTCACCTTGGACAGCTGCCGTTGAGGTTTGGTCCCTTTCTGACTCAGATGAATCATGTACCTCAATCCTGTGAGAAGGAAAAATTTTCATAAATAACCAATACGTGGTCATAAGAAAAGAAAAAAAAAGAAAACTTAACATGGTATAAAGTTTATGCGGTATACGGTACTTTATACTTTGTAAGTAATGCTAATTCAAGTGAAATTTTCATTAATAATTACAACACTTATAGCAAACTGTCAAAACATTAAATTTTATATAAAATCAATTGATTGTAAAAATATTACCTGTATATAATCAAAGGTTGTCAATATTTAATAGGTACCAACACATTTAATTGATAGAATGGCATTTATAACTTCAAACAAAAAATTGATCAGGAAATTTAATTCCGTTAATCTTTGACTGACCTATGGTACAACGATTGGCACCAAAGGTTCTGTGCTTTATTGACCTCATAAAGCACCAAGAGATGGCATTGCAAATCTTCTCGATAGAATCAGTACGACTTAACTACATGTGTTCTTTAGCCAGTAGCAAAGCTCTGATATCAAAACAATGCCACTTTTAGGATAACACACTTCAAATCCACTAGATGTTCATACCTGTCTATATGATGTCAAAATCTCTGTTCACTTGTACATCATTAATTTTCATAAAAGGACTTTTAGGGCAGATGAAGGGGAAAGTTACATACTTGCTCTACTAGAGCATCTTTGACTTACGTTTCCACTTCGCCTTGCCTGGTAGGGGTAATCCTTGCCAATGGGAGTTTCACTACGTCTTTGTGAAGGGCCGCCCCCACAGCAACTTTAGGTCTACTTCTGTAAAAACAAAAGAATGCATATTGAACAGCTTTACTCTCCCAGTGGAACACTCAGAATGCACTTGATACTCTTCAACCCAAGACTTTTAATTAAAACATTTTTTTTTTCATATAATATATATATATATATATATATATATATATATATATATATATATATATATATAATCGGAGTTAGTCGAGGATTTAATTTTTAGGGGTTGGTATTTTTACCCCTCATGTCAAAATCCTCTAATCTCCCCGATTTAAAAAATTCTAAGATATTTTCCAGGGTAAAAAAATGAGCTTGTTTCAATGGTAATGTCCAGGATAAAATGATTTTTTAACGTAGTAAGGGTCAATATCTCATTAGGGGTGTTTTTTATCACATTTTAAATTACACCATTAGATTCAGCGTGTTTTGAAACCCCTAGAAATAAAATTTGGTGCTGATCAGAGAAAATTTTTCTATCAACTTAATTTAACATGGAAATCCCATAAGGAAGTAATGCCAATCGTGAATCCACCCCTAAAAAGGCATAAAATATTGATTTAAAAAAAATTCTAACACAAGTCAAAAAAACTTACAACCCTTGGCTTTATGTATGCCAAATTTCAACTTTTTAGCTGATGGTCCTCCCGCCGAAAATTTAGCGTACGATCGGAACACCATTTCTGGCCCAATATACACACACACACACACACACACACACACATTATTCAAGTGTGATCCACACTTGAATCTAGCTCACTTTTTGACTATTGATTATTTCTGAGAGTTTTCATTGTCAATTTTGAATTTTCACTTTATGAGGACTTATTAGTTAAGGACTTAACACAATACTTGTGAGCCAACCGAGGACCGAGGACTCAATGTCATACCTGAGGAGGATCCTGTCAACTTGGACGGCTGTTGACGAGGTTTGCTCTGTTTGTTTCAGTTCTGCTTTCTCAGAACAATCACTTAGAACGATCCTGTGAGAAGGAAAAAATTGTGATGTATTTCCACAAAAAAATAGAACATGCATATTTACTTACACCACTGGCAATATATATACAACTCTTTAATTGCTGAACAAAATGGAAGTACTATTCTCAAAATATTAAAACTGTGACAATCTTATTATAGAAAACTTAATATAGCTTAACAATAAAATAAGTAACAATTATGATAAAAAATAATAATAAAAAAATCAATAAATAACAATAAACAACAATTAATATTCTTAATAAGTTTAAGCAATTACTTCAAATAATAACAGTCCAATTTTTAGTCAGCAAAAATGTGTACGAAAATCAAATTTTTTTGCATACATTGTGAAAACTTTGAGAGTAATGTATTTCGCGAAACTTCTAACTGTAAAAATATAAAGTTTTAATTTTAATTACATTTCAAATTAACTGAGCACTTAAAAAATGTTGCCTGTATCAAGGGTTTGTATTAACTTTAATAGGTTAGAGTAACCACATTTAATTGGTAAAACGGCTTTAATAAATACAGGCAACAAAAAATTGGGAGGGAATTGCAAAAAACATTGTTCAGTGCTCTTTGGGGCTTTTAATACCCAGTATGCATGCCAGAATACCGTATCTTATTGTGGCATATATATGTAATTTATATTTATATATATAAATAAAATAAATATCCTTGACGCCGTTATTACCCTTTCGAGTGTGGCCAGGCCGATATTTTAGCCTTTCCAGTAGGAGTTATCTTGCGACCGAGCTGGGGCATACCAGGCTCCCAGAACCCTTTTCTGCACTCTTCTGGGCTCCTACTACTAGATATGTGCAGCCTGCAGTGGCAGTGCAAGACTGCAGGGCAGCGGAGTATAGACAGTCGTAAACTGCCTTATTCCTACCACTCCATCATCTAGTAGTCAGTCACACCCATCCCAAGTCACGAAAAGTCTGCCGGATTCGGGTATTGAACCGGGGACCTCTCGGACCAGAGTCAGAGGTACTAACCACTACACCACAGAGCGGATTCATATATGTATATATAAATATGTTGTCAGAAAAAGATATTTGCATATATTTGATATTTATAGTGAAGATAACTTGCAAAGAAGGTTAAACCGTTTGGAAATGAGCACTAGTCGTATGGATCTGAAAATCTTTGTGAGCAAGACAAAAGTAATGGTGTTTAGTAGTACAGATAGCAACGAGGCAAAAGGAATTGACCTAAAAGGAGAGCAGCTGGAATGAGTGAAAGAATTTGTATATTTGGGAAGATTGTTTCGGGAGGATGGAATTGTAGATGGAGAGATTGATAGGAGAGTAAGTGCTGTCAGGAGGATTGTGGGTAGTATGGCAGGGTTGTGAAGCACTGAGCTGTTGTCTAATACGGCTAAGCTAGCTGTGTATAACTCTGTCCTAGTACCAACTTTGATGTATGGGTCAAACAAAGCATAGGAGTAAGTTGAATGCAGTTGGTATGAGTTTTTTAAGGAATATGTGTGGTAAAAATAGGATGGATAGTGAGAAACACATGGGTGATGAATGAGTGTGGAGTGAAAGAAAGCATAATTGACAAGTATGAACTAAGTAGACTACGTTGGTTTGGACATGTTGAGGGAATGGATGATGAACGAATTGCAAAAACAGGTGTTTAAAGGTAGTGTACAAGGCATGAAAGGATTAGGTAGACCTAAAGAGGTTTGGTTGGATGTGATTGCAGAATGTTCGAAGAACAGAAGTGTTAAAAGTACGCAGTGTAATAGGTAATAGAGAGTGCAAAAGGCAAAAGAGTGTTATGAGTATTTCTGAAGCAAGTTGATTATCAATGGCGGAACTTGTTTTTCAACATTGTTCACAGTGCTCTCTGGGGCTCCTAATACCCAGTCTGCACGCCAGACAATTAAGTACCGTTTCTAAGTGGGGCACGTATGTTGTTTGCACAACATTCCGCGGTCTTAATAACCCCAGCGGAGTATACACAGCCATAAGCTACCTTCCTCCTACCAACTCCTTCATCTAGTAGCCAGCCACACCCATCCTATATCGCGAAAAGTCTGCTGTGCTTTGGATTTGAACAGGGGACCTCTCGGACGAGAGCCAAGTGTACTAACCATTACACCAAGGAGTTGAAGCAAGTGGAGTATGCAAGAATCGAGTGCTTTGGAGGGCAATTTGTAGACGGTCGAGGTAATAATGCTGCTGGCTTACCCCGTAAAGGGATATGGCGTCATGTTATACATATACATATATATATTCTTAGTTAAAATACACATGTACAAAAATTATTATACAACTAAAATCTTGGTAACATAATTAAAAAACTGCTCTGTAGTGTAGTGGTTAGTACCCCTGGCTCTGGTCCGAGAGGTCCCCGGTTCGATTCCCGAACCCGGCAGACTTTTCGTGACTTGGGATGGGTGTGACTGATTACTAGATTATGGAGTTGGTAGGAGGAAGGCAGCTTACGGCTGTCTATACTCTGCTGCCCTGCAGTCTTGCACTGCTACTGCAGGCTGCACAGATCTGGTAGTAGGAGCCCAGAAGAGTGCAGAAAAGCAGTGATGTTAGTCCGCGCATATTCGCGGCGAATATGCGCGCATATTCGCATATTCGCGCATATTCGCGGGCAATCTGCGGCCGCATATGCGCGCATATTCGCGAATATTGAAAATTGACTTTCCCGCCACAAAAATAGCAATTTAAAACTGGTTAAAACTACAGTAAATGCTACAGAGAGTCTTTTCTTATTTTTCTTGGTATAATCCCTTGCTTAATTAGTGTTTGGATTAAATTAGAGTTAATTAATCATGGAATTAAAGCAATCGGCCTTTCAGGCTGCCGAGGTGCTCACGTGATTTTAATTGCGCGCGGCCGCCATCTTGAAAGTATCTTTCGCGCATATGCGCGCATATTCGCGCATATTCGCATGCGCATATTCGCGGACCGATCTTCGCGCGAATTTCACATCACTGCAGAAAAGGGTTCTGGGAGCCTGGTAAGCCCCAGCTCGGTCGCAAGATAACTCCTACTGGAAAGGCTAAAATATTGGCCTGGCCACAGTCGAAAGGGTAATAACGGCGTCAAGGATATTTAATTTTTTTTTTATATATATATTATATATATACACATATGTAATTTAAAACTTCTACCGTGTCTACCCGCCAAGACCAGAAAATTTATCAGAAAATTTAAAAGTCTTCCGAGGTGGGACTCGAACCCAAATCTCTCTCTGCAATTTGTCAGAGATTTGAAGGTCGGCCGAGTGGTCTAACTGGATAAGGCGTTCGACGCCGCATTTGCACAGAGAGATTTGGGTTCGAGTCCCAGCTCGGAAGACTTTTAAATTTTCTGACAAATTTTCTTTTCTTGTCTTGGCGGCAGGTAAACACGGTAGAAGTTTTAAATTATATAAAATACTGCCAATGTCTGTAAGTTGAAAAACTTACTATATTTCATCTTCATATATATATATATATATATATATATATATATATATATATATATATATATATATATATATATATATATACACACACACACATACATACAGTAAAAACTCGTTATTACGCAACTTGTTGTTAGGTAAAATTCGATATTGCGTAAAGGAGATCGCGGTCCCGACAAAATTAACATTGCGTGGTATAGGAGAAACTCGTTATAACGTAATAACGTAACTAGTTTTTGATCCCTTGGAACAGTCGGAACCTGAAATCCTCGATGTTACGTAAAAATCGAATTTTTAGCGGGAAAAATAAAAATACGCAACGCGGTAAAAAGATCGCGATCGATCGCGATGTATGCATTGAAGTTGCGTGGGATTGCAGGCTTAGACATCTAGCAGTCCTGACGTGTGTGACTTTGCTGCGTGCGTATTACAGACTTGTGACGTCATCTCATCAACAATTGAACTAAACGTTTGGATTTAACTCAAGTGATATAATACTTGTGTTAATTACATTACGATCACCACTCTCGCCCTTTACTTTTGTGGCCGTAAAGGTGGAGTCACATGGCGATTTTTACCATGCGACGCGACGCGAATAATGCGCACTTGCTGTAACATCCATTGGCGGCCATATTGGGCGATTAAAAGAAAAAGAGCATCGTAATTAACGCGATTACCTGCGAATTCGCCGCCGCATAGGATTTCGCAGCTTTTAAGTTAAAATCGCGCCGCGTCGCCGTTGCCGCCATCTGAATCCACCTTAAGGCGTACTCCAGCAGTGCATTTAAAGCCAAAACCTTCATCCTCCATCTTCGTTTTCGCCTCGCATCTGGACAAAGACAACGCATAGCTGCAACGCTGGTAGCAGTGTGGACATGATTCATCGTGTTGGATCGTGTCCTTCATCATCATAGTTTCAATCTACGCGACGTCTGGTGACATTTCGACTAAAAAAAACTATAAAATCCACAAAAAAAATATAACAACTTGAATATTTAGAATTTTTAATTAATTAATTGAATTACGTGTACGTGGGTGCATGTAACGTATTGTCCTAAACCCAAATCAAATTTTAATCAATCAATTAAAGTTGCGTGGTAATTCGAGAAGATGTAAAACACCAAAAATATAAAAAATATGCATCAATAAATTAATAAGACACATAATATGTAGCATCATTAAACTGCATTATAAATAAATATATTTTATAAATGAAGACACGCATTATCTCGTGGTGTAAAGAGATCGCAATTATTACGCTCGATCAGGTACGTGAATATCATAACATCGCGTAATAAATGAACGACTATAAAAATTAGTGATTTCAGAAAAGAAAAAAAAACTTCAGTTTAATTCTGTATTTTAATTCTTTTAGAAAATGAAAGAAATCGTATGATTTTTGTTAAGATTCGACATAAAATTATTTTTAAGATCGCAATTAATACATTATATCAGACCACAGTAACTAAAGAAATAAAAGTTTTAGCAATATATATATATATTTTTTTTTTTTTTTTTTACTGAAAATCCCAAGAGTTAACACTATAAAAATAAAATTGATCTCGATCGTGATGCTTGCGAATTTTGAGTTGTAATAAAAAATGCTTGTGGGATGATTTTTTTTTTTTTTTAAATTTCTACCAAATTTAATAAAGCATTTATTATGAATGTTTAATGTTGAATCCATGCATTTACGGAAAATGCAGAACCTCTCGGTCCTCAAAAGTTTCGTATTTTGCTGCAGATACATTTTCGTTGATTATATTAATGACGATGCACTTGAAATTTGTTTTTAATTTATCGCGGTAATGATCGAGTGTCGACGCTGATTTACAAACTCATTTGCAATTTTTGCTTCACTCGATCTCCTTTAATTATGAAGCATTACAGCTATCACATTTTTTTTTTCATAATTATTAATAAATTTACAACAAACTCGGCAAACTGACAATCCCTTTTACACGATCACGCGAGTAACCCGAGTTTATTCTATACATCGCATCTTAATTATGTCATCCTGTTTTTGTTTTTATCCTCTTTTCACTCTAGATTCTTTTGATCGATAATTTTAAATCACAACGCGCGTTTAATTTACGTTTAAAAAACGGGGGAAAAAAAAAAAAAAAAAAAAAAAAAAAAAAAAAAAAAAAAAAAACTTGAAACGTTCTCTAGGGGCCACCATTTTAAAGCATCATAAATTCATAATTCGAGGTTACTTAACATGCACTTCTCTATCTAACTATTCGGAGAGAAAATATTTTGTAAAGAATTTTGTAAATCAATTAAAGTTCGTAAAATCGTGATTTTCCCAGATTGATATATTTTTCGGAATGGCATGTTAATTAGGACTAATGCAGATCATCTGCATCTACCCAATAGTGATCGATATAATTACTATGGCGTTTCTCTAGTATATTTGTACAATAACACTTCATTATTATTGGAAATTGTTTTAGAACTGAAGATTTTTTCATTTCTCCCAAACATGACAAAAAGAATTTTAAATTGAGCAAAAATGTTACGGAAATGGATGACACTGGTTTATGTGCCATTTAAAACCTTCTTTTAAAATAACTCGTTCTTAAGAAACTCGATATAAGGTAACCCTAATTTTCTGGATCCCTTGACATTACGTAATAACAAGTTTTTACTGTATACTTATACAATATATATAATGTTGAATACAACATTCAGCGGTATAAAGCTCACCCCGGCAAAATATAGACAGCCCATAAGCCACCATCTTCCTTGCAACTCCATCATCAAGACACCCATCCAAAGTGACAATCTACTTTGCGGTATTTGAACCAGGGACAGGACCTCTCAGCGCTCTATTCACTACACCATAAAGCTGTGGGAGTTATGGTACGAAGAGTTAATCCAAAGTTTCTATGTTTTGCATTTGTTGTCATGAGTATCTCCTCTAGTTTTTTCATAATACTTATTAGAAATGATAAAGGGTAAAGTGAATTTGAAAAAAAGTCTGCAAATTGGATTTTCCTAGCATTATACTTAAGAACATTACTAATGAAGATATCAATATGCATTGATTACTCCGAATTTAGACCTTATACCTAAAAGATATGACTGCAACCTTCAAGTTTTTAGCAACTGGCATATCTAAAATCTGCTGGAAACTTCAACGACATGCATCTTTGACTTACACTTCAGGACTTGCTTCAACGAAGTTTGTGCCGACACCAGCCAGTCTCTGCAAGGAGGGAGTCCTGGGGGTACGCTGCCGCTGTTTCTTAAGTTGCAAGTCTTGGTGCTGAACTCCAGGGTTCACACTGCCTGCATGTAAGCCATCAGGTTGGCTAGACACAGACAAATACACAAGTATTACGATGGTGTTCCGTCAAAAACTACTAACTCATTTTATCGCGTCCTCTCAAAAACGACTAACTCGTTTTATCGCGAGCCGAGATGGTCGGTTTTGCACTATGGATTTCCAGGTATAAAAAAAAAATTGTATACCTGGAAACCCATAGTGCAAAAGCGACCATCTCGGCTCGTGATAAAACGAGTTAGTTGTTTTTGAGAGGACGCGATAAAATGAGATAGTCGTTTTTGACGGAACACCATCGACATTGGCAGTATTTTATATAATTTTAAACTTCTACCGTGTTTACCCGCCAGGACAAGAAAAGAAAATTTGTCAGAAAATTTAAAAGTCTTCCGAGGTGGAGACTCGAACCCACATCTCTCTGTGCAATCGCGGCGGCGAGCGCCTTATCCCCTTAGACCACTCGGTCTTTTCTTGTCTTGGCGGGTAAACACGGTAGAAGTTTAAAATTATATATATATATATATATATATACATATATATATATACATATATATATATATATATATATATATATATATATATATATATATATATATATATATATATATATATATATATATATACATACATACATACATACATATAAAACTGAATTCATTTTAATAAGTTGCATACACTTATAAATGCACACTTATTGGGATGGGTTTGATTATGTTTGAATGATTTGCGGTTATCCCCTTTAATATTGCAAAATTTCATAATTTTAAATTAAAAATTTTAGATATCTAACCTTGATCAGACCTCAAACCTATAAAGTAAGTTGAATTTTTTTTTAAAGGTCTATTAAAAAGTCTTGAAATATATATATGTTTGAAAAAACAAAAACATCCAAGCACTATTAACTTATTGAGTTCACTCTTCTTATTTTATATTTTTTTACGACTCTCAGAATTCATAGTAACAATTATTGTGCTCACCTTTTGGTGAGATCAGCTAGTGGAGCCTCAACTTTCTCAGGACTCTCAGCTGACACAATCTCAGTTTTTGTGGTGGTCCCATCATCCTTGGGGATCTCAACTTGCTCAGCCTCTGAACTCTCGATGAGCTCAGTCTCAACTGCCTGGACGTAGGCTGGCTCGGCACTCTCGGCTTCCAGTGACAGTCGCAGCTGAGAGAAAGTGTCCAGTTGCAGGGACTCATTCAGCTCCTTGGACTTATTAAGCTGCTCACATATAACCTTGCCACCAGAGTTCACCCTAAAACACACAACATGAAGTAGGTTGAAATTTTTTTTAAAGGTCTATTAAGGGAAAGGGAACGCCAGAGTTGCGCCGCGATCGCAGCGCCTCTATATCAATATTCAAATTGTCCCACTCTAAAGATACTACGCAAGTCACGGCAGTTTTATATTCAATTTATTTATAAATAATGAGTTAAATAATAACTGTTATGGTTGTTTTATTTATAAAACTTTTTTTTCATTACTATAAAACAATTTTGGAAAGTTTTTACTTTAGGTGAGTGGATTATAAGCGTTGTTTTGGTTCATTAGTCAGCCTGTTTCATTCGCCAGTTGTTCAATGGCCGACCAAAAAGGGGTGTGTGAGACGTGCGAGTGTCAAAAATCGTGCAGTTATTATCAATTTACGTCGCTCCCACTCTCATAATTGTCTTTTTTTTTTGCTGTGAAGGTTTGTCCTAGTGCATTAAGTTTGTTTCTAGTTTTTTTTAAAAATCGGACGATTGGATTATAGAATTTTTCTAATGTCACTGAAATGCAGCGTATGCTTGTTCAATAAATGGGTTTAGTTTCAATACACGTAACTCGGAAACTAGATCGTATTTGTATTGACGATATTTTAAGAGCTAATGAACAACATAGAGGAGAATATTTTAAAATATTTTCGGAGGAACAAATGAGAGTGGAAAATTTAACATTGGTGGCGTTACCTTACCCTTAAAAAGTCTTGAAATATATATATATATATATATATGTTTGCAAAAACAAAAACATCCAAGCACTATTAACTTATTGAGTTTACTCTTCTTATTTTATATTTTTTACAACTCTCAGAATTCATAGTAACAATTATTGTGCTCACCTTTTGGTGAGATCAGCTGGTGGAGCCTCAACTTTCTCAGGACTCTCAGCTGACACAATCTCAGTTTTTGTGGTGGTCCCATCATCCTTGGGGATCTCAACTTGCTCAGCCTCTGAACTCTCGATGAGCTCAGTCTCAACTGCCTGGACGTAGGCTGGCTCGGCACTCTCGGCTTCCAGTGACAGTCGCAGCTGAGAGAAAGTGTCCAGTTGCAGGGACTCATTCAGCTCCTTGGACTTATTAAGCTGCTCACATATAACCTTGCCACCAGAGTTCACCCTAAAACACACAACATGAAGTAGGTTGAAATTTTTTTTAAAGGTCTATTAAAAAGTCTTGAAATATATATATATATATATGTTTGCAAAAACAAAAACATCCAAGCACTATTAACTTATTGAGTTTACTCTTCTTATTTTATATTTTTTTACGACTCTCAGAATTCATAGTAACAATTATTGTGCTCACGTTTTGGTGAGATCAGCTAGTGGAGCCTCAACTTTCTCAGGACTCTCAGCTGACACAATCTCAGTTTTTGTGGTGGTCCCATCATCCTTGGAGATCTCAACTTGCTCAGCCTCTGAACTCTCGATGAGCTCAGTCTCAACTGCCTGGACGTAGGCTGGCTCGGCACTCTCGGCTTCCAGTGACAGTCGCAGCTGAGAGAAAGTGTCCAGTTGCAGGGACTCATTCAGCTCCTTGGACTTGTTAAGCTGCTCACATATGACCTTGCCACCAGAGTTCACCCTAAAACACACAACATGAAATTAACAAATACTCATCAACCCTCCAGACTCTATTCGTGGTAGTATTATGTAGGTGACTTGTCATTTTTGTCAATAGCATATTCTTTTTCAATTGTATTGTTTTCTCTTGTACCTATACTCAATGAACAACTATTATTATTATTATCATAAAAACAATCAACATCAGATTAGCTAAAATATCAATTGTCATTTTCAAAAGCATTTTTTTTTTAAATCCAATTTAAAAAGACGACAACAAATCAAAGATTGACAGTTTGTACGTAATAGTAAACATGTAATCACAACACAAGAAATATACTGACCTCAGCACCAAAAGATGGCATTGATAATATCCTTGTTACAGTCAGTATGACCCGCAATACTTGTCTTTACAATGTCAATAGTCAGTCATAACATGCCTGTCTTGAGTGGTGTGGTTAAGTTATTATTTGTTGTACCAATAACATGTGATATTTATTTTATTGACAGAAAACAAACAAACAAGATGACAAGACCCATAAAAAAATAAAATAATAAATACCAATAAAATGCATCAATGTATAAGGAAATGAATAGCCTTTAGTTTGATTTATTGTATCATGAAATTTCAGAATAATTTAGCTTCACTGTCTCCTAATAAACACTTCAATAATTATTCATAATACGCTGTATTATCATGAAATTCCTGACATCAAAAGATTGAAATAAATTTAATAAATGTTGAGTGTTCTATATATAGTCCCTCATCCGGAATAATGAGCTATCTGCTGTATCAGGTGAGCACAACGGTGTGCTTTATTTTATAAAAATTTACAGCCCATAACTGCGCTAGCAGGAAGTTCATTATTACAAATTGGTAGGCAGATAGGTCATTATTCCGGATAAGAGCCGATATGTTACATACTGTACATTGTTTACATTGTAAATTTAATTTAATCTTTATTTTAATTTATAAAATAGTGGGTGTTTATTGGTTTGTTTATATTTACTAATTAGTCACTGGGAAGACTTACGGACTAGCGACTGCAGAATGAACTTGTTTGAAGGCCATTGCCATGTCTTTCTCACAGTGGCCCCCACCAGTCTTTTTCACGGGAGACACACTTCTGGAGCGCTGGAGGTAGTGCAGCTGGTCCGACTTTAGCAGAGTGGAAACGTTTTCCATCTTAGTCCCAGTGGAACAGCCTGGATTAGGATCCCTAGGCACAAAGTTACACAAATGAGTAATACAGAACAAAAGTATTAACATTGTCAATGACACTTCTACTGGTACTTTTCTTTCACAAAATTTTATTACTATGCAACTTTGAATAGTACAGTCAACCGGGGTAACTTTGAAAGCCCGGGGTAACTTTGAAAATGAGGAAAATAAAGATTTGTGATTTTTTATAGACCAATCTAATGTGTACACTGAAGTTTTTTCTCACTATATGGTAGGAACATGTTATTAGCTAATAGAGAAAAATGGATTTAAGGGTTGCAGTTGATAAATTGGAGATAATTATTTTTTTTTACTGAAGAATGAAAAATGTGACCAAAATAAGAAGTCTGGAAATAAGCCATCCACAAGGTAAGCAAATACAAGTTGGAACTTGTAATGCTATTCAGTGTTATATTTCAACCCTTCTTAACACATGTACCAAAGGATTTGAAATTTTTCCTGTAACTTTTTTTTTTATGAATTTTTACTTTCAATGGGGTAACATTGAAGGGCTCGGCGGGGTAACTTTGAAGGGCTTTAGAGAACATCACTATTTACTTGAATGAAGCTTTAAAAAGAATCTGATACAAAATTTAGTGCACAAATCATACTATATATCATTGCATCATACATTTCAATTAATTTTGAACTACTTTTTTCTCTTTTAAGTCCACCACAATGATTTTCAGCACTTTATTCTGGTCCGGTACTCCGTGGCGGAGCCAGAAAAAAGTTCCAAAAAAAGTCTTCCATCTTTCAGAATGTTTCTCCCATGAGAAGTGAGTAGGGGAAAGTGAACCCACCCATTGCCCATGTATTTCTCTATGTACCACAACATCAATTGGGGGGGGGGGGGGGGGGGGGGGAGGGATTGTCTATGCCATTACCTGTAATTACCGGTACTGTACTATTGTTTGACATTAAAACTATATTTGTCTCATTTCATGCCTGAACATTTTTAAGACTCAGTTACTGTTAAATTAATTTATTAATTTTATGATAAAGGTTAGAACAGAACTACAATCATACTAATTAAATTTTAATTTCAGATTCATTAAGAAATCTCTTACGGACTACCGGTAGGCCTGATTCGAGTACAGAAGAGATCAACAAATACAAAGAGTGTATACAATCAAGACTGCACTGATGAAAATTTAGACCTACCAGTAGGTCACCTAGCCATCACCCCCCCTTCCCCCCCCCCCCATGGAACCCCTTTTGCCTTCAAGTAGAACCAGGCAACCAAGCCACTGCCTCAAGTTATATTGCTCCTCGTCGGAGTATGAAAGTCAGAGTGAGTCCGCTAAAAGTCTTGGGATGGAGGGGTACAGGGACTAGAAGGAGCAGTGGGTGGGAGTTTTTTTAACATAAGAACTATTCTAGAGGTGACCTAAACTATGGACTCCCCCTCCCTCCCCTTCCCCCCTGTCTACAGGTGGCATCAGGTAAAAGTGTGTCTCCAGCACATTTCTCCAGGTCTGAAGTCAGAGTGAGTCAGCTGAGTCTGGTGGGGTTATGGAAGATGGAGGGGCAATGGGTGGTATATTTAGTTAACACGAATGACCCCAACCATTCATGACCCCTCCCCTCCCTTGCCTAAAGATGGCACTAGGTAAGAGTGAAGAGTGTCGACATTCCTCGTCTGTTGCAAAGTCAAGAGTAAGTGATCAGAGTGTGAATGACAAAAAGAGCTCAAACAATGATGACAAAAAATTACAAATGGGAAAAACACAGATTATAGTGACAAAAAAAAAAACATGACCCTGTCTACAAATGACAAGTGAGCTCGTCACTGGGATTAGCGACTTAGCGACGGAACTGAGGCTTCACCTCTGGAACTTATCTGCTTGTCAAGTTAAAGAAGATGTATTGTGATATTCAAAATGGTTCAACTATATGTTCATAATTGAACAGCCAACTGACCAAGGACTTCAAGTTCTCTGTTAACCATCCGAATACTATTCCGGAAATGATGCCAGTTCAAGCCTGAACATGAAGAGAAGAAATTTTTAAAAAGTTTCAACTTAACTTTTTAAATTCTTCTGCATTCTTATAAAGTTATTGATGTTTGTAAACATATATGACACAATATTGGGGGACATTCACAAAGCACTTTAACCCCAACTTTAGCCCCAAGTTTTATTCCTGGTACTAAACTAGGAGCTAGACATGGTTAGCCCCTGGTTTAGCACCATGTTTAGTACCAGGGATAAAACTTGGGCCAAAGTTGGGGTTAAAGTGCTTGGTGAATGCCCCCCAATATGTTCAGAGAGAGAAAAATAAATAAATAAAATGAATGTTTAAAATATTTGGAGGATTTTAATTAATTACTGTAATTAATTATCTAATTAACCTTTAATTAACTGCAAATAATGGTTTAATATGATACTAAGTTACTGAAAAATATGTCCAGAACAGTAAATTACATGGTAGGACACATAAATAAAAAAATTACACTTTTAAGTTGCTTGAATATAAGTGTCCGCAAGGCCCTTCAATGTTACCCCATTGCCGAGGTAACTTTGAAGGGCTTGTTTTAATTTTTTTTTACAGTTAATAATTGGGGCAAAAAAATTTTACAAACATTTTTAGACATCTCTAGCTAAGTTAAACAACTGGTAATTTTTTTATTTGCCAGATATTTTTTTTTAAAGTTATGATCAGAAAGGTAGTAAAAACCCTTCAATGTTACCCCGGTTGACTGTAATAATTGTTTTTCTTAGCAACAAAGTTCGAAATACAGATTGATGAATTAGCAATGATAATTCAAAGACTGATTAGTAGTATCAAAAATTTTATTTAGTTGGGGGGGGGGGGGGAAAAAAAAAAAAAAGAAAAAAAAAGCAAAACGTGAAATTAGTTTTCAGCTATAATAAATTCACCACACATATTCCAGTACTGTAATTTGGTATTTTTTTCTTTTTAATTTTTAATGTGATTCATGATAATAACATTAAAAAAAAAAAAAAACTAATCAGCACTGTTTACAGTTTATTCGCCTGAATGCTAGTACAGTACCCATAATCAATATGCTGTATTTAATATAATATGACATTTGTGCATCAATTGGGATGTTAATCAAATGGGACTACAACAATCGATTGTTCGTGTTATCTTACCCTTAATCCTTATAACAAGCTCCCCCTCCCAGTAAAGAGTGTGGAAAATATTAGTCAATTTAAAATTTGTGTGAGAAACTGCTCCAAGTAAAGTGTTTTTAATATTTTTATAGTGTAAAAGCATATTATGAATGTGATTTTTAATTATGACAAAAACTATTTCAGCTTGAATTTAAAAAATGTTTTTTTGTGTGTGTACACTTTATTGACTTGTCCTATAAACCTAAACAAATTTTATTGTATATATTATAACATTTTGATTGTAGGAGAAATGGAATTAATAAATAGAATTTGAATTTGAAAATAGGTTTCAAGACTTTAAAGGCAAAAATGGGGCGCAATTATTGACAAATTAGTACTACTCACTCAGTGTTCTCTTTAATACGTGATAAAGACTTTGATGAACGACGGCCGTCACCACCTTGCACAGTTTCTTGCAGTATCTGCAGACACGAAGAGGGGTGAGCGTTTTCAGATTGGACTGGTGAATGTTGTCGACTGCTTCTCTTTTCACTCTCATTTAGTTTGTCATTTGCTCCTGTTTCTGACTCAATTTTTGTATGCTTCTGACTCGGTTTTAGTGGAGAATTCTCTTCCAGTTTACTTGAGTTTTCAGCTGTTTCTGTGTGATTTTTCTCTGGGCTAAATTGGTCTGTAATGCCACCAAAAGATACGTCAGATTGACAGGTGATGTTAGGGCATTTTTCATTCAATGTGGTGATTTGGATAAGATCATGCTTTCCAGTTTCATTTACGTCCTGAGCAGATTTCATTGAGATTTCTGAATCTGAATCATCTGTTGTGGCTCCACGGAGGTGGTCTGCTGGCCTCTCTAGTGATGCATCAGATGGTTCATGAGTGTTAGGTACTTTACCCGAGAAGTCTGATATCTGTAAACCAAAGATTTTTAATCACATTAAGAAACAACTTTTTAAATATGGATATTTTTAAAGTGCTTGAATTATTATTCTATGGTAAATTAAATAAAGTCAGTATTAATGTGTGGTGCTGCATAGAAGTTCAAGGAGAGGCAAAGATTGACCAGCATACATATGGTATGTAACAGAACGTACATAAATTTAATAATATAACAGTTAAAGCTAATCCTTTCTTTTAAAGGTGTAACAAAGTGAATACTTTTTTTATATGTTCGGGCAACTACGAATTATTCTGACATCCCTGTGGCTCAATATTTTTGTACAATTAATTATTTAGTTCGAAAAGTGAGTTTGATAACCGTTGGTTGATTCAAGTCGGTGCTCTCCAGCAGCAGCCGCTGATACGACTAGAATCTCCTTCGAATCGGGGGAACTTTCTCCCGCCCCCTTCTTGTCGTATCACCGGCTGCTGCGGCCGCGGGCATGCTTGAATCAACCAACGGTTTTCAAACTCACTTTTCAAACTAAACAATTAATTGTAAAATAACTAGGCATTAATTGTACGAAAATAGTGAGCCACAGGGATATCAGAATAATTAGTAGCTGCCCGAACATGTAAAAAAAGTATTCACTTTGGTACACCTTTAAGCTTCTAATTTGACGTTAAAATATATACAATTTTTCTTCATTTGAGCAATGTTTTCTTCTTTCAATTCAACCAACTCATCTAGAAATGACTCTCAAATCAGGCAGTAAAATCACTCATTAGAGCAGCAGTCAAACTCTTACTTGTTGATAGCCTGAGCTTATTCACTGCAGGAGGGACAGATTTGGAAGCTCTAACAGAGGAGGCTCGTGCTGTGGTGCTGCAGCACCCCCTGAATATTTAATTAAAATATAATAATAAATAATTAAATAAATCTGATTTTGTTAGTTTTAAAAATATTAAATTTCTTAATTTTAAAATTTTATTTTATATTTTTTTCTCAAGTTCTTAAAATTTGTTTCAAATGTCATCGCCTTACCTCCCTTGTACGAACATTTCTCTCTACACCACCCCTTTACTACCACGACGAAACTACCCCCGCTCCTCCATCTTCCCCTCTGCCTCAGAATGCCAGGGTCTTGTCATAGGCATTGGTGTAATAAAAGCGAAACCTCACAAGGTCTTACCGGCGGTATAACCTTGAGGAGTCACAGCACCGAAAAAGATGTCAACAAAACAATCCTTTTCCCCCCTCTCATGCTTACCAGTACCACATTTTAGTTCTAGTATAAGAACTTATGGCCGTAAGTTGCAACCAAACTATCCTAGAAAAATCTGAGAATTATCCTAGAATTTTAATGTTAATTAATAAATTATCCACGGTTAATCCTCGTATTATTCTCGGATAGGTGGCTGCAACTTACGACCATTAGACTTCATGTACAGTACATGATCAAGCATTTTTTTTAACACACCATAGTATTGCATGACTAGCTTTACGCGGATGGTGACCACGTGTTTTTCAGCTTGTTTTGATGCCAACCCTGAGTTCTTTCTCCAAAAATTGTAACCTTTGTATTACGTATTGTATTTTGTATTGGTCTTGTAGTAGGAAAAAAAATAGTTTCTTTCAAGTTGTCGGTAATAAATTCAGAGGGAAGTAAAAACATACAAACACGAGTGAACTTTAAATGAGGTGTTTGTGATACCTAATGAGAGCAATATTTAGCAGTTATCAAGCTGATTTGTGCTTAAATTATACTTTTAATCATCAAATAAGGTTAGTTACCAATGATGGAACTTGTTTTTCAACTTGTTCACAGTGCTCTCTGGGGCTCCTAATACCCAGTCTACACGCCAGACAATTAAATACCGTCAAGTAATCATCAAATATGGAAAAATCAGTGCAATCTTTATGAGAGAAAAAATCAGAGCATTCACAATGGAAGAAAATATTATTTTTAAAATTAAAGAAAAAGGGTGACTGACTCCACGACTAAACATTATGGAGAGTGCTAAAAGTAGAAAAAAAGTGTGTATAAAAAAAATTAATTTATTACAATGCAGCGTAGAACCAATGTGCATAAAGTAAGAACAATTTATTTAATGGTAGCTAAAGCAATAATTTGATGGTCAAAAAATAAAAAAAAAGAAAAAGAAGAAAAAATATTATTACTTTTAAACATTATAGGAAAGGCTTTTAATGTACTTTTTATCGCTTCGAAAATAATTTTCATGTGTCAAAAGTTCAAATATTTACAAAAATATGAAATGTCAACAATTTTTTTTTTGTGCACTCATAATTAATCCTCTCAAATGTTAATAAAAAATAGTGTGTACTGTACGTATAAAATCAGTACTAAATGCAGATTGCAGCACCCCTAGAGCTTACAGTCAAGAACCGTTTCTGAGCTCTAACATGCTTTCGAAATGTGCCTGTTCCCATTTACCTCCTCCTTCTCCTCTGAGTCTGAAGAGAAGTCGGTAGGATCATCAGAGGCCATCTCTCTACTTTTTTTGTCTGGCGACACAGCAGGCTGTTGACAAAGAAAACAATTAGTTTCTCGGCTAATATCAAAGATTTTTTATCACATTTAGAAACCACTTTTCAGATATTTAGATATTTTTACAGTGCTTGAATTGTTCTACGGTCAACTGAATGTGGCCTACAGTATTGACTTAAGGCACTGTAAATTTTATATTACAATAATGTAACAGTTAAAGCCACTCCTTTTTTCTAAGCTTCTAATTTGACGTTGAAATATTTACAATCCTCCTTCACTGCAGCAATGTTTTCTAATTTTTGTTCATCTAGAAATGACACGACACTCAAATCAGGCAATAAAATCACTCACCACAGACAAACTCTTCCTGGTCGACAGGCTGCACTTTGTCGAAACAAGAGGGTTGGATTTAGTAGAACGGGAGAGCCGATTTCTAGGTTTCACCTCCTCTGCCTCATCCGATTCCGCGGAGAAGTATCTTGATGTGTTATATGAAGGTCCAGGGCTTCGCTCAGACAAGTGCTGTAAGCTATTCGTAGCTTTGTCTGAAGCTCTATCACCCGTTCCGAAGATGCCAATCTAACAATAGAACAAAGAGTGTAAGAATCCCTGGAAACATGAAGAGAAGGAATCCTATCTCTATTGGCTTACTAGAAGCAAAATGGCTTAAACGCGCAAACACAGACATAAGAAATAAAGGAATTGGAAGAATCTATGTAAAGAAGCTGATATTAAGATAAAGATAATATAATACAGATCAGCTGGCCAAATGTTAAAAAAATCCCATTCATAAAAATTATGAAAAAAATTTAAAATGTTATACTCTACATCCCCTATCAGTAGGTAAAAAATCAGGCCTACAAAAATGAGCTAGTTTTGGAGTAATTAATTTTTAAAGTTCTGTAATTTAACATGGAGAACCATGTTAAATGGTTAAATTAGTCAACTTTAAAAATCAATAACTCGAAAACTAGGTCGTTTTTGTATACCTGATATTTTATCTACTGATAGGGGATGTAGAGGAGAACATTTTAATTTTCATGAATGGGATTTTTTTTAGCATTGGGCCAGCTGATCCATGTTGTCTCTAAAAAAAAAAAAAACATTGTGGAATAATGAATTCCTAAATTCCTAACAAAATTTAATTTTGAGCCTAAACATGCAAATCTTTATGTTGTAAAAATAAGGATACCTAAAAAACAAATTTCTGTTATAGCCAAGTGTCTATGTATTTCGTCCAACAAACCATTAGTGTTTCTCAAAGTCTAAACTAAAGTCTACCCAAGAGGGTATCAATTTCATATTCTTCTCAGTATTTTGATTTCTTTCCATTCAGTCTTGAACTTCCACGAGGGAAAAAAATAAATGCATAGTAGAGTTATTCTTACTAATGTTTGTTTATTTTAACTTGTTTATATAAATTGAATGTCTCCATGATTAAAATATTCTAAATAAGCCTAACCTGATTGTGAAAGGAAGTGAAATAAAATGGACTACAGTATCTAGTTGTGCAAGAAAACAGGATAATAGCAACATTCTCACCTTAGTTGCTCCATAAACATGGTGTAGTAACTTCGGAGAAAGCTCTCTCAACGCGGCTACCTTCCTTGTTGGGTGTGAGCGTCTCACAGAACGACGCGGCATAGAAGCACAATCACCTTTGGATAAGTCTTCAGAGAGCACTAGAGAAGCCTCTGTCGAAAAACTTTTGGGTGTAGAACCAAACCTTTTGACTTGCACTTTAGCTTGAGGTTCTTTAATCTTAGTTTGTTTAGGTCCAACAACTTTTTCTGGCTTGTGCAGCTTTTTCTCTGGAAGGACTTTGTCAAAACTCGAAACAACACCACTAATTTCCGAGTGAACATGACTCTTCCGCCCCAAGGTAGATTTCAATGTTGTTTCTTTCTTCAGATCTGTGCAACAATCACATTCAGCATTATAATTAAGCATTTATTATTAGAACAAGGAATATCAGTGGCAGTTTTAAAAGGATACAGTCAAGAAATTATTAATGTAAAGGCTAAATTTCCTCATTCCAAATCTACAGACTCTATGAACTTTCTTTAGGCATTTACAATTTTCAAAGGTTTTTGGTCGAGATTAGAATTGTCAGCAGACTGAGCGGCAAAGATCGAGCATAGAAATTTACTTAAAGTAGAGTGAGCGAAAAATTGACCGATGGTAAAGCTCACTCTCTTGCATGTAAAAAGTTACTTTCGAGCAACATAAATAAGGATCTGAAATCAGTTGAGACCGTCCTTCGTAAAAATTCTGAGCATTTGGGTCTAAAAGTCGATGACTTCGTCCATCTACTCCATGCTAACGCTCGAAAAACGTGGCTTCTTTTTTATTCGAACTTTAATTTCTTTCGCAATCTCCCGTAAAATGTGTTTAAAAAATATTCTAAGATAGAACATATTATGGTGAATCAGAAAGTGTCATAACCTTTATTAGCTCTTCATAAAAATTTTGAGAAAATTCTGATACAATACCAAAATCCCAGGCAAATTTTCATTTCAAATGTTGCGGTCTACGGGTTAACAGCTGACTGGATCAACGGGATCAACAACACTATATAACTTCAGCAGATGCTTGTATTGCGCAACTTGCATAAATTTCTACTGCGCAGCTTTTGAGGAGGTGACGAAACTTTTTCGTATGCACATATGCAAAAATTTGCAGATGAGCATCATGCGTGACGTCATGCGCAAAAGTGTGTGCGCACTCAACTCGCTGACTCCTCTTTAAGAGTTGGCTCACTTGCCAAAGATTAGTCAAGTAGAAGTATCTGCTGATGTTTTTGGTGAAAACGAAGAACCGTGGAAAGCTGCAAATGCAGCAGGTCGTAGAGAAAAATTTATTACAGATTTGAAATCAGGAAATTTGTGTTTGCTTGAATAATTTCTTGACTGACGTATTTAAAATATCAATTTATACAAAATTCCAAAGAAATATATATATATTTATATTATCGACAAACTAAGCTATCCAGGTTACCATGAATGTATATATCGTTCCTCGTCCGGAATAATGAGCTATCTGCTTTACCCTTAACCTTATAATTGCACTCGCTTGTTATATACATAGCTCATTATTGCACATGAATTTTGGTACGCAGATAGCTAATGATTCGGGACGAGTTTGTATTTCTTTTCCCCCTGTTGACAAACATGTATTTATGATTCTTATTGGGTCCCCGTGTTAAATCTGACTTTTCACAATGCTTACTGGATTCTCACAATTGTTCAATTTTTTTTTGTAAATGTGTCCAATGGAAAATTTAATAATAAAAAATAATATAATCACATAGTTTTCCACCTGATCTCTTTTAGTTAATTCACATCACAATTAGTTTGTACACTAGGGAAAGTCCCTGGCTAATTTGTTCAAGCTGTAGCTCCAAGAAATAAATATGTGTACATTTGTAATTTTAAGGATGGGTAAGTAGAGAAGGTAATGTAACCACTGCTCCATTCCCGCGAACAGAGGTACACTAACCGTCACATTTAACTTGGTTAAGGTCATGTTTGTAACGCTCTCAGTCATTGGTGGCCGGTTTGTAACGAAGGACATCACTGGCCGAGCCGAGCCGAATGACTCCCGAACAGTTCCGACCATAACCAAGTTAAATGTGACGGCTAGTGAAGTGTATGCTTGTGCTGCATTGCGTGTACCCTTAATGTGCACCAAATAAAATAAGTATTCCCCACCATCCGCCTTGTATGAACATTCAGTTTGAAAAATAATCTGTATCATGTATTATTACTGTACTATGTTTGCTGCTTCAAGCTAGATGTTACGGACTGATTATTGTATCTTCCTATTTAATTGAAGCCTGCATGTAACGGAGCTTGATTAGTAAAATGTGAAATGAAACCACTCTAATTAAAAAAAATAATAATAATAAAATATTATTTACGAGTATATAGTAACTCGGTAGTAGCTTTTTAGTTCTTGTACACAACATTGCAGCCAAGGGATTTATAACAAATGGATGATTTTTTTTCCATTTTCCTTGAAAATAATTAAATATGAACCAGCAAGTAGTAATATTTTTTTAACTGACCAATAAAGGGCCACAGTGAAATAAATTGCAGGTACACAGACATTTTCTGCACAAAACCCTTTAGTGCATAACTGCATAACACAATGTTAATTTTACAATGGTAAAGAAATAAAGAAAATTTAACTACTATCAAGATATGATATCCAAATTAATATTGTATGTATGAAGGAAGTAGATTATGTGTGTACAAGTAAATGTGTATAATTGTGCATAGTACAAGAAAACGATAATATTCTATCTCTAAACTACATGTTTTCATAACTTGCATCCAAAATTATTTATACAACAAGTCAAAAATCAAATCATACCTATTTTACCTGGAGATGGAACCTTTTGCTTTGTTTGCAAAACAAAAGTAGGAATTCTAGATTTTGATTTTCCAGGTATCTTCATTGTTATTGATGAGCTCGTAACTGTAGCTGAAGTCAATTTATCTGATGCGTTCACATGGCTAATGGTAAGTTTATTAGAAGCGTTGTCTTCTTTTGAACCACTGGATTCATTCTTGGGGGTTTTGTTGAAAGCAATCTTGGTCCTCATAGAACTGCTTGCCACGGCAGGCACACAAGAAGCCCTGCCTTCTTTTGAGTCACGCTTCTGTGCTGGTACTGAAAGTGCAGGGAGACTGCTCCTCATTCTGGGTGAAGAGCGAGATGCTTCTCCCAGGGAACCATCAGGATCATGCCAAAATAAGGTCAGCTTGCCACACTCCACTTTACTTGCAGTCTTAATCACCACTGTTTCATTTGATGACACTATTTTGCTGTCTACCAACAAGGGGGTTTCCAGATGGTCCATAAGGCATTTGAGCTTAGTCTGAAACAAAATTAATAAATATTATCAGTTTTGTATCCTTATACAAATGAGACGTAATAACATAATGTTTCTTTGTTGAAACATGCAGCTTGTTAATTCTATGAGTCATTGATATTTTTTAATTTTTTTACATAAAAACACATAAGTTGTCTTTTAGTGATCACAACCCCAGTTGTATGGTGCCACTTGTATATAATGCCTTACCAGAACATAAAAGAAATCAAAAGATTTTTTTGTACCTTAAAAAAGCAGCTTTATTCATATTTAATTAATAACATGTTTTACGATGTTAAGTAGGGATACAGGCCTCAAATTAAAAATTTGACAGTTACAGAGAGTTGCTTTAGTTGACAATCAACATTTGGATTATTTTTTTCGTGCGCGATGCAGCTGCATGAACGGGGCCTGCAAAGTAAGGATGCAGGTCCTTGATGACGTCAAAATGACGTCAAAAAACATGGCGGCGTATGGATGGTTGTGCGTGGTGACGTCATTTTGTTGTCATCAAGGACCTGCATTCTTACTTTGCAGCCCCCGCTCATGCAGCTGAATCGCGCACGGAAAAAATAATCAAAATGCTGATTGTCAACTCAAGCAACTCTCTGTGACTGTCAAATTTTTAATTTGAGGCCTGTATCCCTTTAAGTGCAAAAGATTATTTCAGACATATATTATGATTCCTGCTATTAACGAATTTATATGTAGTTTTAAGTATGTTTAGCTTTAAGTTGTTTGATTGTGTTCGTAATTATTTATGTGACTTGTTCTATGCTGTTATGGTCTAAAGAATGTAATAAATCTATTTATTTATTTAATACAACTTTATTTCAATTTACACCTTTATTCAAATGGGGAAAGGGACGAGGAGTAAAGGGTATCAAGACTATTAAAAATTGGGTATATGTTACTCACTATCATGATAAACAATTAAAATATTATGAGTTATTGCAAATTCTTTAACTGATATATATCAAAGAGAAAATGAGTCAACACAATGAAGAAATAAGTACAGTATCCTGTTTTAACTTTTTTTTTTTTTTTTTCTACTTACTTTTATCAACAGACACAACAACAACCTTCTAAAAATAATGCAGCTTAAGGAAATTTCAGTTATCGTACTAACTCAACTTATTACAATGTCTAGAAAATAAAAATTTGTCCATTAAAAGGTTGATTTTTAATGAAGTTATTATTAAGGGTAAGGTAACGCCACCAATGTTAAAAAAAATCCCTCTCACAAAAATTCTGAAAAAAATTTAAAATGTTCTCCTCTCTACCCCCTATCAGTACCTAAAATATCAGGTATACAAATACGATCTAGTTTTTGAGTTATAAAATTTTTAAGTTGACTACTTTAACATGGAGAAATGAAACTCCCATGTTAAATTGGTCAACTTTAAAAATTCATAACTCAAAAACTAGATCGTATTTGTATACCTGATATTTTAGCTACTGATAGGGGGTGTAGAGGAGAACATTTTAAATTTTTTTCAGAATTTTTGTGAGGGATTTTTTTTAACATTGGTGGCGTTACCTTACCCTTAAACAGCCATTTCTCCATTTCTAGGTAAAACAGACAGTTTTTATTATTATTATTATTATTAATTCAAAATTCAAAATTCTTTTATTAATTCAATTAGTTCCTACAATCACATTTTCATATACATGATATATGTTGAGGTTTATAGGACAAGTCAGTCTAAAGCTAAGAAATAGAGTCATTTAACATTACTTGAAGTCATTCATTGTCCATGTAGTTTTGTACACTGTAGAAACACTTATTTACTAGCCACTTTTTAACACTCACTTTAAAAACATTTAAATTTTCGATGCACTTCACATCATTAGGCAGCTTATTATACAAAGACAAGCAACTCAAAAAGGGTCCCTTCTTATACATATTCATTTTACAATAAATTGGAGTTATTACATTTTTTAGGTTTCTGGTGTCATGATTATGATGCACTTCATGTTGTTTAAAATCTGCCATATTTCTTTTTACAAACATTAGACTTTCCATAATGAATATACAAGGTAGTGTTAAAATACCTTGCTCTTTAAATATTTTTACACAAGAACCTCTCTTTTTCATAAAAAACATGAGACGGATTACCTTCTTTTGTAAAAAAAATAAAGAATGTTTATTAAGTCTTACTAAATTTATATGCAGATGATCTTGCTATTATTTCAAAGAACAAAGTCAAGCTACAAAAAGCGCTAAATAATCTATCTATCTGGGCCAAAACAAATTTAATGGTCCAAAAATTAACACAGAGAAAACCAAGGTTGTAAAGTTTAGAAGAGTCGGACCGGTGTGCAAAAACGATGAAATTTATTGTGACGGTCAAAAGATTGAATTCCTAAACTCATTTAAATATCTCGGTATAGTACTTCAAATGACAGGGCTCTCTTTCTCCAAACATATAACAGAAAGAATTAAGAATACTATTGCCGCTATGTACACTATTTCAGGTCTGTCCGTCAAATGCCTAGTTAATTTACAATTAATTATTTAATAAAAAGTTTGAGTTCTGCAACAGTTGGGCTCGATTCAAGTCGACGCGGGCTTGCAGCACTCATAGTACAGGAAAAAATGGACTTAACCCCGGCAAAATTCGGACCCGGCTGAATTTTGGCTCAAAATTCATCTCTAGCATGTAGATGAAAATATCAAAATTCCTCCTCTGGAAAACGCTTGCTTCAGACGGAAAATTGGAAAATGTAAGCGAAAAGGTGTCTCGGGGGAAAAATTATGCTGGCCGTACTGTACAACGCAGCTCTACAATTTTTTCGATAAAGTATTCTCAAATATATACTTTATTCAGAAAAAAATAAAATTAGCAATTTTAATCTTTTGAAGCTGCATAAATGGGGTGCAATTAAAAACTGCACTTTATAAAATGCACTTTTCCTGCATTTTCCACTACTTATACTTATTTTACGGTTTTGTGTTATTACAAAAATGAAGTGCATTGGTATGATAACTTTAATGTTTTTTGTTTAAAGTCACTAACTGCACTTATGAATGAGATAATCGCAATAATGTACGATTTTTTTACATGCTTTTACACAACTAAATTTTTAATTTTTCTTCTAATGTTGTTTTATTTGTTTAAAAACTTCAGATATTATGCTGCCAGGTATCCTTGTCAATTATTGCTACCATATTTAAAATTCGGATAATTATTTCCATTGTTATGACAGAATATAGACTCAACAATGGTTACTAATTTAAAAAAATTGCCACACCCCTATTTCTTCATGAAAAATTATTACATGAAATTCCAAGACAGATAATGTAACCAAAATTTAATAAAAAAATTGAAAAACACAATTGCCATTGTTGCAATAACTTTACAGCATTTATTTATGCAGTAGTAATGACAATGGTTTTTCATAGTATTTCATACTCAGGAACTCTGCATGCTATGTTAAACTAATGGTATGATGAACATGTAGCTACCTGATCATTCTTATCAATAAAACATTTCAAATTTAAAAGAATAATATTACAACAACCCATAATTAATCTCCAATTCAAGTATTTATGAAAATTTCATTTAAATATAATTATTAATGTTTAAAAGCTGAGATAATTAATATGTAATTAGGTTTATTGATATAATTTAATTTATATGTAATTGGTACATTGATAAGAATGATCAGGTAGCTACATGTTCATCATACCATTAGTTTAACATAACATTCAGAGTTGCTGAGTATTAAATACTATGGAAATAAACCATTGTCATTACTACTGCATAAATAAATGCTGTAAAGTTATTGCAACAATGGCAATTGTGTTTTTCAATTTTTTTATTAAATTTTGGTTACATTATCTGTCTTGGAATTTCATGTAATAATTTTTCATAAAGAAATAGGGGTGTTGCAATTTTTTAAATTAGTAACCATTGTTGAGTCTATATTCTGTCATAACAATGGAAATAATTATCCGAATTTTAAATATGGTAGCAATAATTGACAAGGATACCTGGCAGCATAATATCTGAAGTTTTTAAACAAATAAAACAACATTAGAAGAAAAATTAAAAATTTAGTTGTGAAAAAGCATGTAAAAAAATCGTACATTATTGCGATTATCTCATTCATAAGTGCAGTTAGTGACTTTAAACAAAAAACATTAAAGTTATCATACCAATGCACTTCATTTTTGTAATAACACGAAACCGTAAAATAAGTATAAGTAGTGGAAAATGCAGGAAAAGTGCATTTTATAAAGTGGTTTTTAATTGCACCCCATTTATGCAGCTTCAAAAGATTAAAATTGCTAATTTTATTTTTTTCTGAATAAAGTATATATTTGAGAATACTTTATCGAAAAAATTGTAGAGCTGCGTTGAACAGTACGGCCAGCATAATTTTTCCCCCGAGACACCTTTTCGCTTACATTTTCCAATTTTCCGTCTGAAGCAAGCGTTTTCCAGAGGAGGAATTTTGATATTTTCATCTACATGCTAGAGGCTAACTTTGAGCCAAAATTCAGCCAGGTCCGAATTTTGCCGGGGTCTACATAGGAATAATGCCTACAAATCCTGTACTATCAGTGGCCAGTAAGAAGCAAGACAATCGCGAAGTGTAGGAACGCCTTCGTGAGAGCTCGTTGTAACGTTCGGAGAATGAGGAAATATCTCTATATACATATACATAATCATTTATAATCTAATGAAGTATAATATATACACGCGACTTTATAAAAGAGCACGTCAGAAAGTAATTCAATGAATATTTCAAATGTTGAGTTATTTTTCTCTCTTTCTCCGAGCGTTACGACGAGCTCTCATGAAGGCGTTCCTACACTTCGCGATTGTCTTGCTTCTTATTGGCCACTGAGTGCTGCAAGCCCGTGTCAGCTTGAATCGAGCCCAACTGTCGCAGAACTCAAACTTTTTATTATATAATTAATTGTAAATTAACTAGGCATTTACCAAAAATATTGAGCCACAGGGATATCAAAATAATTCATAGGTACCCGAATATGTAAAAAAAAAAAAAAAAAGCATTCACTTTAGTACACCTTTAAAGAGTTAAAAATATTTAAATTTTTATTTTTTTCCCAATATCTACGATGATCCACGATGATCTACGAGGCATGATCAACATCGGCTGCTTGACGTCGGCGCTCCCTCCCTCTCAACTCCCTCCCAGCCTGATGTATGCCCCCACCTCCTAAATCAGTAGAGAGCTCATTTTTTCCTTTGGCTATAATCTTATACGAAAAAACAGGCACAGGAGGGGAAATGTAAATTCATGCATGGGGAAAACAAATTGGAGCTAAATCTGAGGGCCTGATGTATGCCCCCACCTCCTAAATCAGTAGAAAGCTCATTATTTTCCTTTGGCTATAAACTTATACGAAAAAACAGGCACAGGAGGGGAAATGTAAATTCATGCATGGGGAAAACAAATTGGAGCTAAATCTGAGGGAGTCTACCGCTTTCACACAGAGGGCGTCTTTGCATTACACCGCGAATTCATTTAACTTTGTGCAGTAAATGTTTCAATAAATTCAAACGAAGAGTTTCACATAGACAAAGATAAATTTAAAATTTTTATTAAATTTTGACGAGATGAAAAAGAAAATATTTATATTATTTTAAAAAAAAAACATCCAATTTTCCCTGGATGCGCGCATCCAACGCATTAATGGGCCGCACGCCACTGTTTAACTTTTAAATCTTTTAAGGCTTAACCTGAGAATTTTAGCCAAAATGAGTCGTAACAACAGATGTTCTTTAAATTAATTATGCAGACTTACAACAGTCTTCCAATTAACCCTGATTTTTTTCAGAGTTTTTTAACCATTAATTAAGTTATAATTAATTTAACCAAATGCGAATTTTATGTCCTTCCAATGTTAAATAAATTTGTTAGTTAGCATTGCAAAAAAACAAAATGACAATTTTTTTTTTCTTGTTTACTAAAACCTAATTTTTTAAAACCATTCTTCTATATTTGTTCATATTTTTTTAACTGTGGCCTTGATTTTAATTGATGTGCAAGTGGAATAAATCAAAAGTTTGGCAACTGTTTATCGCCAACTTACCTGTGTTGAAAATTTAAATAAATATCATTCGAATGTAAAATTAATATGTGTGTCATAAGTAATAAAAGAAAATAAAATATTTTAAATAGTTCATAATAGAAGCTACTCAATGTTATCTCATAACTTATCATATAAATATTAAATGGCAAAAAAGTAAGTAACTAATATCAGGGTTTTTATTTTTTGTTGGTCCTTTTTTCTCTCCACTCAAGTTCTATAGTAAGAATCACATACGAGAATCATTTAGTAGTTCCGGTTCTTACTTGCGTGACCTTGCGTCGTACTGCGCAGCCTTCTGCGCAGGGGTGCCAATTTCCAAAAATTTACTCCCTAAATTTAAACACACAAAAAAAAAAAAAAAAAAAAAAAAAAAATGTAGTTATTTTTAAATCTCACTGTAAAATTTTCATCTGAAAAAAAAAACATGTCTCATAGTCTATGTGACAGTTCATCATGCACTTTCTTTGGATATTTAGTTAAGGCTTAACCTGAGATATTCGGACGAAAAAAGTCGTATCGACAGATGTTCTTGAAATTAATTTGGTAGACTTACAACAATTGTCCAAATACTACTGATTTTTTTAACATTTTTTTAACCGTTGGTTTAATTATAATTAATTTATTCAAATGTGTATTTTGTATCCTTTCAATGTTAAATTTTTCAATCAACATTGCACAAAAACGGCTCGAGAATTTTTTTAGAATTTTACATGGATTAAAAGCTAATTTTTTGGACTATTTTTCTGAATTGTTTTCATATATTTCGAACCGTGGCGATGATCGTTTCTGATATGTCCTAAGAAACTTGGCAACGCTCTCAAGGACTGTAGTTACCACCCCCTCCTAATCTTTTATTCGCATTACTATTGTAACAGTGTTGTCAGATTTGCAGGTGTAGCCACGCCTCTTGACCTTGACAGACAAATTCTCAGGTTATACCTTAAGTAGCTTTTTTATAAAGTTGGTAATGATGGGTGGGTAATGTAATGTAAAGTATAGGAAAACGGGAAATTCTTGTATGTGATTCTTACTATAGCTACATTGCTGTCAACAATTTTTTCCTTTAAAAGTGACCTTGAGAATTCTCAGGTTATACTTTAAGTAATTTCTTTGTTGACTTCACACACCAATATTATGCTGAAGTAACACCTCCCGAGACCTTCTCCTAGGAAGGTGAAAGTATGCAATTAAAGAATTGAGGTTGGCCAATTGGTACATACCTCACTTCCTGTGGTAGTAGTGATGCTAAAAACTTCAGCAGCTGGCAAGCTGCTATTGCGTACATCTGCGTAAGGACCATTTCCCACTATTGTCACTGGCTTGCGAGGTGGAAAAGATTTTGATGACGGGGCCACGATCCTGATGAGGCCATGAGGGCAAGGAGTTGCCTGTACGTTTTCGAGTGACATTATCTGAAACACATAAGGTAAAATGAAGATGCTGCCTGGTTTTTGAAAACATACATTTACAGGAGAGGAACGGCTTCAACTTTGTAGTTCTATAGATTTTTCGAAATAATTTTAAACTTATTTTTGCATTTAACGATTGACCTCAGTTACTACGCGAGTCAGAGAAAATTTCTGTCAAGACGGAATCAAATGAAATAAGATTTAAAATTTCGAGAATGATCTAAAACTTAAAGTAGAGTGATCATTTTCGAGTGTGCAGACATGTTGAACTTTACACAAAGAAAAACGTTTTTTGAGACCTCCCTCTACATCATACAATTTTTTGTTTACTACCTCACCGCCATAACTTTCGAGATAATTTAAATTTAAAATCCCATCTGATGCATGTTAAAAAAGTGCAAAATCAGACCATTTTTCACAAAATCGTATTTTGCTTGAAAAAGAAGCAGACATGTTGTTCTCAAAAACTTCCATTTAGTAACTAGGGTTCCTAAGGAATTTTTTTATGTATTAAAAAGGACACCTCACCGGCTATTTTGAATTTTAAACAAGACTGACAAATGTGAGATTCGTCAGTTCTAACTAAGTTTTTGAATTGTTCCCTCCGACATTGTATCATGTAAAATTGAATCGAATTGAATTTACAGCACTAATTTTAGTATTACAATAAAAAAAAATTTTAGACTGAACTTATAAATTATATAGATTATGTTAATATGGAATACGAACGCATTAGACATGAATAAATCTACTGATCAAAAAGATCCAGGTTCGAAACCCGTCAGCGGCGAAATTTTTACAATTTTTTTTCTCTCGCCCCATTGCTAGGAATTTGCCTCCCATAATTAATAAATTATTTTCATGAAGTTTCGAGCTCTTAAAAAATTAGTGACTATTTCGAAAAATTTTGAATTTTGAAGTATAGTTTTTTTAGTGTATTTTTCAATTCTGATTAGATTGGTATAGGTCTGAAAATGTTTTTTTTTTTTTTTTTTTTTTTTTGTCCCCCGGTGATAGGTGCAATGGACACCTTTACGTGGTACGTGTCCCTCTCCTGCAGAAACTTAATTTAATTGTTGTTCTATTTATTTATTTCAAAATCTCATACTAATGTAAAAATACTTCAATTAAATTTGTATGAATGAGCTCAGTAAAGGTTTGTTATTTTTTAATTGATTTTTTAAAGTGCATAATTAACGGCCGTGAGTCACTCGGCACCTAGGTCTACATTGTCTCACTCTAAAATCTGTATAAAAAAAGTAACAAAACGTACTAACTTATGATTTAACTTTCTATTAGCATGCATTGTTGGCTATTTGAAGGCACCTCTGGTTAGTTTGAGCCATGTGGGTGTTTTTTTTTTTTTTCCCCATAAAAATTTCCACTTTAAAAAAAAAAACTGCCCCCCCCCCCCCCACCAAATAATTTGAAATTTTTTTCATTATTTTTTCTAGTAGCAAATTTAATAAGGATTAAAATGGTTCAAGAAATGTTAAAATAGATGAATGATGTTGTCTGTGATATGCAAATATTATTATAAATATACTTGTTAATTCTGTTCTTTCTTTAACTTGATTACACATGCCATGTAGCTTAAATTAACTGGTTATTATAGTGAGAGTAGGTGTCTTATTTATATGATGTTTATTTGATTTTAATATACTGTAAGTATTATAATTATTAATATTATTATCTGATGATTATGTATAAATTTTTGCTTTTAGTTAATTAAGTTATGAAATTGAGAGAGAAGAAAGGAGATTTTTATTATGATGTCTAATTATATTGTATGTATCTGTATTGTTTTTTACTGACTTATTCTATACATATGTATTATGTCAAAGAATAAATATATATTCTATTCTATTCTATTCTATGTATCTATTATAGAAAAAAAGTTACGATTTTTTAACCTATTACGAAAATCGTAATGAGCGGCATATACACATATATGGCAAACCTAGGTAATTTTTTTTTTTTTTTTTTTTTTCAAAATAATTTTTTTTGAAATGTTGATTAGATAGCATAAGAGCATATTATATGTCAAAATCATCAACTTTGGTGACCCTCATTGTTACCAATGTTTATTATGAGAAAATCTTACCCTTATTACTCATTACAACTGTGGCAAATGTGTCTTTAAAAAAAAACAAAACGAAAAAATAACATTAAAAATACTAATAATTAAAGAATGCTACTGCAATTAAATACAATAAATTCCCTGTTATTATCTACTGTATATAATCAAGGGATTCTTAAATTTTTCAGCTAGCAGAGCTAATTTTCAACGGAACCCTGTTATTATTACTTTAATGTGATGTTATAATGAGACAAAGTTCTTTGTTTTTGACTGAAATACAGTTGTGTTGCATGAGTTGTGTTTTTTCCCCAAAATATACTTAAAAGTTCACTAAATTTTTATTTCAGAGGATACAACATAATATATTATGTATACAATATATAATTATATATACAAATTATTTATTGAACACAAAGACAGTGTACACTGTGTACAGTACAGATTATAATACAACCTAAAAACCTTAAATACAGTACTTTAAAAGACTAAGAATACATACATATTATATCAATACAGAAATATGGTACATGTAAAATATTTTAGTATTATAGTAATATGGTTCCAATTTTTGATGCAATTATACAGATATATATAATTATAATATAATTATTATATATATATTAGGAACTTTTAGATAGTATAAATATTTTTTCAGGTAGTCTGACACAGGTAGTGTAACAGGGGAAGTTTACGCAGTGGACAGTTTAAAATATGATATATTTCATATATCTGTCCGCATAGTTTACATTTACAGTTTCCGTCACTCACATGAAAAACTGAGTTGGTACATAAAGAGTGATGAAAGCCATGCAATATATAATTAAGTATTATATATAATCTTCTTATTGATTTGGAACTTTTTTAAATTCACCAAAAAAATGGACTGCAATTTAGTACACAAAATTGCTTCAAAAATACTATCTGAATTCTTTATAATATTGCCATCCAATCAGCTACATACTTTCTTTTACGGTAGAAGCAACCTTTGAACTTTTATTGGTTCATATTAGAGGAGTTTCCAGTAAAAAATTAATGATTACTTTTCTTAAATTTAAATTCTTGAAACAACCTGAAAAACATTGTTTTTGAGTAAAAGAAAAAGAATGTTTGGTTAAGGGTAAGATAACAGCAACGACACCAATGTTAAAAAAAATCCCTCACACAAAAATTTTGAAAAAAAAAATATATATATAAATAAAATGTTCTCCTCTACACCCCCTCTCAGTAGCTTAACATGGAAGTTCCATTTTTCCATGTTAAAGTAGTCAACTTTCAAAATTCATAACTCAAAAACTAGATCGTATTTGTATACCTGATATTTTAGCTTCTGATAAGGGGTGTAGAGGAGAACATTTTAAATTTTTTTCATAATTTTCGTGTGAGGGATTTTTTTTAACATTGGTGGCGTTATCTTACCCTTAAGTAATAATGTCAGATGAAAGAAAATTTTATTAATTGATGTGCAAGATTATTGGCCCATTAATGGCTATGTAAGGATTTTTTTTTTTTAATAGCGGCAAGGGATTCAACGTATAGAGTTGTTTGCTGTTTTTGTTTACAAGGGAAAATAGCATAGCAGGTATAAGGACGGTCAGGAGGGTAGAAAAGAGAAAATGGAGGTCCAACTACTATGGCATTAGATAGGAGAAATAAAAAAAAAAAAAAAAAATTGAAATAAAATAGTTCAATGTTCTTTAATGATGCGATTTTTTTTATGCTATCTATTGTTTATTGGTGTATTTTTACAATTTTTTAAACCGGAGGTATTTTGTTTAATAAAGTGAAACAAAAATCATTATGTAATTTGTTTATATTTATACTAGTCTGTACATTCTCGTCCTCCATAGGGCAACCTAAATTACAACGTCAGCGTAATCGGCTCTATTACTTTACGTCTAAAAATAATTTGATGCGAGGAAAAAAAAAAAAAAAAATCTCATGAAGAAAAAGGAAATTTAAATCTCCTTCTGAGACCTTGCAAAAAGTTTTTTTTTTTTTTTTTTTTTCAATCAACAAAAAATATTTTGGATCTGATAAACACTGAAAACTTTTAAAAATACTGCATTCTGATTGGTCCACAGCTTTTAGTACTGTATTTATTTCCCCCTTCATGGTAAAGTTTGCGATTGAGGGTTAACAGCTCAGCAACCTTTGATGTTCATTGTTTAGGAGTTACTAAAGCTTTTTCTGTGCTTTTTGAGAAACAATGTGACAAATAAAAGTGTACATAATTAGCTCACAACTCAATAACAAAGGTCGCCGCGCTGTCAACTCTCATCATGAGAGTGACAGGAACTCATCATCATGATGGTCCTGGCTTTTACAAGCATGGAGTTGCTTCCCCTGGATTTTCACAATAGATTTGACATTGCCTGTAAAACCACTACAGTACACAAAATTTCTTGCTTCCAGAGACCTCTAGAGCCCTCGGATCAAACGGGATGAAAAACAATTGTATCAGTGGAACTAGATAAGAAAATGATTTGAAATGGAATTTGCAGACTGAAGTTGCTTGTAGTAAAGCCATTAAAGATACTATGTATGCTCTGTAAGGGGTTTGGTCGAAGTAAACTACGAGCCAAAAAGCAACTTTATACAGCTTTGGTGAGACCTTTGCTACTCTATGGAGCTCCAGCGGGGCATCCTACCACCTCCTCTAATCTTCTTAAACTTGAACGTGTTCAGAGCAAAGCAACCAGGTTTATTTTGGGGTACAGTAGGTTTGGGTCATGTGATGATAGTAAGAAGAGGTTGGTTAAATGTAATTTAACCAGTATATCTGCATTGTGGGACAAAATTGATATGTCATTTTTTAATAAGTGCCTATCAGGTGCATATAATGTCATTATCTTTGGGGAGAATCGTGTTTCAGTCAGGGATAGAAGAGTATAGTAGGTTTACGAGGCACCAGTAGTGTATTAGTGACTCCTAGGGGTCAGTCTGCCTACCTCTCCTCATTCTTCCCTCGAGTTGTAAAAGCATACAACAAATTGCCTGAAATAATGCATTTTCCTTTCCCCATCCCTTAAGTCACAACCTAGCTTATATTGACAATGATGGTTATTTTACTACCTGTATATTGTTTTTGTTTTATTATGTATATTTATTATTACTTTGTTAAAAAGGTACCAAAGTGAATACTTTTTTTACATATTCGGGCAGCTAAGAATTATTCTAACATCCCTGTGGCTCAATATTTTCGTACAATGCCTAGTTATTTTACAATTAATTATTTAGTTTGAAAAGTGAGTTCTATGGCCGTTGATTGATTCAAGCCGATGCGCTTCCGTAGCGGCCGGTGATATGACAAGAAAGGGGCGGGAGAAGGTTCCCATGATTCGGGGGAAATTCTCGTCGTATCAGCAGCTGCTGCGAGCGCGCACCGACTTGAATCAACCAACGGTTTTTTAACTCACTTTTCAAACTAAATAATTAATTTTAAAATAACTAGGCATTGTACGAAAATATTGAGACACAGGGATATCAGAATAATTCTTAGCTGCCCGAATATGTAAAAAAAGTATTCACTTTGGTACCCCTTTAATATAGAATATTAAATTTCTTTTTTGCTATATTATTTTATTCAATTGTAATGTTGACATGTAGTTTATTATCTGATAATTACCGGTGGTTGATCATATATCACTTATGTATAATTATGCCTTTTTCATATCACCGTTTGGGTTATGTATTCATATACATATACTATTTTTTCTCTTAAAGGGACAGGGGACCATAAAAAGAAGTATTTTTTATTTAAAAGTTACCCACTAACTGAGTATGAATACATGCCGCATGGTGGCGGGTGCCTCAGGGTAAACGCCCAGCGAGTAACTAAAAGAAGTATTTTTTATTTAAAAGTTACCCACTAACTGAGTATGAATACATGCCGCACGGTGGCGGGTGCCTCAGGGTAAACGCCCAGCGAGTAACTAAAGTGTGGATTGCTGACGTCAGCAATCACGAAAGGCAACACAGCTGCCTCTATTCCATGGTACTCAATCCCCCCTCCTCTTGCCCAGGCATACTCAGTGCGATGTTGCCTGTGCAATTGCTCTGCGGCTGTCTATATTTATTTAATTTTTATAAATTCTGGGGATGGTCCGAAAACGGAAATTTACTCATTACTCGCATTAACATATCTTACATAAACTTTTTATGCATTCATGATTGCATTGTCCCATGTCCCTTTAAGGTTTCATCTCTTATTTTGTTGTTGTTATTTGTTTGTTTGTTTGTTTCATGTCTTTTCCCCCACTCTTTTGTAATACTTAACCCAATAAACAATTATTATTATTATTATTAAACTAACCTTTACCTGCAATTGTCTTTAATCCCGTTTGAACCACGGGCTCTCAATTATACTCAAAATTGCTACAACGCACTATGGAGCCCCATAGAATATAAGGTGCAGTATAAAAATCAAGCGTCACTTGATTTTCCAACAGAACGATTTTAAACTATACATACGCTTATACTATGTGAAAGCACCACCATGAAGCGATGCATAAGAATGCATACGGACTGTCGCAGCATTTGATTGTTAAGGCTTCCCATTTAAAATCGTAACCTGTTTACTTTTTTTTTTTTTTTTTTTTTTTTACAGGGACACACCTCCTAAGAGCTTACAACTCACGGCGGGGTAAGTAAGGTAGGGAAAGGATGGTGGCCTGTTAAGGCTGGTTTACGCAGGCGCAAAAAAAAAAAAAACTTCTGCGTCAGACGCTGGAGTTGAAGTACGTGTTACCTTATGGAATGGTTTATGCATCCAGACGACAAACGCAAGAAGCAGACGCAAGACGCAAAAGTTGACCAACTCTCAACTTTTGCTTCTGCGTCTGCCCCGCCCCCCGACCAATGAGATGCGCGCATTTCAAAACAATGAAATTGCGCCAAAACTAGAAAATCAAGCAAAAGTCTTCACTTGATTTTGGAAGAAAAGGAAAAAATGTTTTGATTTAATATTGAATTTAAAAGATGTAAAATGTCATCAGCTCTCTCGGAAGGCAAAAAAAAAAAAAAAAAATTAACTGACCGAAAAAATTATGATCCCGAAAAGTGCTGACAACTGCCGAATTATTACGAAGTCGTAAGGAGAAGAAAAAATCAAGCGAGCGTGACCAATAACTGCCGAAGTAGTACGAGAAGCATGAAAAATGCTTCTGTGAGAATAGACCAAATCTTGACGCTTGACGCAGAAGTTTTTTTTTTTTGGCGTCTGCGTAAACCAGGCTTTAAGCGTGCCAGCATTCGCCAAGGTGAGACTGAGGGTACCGTGGAAAACCTCAGTCAGGATACATACCCCTTTACTTTTTATCAATGCCTCCTCATTTGATATTATTTACTATTTGCCTATCCAATTAAACATTGTATGTCATGTAACATACATGCACCCTGTATTTTTATATAATATGCATATAATAAATCATTTTATTCATGATAACACAATATATGTATATATTATACTCTCTGTATTGTATCATAACTGGTACAGTACATGCCCAGTTTTGGATTGTAGCCCAGTTTTGGTTCCGACCTGCTTTTAGGCTCCTTATAGGCAAAAAAAGTATAAAAAGAAAATTGTAACTAATTATTCAAGCCCTCCCTTCCATGAAAATATCAACTGCAATACCATGATAATTTTTTTACTGGTTAAAAAAAAAATAATAATAAATTAAAACGAATAAAAATGTTTTTTTCAAAAAAAATTTTTTTTATTCATTTATTGTTATAAAACATCACAAAACGTTTAAGGTAGAGATAACGCCAGTCAGCTGTTTGACGTAGATCCCTTAGATTAACATGTAAACCTTAGCAAATTCACAAAAATTCTGAAATTTTTTTGAGAGCCGGATATTAGTGCCTAAAAGCCATAGAAAAAGTTTCAAAACAATTTAAGGGTAAGATAACACGAAACATCGATTGTTGTAGTCCCATTTGATTAACATGTAAACCTTAGCAACCTCATAATAATTCTGATTTTTTTTTTTTTTAGAGACAGTTCTTAGCACCAAAAAAAATTCAAAACAATCGGACGATCCAATTTTTTTTAAATTAATTTCTTTTTTAGTTTCGGTCTCCATTGCATGGGAAAGCCCTACACTGAAAATAAAAAAATTGGATCGTCCGATTGTTTTGAAATTTTTTCCACATTTTTTTGGTGCTAAGAACTGTCTCTAAAAAAAATTCAGAATTATTATGAGGTTGCTAAGGTTTACATGTTAATCAAATGGGACTACAACAATCGATGTTTCGTGTTATCTTACCCTTAAAATATCACGGTATTGCAGATGCTATTTTCATGAAAAGGATGATTTGGTTAATGGGTTAAAATTTTATTTTTTTACTTTTTTTGGCTATAAGGAGTCCAAAAGTAGGCCTGGACCAAAACCGGAACATTTTTTTTTTCATGTCCCTCAACACATTTTTTTTTTTCTACTCAAAGAGATGCTCTGATATGGAACTGAAATTATAATAAACTCAATTGCTATATTCCATTGAACATGTTAATAATTTTTTCAAATTTTTAATAATCCTAAATATGGCAGATAAAAATTGTTAAAAGTGAACAATGTCTTAAGGGGTATCCGGAGAACTCGGAGCGCGGTCAACTGGGAGCCGGACAGCTCGGAGCCAAACGTGTTTCTAGGACAACTCGGAGCACGGACAGCTCGGAGCGCGGACATCCTGGAGCCAAGGCAGGACAACTCGGAGCACGGACAGCTCGGAGCGCGGACATCCTGGAGCCTAGCTAGGACAACTCGGAGCACGGACAGCTCGGAGCGCGGACATCCTGGAGCCTAGCTAGGACAACTCGGAGCACGGACAGCTCGGAGCGCGGACATCCTGGAGCCTAGCTAGGACAACTCGGGGTACCGTTTTATTTAAATTACAATTAATGAATTTTTATTTCAAAATAAAAATTGATGTATGCCGAGAATGTATCGTTAATCGTAACATTTTTTGTTACATTACTTATATTTATTACGTATGTACAAAAAAATTATCAAGTTTTCTGATCTGATGTATCTGTTAAGAGATAATCCAAAAATTATATCATGAATTTCCCATGATGATCATTGTTAATTGAACTTTTTGAATACTTTTGTTTATAGTAAATGACATTACATAAGTTAGGAATCATTTTGATAATCTAATATAATATTATGTGAAATAATAAAGCACACAGTTTTGATAAAATCTTTGTGCTGTATTATTTAATTACTAAATTTAGATATACAAGAAACTTAAAAATGAATTTAAGTTGGTAAACTTTGAGAAAGGAGACTAAAAAGTAGATAAATAATTTCTGTAAATATTTTAGATAAGGTAATAAGATCAACTCATTATTTTTATTTTTTTATAAAATCAATATTGCATAATATATTTAAAAGTTAAAAGTTTAAAAGCATGCAAATATAACAAAATGAAATCTTTTTGGCAGAAAAAAAAAAGGTTGTATAATATTAATTTGCAGAAATTTAATCATATAATAATAATTCATGATATAATTTTTGGATTATCTCTTATCAGATACATCAGATCAGAAAACTTGATAATTTTTTTGTGCATACGTAATTTAATATAAGTAATATAACAAAAAATGTTACGATTAACGATACATTCTCGGCATACATCAATTTTTATTTTGAAATAAAAATTCATTAATTGTAATTTAAATAAAACGGTGCCCCGAGTTGTCCTAGCTAGGCTCCAGGATGTCCGCGCTCCGAGTTGTCCTAGCTAGGCTCCAGGATGTCCGCGCTCCGAGCTGTCCTGCCTTGGCTCCAGGATGTCCGCGCTCCGAGCTGTCCGTGCTCCGAGTTGTCCTGCCTTGGCTCCAGGATGTCCGCGCTCCGAGCTGTCCGTGCTCCGAGTTGTCCTAGAAACACGTTTGGCTCCGAGCTGTCCGGCTCCCAGTTGACCACGCTCCGAGTGTTCCGGGAACCGTCTTAAGGGGGTCCGTTACCGGGCTGCGTGGTGTACCTCACAGACCATGCATCATGTTATATCGTAATATAAATATATATAATATTTTTATGGTTATAAGAATTTTATTGTTAATGTCCAACTTTTAATACCTCTTCTTCTCCCGTTTAATTACCCTTTTCCTTCCATTACGACCAGTGGCCAGTATGAAAACTGAAAACATAGCATTTTTTTTTTTTTTTTGCAAGTCCAAACATGCACACGTTTGCCCACTACTGTATGCATACCAATATGTATGCATACATCATACTGTTAAGAAAGGATCAGTCGTCTAAGCTCTTCTAACGGTCAATACACATATGCATACAGTACATACAGCATGATATGCATTATATTTATTACTAATTATGCATGATATATGCATACCGGTATGCCTACTGAAGGCGTGTTGCGTGATTACCCGTATGCATACAGCAGGCACGTGATGCATAATATAATTATAGTTACATGCCTGCATTGAAAATTTAACACCTGAAGCTCAACATGAGTAACATGACAAAACAAATACATACAATACTATCACGATATAATTATCACAGATAATTTGTCTGTGTTATACGGAGATACACGGCAGACAAGCCAGGCAGAGTGCATACTGTCTGCATATTATGTATGCATAATTACTCATAATTTTTAAATAATAAGATACAAAAACGAACTTACCACTCGATATTACAGTTTCTTTTTCAGAACTGATTCGTAAGAGTTTGACTGGATTTTCTAAGACGGGATGACGGTTGACAATTCTGAGTTCGAGGTTCGAGTTTTGTTGTGAGACGGTTAACTTACGACGGAGAGACGCGGGCGACGCGCGCGGTACAAACAATGGTACAATGAACAATGATGCGCGCCACTCGCGCCAGGGGCCAACGCCAGGCGCCAGTATCTTTCAGCCAATCCCAGAGAGAAGAACTGGCTCAACTGGCCAATCCCAGTTCATTATTTTTTTTTTCGAGATTCAGTTAAAAAATACACTAATAAAGCAGCTGCAAGTAGCATATCTGCGCAAAATGATACTTTTGTGGATTTTTTAAGTTCTGCGCACGATAAAATAAGAGATAAACAGTATTCAGTATGTTGGACGATGTTGGAGTTGTTGATTTGGTTCGTTGTTCGTTTGGTTCTTGGTTCCCGCTTCCCGCCAACCGCCAACCCGCCATTAGCCATGAGCAAAGTGAGCAAAGCAGTAAAGTTTGTTCGGTTTGTTTATGTTGACAATTTGCAACGAAAAATTGAAAATATAGTAGTAATTAATAGTAAAGTGTATCTTGTTCGTTTTTTTTAGGTTAATAGTAATTACAATTAATATGGGTAAAACACCTACAGTGAGAGTTAGAGTCTCGAATAGGCCGAACCCGTATTATGGGATGCAGAGCCTGCAACCGTTTGTGGTGATGAAGCGTTTATACAATAGCAATGAGCAGCACGAGAAAAATTCTTGGCAATCCACGAAAAACTATAACCACCAGCCGAAGACGAATGATAGAAGAGTGGAATCTCGCAGGTATGAATAAGTTTTCTATTGTTTTCTTGTTTTGATTTTTACAAAGATGCACTCCTATGGGGTCCTATATGAGTTAGAGGCGGGGTATAGACCGTATAGTGACCTGCAGTATGTATGCATATGCATTGCATTATGAATAGTTGGTACATACAGTATGCATACATGTGGGATAAGGGAAAGGATGGTGTGGCTCAAAGTCTTGTACTCGCACAATGGTTGTAACAAACCATTGTTTATAATGTGTCGCATGCAGCCTTTTTCATTGTTGAACATGGGACGACGTAGTGCCTAATTTTGCCACCAGAGCAGAGAACGTAATGGCATTGTTGGCGCTAGGCAATGGTGTCAACTTCATAATTAACGGTCATTTTCCATAAGTTAACATGTAAATCAACAACCGTCCCATGTTTTTCCTTTCACGCGACAGACATTACTCAACAATACTTTGTTTACCAACAACGAGCAGAAGACTTTGGTGTGGCTTCGACCTGTTACGCGTCCCAGCATTTAGTGAGGGAACTGTAGAACACCTCATCAATGGCCCAAGGGGTGTCCAAAGCCTGGAGGGGAACAGGGGGAACCACTCACTAGAACCACACAAAAGTGCATCAATGCACTATGCATAGGTGGAAAGCGAGATAAATTTATCCTAGGGAGGGGGAACAGCATATCGGTAATTTTTTCTTGAAATGGTTACCCATCAAATTACTAACCACACTCGACGTTGCTTGACTTTGGTGATCTAATGGGAACAGGTCAATGCATTGCAGGTTTGTGTCACATATATGTATATACTGTATTATAATTTACAGTATATCAATGCTGTTCCGCCCAAACGGCGAAGTTGCATCTGTTCATTTATTGAGAGTGGCGAAGTTGCATCTGTTCAAAATTGCAAGTTCGCCACTCTCCTATGCTGTTAGCATAGCAACTTCGCCACTCTCAATAAATGAGCAGATGCAACTTCACCGTTTGGGCGGAACAGCATCAATATATTATATATATAAATAATTTGATTTTATTAAACACAAATTGTGTTTAGACATAAACACAATACGGTAAAAATAAAATGTAGATAACGCAGACATAGAACTATAGACACAAAAAGAGTTACGATATAAAATACATATTATTGTAATAGAAATAGTAATGAGAAGCTTCAACATTGACGACACAATTCTCTCAGCCAATGAAAATCTAGCACGCGAACTGCGCGCGACGACATGTTCTATCAAGCTTCCTATCCTTTAACCCAGCGGTACCTGGTTTTTAATTTTTTCCGACGGTTCTTATGAAGGGCAAGATTAATAATAATTCATATGAACCACGGGAAAGATCACTTTACACGACATAAAAAATATTCGAGATTTTGTGCAGCATAGAATTTGAATGAAAAAATATATAAGAATTTTATCCTAACAAACCTTACGGAGCGATGTCAGAATGCGGCACTGCGGCATTTACGAGTTGAAGCTTGTCATTGTGGAGGCAAAATAACATCTCCTTTGGCATACAGTAATCAAATCAATAACAGATTTAGTTCTAGCAATACAGACATTTAGATGTAGTACATATTGACTGAAAACTTGAAAAATTTATAAATACAAGTTGAGTCAGCAGCATGAAATTTGGAAGTTTTACAAATAAACAATACATGTCATATAAATAAAAAATTCGGTAAAATCTCCATTGGCATATTCATTAATTGACTTTATTCTAGCAGGACAAATATTTAAATGATATTAACTGCAAGTCTCATTACATAATTTGCAAATACAGGTTGGTTCAGCTGTGTGAAATTCAAGAGATTTACATATTAAATGGTGAAAGTCATGTACAGCTTGACGAGTTGTTACATAACTCGGGTTAGATTTCCCAATTGAGGTAAACACCATTGCTTGTCTGTCATAGCAGTGGTGCTATAGAAGTCAGGATCAATATCTCTGGCTTTATTGTTTCTGGCAGTTAAAAATTCTGTAAATTGATCTGTTACTGGGAGATTAAACATATTTATGTCAGTAACAAAATACAGTAGTTATATTCTATAAGTTTATATGCTAATTTGGTCTTGGTGAATTTAGAGAGACCTAGTAACCTTTTTACAAACATTGTTTTCACTGACTCAAGTAAATTAAGATTTGACAATGACAGATGAGGCCATATTATTTCAATACCATAAGTGGCTACAGGGGCTACTTTTAAATTAAACAATTTTAAATCTGTATTGATAGAGAGATTGGAAAGGTCTGCAATGGTACACATTGTTACACACATTGTTACAATGGCATTCTTGCATCTTTCAATAATATGTTTAGAAAAGCAGATACCATTTCATTTGAAGAGTTACGCCAAGATACTTAAAACAATTGAGGAACTCAATTTTGTGGCCGTCGCAGAAAATTACATCGGCTTCGCATGGTCTACCGCCTTCCTTAAATTTTATTACCTTCGTCTTTTCCGTGTTGATTTGAAGACCATTTGCTTGGGACCACATACATAAACTCTCTAGAGCTTTTTGAAGTTTATCTCTGTTCTTTGAGATAATAGCAAGATCATCTGCATAAAGATTTAGTGAAACTTCATTGTCGTCCTCATCAGAATTTATATTGATTGTGATATCTGTTATATCTGATGTAAAAAGATTATAAATGTGAGAACTGCTTCGATCTTCCTGCAAGACTCCGTCGTTTGATTGGATAATTTTTCGGAGAACAATAATCAATCCTGAGCATGTACAATAGTTAAAGGCACTATGACCATTTCACAGTATTAAGTCCACAGTTAGTATTGCCTCAGTATGATACAGCTGCATAAAAAAAATTGTTCCAGCAGCAATAATATCAGAGATAATAGCCGATGGAAAGGCACCTGTGACGTCATTTGTACCCATTCTGAGGTGACGGTATAGGGAATTCTTTGCAAAAGATAGGTTCACTCTAGCTGCAACCACGAACATAATTTTAATTCTGGAATGTTGAAATTTTACCAGGGCAGTCTTGATAGTATGTTTCAAATATCCTGAAAGAATTTTGTTGTTGATGTTCACACAGACTGACTTATTGCAGTAGCAATATAAACCAAATATTTAACATTGCTTTCCTATGCAACATTTTTCTCTTCTTGCTACTGCAATAAGTCAGTCTGTGTGAATGTCAACAACAAAATTCTTTCAGGATATTTGACAAATATTATCATGACTGCCCTGGTAAAATTTCACCATTCCAGAATTAAAATTATGTCCGTGGTTACAGCTAGAGTGAACCTATCTTTTGCAGGGATTTCCCTATACCATCGACGCAGAATGGGTACAAATGACGTCACAGGTGCCTTTTCATCGGGTATTATCTCTGATATTATTGCTGCTGGAACAATTTTTTTTATGCAGCCGTATCATACTGAGCCAATACTAACTGTGGACTTCATACTGTGAAATGGTCATAGGGCCTTTAACATTCAGAATAACGGCAAGAATTTTTAGAATTTCTGTGGAAATTACGTTCAGAGATTTGAACATTTCAATTAGTAGAATTCTGTTTACCGAATCAAAAGCTTTTCTGAAATCTACAACAGCAATATATAAATGACCTTTAGGTTTTTCCAGGGCAGCTTTTATTTGACTATGTACTGACGATACAGCTTGAATGGTAGAGCGTTTTGGCATACAGCCGTATTGCTCTTTCGGAATAATATTTAATGGTGGGTGCATAAAAAGAGTTTTTTTGAGATGAGTTTAGAAAAAGAGTTTATACATGGCATTCCCATGAATGATCCCTCTGTATGAGTCGGGGGTTCATGATTTCGCCTTTTCCTTTATACAAAACCATTAGGAACACAATACGCCATGATTCGGGGATTGAAGCTGTTTCATTGCAAAGATTAAAAAGTTTAGTGATAATTGGGGTTAGGTATTGACTCAGTAGTTTAAGGTGTTCGTTTGTCACAAAATTTGGGCCAGAGGCTTTGTTGTTTTTCAGACTTTTGATACAATTGGTCACCTCAAATTCAGTTAGTGGGTTATAATTGGTATTAATGCTATAATTTTCTAATAGGGGTAATAGGGGTAATACCTTAGTATAACCTGAGAATTTGTCTGTCAAGGTCAAGAGGCGTGGCTATACTGGCAACACTGTTTACATTGGAATGCGAATAATTTGTTAGGAGGGGGTGGTGACAACAGTCCTTGAGAGCGTTGCCACATTTCTCATCACATATGGGAAACAATCATCGCCACAGTTCGAAATATATGAAAACAATTCAGAAAAATAGTCTAAAAAATTAGGTTTTAGTAAAAAAAAAAAAAAAAAGTAAAAGAATCTGTTGTAAAGTTTTTTTGCAATGCTAATTAACAAATTTAACATTGGAAGGATACAAAATTCTCATTTAAATAAATTAATTGTAATTAAACCAACGGTTAAAAAATTCCAAAAAAGTTCAGAGCTAATTTGACGATTATTGTAAGTCCACCAAATTAATTTGAAGAAAATCTGTTGTAGCGAATTTTTCGTCCAAATTTCTCAGGTTAAGCCTTAAGTGATTGTCCGTGACGCAGATTGTTAATGTTTAGAACCTTATTAAAATGATCTTCCCACTTATTGATATTGATTGGGCAAGATTTTATATTTGGTTTACTGTTTCTTTAAATATGTATGGGGGCATACATGACCAAAATGTGTCAATTGCCCCAAAATACCAACCAACTAGGCAACCTTTAAATATGTATAAGGTTCTAATTTTGCGTGGGCATAGAGGCTTCAAGTCGGCTGATTTTGTGGCATTCCCACCGTCCTATCAAAACCTATATTTTTTTTAAAAAAAAAATGCTTCTTTGGCATAAAAGAAATTTTTTAGAGAAAAATAAGTTCTTGATTCATTATTAGAATTACCCTAAAGGGAGGTAGGAGATGTTTTCAAATGATAATAGTTACAGAGAAAAAAAAAAAATCTAACATGGAGGCTTATGGAAAATCCCGCCGGGGAACACTTGAAGCTTCTGTGCAGTATATTTTTTGTCTATAAAATATATTATACAACAATTATGCATAAATTAAGTGACAAAAAAAAATCTACAAATCACATCCCGATCACAACTTTAATTACAGCAATACGACTTTCCTTCCATAAAAAAAATCCTTTGAAAAGAGAGGTGCTTTTCAAAAGAAACGGAAGAGACATAAAACTCTCACCTTCAATTGTTTTTGTCTCAACACTATAGGGCAAAGAAATAGGCTAATAATACATACACAAGATATTCTAGCTGACGTTGCAGATTCCTTGAAACCTTATGTCTGCCATTTTCGCTGTTTTAAACACCTTCTCGATAGTTTCAATTGATTTGATTTGACGGGAGTGTTACAGCACCTCCTTCTATATTAACACATTTAAACGGATTGTTTTGATTTCCCCCACCTTTGAGTCCTGAGCCCCCTTTGTTTTCTCTCTCTGCTTCTGTACAGTGTCTCCTCTTTTTTATATATTTTTTAACATGAAGTCTTACTTCAAAGCATGGGACACTTCTTTTGGACGAAAATATGTTAATTTATTTAATATTGATTGTGCTGCAGCGAATCCGACTAACTCGAAATGACTTCTGTGCCAAATGGACTAACTAAGAATTTGTGAACTGGGAAAAATACTTTTATTGCCAGTATAAACAGTTGCTTTTCTAATCGCTTGCATTCTGAGTTATATATTATTCCACTGGCACAATCACTTGTTTTGAATTAATTAGTTTTTCTGAGACCCCATTGATATAATCCATCTAATGCATATTTTTGCTTTCTTTCAATAGTTGTCTTTTCTGTAAGAGTTTGCAGACCTATAGCAACAGGGAATTCTCCTACATTCATTTATTTTATTTTTTATTTTTTTTTTTCAGATGCTCTATGCCTTGAAACTAAATGTCCCAAAACAAAAAAGTTTCAATTTTCAAAATTGGAGACATGGGAATTTTTTAAAAATCTTCCTTCTTTTGAATTTAGCGCCAAAACGTGATGTAGAAACTGCCTAGCAGTCGAATGTTTCCTGCAATATATTTATATTTTCGATTATCACTCTTAAAGTAAACTGATATTAGAGACAAAACTATTGATACTTGGGTAGAAAAAAAAACGCTGATTTCGATCGTGTTACTAAAATTTATAGCCAATCACTCCTTGATGCTCAAACTATGATATCAGGCAGTTGTTGTGTGTTAACTAGGGAATTTGTACGTCACAGTTTTCAGGTTTGCGCTCGGGTTGCATACTTTGCCCTTTATTCTAATAATTCCTTCAGGGTCCCCAAATTTGAGTTAAAAAACTTGAAACTTAAGTCAAACTTATTGTTAATATGTACCCTATCATAACATAATATAGTAGTTAAATTAAAATTTGAGTTGTAAGAGAATCCCCATTTTAAATTTATCTTATTTACATCAGCTGAATAGAAGTTGCGCAATGGGCAATTAATTAATAATAGTTAAAGTGCAGTATCATACCCAGCTATTTAGAAAATTATAGTACGATACATGTGTTCAGTGCCATGAAATTGCAACATTATAGAGGGGCTATTCACAAAGACAAAGTTTGAACCATGAAAATTTTAGTATTAAATTTGATATCAAAGTCCAGTACTAAATCATGTGCTAAAAATTTCTATGCTAATATCAATGCCATTTGCTTTGTGAATATCCCCCGTTAAATATTTCTTGTAATAATGCTCAATTTCTTAAATACCAATTTTGGTGACGTATTTCAACCTTTAGAGGTAACTTCTTTGTTTCCTACTTGAAATTTTAATTCACACAATTTTGTTTCTTTGTTTCATTCCCTCAATTCAATTTTCATTTATTCCTTCTATTTGCTATTTGCTCCTATTTATTCGTATAATAATTAAATTAATGAATAATGTTTCAGCAGCGGCCGAGATGGCGGAGGCAGTAGCTTCTACAGCAATCCAGGACCCAGCTTCCAGCAAAGCACATCACAGTATCCAAACACTAACTATGGATTTAATCAGCCAAGAGTAAGTTGAAATAAATTTTTTTAAAACATGTTCTTTCTTATACAGTGCCACTAGATTGTTGGGTTGCCTACTTACAGTATAATGTTTAGCTGTTTACCTCCCCTCCCTTCCCCTACTATTGTACCGTATGCTTAAGGCTTAACCTGAGAAATATGGACGAAAAAAATCGTATCGACAGATGTTCTTGAAATTAATTCGGTAAACTTACAACAATTGTCCAAATACTATTGATTTTTTTCAGATTTTTTTAACCTTTGGCTTAATTATAAATAATTTATTCAAATGTGAATTTTGTATCCTTTCAATGCTAAATTTTTCAATCAACACTACACAAAAACGGCTCGAGATATTTTTTAAAATTTTATATACTAGATTAAAAGCTAATTTTTTGGACTATTTTTTATTAATGTTTTCATATATTTCGAACCGCTGCATTGATTGAACAAAGCAAAACAAAAGGTATGGAAGTAAACTTTTTACCACTTCCAGGAGAAATATGTAAAATATTATCTAAACATTAGATTTGGACTTCAAAACTAGCCAAAGACCATTTCCAGTATAAATCGTAGTTGATATCTCACACCTGATGAAAAATACAATTCTACTGTAGCAGAGAAAATGCCCTTTAAACCAGCCCCTCTAAGCAAATTTGATACACAAACATCCCATTGTTTATGAGCGACGTTGCCAAATAGTTCAGCTATTGCTCAGCCCACAGTTGTCAGTTGTGCCTGTACCACACAAATTGCAGCATCCTAAGATATAACCTTTAGCTTAGTCTCCCATGTATATGAGAAGAGTAAAGTTATTTATAACTTATAACAATGTGTGCAAAAAGTACTCTTATTATATAATACAAGCGTTTTTAAATCAACCATTTTCATGTTCATCCTGAATTTCATCGGCTTGAAGTTGTATCAACATAATTTTTTACAGGGTGAAGCCTGGCAGCCTGGGCCTGTGGCACATCCAGCGTCCATGTCGCGCCCTCCGCCTATGTCACGCCCTCTGCCTATGTCACATCCTGGGCCAATGCCGCGTCCTTCGCCCATGTCACGCCCTCCGCCCATGTCACGCCCTCCGCCCATGTCACGCCCTCCGCCCATGTCACGCCCTCCGCCAATGCCGCAGCAAATGCAGTTTCATCATAACATGCAGCATCGGAGGAGGTATGAGCAGCACAGCTATCAAGATGATCACAAAATGCAGCAGCAACGTCAACAGCAGTACAGGGGTGGCAGGGGCAGGCGTAGAACCCCAGCCAATGGTGGTCACCCCAATGCAGGGCGTGGGCCCAACTACCCTCAAGGACAGGTCTTGGCTCAAAGACCAACCATAACTTCCTCTCGTCAAAAAGCAGCAACCAACACCAGCAACAAGTCAGTTACACCACAAATACCACAACTTGTACCTGAAAATAAGAGGAAGTCTCAACCTAAAGCACACTCAGCAACCATAGAAAAAGGAACCTCTTCTAAAGCTACTCCTGCAACCAATGAAACTTCTCTGCCAAAAGTATCTGAATTCAAGGCTTCAAATATCACAAAATCTGTAGTAACCAAGAGAAGAACTGAGAGCCCTGATAAAAAAAGTCAAGGCGGCGGGACAGGCTATAAAGACTTACCAAGTCGTCAGACCAGAGGTCGATCTAGCACCCGAATTGATAATATGATGACAAAACATGATAACTCTATGCTAAATGTATCTGTAAAGAGCAATGCCTCTAATAAATCTTCAGAAAGAATATCAAAATCATCTGTAGGTAAAAAGAAATCTGATCCAAAATATGAAATAATATCGACTATAAAAACACGTAGTCAATCAAGAGGTAAATCAATTGATACCAGTCAAACATCTATGAGAAAACGAGCCATATCTGAGTCTTCATCGCCTTCAAGTACTTCCTCTAAGAAGCTGAAGAAGGGCAAGAAGTCCTCCGTCACACCAACACAGAAACTTTCGACCGTAAATCAGGGGTCTAGTGTGTTCAGCACTCCAAAGAGGCACAGCGAGGCACGGAGGCGTAGTCAACCTGTAACCCCTCAAAGTCAGCCGGCTACACCTCGCAACCAACTAACTCCTCGGTCCATGCAGAGCGACAACCGTGGGGTGAAGATGGTGCAAGCTGTGCTGGACCAGCAATCTGAGCAACAAGTACCACCACGAACACCAAAAGGTTAGTACCATGAAACATTCTTGATCCCTTGCGCCTTGTTATACTGTTAATGCAATATACCAGATATGTTTAAAATTAAATAAATTATATGTTTACATTAAAAAGTAATATAATTTTAAAAATAGGTCTACAGTACTAATTGTCTTCCTATGTAAAGACAGATAGCTCTAGCTATAAATGGAGTATTGACTTCAATTTTTGTTTTATTGCAGCAATGAATAAAGGATGCAAAGTTATGCTACTCTGATTTTTTAGAGTCCGGGAAATATTTTTAAAAAATTATTGAAAGTACAGAGAAAGTGATGCCTCTCTTAATAAAAGGATAGGACCTAAAAGGGGCACGGGTTCAAATCCAACCTCGGAAAACTTTTTTGCAATAGTTCCCAGCCTCCAAAAAATATGGGGGGGGGGGGGAATCAGAGTGACATAACTTTGCACTCTCTGTCCATTTTTGCAATAAAAAAATTTTATGTTGATTATTGAACTCACCTTTTCAAATTGCAGTTTGGTATAATATACGTAGTAGCATAAGAATATAATTTTCATCTCCATCCTTGCTTTATAATTCATAACAATTCATCTCACTCGCCTCAATAATTTAGTTTTGTGACAGTGCTTTGTATTGGGGTGACCTAACCTTTCGCTCTCATAAATATCATCTAACTTTTGTTTACATTTATTATTTCTTTCACAGGCATTATATATAATACATGTATAAATAATGTTTATTACAATGGAGTATTGTCCTCAATTTTTTTTATTGCAGAAATGGATAGAGGGTGCAAAGTTATGCTACCCTGATTTTTTTCAGATTTTTTAGAGCCCGGGAACTATTTTTAAAAATTTATTGAAAGTTATTTTTGTGACGTCACGAGACACCGCTCCTTAAGAAAAAGATAGGACTTGTCGCCGCGTGACGTCACAAAAAGGACTTTCAATGATTTTTTAAAAATACTTCCCGGGCTCTAAAAAATCTGAAAAAAATCAGGGTAGCATAACTTTGCACCCTCTATCCATTTCTGCAATAAAAAATTTTGAGGTTGATATTTTCTGTATGCTATACAATGCTGGTCTGTCACTATTCTAATCTAAATTTCTGAGTAGACTAACCGACCTTGGTATATTCTATGCAGTAAACCACACATCTGATATATTGTCTTGCTGTACTTGCAGGGTTGTGGCAGATAAACCCCAGCGTATCCGTGCAGACGGTGGACCCTGAGGACGTTGTCTCGGACTTCAGCCGCATCCAGGACTCTGACTCCGAGAGTTCCGGTGAGGAAGATGATGAGGACGGACAGAATCCCCAGTTCATGGCCCACATGGCCAACTTCAAGAAAAGTCTTGACAATAAGTGCAGCATCATGTAAGCCCACCTGGAAAGCACAAGAGTTTTGAAGTATTTGTCAATTATGTTTTATCCTTAACTCATACAGACATTTACCACACCTTCCTAAAAAGTCTCTAGTTTAATATTATATAAAAGTAATTTTACAGTTTATTTACTTGACTTACTTTTCAATTTGTATATATTTTTACTTGGTGAACATCTGAAATTAGAAGCTAGAGACTTAGTCAGCTGATTTTGTGGTGTACCCATCTTCCTTTATAAACCTATATGTAAAAAAGTACAAACTTAATGGGCATTTCAGCATTTAGAGAAATTTATGGATAAAAATAATGCTCTTGATTCTTCATCAAAATATCTCTCAAGTGGAGAGTAGAAGATGTTTTTAAATTAATTACTGAGAAATATTGTAAAATGGTGAGAAATATAGAGAAAATGTTCATATCATCAGGTGTACACAGATTTTTTTTTTTTTTTTTTTTAAACATTGCCGTTTATTGTTTTTATTTTTATTTGTTTTGTTGTTTTTTGTCAAAGCTTTTGTTTGTTTGTGTAATAGTTCTTCAGCCGAAAGTCCTGAGAGCTAATGAAATTTAATGCCAGTAAACGTAAAAGAACATCAATATTGCACTTTTGGTAAAATATTATTAGTAAAAAAACTCACAGCATACCTTACATTGACAATGATTATTTCGATAAGTAAATGGAGACCGGTGTTAGTGGATTTTGATGACAGTCACATTTGTTACACCACTTACCAAGTTTGTTGAAGTTTTTTTTTTTTTTTTTTTTTATTATTATTATGATTATTTTAGCTCAAAAATGTGTACACCTTTTTTTACATGACTAAAACATACTGTGTTGAAATATTTGAAAACATTTTATCTCTAATTGAACAAACAATATCTCACTAGTGTAAAAAGTGCTTTTCTCAACCTTAGTAACACTAATTGTAAGTGTTTTAAGTGAAAATTCAAGTTTTTTAATCATGTTTGTCTAATATATATTTTGTGTTCAACTATCACAAAATTTAGTTGAATATTGTAAATTATTGATTTTAGTGTTAAAGAACTTATTAATACATTCAAATACATTTCCATTAAATTTGTAAATAATTAATACTAAGCCTAGTTTTAAACACCATGAGTTGTATTATTTAATAATATTTAAGTATACAAATGCAGCATACAAGTTGAATTTTCAAAGAGACTATTCATCTACATAATATGTTAACTTAATGTACTTGAAATTTGAATAATGTGACATTACAGTAAACATGGTGTCAGTTAACATGATTGCAGTCTTGATGGTAGTGCAGTGGTGGGCGGTCCTTGAATTTGCTGCATTCGGTGAATGCCCTAGTGTAAATATAACAAACAAAGAAATAATCTATACTTAATTAACAATTTAAAAAAATAAAATAAACATTTCATTTATTTTAAGAGCTTGTTTTTAATATCAAGTTTAATACAAGAACTATATTGTTCTTGTGACTTTTCTAATAAATTAGCGTTCTCTAATGTGTTTAAAACAGAAGAAATAATGTGGAAGAAACGTGTTTATTCCTATTATTAATTTGTTTGTTTTTTAAAATATATTAAATTACAATAATTATATGCAGGTGTTGTGTGACTAAGCGTTAAATCTTATGAAAATAAAATTCACATGTTTTCTAAAAAGAAATTACTGATGTGCGTAATTTTTGTTGCTGAGTGCTATTAGTTTTTTTTTTTTTTTTTTTTTTTTTGGTCATTTTGTTACATAGATCAACCAAGGTTATTTTACATAACCTTATTGGTTGAAACATGTTATTAAAAAGAATAATTCTTCAAGACCCTTATTATATCTTTAAATTTAATCTTAATTTACAACATTTTTTTTTTTTTTTTTTTTTTTTAATGAAAATATATAGATGAAATTAATGACAAAATATTTTTCCAGAAAAAAAATTAACATTTTTTTAACATTTCTATTAACTTATTTAAATTAAAATGATTTAAAGAAAACAAAAATTTTGAGTACAATATCATCATCAATTTTCCCTAAGACTCTAGAACAATGTCGATTACCCTATTTGAGTATATACAATATTTCACAAATTTTGCAAAAAATAAATCAAACAAAAAATAAACACATCTTCTTGATGTCCATTCCCTGAAACAAAACGACTTTAGTTTGGTTGTAAACAATAACAAAAAACATACATAGCACTTATTGAGAAATCTATTTATGTTTAAAATAATTATAAATGAATTTTGTAATTAATATTACCATATTTATATATTAAATTAAATTCGAATTATTTCAATTTCTTATTATTTCATTTAAATTGATATTTTGAGTTTTTAAATTTCATTCTATTTATTTTATTTTAATTATAAGTAATGAAGCTAATGAAAATTGAATTAATATTTAAATTAACTTTAGAAAAGATTTGTTATAGTGTGATAATATTATAGAGAGATGAGTATCATAATATATCATTTGCAAAAAGCCCAGACTGAATTGTCCCCGACCGCCACTGGTGTATAGATCAAAGAATAGAAGAAATGGCAGCAATTGGATGTATTCATAATTATAACCCTGTTTAAATTTTCATGCTGCCTGCTGGTTAATGCAACATATTTGAAAGTTATTATTATGTTCAATAATCCTAGTCCAAGTTTCCTAAGGTGTTATGAACATTGTCAGTACGAAGTTTCATATTGACCATTCAAATCCAATAGGAAAAATATGAATATCATACAGTAATTCAGAGGAAGGTAACACGCCCAATGTTAAAAACAAAATCCCACACATGAAAATTGTGAAAAAAAATTTAAAATGTTCTCCTCTACACCCCCTATCAGTAGCTAAAATATCAGGTATACAAATTCGAGCTAGTTTTTAAGTTATGAATTTTTAAAGTTGACTACTTTAACATGGAGAAATGGAATTTCCATGTTAAATTAGTCAACTTTAAAAATTCATAACTTAAAAACTAGATAGAATTTGCATGCCTGATAATTTAGCTACTGATAGGGGATGTAGAGGAGAACTTTTTAAATTTTTGTCATAATTTTCACTTTTTTTTTTTTTTTTTTTTTTTTTTAAAAAACATTGGGCATGTTACTTTACCCTTAAAATGAAACGTAATCTCTTGACTAGGAATGGACCATAACAGTTTCCTAAGATCTTTCATTTTGCAAACATAAATGTGTGAATATTCGTACAACCAGCAACCAACTACATATTGTTGCTTCACATTAATTAAGGTTTTTTGTTAATTTTAGTAATGTTTCATACAAATATGACATTCTGTGCTGAAATTTGCTTCTTTGTAATTTTATTAGCTCACTTATTACAGCACTAAATGATATTATGCTTTGATGTTTGATTTTTGTGGGCAATTATTGTTTCATAATTATTTTAAAATTTGATGTGCTATAATACTTTGTTTACTTTATTTTTGTACTTTTCACCGTTTGTCTTATTTATTTTTCTGAATAAAATGTTGTGTAACAAATCAATGTCAATCAACTATTAAGAATATCATTTATCAAGTTACCTTGTTGGCTCACTCGTCTCTACGCTGACTATACCAAGGAATTGAATTATATGTTAATAACAGATTTAAGTTATGCATAATTAAAGTCATAATTATAGTACTAATTAATTTCTTTAAAAATTTAATTCTTAATAATGGTACAAAAATTGTTACACTAAATTTTACTTGCTGATCACCAAAATATAAATAGACAATAATGGTTGCATTTTTTTATTTCATAATTAGAAAATATACAAAAAATTATGCTTTTCTGAATTTTTTCAGATTTTTTGGAGTGCGGAAATCTATTGTAACACTGTGTTATAATACAAGGATTTATTGTGAGAAATAATCCCTCTAGTAAAAACATGTATATAGCTATACAACATCACGCTGCTGAATAATTAACTTTCAATTGACATTTATTAAATTTAAAGAAGTTCTTTCAAACTACTATTTTTAAAACTTCTAATTAAAAATGTTAGTTAGATTCTAGCTAGTATTAAATTTTAAAATATCACTGTAGACTCTGATATGTAATACAAGATTATTTGTAACACCATCTTAACTGGAGTGTTTATATACTTAATTTTATATAGTTATTATAAGCAAGTCTGTATAATTAAGCTTAAGGGTAAGGTAACGCCACCAATGTTAAAAAAAATCCCTCTCACAAAAATTCTGAAAAAAATTTAAAATGTTCTCCTCTATACCCCCTATCAGTACCTAAAATATCAGGTATACAAATACGATCTAGTTTTTGAGTTATAAAATTTTAAAGTTGACTACTTTAACATGGAGAAATGAAACTCCCATGTTAAATTGGTCAACTTTAAAAATTTATAACTCAAAAACTAGATCGTATTTGTATACCTGATATTTTAGCTACTGATAGGGGGTGTAGAGGAGAACATTTTAAATTTTTTTTCAGAATTTTTGTGAGAGGGATTTTTTTTAATATTGGTGGCGTTACCTTACCCTTAACTTAGATGTTCTTGTTTTTTAATAAAGTAGACATGTCATGTTCACAGCTTAATGATTCTGTGCTCTTAGATTTAAAATTAAATAATCAAATAATCACATTTAATGTAACTATGTAGTTTCCTTCTGTATAATGTACAGTATATCAATATTTACTGACGACATTTACAGCACATTAAAAATGTAAGTACAGTAGAAACTTTATCAACACAAATATTTGTAAGGTCCACTTTACTGTCTAAAATGCTGACTCTGCTTTAATTTGTCAACAGTTATTGTTCTTTATGGAGATGATTGATCTTCAATTAATTTTACCTACTTTGTTGTCTTTTTTAGATCAATTTTATATCATATGTAGTAATGAGTTTGCAGTATAAAGATTAAAGATAATAAATCAGTTCTTTTAAGGGTAAGATAACACGAAACATTGATTGTTGTAGTCCCATTTGATTAACATGTAAACCTTAGCAACCTCATAATAATTCTGAATTTTTTTTTTTAGAAACAGTTCTAAAATGTAGAAAAAATTTCAAAACAATCGCTCAATCCGATTTTTTTGTATTAATTTATTAGTTTAGGTTTCCATGAGAAAGCCCTATACTGGAAATTTAAAAAATTAATTTGAAAAAATTGGATTGAGCGATTGTTTTGAAATTTTTTCTACATTGTTTTTGGTGCTAAGAACTGTGTCTCAAAAAAAAATTCAGAATTATTATGAGGCTGCCAAGGTTTACATGTTAATCAAATGGGACTACAACAATCAATGTTTCGTGTTATCTTACCCCCCTTAAGGATAAACAAAAGCTTTTTTTTTTTTTTTTTTTTTCAACGTATTTGGTAACTTTAGAAGAGTTATTAAGGCACAAGGATACCAAAATAATTCTAAGGTTTCCCCAAATATGTAAAAAAAAAAAAAAAAAAAGGCATAAAGTAAAGAAAAAAATGCTTTTGTTCACCTTTAAGTTTTCCATTTAAAAAAGGTTTATGTTTTTCTAATCAGCAAGTCAACGACAAACCTTCTTGAGAATGGAAATTTGGAACTATAGATGATTCAAATATTCTATATACTGTATAATATGAGGCCCCAGCAAATCAAATGGGCTTAAAAAAAAAATCAGAAAATAACTCTCAATTCTTATCTTTCCCTTCACTGATAACAATTTGCAGTGTGTGAAATTTTTACTTAAACTTGATTCATCATTTGATCAGTCCTGCATTACTTAATATGTGTGTTTGTGTGTATTTTTTAAGTCACATTTTTTATTTATTTTTTTTTTTTTTTCCTTCTTAGTTTTTACTTTTCAGTATAGTCTCCAATTCTTATTATGAATTTCTGTACCGTTTAAAATAAGATAGTAAAACTATTAAATGTATACATAATATGTGTTCTTTTTCTTCTTAAATTTTATTATTCCTTTTCTCCCATATTTTTAAGCAATTACAATAGTTTCTCTGTTATTGTATGTCTTCAGAAACCAGCTTCAAGTTCATAAGATACTTTGAACATATAAGTCGCAACAGTTTTCAACCATTTTGACTATCTCGTTTCGTCAACTAACTGCAATTATAAGAAAATAAAATAAAAAATTATTAGTGTGTGAAATTTGACCAAATAAAATATATATAGAGATAAGATAGAGGTTTGAATAAAGGTATTATATATAGCATGGAGGAAATAGACAATCTATAGATAGAAATAGATAATCTATATATTATCCTTGATATATAGTCACAGCTAGAGGGTCAAGAGATGTTTTTTTAAAGCTATTCTATGGAACATTTTGAATTTCAATAGTCTGTAACTCACTTTAAAAATATTTGCAAGAGTAGAATAACTGAGGTAAAAAAGGTGGAGCTTGAAAAATATTTTTAACTACTTTTTTGCAACATTCACCTGTAAGGTGACTATAATTGTATTTTTCAATCTCAATCTATGACCATAGAGAAAGGGCTAACAACACATACATTTTAAAACTGATATTTTAGCCTGGTCTAGCTATTTCAACTTATGAGAAAAAATAAAAGTGATGGAAACATTTAATTTGTACATCAGGTAGCAAAATTTTATTTATAACTTACGTCATGCATGTATAATCATAAAAAGTCTTTTAGCAGAGACCATATAATATTATAGCCTCTGATCTTGTAAATACTTAACAATTGAGTAACTACCTCAGAAAAATATATTGCAAAAATTAATAGAAACTGTAAAGATATACCACTGATTTTTTTTGTTTTTTTTCAGATTTTTTAGAGCCTCTGGATGAACTATTTTTTAACAAATATTGAAAAGTCCATTTGATGACGTCACGAGGCAGCATGTCCTATATATTCATTTCTGAAGGATCGAGTAAGTGCATGCCGCCCCTCGTAAAAAGACCTGTAATAAAGCATAAAAAAACACAAAAAGGGTAAGGTAACGCCACCAATGTTAAAAAAAATCCCTCACACAAAAATTCTGAAAAAAATTTAAAATGTTCTCCTCTACACCCCCTATCAGTAGCTAAAATATCAGGTACACAAATTCGATCTAGTTTTTGAGTTATAAATTTTTAAAGTTAAATAATTTAACATGGAAGTTTCATTCCTCCATGTTAAAGTAGTCAACTTTAAAAATTTATAACTCAAAAACTAGATCGAATTTGTATACCTGATATTTTAGCTACTGATAGGGGGTGTAGAGGAGAACATTTTAAATTTTTTTCAGAATTTTTGTATGAGGGATTCTTTTTAACATTGGTGGCGTTACCTTACCCTTAATTTGTGATTAGGTTATAATTATACTTTTACTATAAATATATAGGACTTTTTTACAAGGCGCCTATCAAGGTGACGTTATCATTATTTAAAAAAAATAGTTTCCACTATATAGGTTCTAAAAAATCTGAAAAAAAAAATCAGAGTAGCATATCCACTTTGAACCCTCTATCCACATTAATTTATTCTGCAATAAAAATTATAAAAAAAATTGAGGTCTTTACAATCAAACACATAAAAATTCCTCCCTCTCCTTCTAAATAAATTTATTACAAATGAAATTAATGCAATATATTTAAATTTGATTGTTTTCTTAAAATAAGGATGAAAAATAAATTTGTTAATTATCAACTATAGCTTCATCATGCCATGAGAACATTAAATTAATTTTTCGTACTTGTACTTTTAAGGCCGGCAGTTTTGAAAGAATTTTACGAGTGTTGGAGGATCAATTAATGCTTGAGTCAATTGTCAAGACGTCTTAAGTGCACTATTATCTAAATTTCATTCTTACTAGCGCATAAATAGCATAAATTCAACTTATGCTTTATGCTAGTAAAAATAAAATTAGATACTGCATAACATAATACTATAAATACACCTGCATGCAACGTGCAAATCATATATTCTATATTAAATTAAAAATTTACTTCATATATTGAAGAAATTAAAAAACAATACAACAAAAGATATTTAAAGAAAAAAATAATTTAACGTCTTATATACTAAAATTATATATGAATATAAATATAATGTATGGAAAAATAAATTTGACTGCAATTTTTCAGCGTTAAAATCATATATAGTTAAAGTTTTATAAGATTTATGTTAAAATATTACAAAAAAATTTATATATCAAATGCAGATTATGAATTCATACTTTTTTATGCCAATTAAGTGAAGTTATAATTCTGCTGCATCACTAAAAAATTGATACGTTCTGTACGTATGTCATCATCACAGTGCCTAAAACAACAGATAACATTACCCAGTTTCATTTTTGCTGATATGCTTGTAAAATCACTGAACCACGAAACGTGTTCTCATTTTACTTTAAAAAGTACGTAAATAACCTTTGAACTAAATTAATTTTTCGCGTCCTTCTTGATTCTGATTTTCTTGACTTTCATGATAATTTTTGTGTAAAGATCGAGGAAACAACATTCGATCATCATTCGATCATGAACTTTTAAAAAATACCCTTTACATATTCATGAATATACTGCTGCAGTATATCAAGTAGATTAAAAAGGATGTCTCATGGTGGCGAGGTTAAATGTTGACATACATTTAACATAGGAAATATGTATTCTAAATTTTATTATTATTTAATTTATATATTATAAATATACTGCATGTACTGTATATTTTATAGCTGCTATAATATGCACGCAATGAGAAACGTATAGCCAAATATTTTGCCTGTTTTACTGCGAATCTGAATTTTCTTATGCTGTAACTAAAGTTATTTAATTGGCTATTATATAGAGCGTTCAGCCATATAATATATAATGGTTCAGCCATATAGCGTTCTAGAATTCCAGGACTTCCATTCTATTCCAGGACGCTATGCTTCTCAGCCCCAAAGAAACAGAAACGCGCGTTACTTTTTAATTTTTATGCAGATGAAACAAAATAGTATATATTAGTGCTTGTTGATTAAACATCAATTGATGTTCATATAGGTTAAACATGAAAATTGCTGTATTTTATATAGTGGACTGAAATCCCTCCCTCACTCTTTCTATAGTATATAGCAAAGTTTTGTCTTGATCATGATAGCGAATAACAAAGAGGGAATTATTCTTGGGAATTATTCTAATAAACTGTGAGTATATATATTATATATATATATAATAAGTGTACATCGTAACGAAATATGTAAGTATCGGAATAATTAAGTATATTCTAGGTAGGCTGATATATGCATGGAACTGTATAATTAATTAATTCATATAATTTTCTAAGACTGCAAGTATAGCAAATTCTCCTGTAATAACAAATCGTCAAATAGTGTGAATTGTCTTCTGTTATCAATTAATTATATTATATAAATTTACTGATATACAGTATATATATATATATATATATTTATATATATATATATATATATATATATATATATATATATATATATATAATAACAATACAAATAGCATTGATTGGACTGTAACATAAATATATGCATGAAACAATAATAGTAATCAAATTGGGAATAAAAATCAAAGAGTTAATCAAACAGCATCTTCATTAAATAAAATATATTGCAAGTTATTTGTTGTAAGAAACCAACTTTGTATAGTAAAGTTTTGTTAATTATATATTTAAATGTATGCAGCCTCTTTTGTTCACTATAAAAAACATTTTCATTACCTTAATCCTTAATGTAATATATATCATTATTTTATAATATAAATATAATATATGCATGTATGTATTATTACATTATTTATTTATTTATTTGTTTATTTATTTGCTTATTTGTTTTTTTACTTATTTATTTACTAGCTTATTTATTTATTTATTTATTTATTTATTTATTTCCTCATGTGACTGTACATAATACAGCATAGAGCGCTAATTTGCATTTTTTTCTCCTACTGAACCTAAATCTATAGGGGATGGAAATGGCCTAGAATTATCAATGCATACCAAAATTTGAGAATACATATACATAGTTGTGAATGAGGAAACAATGGAAACATTATTCAGAATGGTTGGCAATTGATGGAAGATGCCATCAATTTTACCTTCCAACTATACCTCCATCCACGATATCTACAGTAGATAGAATCATTAAAATCCATTGATGCTATATCTGATTGTGATCGAGTCGTTTATATTATATAAATATAATATACATCAACCATGCATTATGCACTGAGCTAATTTACTGTAAAAGCCCGGTAATATAGTTTTGCAAGCTTGCATTTAGCTTCCAAGCTAGCTTAATTAATTATATACAAATATACAAAATTGGACTCAGTTCAGTAGTGCACCCTGTTATAAAATGAATTAATTTATATTTATGTCTTTCCGAGGACAGATTTATTATTATTATTATTATTTTTTTTTTTTAATATGAATTCACGTTAAAATTGGCTGCTTGTATGCATCAATTAAAGTGCTTGACAAAAGGTTATTTGCATGATCATTCGAGGTCAAATCAAAAGAAGACTTTTTATATAAAATCTGTATCAATCGGTCAGCGGGTATTGCAAAGGTCGTTAACATGTAACTGCGTGCAAATTTGCATCTTTATAACGTTGCCCTAAATCTAAAATTATTTTTAAAAATATACAAATAATATACTGTATAACTGTTTACTCGATAAAAAAATATTTTATTTCTTTGATTTCAGTATAAATTAATAATATTTATGTCACAATTTTAGTGCCACTATTTAAAACAGCTATAGTGTATTATAAATTATAAAATATTATAATTATAGTTGTTCCTATATTAAACAATAAGTAATTAAGAAATTACTGACCATATATATATATGAATGCAAAGGCTTTTAATATTTTTCACCAATTTCTCTTATTATCATGCAAATCGATATTCCATACTCCACGTAATAGTAATAGAATTTAAAGGTAGTGCAAAGCTGTGTTTTTACAATTTTTTAAAAATTAAAAATATATACCATTAGACTTGAAGTATTTAATTATTATTTGATGATATATGGAATTTTTATTCTTAAATATTAAATTTATTAATTAAAATTGTCCTTCATTCGATCTTACTCGTATAGTCTCGTACATAGTTTTACTGTTGAGGTTGTATTTAAAATAGGAAAGTATATTAGAGTATTGTTCATAACACGCCAAATATAAATAATAAATACTATTATTCTATATGTATGCGTATACTGTATAATAATTTTGGTAATCCCACAGCCCACAGCTGCGCAACATAATTATATAATCTGCATAATCTTTATCAATTTTAAACTATTGCACAGAAGGATTGATATTTAAAAAAATATATATAATTATCTGACTCCCAAGATAATTTCCAAGGGGCAACTTTCCTCCCCTCTATATAAGCTAGAGAAAAAAATTACCTTAAAAGATTTTTACACTCTATACAGTACACTCCCTACATCGTCGCCTCAGAATATGTGTCGTATAAACCATGAAGTCTTGGTGCAATTATAGACCTTACGCTTCATGTATGTGTAATTATTTTTCATACTTGATCAAAATGATCATCATAGGTCTGTTCTTAAATGCAAATGATTCTCATGACTTATAATCAGATAAACCATCTGTATAGGTAACATTTATTAAGGAAAATCAATTAATAGTTCATCATCTGATTATTTACGAACAGACCAATACAGAAACAAAAAAAAATCTCGAACATCAAAAAATTAATTTTTTATTCATTTATTGAGATTTAAAAAAAAATCATTGTTAGACTAAATGGGCAATTAGCTTAATTTTTTATTCCGTAATTATATAAACGGAACATTGAAAGAAGGCGAATTTGTTATATTTTCCAAAACAGATTTTTTACTTTATGAATTAACATGTTTTATATTTAAAAGCGTCTCCAAATTGTCAAAAATAAATATAATAATTCTAAAAAAAAAAATAAAAAATGAATACGTACATTTTTTAAAATATACTGAAAAATCATATTATGGATATAGAGTTCAAATAGACGAGTGCATGGAGCGTCTATTTCCAGTATTCTATTATTATTATTGGTGTTACATTTCATGAATTTCATCGACTATTGAATATACTGTATAATGTAATATAATATGATTCTTTTTTAAATTTTAGTATATTAATGTTATATGACTGATTAAATTAAATTAAAATTTATTTATTTATTTATTTTATTTTATTTTATTATTTCACCCAAGGTACACACAGTATTACAAGTAGTGGGGTGGGGGTAGCAAGCAAGGCACTAGAAGCACCATATCACAAGTGGCTGCTAACCTACAAATTTATACCAATGCTATAGCATATAATGCTAGAGTAAAAAACAAACAAATTATTATTAAATATTTTTAAGAATATAATAATTCTTAAGAGCAGAAGGAAACTGCTTAGCATCACTTTTCTTTACATTGCAGGGCAACTTATTCCATTCAGACACAGTCCTTATTAGAAAATATACTTATTAAACTTTCATACAAGACAAACCAGCGTAATATATATACATAGTAAATAAAATATATTTAAACACTCTTGTAAAAATCGTCAATATTACACACATACACATTATATAATATTATCAAATATTTTTTTTAATCTCTTCTTATATATGCAATTAAATGTAGTTCACTTTTTATATCACTATATAGGGAGATTATTAAACAGAGATTAAGCACTATAGTTATAAGTCCATTTTCTTAAGCTGTAGTTCTGTGTCGTTTAAGTATTATACGATTTTATTTTTGTGACGATCGAGTATTATAAAATCATGATTGAATTTACATATAGTGATGCTGCTGATGATATAATGATAATTCAACTGTGAGCGTACGTTAATAATTAATTATTCGGTTGATAGTAATAAAAAATATATATGTACGGTATATGATATTTTTTAATTTGCTTTTATTTGATTCACTTAATGATCTGCAAGTTCAAATGGTCAATATTCATTAATTAATATCTCTAGACGGTCATTATATTTAATGCTTTCTCATTCAGTAACTCTTATTAAGAGCGTAACAGTCACGTCTCTTTGTTATGATTTTTTTCCTTTTTTTTTTTTTTTTTTTTTGCCAAAAGTGAACTTTTGACCCTGTAGTAAATAAGCTTCATATTGAGAGACGAAAGGAGTCTTTCTAGAGATACTTAATCTTTACCATTCTCGGCTTGTCTGAGATCATACAGCATGTGTGTCGTTCTCAATGTGATTTAATTATCAGTAACGTTTGCATGAAATTTCTTTTTTGCGTGTGAACCAGCTTTATAATTGATTATCAATTGTGTTTTTGTGACGATTGTGTCTCCTTTTGTAATTGTGTGAGATATAAAAAGTGATAAAACGTGCAGCTGACAAGTAAATTGCGTTAATTACTCATGGGCGCAAATAATAATTGTATTCAAAATTGTAGCAAGATTAATATATATGGCAGAGAAATGTGTAAAAGTTATTACAATTTTTTATTCAGTATTTGCAATTTTACATCACGGAGGAATTTTAATTAAATATATATTTTAATTTCAATGTCAGGTTATATTATTGACAGGTCTAATAGGTGTCAATAAAATTGTCAACACTCACTATCCGTGTATAAATTTTACTATCACACGAGACTATCGAGTGTATGCACTGTTTTCTTTTAGAAATGCAACAGGCTCACTAAACTTTTATTAGTATCATATTTTCAGGATAGACATTAAAAAAAAAAAAAAAAAAAAACGCGTAAAGTAATGCTGAAGAATTATATTGGAAATGAAGAAATTAGTCTCGCCACTCGCAATGGAGTACCGACCTCATTTTTTTTTTTTTTTTTTTTTTTTTTTTTGCAGAAATTGATAGAGAGGGCAAAGTTCCCGGGCTTTAAAAAATCTTCTGGAGGAAAAAAAATGAAAGTGCATGGCATAACTTTGCACCCTCTATTAAGTTCTGCAGTAAAAAAATGGAAGTGTAATAAATTGTCAGTGTCATAGTAATTTGTGTAATAAATAGCCCATTTACTTTAAAAAAATATATTTCTTCCGATCGCAATTCTATAATGAATGAATTCTCTAATTGAAATACAAATTATTATACAATTATTCACTTAACCCCCTCTGCCATGTATACACCAGGTCTGTTTACGTGCTCACTATAACCACTGATATTAATATACCCCCTCCCCTCCCTCTTACAAAGTGGAGTAACATAATAGATGAACATGGTGGTGTATGTCGTCTAGAATTTGCTGTCTATTATATCGGTCAAGACAGTTCAAACGTTACCCTTGCCTATTTGATATAGCGATTAAAAAGATATTTGCATTCTCTACAGCCCATCCTTGCGAGTTGCGGGCAATGTCCCGCCTAAATCACAAACAGAGTCGTTATAACTCTTTTCTTTCCTTCGTGAATTGTCCCGCATAACAGTAAAGGAAGATTCTCTTGTTGCAAGCTTCTGATGAATAAATTTTCCACAATTTCGGAGAAAGAAATATTCGGTGCAAATGATATCAATTATATATAGAGTTTAGACTCGCTAAACAATGCTCATTCTGTATGATATATTAGCTTTTAGTAACAAAAAAAAAAAACAAAAAAAATAGGGAGCATGGACAAACCTTTATTACATGGATAAACTATTTAATGACGTATCTAAAGGGTACAGTACTTTATATGAAAAAAAGGAACATACATTTTATAAAAATAATACAAATAATGTGATATATATATCGGACATGATATTATAACTTTTCGCAGTAATATATTTTTTGTTATTACTGTATGTAAGTATATAATAATTATTATTAAATTATACCTCTAAATACTGTGTATATAATAATGAACTGTATTTATATCACTTTTCACAACAACGTTGCAGTTTTTTTTTTTTAAAGTCATGCCCCCGCCCTCCCCCCTTTCCTCCCATCTGCCACTGAAATAATTATTATAGATGAAAATGTATATTAAATTATTAATACGTCCCTTAAAAAAATATATCCGCCTGTCGTATATTAATAATTATTGGTTATACATCAATCAATTCAATTGGTTATAGCTAGTGAGTCAACGTTTGCATTTTATTTGATAGAATATTCTTTTCTCAAAAGTTCTTTACTTTGAATCTTCCTTTTCCCTAGTATTTTATTTTTTGCTTTTAAAGCTTGAAAGTTGTATTTACCGAATGCTTGTACATATTAGAATTTCTTTCAGTGAAATAATATATGTCTTGTATTGCAATTTTTTAATAGTAAATTTATAATGCAGTTTAGTGCTGCACTGCATACTGCTGGAGTAGCAGCATGTACAGTTATGGCCATTAAGATTGGGACACTGAACGTGAACGTGCGTGAGAAAATGGCATCATAAAGTTATGGCCGTAAGTTGCAGCCAACCTATCTTGGAAAAATCCGACAATTATCCGAGAATTTTAATGTTAATTAGTAAATAATCCACGGATAATCCTCAGATTATTCTCGGATAAGTGGCTGCAACTTACGGCCATTAGTGCGAACCTAGTGGTAACTGCTGGAACTACGTGCGTCTGGCGAGGATTGCTGTGTATATGATAAACATTATTGCAAAATCATGTAAATGCTTTCTCAGCAGCCACAGCATAATTTTACAGAAATGACAACACCATAATTAGTTGTCAAATACTTTCGGACAAATATAAGAAAATATTTTTATTCAACTTCGTAAGTGATTTCTTTCCTAAAAATTTGATAATTTTTTATTCTCCCTATGCTATAGGTATTGCCGTATCCTCGATGCAAAGAGCAAAATTTTCAGACGTCAGCGCCATCTCTTGATCCTTTATGCCCCTTTATATCCTCTATTATATTATAAAAGGCATTGCGCTGACGTCATGCCCCTGGCAAGTAGGCAGAGCATGTATTTACCAATACCCATGAGATGACCCAATATTCACCCGCCGTACTAACTGTGAGTGGCAACGTGCTTATAATATTATTGTGACCATGCAAGCACCGACAGGGGCATAATGAACTTCTAAATATATTATAAACAATTATAATGGGCGCGATTCACGAAGCAGTTAGCCAGGTTTCTAACCACGTTTAGCTTAACCACGTTTCACACGTAAAACAGATTCGATATTATAGTTAAACTTGGTTAAGCTAAACGTTGTTAGAAACAATAGAAATCTATAGAGGGGATTGCGCTGACGTCATGCGAGAGGGGCCAGAATGCACGGACTAGAATATATTACATAAACATTATAAACAAAGTGTGCAATAATTTTTTACTTAACTTAATAAAATAAATCAAGTTTAAATACTTCAATAATACTTTAACAGTACACGATAGAACTCATAAAAAAAATCTCACCGCCAAAAAACTGTTAAACGTATTTTTTATGATTATTTTTTCGTCATTTTGCCTATGCTCACTGTATAATCTGGCCTGCCAAAACTTTCTCTTTTCCCTCCCTCCTGCGCCCCCTTCGCAATGTGTTAGTATAGGGAAACCCCTCTCCCGCCTCACGTAAACATAAACAGATATCAGCTCTATAGCTAAAACTGCTTCGAGAATCGCACCCATTATGTTATATTTGGATCTCGCACTGCTGCCGATGTGATATAATATGTTGTAATAATAATAATAATAATAATAATAATAATAATAACTGTTTATTGAGCAAAATGAAATACAATACAATATTATGTGCAACAGTATTGATTAGTTAAAATAAATAGCTCAAAGGGTGACAAAAAAAGGCATAACCCATGCACAAAAGTGATCAGTCACCCAACATATAAAATCAGAAAATAAAACTACTTCGTCAAATTTGAAAACAATACAAAAATAAACACAAATAAAACATGTGAATATATATATATATATATATATATATATGTATATATTCTTCCAATTCTTCCAATTTGGAAGAATATATATCACATCGGCATAGCGACGGCAGCAGAGCGACCTTTTGTGTCCGAGAGAGATAAGAGCCGGTCAGGTGAAGTCGGCGAGGCGACAGAAAGATACGTTGACTTATAGAAATGTTGCAACAATTCACTAAGAGTTTCAAACTATTTATGCAATTTAGAAGTTCCTTATGAACTCGCATGCATCGTCGGTACATATATTATACGTCAAGCGAATGGACTGTTCTACTCTCGCATGCCCACCAAGTGTCCCAGACATATTGTCCATAAAGTTCTGTAAGTCTATATATACAGTCTACGTTGAATGTACAGAATCTCCCGACCCAATTTCCAGTCAGTACTTGACGAGTTGCTCGGGTGATTCTTTTCAAGTGCGACACGTTGCGCCCCCTCTGTGATCAACTGATTTGAACATATATATAGTATTAATAATAATAATTATGTACATTACATAGAGTGCTGAATATATTAACATATAATAAAAAATACTGATATTAATAACCTTCTTCCTATTTATTCACATGCAGGTCCAAAATTTCAAAAAAACTATACGTTGTAATTCTTAATTGAGAAGAAAGAAAGCAAGGGTTACGTTTGGGCTGTACAGGTGTGAGAATGCAATAAAGCTAATCAAGAATTTTGGCTGCTATATATATTAAATTTAAATCAAATCAAACTTGATAATCACATTTTTTATTCAATAAAAAAAAAAGTTTTATTTGCACGTAGTTGCATGGTTATATCTCACTACAATACTGTATACGTGACAGTAGCTTATTTATTTGACTGTATTAATAATTTAATTATAATGTCCAAGTATTTATATATGTAAATATTAGTAAATAGATTCAAAAGAGTTACAAAAAAAAAAACAGCTTATCAATAAAATGCAGCGTTGGAAACAAGCACAAGAGCATTACCCAGCATTGAAGATCATCAAATATCGCCTGAATGGGTAAGATGATTTTTATATTTGAAATAAATTAAAAATATACATATTTGATGTGGATACAGAAAAGTTCAATCAGTAAGCTAGGGGGTGGGTAAAACCACGGATAACATATTCTATAATTATTACCAGCTCCTCCCTCTTTCTATTCTTCAGTCATATTACATAATGGCATAATGCCTTAAATGTAATGCTGCTCTATTGCTGCATGCATGTAGTGCGTACCCTGGAGTGATATACTAGAACCCTCTCCCTCTGCTCCCAGCCAGTGCAGTAGTAAAGTTGATCTATTCACGAAACTGCAGCGTTTAGTTACGCTCCAGCTCTGCATGGTACAACTCTGCAGGCGGGCCGAGTCAGTTGAGTTGAGCGTAATGTAGAATTAAACGAAAGAAGAGGTGACCAACAATCAGTGATTTTCTTTTTAGATTTGGGTTTAATAATTCATATTTTGAAATTTAAAAGCATTGACCATGGATATTTTGGGTAAATCAACAATAAGGACAGTTAGGATAGTGGAGGAGGAAGGTGATGATTTTTTCAGAAATGTACTAATAGCGATAGAAATATTTAATAAGATTTTACTTTTTATCGCATTGTACTTGTTCATGAATGCACGGAATCCACGAATCCTGCAACGAAACGCTAGAAATTAAGACGGCAAGGTAAACCATCTATACAGGTAAGGAGATATAGCAGCAAGACTATCGCGCACTGACCGTATTTTTAGTATATTTAAAATATTTTTAATAACAATATATTCATACACGTATATTATTATATTCATTTAAGTGAAGAAGTTTACAGAGTTCAGATACGTTATAAAATAAAAGCTCTGTTCGTAAATACACAATCAGAAAGAATCAATTTTTATTGATGAACCTTATGTTCCATGTACGATGTACACAAGGTTCATCAATAATAATTGATTCTTTCTGATTGTGTATTTACGAACAGAGCTTAAGGCTCATCTACTTTTCAATCTAATGTTAAAATATTAAAAAAGACAAATTTTAATTAAATTATTTACAAACGTATTGAACCGCGCATCTTCTAATAGATCAACAAAATAGTATAATGAAGAATTAACATTAAAATTTAGAGCACCGCGAGTTTTTTTTTTTTTTTTTTTTTTTGTTTTAGTAAAATTATATTTTGTATTCAATGATGATAGACTGATATATAGCTTCTCCTTCTCTACTTTAGTTATATTATAAAGGTCGTTGTCCTTTGAACAAAATAAATATTATATCTCGTTTCTCCCACTCAGGGGGGTAAATCTCTGTTACATCGTAGGACTGACACTCTGCTGACAAGTCAAACGTCAGTCTTATGGTTAGAAAATATTATAATTCAATTAAAAATTATATTCAAATTTATTGCGTGACGATAGACCAAAAAAAAGGGAAGGAATATTCATATTTTATTATTTTAAATAAATTATTTATTAAATAAAAAATATATCAATAATTATAATATGTATATACTTAACTGCCAACTGTAGTTTGATAAACAGAATAAAAATTTATGAAGATTTCTTTTTTTTTGATGATATGATAGTAATAATATAATCTCGTTTCACGCAGAATTAAATACATTTTTGTATCACATGCAATATAATTATTACATTAATTAGGGTTCATCACCATTTGTTTTGCTTTTTGATGTTTTTCTTTGTACTTGTATTTGTTGAATTTGTTCTTTTAATAGACGCTACACGTATATGAATGAAATACGTTTTATATAAGTAATTATCCTTTTTATTATTACTGTTGATGTTTTATATTTCAATAAAACTGTAAAATTTCGACTGAAATTATTTTTAAAAAAAGTTAAAATTAGACTTGCATTACCACAGTTTCTGCATTTACTGTAGCTAAATTTCCTCTCGCTGCACCATGCAGTCATAAACTTCAATTTATAGGCTAGCTGTACATATAATAAGGACCATATGTCTTAACAACATTCTCAAAATATCTAAAAATAACTTAGAACTTGCGAGAGTACTCTACAATACTTCAAATTATATCGCAAGCATGTATTGTGCAACGAATTTTCTATGTATTATTAATTTTAGCTCGCCATCTTTTAAACAGTGGCAATCTACAGTATATATATTATAGTGAAGCTATTATAAATAATTTAAATTTATTACAGAGATATTAAATACATTATTATATCGTCATACTGTGGCTATAAGCTGTTATAATTTTGTATTATTTCTTAGACTTTAGCTATAGATTTTATGTATTCTCAATTCACGCATGCAGTAGTTACAGTACATACATACCGAGCGAACCACTGACTTAATTATTTTTATATCAATATATTACATAATATATGACACAAAATGAAGTTATAAAGTCTAAGTAACAACCATATGTCTATTACAATTGCTTCTGCTTCTGAAATATTAATATTATTTTTTGTCATACTGTTATAAAAAATTATGGTAAAATGATTACACATTTTATTCATAAATCTGTTTATAGATACAGAACCAAATGAGAATCGTGAGAATCAGACTTTTGTTATGTTCACACTGTATTATAAGAAGGTTCATTAAATTTGGTTCATAAGTCATTGTGCATTAATTTACGTACGATGATTCGATTGATGACTCAAAAATCAAATTCACATGTGCAAACAATTTGTATTATTATATATTAAAATTTTATAAATTTATATTTACATGGAAATAGTACGCGTATATTTATATAATATAATTTACTGTGGGAGCTAGCCACAGTTCCGAGATTCAAAAAACGGAACTTCATCTTTAAGTTTGAAAAAAAAAGTTAACTATTATCAAAATTGACAAAAGAAAGATAATTATAAGAAAATCAATACTCACATTAACATATTTCTTGTGTCTTTTATTTAATATTATAATTAATTATAGCTAAATTCAAACAAAAGTCTATAACTGCAAAGGTATTTAAAGTTCGCTCCTACTATATTATACATGATACTGTATCTTGAAGACAATTTGGATCTTGATTCGAGTGCAAATTTAAATGGTTCTATGACACTATGCTTCAGCTAGATGCTAGCGTCTTTCCCCTCCTTTTCTATAACACAATGTAGTGGGGAACAACGACAATAGTCGAGACAGCAGACTAAACTTTTGTATGCCACGCCTCATCAGTCTATCGCATGGCATCGACACACGAGGTTTATAGTTTCAACACTTCCATCAAATATAAATTTAAGTTCGTATTTGTTTAAAGTTACCAAAATGGATACCATAGATTTTTTTTTAGATTATTTTGACGAGTATTATTTTGGTGAAGAATTTGAGAGAATAGCATTAAACACGTTAAAAATGTGCTTATTTCAACGTAATGTAAATCCTGATATCATTCTTTTTAGACTTGTGATAGCAGGTATGATAGAAAGTATCCACGCTTCATACTACCTTACAGAATGCGATGTTTGCAACTTGCTTCGTCGTCCGTGTTCACACGTCTTTTGTGCACGCCGTCTTATCAGGAGGAGGAGGTACCGTCGCCGTTATCGTCGCGATCGCCGTTAATAATTTGACACTTATGGGCTGCATGGTGGACACTTTTTGTGAAATTTGACTCTTTTCTTTATAATTATAAAAAATAAGACTTTGATAGAGAAAGTGTACGTGAAAGAGAGATCGACCATCATTACCAACTTGGAAAAAAGGTAGGAAAATATTAATTTTCATGGTAAAAATAGTAATATACTTATATATAAATTAATGAATGCAGAACGTAATTTTTTTGGTTGTACATATCAATGAGCGGACTTATAACAAAGCTTGAATTTGATATAAAATTTCATGCTTAAATTTTCTAATTACATCCAAATCGAGTCCGAGCATCGAGCATATATGCATGTATAACAAAAATATCCTAATATATAATATAATCTGCCTTTTATATAGTTCTGCTATAAACATAATCATAATGCAAAAATTAAGAATTTGATGTAAATGCTGCTGCAAATAGTAATGGAACATTGCATTATTCAATATTACACGGTATTTTATTTATTTTATTTGTAAATATGGAGAAAATATAGCTTTTTTAACAAATATATTATTAATGTATTTTTTTTTTTTTTAATTCAGACGCGAAAATTATAACATTATTAATTCGAGCATTACTTATTAATTCAATAGCTCAAACGACCGTCCAATATTTATTTTATGCTAATTAGCATGCATCAAAAGCCGAATTTGAACTCCAAATTTGACTATGTATCAAACCGTGATGCGTCAAATTAGTTTTCCTCAAATCGAAATGACCCATAGCCGAAGTAATAATTATGGTCTTTATATTAGGGTTTTATCCGCTTTATTCATTATTTCATTTTGAGCAATACTATATCGCTGAAATGAGATTAGTATAATATGAGAATATAACTCTAATAATATATGCGTCCTACGAAGTTAGAGCTATTCTACCCTGCGCCACCCAATGATGGTTAGCGCGCAACTCAAGATGCTCTACCATAACCGTGACAATATGCATATTATTATGTTATACGACCGATACAATTAAAGTATGCTTCAAGCAATAACCACAATTATCAGTGGCGTAGCCAGGATATGTCCAAGGGGGGGGTTCTTCAAGATTGAGAACAGCCCACTGGGGGGTTTGGGGGGCGTAGCCCCCCAATTGCTCGCCGCAGGCGCGATTTTTTTTAAGGACACGCCCCCTTTTTAGGGAAAAATTATGAAAAAATACTATTATAGAGAATTATTGATGCAATTTTTTTTCAAAAATTTATATTTTTTTTTGCACCCCATTTTTTTAATTTCTTTTCAATACGTGCAGTAAGTGCTGCACTAACGTAATAAGTAACAAATAATTTTAGTTAAATCAAGTAATTCATCCAATAACCACTTTTATATTATTTTTATTAGTTTCATGATGCGCGATTTTTTTGAAACAGGGACGTACGTGGACTTAATTTTTTTCGATGAAAAGTTGCAGCAAATTTCTTATATTTGTAAATCGTAAATTATGTACAGTAGTTACAATATTTTTGTCACTACTTTTTCTCATAAAAAAATATACAAATTAAAAAAATCAGATTTTTTTAACGTCGGTAATAAATTATATGTATTATGATATAAATGATATGTACAGTATTATACATTAGACAATAAAACTGGCAATTAATTGTAAGATGTAATATATACCTATAATATATAATTAATTAAAAAATAATAAAATATTATATATATATATATATATATATATATATATATATATATATATATATATATATATATATAATTTTTAGCTTTATGCTGAACATCATGCGGGGAATGTTTTCAACATTTTTTTATATTTTTAAATTGTTGTCTACAAAAACATAAATAACTTAATAATGAATACTACATAATATAATTATAATAATAGTTAGTTTTTTTTTATTCCGTAGACTAGATGTTATATATTATCGATGACGAAAAAAGCAAAAAAGCACATTGGAATTAAATAATAGAATTATAGCATACTTAAGTAATCATAATACTGTAGATGGATTTTAAATAAATTGAAGATGTATTTTCACTATTTTCTATGTGTTTCGAGGATATGAATTTTTAAAGTTTTTTTTTTAAGAAAATTTTTCATAAAATTTTATCTAAATCGTATCCGTCGAGTACCATTTTTTGTTATTTTTCCCTCAAAATTTACTAAGGTTCAGCTCTCAAGGGGGGTGTTATAACACCCAAACCCCCCCCCCCTTGTCTACGCCCCTGACAATTATTATGCAGTATGTATTTATATACGCGTATATTATAAATATAACTTGTAATAAGAGCACGGATCACCGTTTCAATATATACAGAAACAATATAGGTCTGTTCGTAAATATACACAATCAGAAAGAATAAATTATTTTTGATGAACCTTCTGTACATGGAACACAAGGTTATCTCAAATAATCGATTCTTTCTGATTGTGTATTTACGAACAGAGCTAGAGGCTTGTGAGAGAGATAAGATTACGATTGTGAGTTAAAATTTTACTTAAATTAGGACCATCCGCATTGACATAATTTATTATAAATCGTTTTATACAAAAATACGTATGTCAGGTCGCTCACAGATTCGTATTATTCGTAAGCACGCGATCGCACGTTTCTCATTTAGAGCTGGTTCTAAATTTCTTATCACACGAAGGCATGAAATACGATACGAAGGAAGCTGTGTGTATGTGCGGCGTCACCTGATCGCATAGATTCTTACTTTTAAAACCATGCGCTGCATGTGAAATCATGCGATCCTGTGTGAGACAGCTCTAATTTTTGTTTACTCTCATATTTCTATGCGTGACAATATTAGGAATATATTTAAAATTTATTGGTTAGAAACAAATCATGAAGGTTGTGAATGAGATATTAGAATGTGAAAATTTTAGTGGCTTAATCGAAAGAAGGGGTAAAAATATGGTACTTTGAATTTTTTTAGATTTTTCTGAGACCGGGAACTATTTTTAAAAAATTATTGAAATTCTATTTTGACGACGTCACGGGCGGCACTCCTTAAGAAAAAGGATAGAGCAGTGCCGCCCGTGACGTCATAAAATAGACTTTCAATAATTTTTTAAAAGTAGTTCCCGGTCTCAGAAATATCTGAAAAAATTCAAAGTACCATATTTTTACCCCTTCTTTCGATGAAGCCACTAAAATTTTCACATTCTAATATCTCATTTCTGGGGAGAGCCGCTCAATCCGAAATATGTGCATTTCAGGCATTTTTCTTATCCAACTTTTTTCACTTATAACGTTGACCTATCTCTCCTTCTCTCCCCCCCCCCCTCCTCCTCCTCCCTATTTTTTTTTTTTTTAAGTTACGTTACTATATGGCATTACATATCGTTTGTAAACAACTGTATATATTATTTTTATTACATATACTATTTATTATTATATTGTCATATTATTGATGACTCTTTACTGCTATATATATAATAATATAATAGTTGACTAGAAGAAGGAATATTATTTTTCTCATATACAGAAAGTTTTGAAATTGAATTAATTTTTCTAGCGAAATCTATTATTTTAAATCTTAATTAATGTTAATTACATGAAGCTATAGAAAATTAACGTTTTCAATCAATCGAGTCAAATTGAGCACTTCCCAACAATGAGAACTACTAAATTTCCTTATTATTTTTATTATCCTTATTATCCCCAAAAAGACAGTAAAGAATACTAAATAGATTATTGCATAATTATTTAATAATTCACAAAACGGGAAAGTTTAAATGAACGAACGACATACGCGTACATCAACAGTTTTCAACTCAAAATTTTAAAGATGGTTCGAAGTACAGAAAATTATTTTTAAAGATTTGCTAGAACAATTATTACGAGACGTAACTGGAGTTGACCAAATTTAGTTGAAAAAAATTAAATATTACATATATATGGATAATCCTCAATGATTTTATACATGATACATGCAATGTAAGCAGTTCGGAATAGAACTTTATGTATAATATGCTCAAAGGGTATTATTGAATCTGAAAATGAAAAATCCAAACACTATAATAATTAATGTGTAAAACTTTTTATGCTTCTCGAAAAATGTGTCAATTGCCCCAAAATACCAACCAACCAACCTCGATGTGTTGAACTCTATACTATTCACTGTGTGTATTTGTATTATATTAAGATCCAATGCTTTATAGTTTATTTTTTCAGGTATACAAAAACTATAATACACAAAATGTATCGCTTTTAAGGATTATTGCGTTGGAAATTTTCTACGTTCATGATAATATATTAAAGACTGAAAAAAAAAAAAAAAAAAGCTATCTCATGAGACGAGACCATAAAAAAAAAAGACTACAAAAAACGTCTTATGGTGAGTGAAGACTGCAACCTCCTCTCAACAAATTTTATGATTTAATATCATTGACCAAACGTCATCTATGGTGTAGTGCGAACTGCTGTTTTATATTATTAAGTGCCGCGATTCACGTGTGGCCTGCTTGGGTGGTCGTTGATCTTGCATCCGGAGTACCATAACTCAATATAAATTTCCATTCTTTAAAACGTCTGTTCATTTGGATATCATTCATTTATGACAAAATGTCATGCCAATTGCTCACTGCAGTATAATATAATTCGTATAATAAATATAATGTGGTTTTGCTATTTATACGCATTATGCAAGAATACGTGATAGAACCTGTCACATCATCTTTCCTATATATGCCACTCCTCTGAAATTTTTCCTGTTTATCTTTAATCCTTATATATATTATAATTCTTCAATAATTTAATACATGACATACCTTTCAATTCTCTAAAATTTCCTTTTTCCATATAATAATAAAGAATCTCTACTGGTTAGATATTATAGCTACTACCATGCTAATTAATATAATAAAAATAATAAAATGCTATATAATCCACTCGTCCTCTTATTTGGTATATAACGGATTGGAGAGTAGCCATTTTGGTGACAGTCGTTTGTGACCTTCACCATTAACCTTCCATTACCTTTACCTCTTCCTGAAAAACGGTCGAAGCATCAGGTCATCGGTATAGTTAATTTAAAATCAGTACAAGAGCCATCATACCTCAAGATCTGTAACTTCGCTAACCTATAATAAACAATGATGATGTAGAAAATAGAAAGGTGGTAAACGTGACAAAACTTATTTAGACATGCAGCTTTAAAAAAAATAAATGCAAAAGATGTTTGCTATCGAAATAATTGTTGGAAAGTTTTTATTTCAATTCATTTTACTGTCAACAGCATTTTTCATTTTTGTCATAAACTTTAGTTTATATTTTTGTGGTATTATGAAGCGCAAAATAATTTTGTTTTTCTCATTTAAGTTTAAGTGTTGTAACTCGATCTACACCATGAACTTAACTCTTTTGCTTTGTTTGTGGGCGTCACCACGAAGTTTATGAAGGCGTAATGAAGCCGTGAAGTTTAGTTTTTCTTTTCTTTTTTTTTTTTTTTTTTTTTTTGCTTCTTCTTTTTTTCTTTTTTTGTTGGATGACGAGCAGACGAGCTGCAGCTTTTTAAAAAGTGAGGCAAGAGTTTTTAAATTCGTAATGTCCACGAGGCGACATGTGTAAATAAATAGTTTATTTTTTACTTCTCTCATATAACTTGGCCATGTATTTTTAATATTTTTAAATCAACAATAAATTATGAACTAGAATGTTTTAGTCTTTATTAGTTTCTACTACGCCCTATTTTCAAATAAGGTCCATATATATATGTATATTTATTTTTAGTTGTTTTAAAGTTGGAACATCCGCTATAATGTTTCTTGTTTTGTTTTTTTTTTTTTGTTTTTTTTTTTTTAAACGGAAACTAAATATAATTATGAAAATAATGCGCACTAGTGCACATGCTATGTCAAGATTTGTAAATGACATCATATACCGTGTACAGTTACAACATAATCTTAAAATATAACTTATATAACGATCATATAATTCATATATATGCAGCACTACTATATGTCACAGTCTAAGGAATTAAGAAGTCCAGAAGAGAATAATTACGCCGCAGTTGATTGAATGTTTCATTCTCCAAGTACACGTGGGAACAAACGAATATCTCAATTAACTACTCACGTATGCAATGCATGTCCATACAGTTAATTACTTTACGGGCAATCACTGCTTGGTCCACAGAGACCCGAAGTCAATACATCAATAAGTTCAATTCAATTCTACAGTTAATTACTGCATGGCACTAATTACTAATAACTAAAATATACGATATAATCCAGAAAAAATGTTGACTATTATAAATAGGAACATATTATAATATATGTGTGTGTATTTCTGTGCCAGACACCAAATTTTTGGAAAAGAAAAGAAATCACAAAGAAATGCATGTAATAATTTAATAATATTGGATTACATAATTTGTATTATACAATGGCTCTTTCATAAATGCTTGTGTCATCACTTAACTTCCGATCCTGGCATTGGCTAGGGGCTTATTAAGTGGGCGTGGTCTGAAATCCCGGTAGGCTGGCACATTAGCTGTATAGTAGAGTCGCAGCTAGCATCTGATAGAAAGCTGATAGAAAGCTATTAATATCTATTTATAGATAATCGTAAGGATGCGCATCAGTGAGAAGCGTTCTTCGTTCAAATCTCGCGTTGGCATATTAAGATCGGATACATCTTTGCTTATTTTCTATGAATGGTTGTAGCATTTGCTTATATTATATCATAATACCTAGAATATTATTAGATACTTTGAAGTCTTTGAACTTAGAAAACTATATGTAACTATCTTCAAAGCGTCGATCTATAATTAAAAAAAAATGTAATAATTAATTTACTAACGAAATAGCTGTGTGCATGTATAATATATAATTTTATTAATTTTCAACGCGTGCTTTTTATTGTTATTATTTTTAGACGCTTGACATTTAAACTATATTTAGTTCAAATGCAGTTTTACGAGGTTTTATGACAGCTATTATTATGTATGTTAAAAATAGAAGATTTTGTTAGTGCGTTATGCGTTTTTATTGACTGGTTTTAAGAAGTGAATTAAGCAACGCCAAAGGTTTCTTGGAGGTCAGTTAATTATTTTCAGTAAAAATCACGTTTCTCTCATTCCGGAAAGAGTAAATCGTTGCGTTTTACCAATTTGTAATTCCCTCAGTTACAGGTGATAAGGTGCTGAGATCTGCGAATTTGCTATATATATTATATATACACACACACATGCACACACTGCAATGTCCACACCACATGAATCATGACGTAGCAAAAAATGCATAAGCTAGAGTTTCAGAAGGTTAAAGTTATTAAAGTTTAGTAAGTGCGCAATAAATTAATTGTGAAGAAGCGTATGTGTACATACATATATATATACATAACCATCCCCAAACTATTAAAGTTCACCACACGGCTTCATCTAGATTGCGTGGAACCGTCCTTCGTGGTGTCCCGACCGAGGTATACATTTACTTAATACTGCAGCACTTAATATTCATATTCATCTGTATTGCTTTTCGATTGTACATTACAATATAAGCACGTCAATATCAGTGTGAGTGGCAACCTCATGGTGCTTGTCAAACTATTCTAAACATAACAAATTTTAATAACAACAAAAGACAAATCTAAAACAAACACTATACCACTCACCATATCAATCCAGAATAGGCAAAATTTATTTTAAACAGATTGAGACAATTGGACAATACTTTAATATAGCAAGAAGTATATTATATGCAAAAAGCAATAACTCATCAACAATAAAATAAAAAAACAATAATAGAATGATTATAAATTGAGGTAATTTTATACCTATATATAGAATAGAATTAAAATGTAGAAGATAATTATTTAATTTAGTATTGACAAATTTACTGGGTGAAAGTTAAAGGCTTAATTTTTATAGCTTGCATGCATATAATATTATACGTCATGCAGAGTAAAAAAAAAAAGTTTTCCATATACAATATATATATAGACAACAAAAGACTTAAATTTTTTAATTATTTTAAACGAACGTAACATTCGTGAAACATACATATTAAAATCTAGACTAAACATAAAAGGTTTGCATAATAAAATCTGCTTCAAAACTTTTGTAAAATATATCGCATGCACAGAATCGTCTCTATATTATATACAGTTTATATATCACTCTATATATTGCGTATTATAATGTGACTAATGTTATATACAATTAAATTGTTATAGTATATAGGGAGATATGATATTATATGATAAAAAATGATTGTATAATATATATATATATATTATATATATATAGTACGGCACTTCAGATAAATGAATTAATGATGCATGTACATTTTTTTTTAAACTTGTTATTATCTATAAGATAATAGAGCGAAAAGGAAAAAAAATGTATTTTATTTTTCAATTAAACTTCTCAAAATCAAGTCACACCATGTTAATATTAATTTGCTAGTTAAATGTTTATTTCATTCATTATATGTGCACATTCATTTAAAAAATATTTAATATCTGCTCATTTGATTTCTTTAGAAAATATAATATCAGCTTCAAGACGAATGAAAAGACAACACTGAGCTTTTTTTTTATTGTTATTATTAAACGAAAGAGCAAATATTAGCAAGGTTAATTGATTACATAATTTACATGCTTACTTAAATAACTTAAATTCAAGATCGCAAAATAATAAAAAAATATACAAATTAAATTATAAATGGTTATACCCCAGTGATAGATGATAAATCATTCCTTGTCATTGCCAATTTTACAGCGATTTCAAGAATTCTAAAATAAATTTGGAGGCCCGTTTAATAAATATGTAGGCGACACATTTAAGACTATAGAATGCTTTAAAATATTCTCGGTAATTTTATATTATAAATTTTATAATTTTATATACTTATTATTTTTAAATATTTTTTTCTAACAGCTGCTTGATAGATACTTTATGAACAATCTTTTGTTTAACACTTTTGAGTGCATATAAATTTTATAGACATAACAAAAAATAAAGATTGCAAGCATATTAATAAACAAGTAAAATTATAACAAGATTGACTGGATACATTTTAACACATCAGACATAAAAATTAAGCAAGATATCACTGTACACATGACATATATGTGTATTTTACATTTTATAATATATATTGTCTTGATTATAAGCATATTAGCCACTAATTGCTTTGTTTTTAAAAGGACATTATTATATTTAGATGGTATTGATGATTATTGATCACATTGATGATTGTATAATTTAATTGCAGACACGTGTCATTTCAACTTAATGATAACATAACTTAACATAAGAAAAGGTGAAAATGATTGATATAAGGTCTGTTCGTAAATCTGCTCAGAGTACACTTTCTGCACCCAATCGACCTTAGGTCCAAGTGCATAAGGTCAGTTCAGTGCAGAAAGTGTACACCGGGCAGGGTTTACAAACAGACCTATTGTGTCGGATATAAAATATAGAGCCTGCATCTTTCAAATTAAGTTATCGAATAAGGTACATATAAACTATAAACGAACCATTTCTTATTTATCATATCAAATAAAGTACAATACGAGTCCGTATCTACAGCTCTGTTATTTCTCGGTCATCTGTACCATGAACCATGAACTGTGTATTTTTTTTTTTTTTTTTTTTTACTAGATCTCCTTATGTTTTTGGATATAAGATCGATGGTGTACACAGGAATACACACTACAGGGCAGGGTTTACGAACAGAGTTTCTGTCATTAATTAATGTATTCAATATCACTTTTTTTTTTGTAATTTAAAAATATTTCAGATATAAAATTATCTAATCAACGTTTGTAGGTTTATTAGTATATTAATTATGTTTATAAGCTTGTCCAGTATTATTATTGGTCTATATAATGATAATTATATTAACTAAATTTATATAAGCATTATAGTCTTGAATTCTATTTACACTGTACTGTATATGGTGTATAATTATTATATATAACAGAAGAATTGCACACAACTTGTCTTAACTTAATTAATATTAATATCCTTGTCATCCTTGAATATCTTGTGCGTAGCGAAACGAATCGTTGGAAGAAAGAGAGGGCAGAGAGCAAATGGAAAACTCTTAATATTCATATGTTATACATTAAGTAAATATTTTGCATTTATTAAACAAACTAAATAGTTTTTGCTTTTCAAATGCTTTTAAATGTTTCGTGACCTCAGCATATGCAGATAAGAGTGTCATCAGCATTCGAGGAATATAATATATATAAAATAATTTACATAGATGTTTTATTTAAAAAAATATAATGTTTGGCATGCATTCACAGAGCCTATTATTGTTTTCATTTCAAAGAACAACAAAGCTCAAAGCTCACACATGTAGAGTAGTATCATGTTGCTATCTTTGACGAGTTTAATCTTCTAACACTCAGCACTATTGTGTTGTGATTTAAACGTGTAAGGTATTAAATTATAAATATATATGATGTGTACAGAGTGAAAATAATAATAACAAGAATGAATTGAAGATTTTGAATTTTTCGGTAAATTTATTCTATTGTCTCATTTTTGTTATCTCTCACTGCAGTTAGATCAATCTGAAATTGCATGATAATTGAATCGCCCTTATGAAGAGGGTGTGATAATATGAAAATACTGATTATATAATACCATGTACCATAATTTTTTTAATTTATTGTATGTATATAATAATATGCTTTTAATGGTTGATACAGAACATGATTTATACTTGTAATATTTAATTTGATAAGTAATAAATGCTATTTTATAAATATCTGAAACGTACAGCAGTTACGCGAAAAATTATGTAACTAGTAGTTACATAATGTTTCGCTTTAGTAAATTTTGATGACTTTCGTGAATTTCAAATTTTTAAAAATTTACACTAAATCTTGAAGTTGTTATCAGCTATAATTGAATATTCCAAAGGCAATAATAAATCCTTTAGCCTCCGTCTTTCGATGCAAGATAATTATATAACGTGCAGAAATTATATAATGTGCTTATATACTGCAGTTGCTTTGAGGCTAATATATTAAAACACAGAGACTCGATCGAGCCATAAGCATAATTATCATGCTCTTTAATTGTCATCGATACGTAATATCAAATTACTAGTATACGATGACATATTATTCTGTATATATATATATATAATCCATAAGATTTATTCAGTTGTGTCTATGTGATAATAACATATCGAATATAATATGATACTTAAAAATCAGACATGGGGAGACCAGACATCCTTTCGATTATTTTGTGATGACTTTCAGTACTAGAAGTTATCATATCTTTTCTCAGAACATTTATATAAGATAATTAATCCACAATCACACTACTTAAGTTCTGTCAACTTCCGGTTTCGTTTTCTCAACGAGTTGATTGTCAACTGCATGCCGTAAAGATAATTTATGTTATTTATCTTGTTTGACTATTGAGCTATAGCAAAACGGCTGAAATTTGATTGACTAATAAATTAGAGCTGGCGAGCTCGAGACTCTGGCAGGTACCGGGGAGTGACGGCTCCATCCTGCGGTAAGTGCAAGGCGTCGGTGAAGATGCCTAGAGTCAATAATTAAGCAGCTTAATAATCCACGCGGTTCTGCTGAAGTATAATCTATGGGGTCTACATTATACCGACTTCATTTTTCTATAAAATAATTAAAAATAATTCCATATCTTTTAAAAAAAAAATGGTGCAGTGAATATTTGAATATTTCATGGGTATAATGGATTAATTTAGTTGTTCGATTCAGGTGACCTTATAATAGCATAGAATGTTGAACTACCTTTGGGATTTCAGCAAACCTTCCTTAATTTATCAAGTTGTTAATAATTATAGACGATACATTTGAGCTGAACAGAATTTAGACTTTTATTTTATTACATAGAGAGGTAGTGATGCACATGTAATTTTAGAAAAAAAAAAAAAAAAAAAAGAGCACACCATCTATAGCCATTTAAAGAATTTTTAATTAGTGCTTGCTTTTAATATATGTAAGTATAATAGGAGGGTGAATTATTTCTCAAAATTGCTGGTATTATTGTTTTATTTTGTGAAATGCACCGCAATAAGTTTTAAGTTCGAGGCAGGCCGGATTACGGATTATTCAAATTATAGAGACTTATTATGATAATGATAATATTGATGTGTATCAATAGCTGCACAGAATTTAATAAGATACATAATGCGGTGTTCCTAGGAATATTATATGATATTTAATTAATATTATATCATATTAGCTAGATTATGTTAGACTGCATGCAGAACAAAAAACTGTATAATTGAATTTCGGCAACCCTTGGCTCCCGTCATATATAGTAGGTATGCAACCAGTTAGACATAGCAGTGTGGAACGTTGCATACATTTTTTGTATAAAAATAGACATCTGCGCATAAAAAAAAACCTGTAAACTGAAACAATTTCCCATGCATGAGCGCCATTCGCACTGAGTTCGAGAATTAGTTTTTGTATCACCCTTTCGGTACCCCCCGACCGGCCAGGCAGGAAGTAGAAGTCATGAACCCTATTACGTCTGCAAGAAGTTTTGCCACTCTCGACCACCCGAAGAGACAAATAAGGCGACTCGCCACAATGAACGGGCATTCAGACATACTGCATGGTATAATGGTATACGCACTGCACGGTATCACACCTCCTTGAGCCAGCTGATAGATTTAGTCTACGGCAACACATCCCCTCCCCCCCCCCCCCGTCAATATACGCTTCATAACGTTGCCCCCCTCCCCTCTCTCCTTATAACTACCATTCTCCCGCCGGCTTGGTCATGCATTCCTGACCTCCTGGGCCAAGAATAAGCAACCAATTCATTCATCAGCCAACCCAGTTCAACCCAATTGTATTTATACATCTCATTTTATGTTTAATTTTAAGTGTTTTTTGTGTTGAAATTGACAGTCCAGTGAGTCCAGATGTCCAGATGGTTTAATAAATTTCTAGAAGAAGAAGAAGAAGAAGAAAAAAAAAAGAAAGAAAGAAACAGCATGCTAATTTTAATTGTTCATGCAAATTTCAACATCGGTTTCGTTAAAAAAATAGGCCTTCCCTATTTACGACCAGTATTGGAGCTAGTTTATTAATGACACCTCAAAGGCGTTAACAATAAAATTATTTTGGTTCCAGTAGGTTAGATGATGCATTATAACAGCAAGTTTCCTTTTCTTTTTTTTATTAATGATAATATTTCGTGTTAAAAAATGTTCAAATTGACGTACAATATATAAAATATTTTTTGACCGAAAAGCAACATAACTCTCATCAAAGAGTTACTGCTTTATTAAACTTTATTTATGCATCCGTCCATATCTTTCACAATTAGCAAAATCATGTTTTTTTTAATAGTGGTTTAATTAAGATATGACTTCTGCCCAGTACAATTTTAAATTTAATCAATTTGGCAATTAATGTCTCTGTTATCTTTGTAAAAACGAAAAAATAATTTTTAAAATTTCATAGCTAAATGAAATTACCTATATTATTATATGCTTTATGCTTGATTTTCCCAGAAGCTTAAATAGAATATAATTTGATAGTGATTCTTTCAGCAAGCAAAATATTCGATGAATGCTTTCCTTTGTAACCTCCTTGTGACAAGATAATGAATTCATTGGCACAATAATGCAGACTAGCCGCGAAAATATTTTCTGCCCTTGGTTAGAGCATGCTCAATATAACACCTAGATCAAGCTAGGCATTATAACACTGTGCCATCATATCAGTACGTCAGTTAAAACAATTAGTAGTCATTTAAGTGTGATATAAAACTTATATGTTTTTTCCATTTTTGTACAACATAAATGAATATAATTATTTTATATATTGCAATGTTTTGGCTCAATAAATATTTATTATTATTAATTGAAAATCGGCATTGTGAATTTGATTTATTGAGATTTATGCGTGATGATTTTGATAAGCAATTCCATATATTTGAAAGTTTATATTGACTTCAAACATATATATAATAAAAATATATATATATATATATGATTGTAAAATAATTACCTTACTGGGCTATTATCCTCGCTGAAAGTTATTGTTCACTTCTCACTGCACTTAAAACACAAACACACAGTTCACGTGGGACGGTAGGCATGCGGTACAAAGTCACAGCAGCCAACGGCATGCAGTACAATTTTTTAAGGCACGTTTCGGCAGTGATCACGTGCACAGCTAAAAAATAAAACAACAAACTCTACGCGCGTTTTATTTCATTTTTTAGCTGTGCACGTGAACTGTGTGTTTGTGTTTTAAGTGCAGTTAGAAGTGAACAATAACTTTCAGCGAGGATAATAGCCCAGTAAGGTAATTATTTTACGCTCATTATGATACCTCGCTTGCAATTTTCTTTTTCAAACACACACATGTATATATATATATGTGTGTGTGTATTTTTTAAAAGCTAATAAAACTAGCGCGGATTAGTAACGTATATACACTATTTACATAAATCTATACGATTTAATTGTTGTATATAGATAATAATTTTAGAAGATACGATAAGGAGACAGAAATCATGGATAAATATTTTCTAAGTACTACAGTAATAAACAAGTTAACACGTTTGACATTAATAGTGAAGTGTGAAGTCAATTATAGAGGTTATAGAAAATATAGTACGATTATTGTTGCGTTATAAAAGGACGAGTTTCGTCTTTCAGCTCATTTGATTGTTAAGTGGTTTTCCTCATACAGTTATTACAGGTAAATGCCAGGATGGATTGCAAGGTCGTGCATGGCCGACACCGTTCCAGTAAAGACCGTCAAATCCATAAGTTAGAGTTTCGGAAGGTTTGGCTTGGTATAAACTTAGTGAGTAGAAGTACCCAATTGTGGTTTGATAAAAAAATTACTGATGATCAATAGATTTGAAACCGAGTCTTATGATAAATGCTCAATATAGTTCTGTACGAGCCGAGTAGCTGCATGGATGAGCTCCAAAATTAATAAAACAGCAGAATTCGCTAACACTCGGTGAGAAAATAAAGAACTGCAAGAGAACTAGACACCATCAGCTTTTCAATTTATGAGAAGCAATGTCTTAACGTACCAGTAACACAATAACTCTTTGTACCGCGGGGTTCGGAAAATATTTAAAACTCAAAATGAAAGGTGTATAGCAATACAAATGCGTCACGGCTGTTGAATTTGGCGTCAGTCAGTCACATGGCCATTATGAAGAGCATAAAAAAAAAATTAACTGCATGCACGCGCCCACGCGAGCTACAGCGGAGAAGAAGCGAGCGAGAGGTAGCTCGCGAGACAAAAATATAGATAAGAAGCACGTTGCAAGAAATATAAGAGGCACAACAAAGGCAATTATTACACGTCTATACACGTCTTGATTGTCTTGAAGGAGAATCAAGGTCCACGTGCCTTAGTGCATAGTCACTGCTATACGATGCAGACGGTCACACGTGTATATGCCACGGGTGCGATTCATATACGAAGGCGTTATCCAGAAATATATCCATGCAGGTTTACGAGTTCTATGTTACAGTATAGCACGGGTCAAATTAATTATCTTATTATGTTTACATTTTTATCTTCCATATTATGATAAATGATTATTTATAAATCTTAACGCTCTACAAGGATTAAATTCAGCTTGGAGGCTGACGAGCTGGACAACTGCACCGTCACGATTGCAACAAAATGCAACTTGTTTGATTTGAGTCTAATCTAGCAATACAGTAGTGAGACATAAGACTAAGACAATATTTTGTGTGGAATCAGAGAGAAAGAAATAATTGACACAGGTTAGTAAATTTGATACTATGTATAATGTAAATTATTAAAATTATAATATATTAAAGAATTTGGACTAAAATAAAACAGATAATTTAGCTAGTTTGACTATGGAAATTATGAATTTAGAAGTAAATCAAGTATTTTACTGATTTCTGCTGAAATTTTCTATTTACCTTATACAAATTCAAAAATTGCTCACTGAAGAAAGTTCTACAGTATTTATTTTGACATATTTAATAACACTGACGTATATAACACTGCTGAAGAATGCGAAGTAATAATTTTTACTAGAGTGTGACACTGATATCGTGTCACATTTATTTTACTGCTCGATACTGGCCGAATATTACCTGTTGTTTTTGGTTCAAGACCTTGTACTTGATCACAATTAGGACTTACTATCTGAACTAGCATATCTCTACATAAATATATGCAGACTGTTCCAATATTCGTGTGTCACTTTTGACTTTTTATTAAAAATTAAAATTTCGTATTAGATTTTAAAAAAAAAAAAGTTATTTCTACTAAAAATTACTAAAAAAATGCCACATATATTGATGGTAACTTTGAAAATATGCATGCATGATCCAATAATTTTTTCATCCCTTATGAAGGGGGTGCAAAGAGGAAAGTGTATGAGTGTATGACTTGTTAAATCTCAGTATACTTTAAATAAGTGACACGAATATTGGAACAGCTAGTCTATAATATATTTATACATATAAAATATAGTGGTCGAGCGTGGTGCAGTGCAATGACCGGTTCTCGTTATATAGATCACCGAAGTCAAGCAACGTCGAGCGTGGTTATTATTTGGATGGGTGACCGTTTCAAGTAAAAATCACGTTGTTCCCTGGCAAAATAATAATTTATATTTTATTAAAAATGTTGTTCATATTCTGTAAGAGCAATCAATTAAATTCTAAACAAATAGATGAGAGGATGATAATTATCACCTCGTTGTGGGTCTAGAGGTGTGTATAATGCTTTTTTGATTGTCATGCATTTTATAGTACTTCAAAATATTTTATTTTTATGAAGAAATTTAGTAAGTGAAATTAAGTTACGTGTCTTATTAAATCAGTAAAATATTTTTTTTACAAGAAAGCTTTTTCATCATTACAAAAATATGAACGCCCCTGAAATCAATAAAAATCATTAGAATAGAAGTAAACCATGCAAGAAATAATAAATTTATACCATTTTAATCTTATGGCGGAATTATGTTATTTTATATTCTTCACATGTTGGTCAATTAATACTTTGTTCAAACTAATGATCATAAATCCTATCTGCGTTGATATATAGCTAAAAAAATTGTTATCCATTTTATTGATGCTTTCACCATAATTAATATTTATAGTTGATACTTGAGAACATCTGTTAGCAAAATGGTGAGAAAATTTTCACCATGTTTGTAATAAACGCTCTTTAATTTGTTAGCTTTTTATTTCTGATTTTATGAATAATATTAAAAAAAAAATATGTGTGTTATAGACAAGCATTATATTTGCATTTTATTTTTGAGTGATGGGCAGCATAGCAGGATATTTATTTACTTTTATTTTTTTATAATTATTTTATTTTTTAAGCAAACTCTATAGTATATTGGGTACTTCTACTTACTAATTACATACTACACTTTGAAACCCCGAACCTTCCAAACCCTATAACACTTATGCGTTTCACAAGCTCTTCCGGAACGGGGGCGCTTCAGCCTTTTTTGCAATCTATCCCGAAATTTGCCTGTGACTGAGGGAAACGTATAAACCTCAGCCATGATGGCCGCTATAGCTTCTATCAATGAACTGGAAATGCAATGGTCCAAACTTCAAAGCCAGGGGAATCACATAGTGGAAAAGCGCAACGATTTGCTCCTGGGTGGGAAACGTTTTTTTTTTTTTTTTTGTTGAAAATAGTCACCCATCCAACTACTAACCACGCTTGGTATTGCTTGACTTCGGTGATCTGATGTCAGACCCGGTCAAGCGCACTGCACCACACCTCCCACTATATTTAATATTATTTGAACTCCAATATTACAAATGGTGCTGAGCATAAATCAGTGCTAAGCATTATGCATTTTATTTTTTAGTAATGAGCTGCATAGCAGGATAATTAATATTATATTGTTGACCTCTAATATTGCAAATGGTGCTAAGTATAAAAAAGTTAAAATGCCCCTCTTATTTTGTTTAACCAAAATAGCTGTAAGCCATTTAAAAAGCTTATTTAATTTTAAAGTAACAAGTCATTCCATTCAATTAAAGGTTTTAAATTATTATTATGATGATGATTATGATTTTTAATATTACAACCATAAAAAAATAATCAAAAAAACAATAATAAAATTAAATGCATTGACGTATAGCTTTAAATAGCCTTGAAAAAAATTCCTACCATTATCATTATTATTTGTACCTTGTATATGTATGAGATAATGAGAGAGTATATCATCAATGTTCATTGCAGGTCGCATGTAATTGTGCATGTGCTGAGTTTTTTTTCCTCACCATATAACAACTATGCACTTTATTATCATATCGAGAGAGATCTTAAGACACGTGTTCAAGAGTGCTATAACCTTGATTGCACTTTTTGTGTTCACATACGCGCTGACCGGTAGAAAAATTTGCACTTGTCGTTTTGTTGTATATTTACCAACCTTAACTTTCTTTTCAATCTTTAAATTTGTCAAGTTTTTCGTTGTTTTCTCTCTGGATAAGAATTTTAAGGAATATCAAGTGCAGTGAGTGAGAGAGTGCTGAGAGAATGAAGTGTGTGTGAGAGAGAGAGAGAGAGAGAGAGAGAGAGAGAGAGAGAGAGAGAGAGAGAGAGAGAGAGAGAGAGAGAGAGAGAGAGAGAGAGAGAGAGAGAGAGATCTATGTACATATATTAAATATAACTTATTTTTTTACTACGAAGCCATTTATATTTTTATAGCATTTGCCATTTGCGTCATTATTGCATTAATAAAATTTATAAAATTATAGTATTTTTATTAATTATTTTATCATTTTTTTTCACGGCTTTTTATAGTTTTATATATATAGTACAAAAAAGTGGACCAATATTTAATGTTATTGCATAAAAGTTATATTGTTGCATCGCAAAAAAATTACTATACACCATCCACGCTCGATGATTAAGTTAATTGTTGATCTGAATAGCCATGATGTGGCAACTCATGGTTCCACACTTCCATGTATTTTAATAATGATGGAGAATGTCATCTTAATGCTTTGTGAATGCTCCAGAAGAAAATATTTATTTCCGATTAAATTGCTTTTTATTTTCCTGTAATGGAAAATAAAATAGGATAAAATAAGCTGAAGACATTCGAAGAAAAAATAAATGAATGAATGAATGAATGAATGAATGAATGAATGAATGAATGAATGAATGAATGAATGAATGAATGAATGAATGAATGAATGAATGAATGAATGAATGAATGAATGAATGAATGAATGAATGAATGAATGAATGAATGAATGAATGAATGAATGAATGAATGAATGAATGAATGAATGAATGAATGGATGAATGGATGAATGGATGGATGGATGGATGGATGGATGGATGGATGGATGGATGGATGGATGGATGGATGGATGGATGGATGGATGGATGGATGGATGGATGGATGGATGGATGGATGGATGGATGGATGAATAAATAAATAAATAAATAAATAAATAAATAAATAAATAAATAAATAAATAAATAAATAAATAAATAAATAAATAAATAAATAAATAAATAAATAAGCTGTTTTTTCATAACTTCTGCATGGGCAGGCGATGAGATATCATACTTAAATAATTGTGAAGTTAATATTTTCATCTAAACAGAGTGATATTTTATAATTTCGCAAATATTTTTTCAACTAATTGATGTGAAGAGATTCACAAATTAATAGTTCCGAAGTAAATTTGTAACAAATTTAATATAAAACTATTAAATATTAAGATTTCCCTGTTCTCTTCATATAGCTCTATAATAAATGCATCATATTATGTCCTGTTGGTTTTGGACGTTTTGTTCATTTTTCTTTAAACTGCTGTTAAGATATATTTTTATTTAAAAAATGAATAGGGCATCAAAATTTGTATGTATTGCTATTATTATCGTTTCAGAATCCGGAATTGAATTCTGCATTTTTTTTTTCTTTTTAAATATTCAATATTGTATTAAAAACTTAAAAAACTCAATACTTTGAAAACTTTTTTTTTTTTTTTTTCAATGTCCTTATAATTTTAATACTAGTGTGTCATTTGATAAGCAGTATCATCAATAATTTGTTTTGATAAGGACCCTGAACTATCTCAACTCTGATTTTAAAATATGTATATTATTAGTATACAATTATATTATCTCGAATGTGTGTTGTTTTAATTAATCTCAATCAATCAATTCAATTTATTCAATCATTCTCACGGCAGAATCAACCAAAATATCCAAACAATTTGAATCATTCAACAGACCTCACATTATGAAATAACAAACAAAGATAAAATATATTATCTAAAATAACGTCAGAAATTGTGGTTTTGAAGAAATACATATTTTTATTTTGTTCGTTTCTGTCACTTATAAGTCAGAATGCAATTCATTTTATTTCATTCATTTTATTGCACTGATGCATCATTTGATCATTAAATTATTTTACTTTGTTGCAGGCCCAGAGGCGAGGGTATTCGGTACATAGACAAAGGAGTAACAGCTCGTAGTTTGAGAGAATCACACTCCCGGCTCCAAGTTCACGCAAGCGACCACCTCAGTCGTCTACGCGCAGCTACCAATGCGCAAGTTTATCGCCCTCCACTAAACGAATAAACTTCTTCTCTCCCCTCTGTATATAAGCCGCGAGGTTTTAAGACTGAAGTTAATTCATCGTGGTGGAACATCAAGCTTACATCTTCTCGACATGGCTCGTCGTATCAACATGACGAAAACTTTGATTTTGATTGTAATAGCAGTTTGTACTACTGCTTACACTTTACCACCAAAAGCATTGACCTCACATGGTGTTGTAGTAGGTTCTAAAATGCAAGCTATTCCAACCGGTCGTACTTTCTTGGCTTTCCGAGGGATCCCGTATGCGCAACCACCACTTGGTGTACTTCGATTTCAGGTAAGTACAAATTTTGTGTAATTGCAATTTGACAACTTCCAGTGTAATTTTCAACTATTACTTATATTTATTATCATTAATATCACTTCTCCGCGAAGATGAGGCAGAAAGGATTTTATTAATTTGTCCGTTTTCCTCATTTTTTTTTTTGTTAAATTAACGTCTTGTCTTCCTGATTTGTTCACTTATTTATTTTAATTCTGCCTGCTTTAATTTATTTGCTTATTTCACCACTTCTTTGTTTTTATTATTCTTTGCAAACTATTTTATTTGCGATATTAATTTAATTTAACTGTTTTGTATTCTATTGCTTATATTCTTACGAGTACATTTCCTGTATTATATGTTGTTTTTTTTTTATATGTTATCAGTTTTGTGTATGCATGTTATATTCCTACGTTGATGTGCAATTTTATTTGCGATACAACTAGACAAACTTTAATCGGAGCGGAGCGTCTTATTTAATCGAATTTGACTTCCAAATAAAATATATAAACAATTAAAGTTCTACAAGTTACTAAATAGTATGAAAATTAGCTTTTACTTGTTTTTATTTTCTCACGAAAACTCGCTCACGCAATGAGATCTTAGAATGTGAAAATTTTAGTGGCTTAATCGAAAGAAGGGGTAAAAATATAGTACTGTGAATCAGATTTTTTTTGAGACCGGGAACTATTTTTAAAAAATTATTGAAAGTCTATTTTGATGACGTCACGGGCGGCACTCCTTAAGAAAAAGGATAGTGCAGTGCCGCCCGTGACGTCATAAAATAGACTTACAATAATTTTTTAAAAATAGTTCCCGGTCTCAAAAAAAAATCTGAAAAAATTCACAGTACCATATTTTTACCCCTTCTTTCGATTAAGCCACTAAAATTTTCACATTCTAATATCTCATTCCAGATACCGTACGTTACGTAGCTTTTATTAGGGCATTATATATTTTTTTTTCTTTGCTTCTCGATCGTTTCACATTGGGATTAATGTTAATTATCGTAGTATTAACAGAACTTCATGATCAATTTATTAATAACAAGATATCTGAGGGAACTAATCATGCAGATATAATCGCTATGATGTTTTATCAGTATATTATATATATATTTTATAAATAATATATATTATTATACAAAGCTCAACGATGCTTTTTACTAAGATCTTTAAAACACAATGCACTTATTGATTGCATTAATTAATGACTTCATCTTTTCAATTTTTTTATCAAAATTTTATTTTGAAGTGCAGGAACATAGTTCAATTATCATAAAATTTCAAACTTCAAGTCATGAAATCGAAATATTGTTAAATTTTATAGATAATAAAATATTAATTACTTTGCTCCCTTGAATATAAATTATTTCTAAGTAAATACACTATAGTCCTCCAATACGCCCTTTTTACGAATGAAGTCCTTTATTATTTTATTTATAATCAATAAAATTAGTTTCGCTTCCGTTAGCATTAATTTTTTTACTAAGGATTTTAAGTAGCATAAATAAAATTAATAAATCAGAAGAATTAAATTATATATATCTCGGTACTCAGAACAGGCTGTCAAATTTACGAAGATACGAATATCGGATTAAATCTGCTTCGTTTACGAAAAGAAATTTGACCTCTATCATTTGACAATCAAATTAATGGAAACTCTTTTAAACGCTATACTACATTAATTGCTATATTTATTTATTTAGCTTTGTTACTATAATGTTACGTTAAATTCAATGTTATGTTAGTTACATTTAACTTCATATATATTAGAAAATGACACAACTTTTTTTACGTAATTATAACATAATTATTATTCACAATTTTTTAATAATTTGTCCCTATAATTATAAATATTAAAACTAAGAAGTGGGATATTTATTTTCTGCTCCGATAACGTTGCGAATCAACAGGTTGTTTCGACGATTGCATCTTGCATCTCATGTACCCATACAGGGTATTCTTAGAACCCATTCTATCATGTTATAAAAAAAAATATGAGTGATGTATAGCGCGTCTCGGAACAGTGCAATGTTTCTGTAATATACCACTCGTAACGCACGTTCAATGTACTATACGTGCATGCTATGTGGAAAGTATACGGCGTCCTTCCTCATTACTTATCAATTTAGACTGGAAAAGTTGTGACATGCTAACAATAATAATAAAAAAGACAATTCCGAAATTTCTTAAATTAATATAGAAATTAATGATAATTTAAGAACGAATTCATATACGTCCTTCTCGCATTTTTTTCTTATTAATGATTCTTTTAAATAATTAAATGTACTTTAATTAATCGTATATAATCAAAATTAATCATATTCATCATATTATTATTTATTTAGTCTCTAGGCCAGTTCCTTTAAAAACTCAATTATAATAGCGCAAGTATGGTATGCGCCTGCTGTGCCTGCAACTTTAGGTACACCTTTATATTTATGTAATTAAAGATAAGCGCGTAAAGGTGTAGAAAGAACTGCATGGTCTTGTGCGGTCGTGTAAACTCACAAGGCATGGGAATTAAAAAGAAAAAGTCTTCTGACGTCCTAAATGATTCTTTGATGATGTGTGTATTCTTTTTGTTTTTAAGAGTGATAAATATGAGCTTGAAGCTCGAGGCGGGGTATATATTGCGTTATAGGGATAAGAGAGTGAAAGGGTGGTAGCTTAGCTGTTCCGCGTTCTAACATTCACTGAGGGACTAAGGGAACTACGGAAAATCTCAGTCACGATGGACTGCACTTCTTGCTCAACAATATACAAGTGCACTGCACTAGGTAGAAGGTGAGACGAATTTTCCCCAGGGAGGGAGCAATGCAGATTTTCTTAGAACGATCAATATTTGCATCACTTAGGATTTTTAATTTTCAATAAAAAATACTGAGCTAACGTTATAAGCGCTTAATACTTCACAAAACTTCTTTCAAACATAACGTCCGTTACCTGCATTTGCTCTGTTTTTCAGCGGTATCACCAGTGTATTGAGGCGATGCGAACTTAAAATTTTTAAACTGATTCGCCCAAATTTTTAAATCTTCAGATATATTTATCTCTGGCCAGCAAATAAGGCAACAAAAACGTTGAATATGTCCAAAGGAATTTATCCACAGAGAGGTGTTTTAAAAACGAGTTGTTACTGCATTCATTGATAAATATAACATGACATTTAAGTGCTTCTTTTATTCTTGCTTTAACTCGATCGTATCGGAACACCAAACATTCGATAACAGTGACGTTTCTTCTCTATTCTTTAATTTTTTGGTTTCGTTACGCCGCAAATATTATTAACAATGGATAATCGTTTTGCAATGATATTTCGTTGAATTTATATTGTTTTAACTTTTTTTTCTTTGTTCCCCACTTATAATGATATTGCAAAGATTGGGCGGGGGAGGGGGGTAGCCTTTCGGTAAATGCTTCATAGAGAGTATATTGTGGAAACATTTTGACCAGATTTAAATTAAAATTAACATAAATTATAAAAATTCCAAAGGCTGACAGAGCAGCTATATTTGGTTTATTGTTATTATTTCACAGCAATTCGTCTCTTCATAAAAATTACTATAAAATTTGTAGGACATGATGCATCCGTTCCACTATGAAGAATTAAAACTTATGATGAAATTTAGCAACATTCAATTTTGCCCGAATTCATAATTAATATACTTATTTACTTTTAAAATACTTTTTAAACGCTTCCTTATTGTTCATATTTTAATAATTAATAAATAATTCCCTTTTAACGATCAACCTCAGTTATTTCGGAGTCAAAGGATTCCTATTTCCATATTTATTTATTATTTTTTTATTATTTAGTATTTTTCCTTAAATATGCAATTTTAAAAAAAAAAAACTTTTAAATAAAATGTAAAAGAAAAGTTTATAATCGAACATATAAAGTAAAAAATCTTGAAAGTTGTACGAGTTATTAAGTTAAATTAGATATCAATGGCTCTATCCTCCATTTTTACTTAATTTATATATAATTATAATAAAAAAATAAATAAAAAAAAAACTTTCGTAATTTAGTACTGATTTTTCTGCTACTGTATATTTGAAGGCTACCGCAAGTTGTAGCTACTGCTATTTTTAAATATCACATTTCTACCAGTAGCACAAGCAGCTCGTCACTTTTTATCAAAAATTCAATATACTCGCGCGGTCGGCCCTGAGGGACTGTAGAAATAGGTAACTAAATCGTCGCTCGCCAATCGTATAAGCTCAACTTTTTCTCTCAGATCAGACCACACATTTGAAAGATAGAAAAATAATACCATTTATGGTAATCCATTCATTCAATGTAATGAAACTATCAACCGCAAACGTATAATTTGAGGGAGGAGGAGGATAAGGAAAACTAACGTTTGATCCGTGTTTTTTTTTCTCGTCATTATGTAACTTTGTTAGAAATTCATATTTAATTTATTTTTTATATTTATTCAAAACAGACTACTGGCTAGGAAGTCCAATTAGCCAAGAATACAATAAATATTTTAAACATATTCATAGGTAAATACATAAACAATATTATGTTAACTGCAGACATTATTATAAAAACTAAAAATTTGTTTACATAACATATTATGTAATTAAAGTCATTAAACATATACATTTTAATTATTTACATAATATATATTTTCAATTTCTTGCAATCGATGAAAAATTTCAAGCTCAATGTAATCTGTAGATTGTATAATAACTATAAATATCTAATTCAAATTGATATTCTCGTGGAGTATTACGTCTTTTCTTCATTGACTTCTAAGATTTAAAAATTAGAAATAATAATAAAATAAAAAAATGTATTTTTTGTGTCTTATATTGTTATAAATAAAGTAATACAATTGTTTCATTTCTTTTTGCTATTTTAATGAGCTTGATTTAAAATATTATCTACATGTATAATTTGCACCAGCCGGCAAGCTTTGAATATTTAAAGCTTTGTCTGGACAATAATATATATATATATATATATATATATATATATATATATATATATATAATATATATATATATAGTTAGCGTATTTGCAGAAACCTGCTTTTCGTCCATGCACGTGTTAATTTCAAATATTTTTGTTTTAAATTTAAATTGGGAGATATATAGTGAAGAAATTTAATATATTCAACTATACTTTATACAAAAATTATTTGAAAACCAAGTAGAACAATCTTTGCCTATTTTTTTTTTTTTTTTTTGTTTTATTTTGAAATTTAGATTTATTTTTTGCTTAAATTTAAAACCGAAGAATAGAAATAATTAACTCTAACAAAAATAGTCGTGATGATCAAATAATATCTTTGACTTAGTAACTGAAAATCAACAATTAAATATATAATTATTTCATTTACTTATAGCAAGCATGCAGTGCATGCGAAATTGAAATGGATAAGAAGTTTTGATACTTTGTCAGTCTTCGTGTTACTTGGGGCGCCAGGCGGCCGGCGCCAGCTAAAGTAGCACCGGTTTATATTAATGTGGTTTGTTTATTTTTTATATAAATTATTATTTTTTTTTTACTTGTAACATTAATGAAAGTTCCTATAGACACAAGATACTTAATATAAAAAAGCGTATGATATATATATATATATATATATATATATATATATATATATATATATATATATATATATATATATATATATATATATATATTTCAATTAATACAAGACACATCTTCTATAACACGTACTTTTTTTTCAATGAATATATAATAATAATATATTTTATTGAGTAGAAATAGACAAAATACAAATAATGCCTTGGTCAAAATAAAGAAAAACTACTCAAGAGGATACAGGAAAAGGCAAAGCCCATACTAATGGCCGTAAGTTGCAGCCAACCTATCCTAGAAAAATCGGAGAATTATCCGAGAATTTTAATGTTAATTAATAAATAATCCACGGATAATCCTCGGATTATTCTCGGATAGGTGGCTGCAACTTACGACCATAAGTCCTAAGATATTAAGATATCTCAGATTTTCTTAGTTTCACAACTTTCTACCGACAATTAGTTTTCTAAGTTTTAAAAATATGAGCAGTTAGATCTTTACTAAATTCGGATGCAAGCTCTCAACCCTTAAATAGAACAAGAAGCTTCTGCACAGTTCTCTTTATCTGTAATTTCTAGAGTTTGCATATTTATACCTTTTCAAACTTGCAAGATCCGAGATTTTTTATTCACGCACAGTTGATACATTGTGTGGTACAAGCAGAATAAAAACCCAACCAGATAAATTAAGCAAACTATTGAGGCATCAAAATCGCTTATAAGAAGTATAAGCTACATACATCTGTAGATAATTTTATAAAAGAAAAACGTGTTTCATAATACACCGATTTTACTATATCCGTAAACAGGATGATTAATTTTTGTTTTTAATTAGCATGAGATTTCAATCATACATTTATTAAAATTATTAAAATGTTTTATATTGTGAATGTTTATTAGCAAGAATTAAAGAAAGCGAGAGCGAGCGATATTTTTCACTAATATAATTAAATAAAGCAATGCATATTTTATTATTTAATCTCATTTAATTTTAGATTTTTTTATAAAAAATTAAGTAAATATTTGTGCTTAAGTGCGTGCTCCGGTTGTAAGTTGAAAAAATGCGTGTAATTGGCATGTACTGAGTGACTAGACGACCAGCAGACGCTCATATGACAGCGTCTGGGAATGCATAGAATGCATTTCTTTATCTACATCAAGTACGTACGTACGAGAAATGAAATTGCAACACACACTTATTTTAAATGTAAATACACTCATCAAATTTAAAATATACTATAATATGTCTGGAAAGGTTGAATATATATATATATATATATATATATATATATATATATATATATATATATATATATATATATATATATATATATATATATATATATATATATATTCACAACCTACTATACCCTTGACCTTGCAAGGTTTTAACCTTAAATATAATTTTGTAATGCATTTTAATATATATATACAATAATTTTGAATAATTACTTAGTACGGGTATACGTCATAGTTATCGTGTATTTTTTGCTTACTCTGCGTTACTTGCATGCACAGGTTCACCTTCAAATGTTGAGTTAGGTCCGGGCCAAGCATGCACTCGTAAGATTTTTTTTTTATATAACAGGTTGAAGTATAATGTAATATATTATTATGTATGCAGGCAGGTTGGCGGTTGGGAGAGTTAGCAGACGCAAGATTGAACCTTCAAACCTTGCGTAATCTTGCTCAAGTTTAAAAAAAAAAAAAAAAAAAAAAAAAATCAAAATCAAAATTTTCAATATTTGGAGCGAGTACACGATTGTATATTATCTATACCGAAATTAAATATCAATAATCAAGAAATTATTTTAAATATATGTGTAAAAGGAGAGAAGTTTTTTATAAAAATTCATAAATAATAATAGTTTCTCTAACTGTTAAGGGTGTTAGATGAGGAATACTCCGTTTTACATGGAGCCTGTACTTCAACTTTGGCATGCTGAGAATAAAAAATAAATAAATAAAAGCAAATAATAAAAATAAATAAATAATGAATGAACTGTAGGCCTCAAATTTTAATTTTAATATCAATTGTTTAGTAATAAAATTAAGCTGCTGCGTTGAAGCAGCAACTCTCATGTTTTTTTTTTTTTGTAGTTAGCGTTATGTCACAAAATTTATGTAACTCTGTAAATGAAATGAATGTAATTATTGTACTAGCGAAAGCTAAATAAAAATTACTTACTTACTTACTTATTTGTTTCTTTTATATTTTTTCTTTATGTTATAGTAATAAGTATCGGTATGAAACAAAAATTTAATTTATTAGTACAACTAGATAAAAAGTTGTTTTGACAAGTTTGCAAGACCAAACAATAGAAAAATGAATAATTTACTTTTTACTTACATGTTATTATGCCGCTTATTCAGTTTAAATTAATAGTTATCGTGTATTTTTTTGCTTAACCTTTATTATTTGCATGCACTGGTTCACCTTCAAATGTTGAGGTAGGTCCGGGCCAAGCATGCAATTATTTAAATTAAATTTTTATTTTCTTTTGCTGTCTCTTTTTTCTCTCAGGATAAAAATCTCGTTTTCTTTTGCAACCTCTTGATTCCGTCAATTATATTATGTGTATTGTAAATTCTGTTCACTATTAGTAATAATTTATTATTATTATTATTATTTAAAGTTCGTTGCGGCAGAAGTCTAGAAAGTGTAGTGTGTGTAGCAAGTTTAGTATAGTGAGAAATAATACTGTATTTCCGGGGGAGGCTTGGTATTAAAAGTATCTGCGTTTGTCTTTTATATATTCAAAATAAAATATTATATATTTATTTTATTTATACATAAATATATAATATACTGTATTTTTTAATGCTACAAAATAAAATCACAGGAAAGGGGGGAGCCAGTATTACATGAAATAATTTTTCTGTTCATTGCACGCAATTTTTCTTCCCCAAAAAAACTTTAAAACTTTAAATCCACTTGAAAAAGAAAAATGTATGCAAGAAATAAAACAATATATATATATGTTGGCATCCGGACGCGAATTCGCTTCGGACGCGAAATTTTTGTTCCCAACGCGTTGGGATCATTCGAAAATTCCAAGAAGCGAAATTCGCGTTCGGAGCATCGCAATTTTGATCCCAACGCGTTGGGCACTTCAGCAAAATTCACAACGCGTTGGGATCAAAATTATTTGATCCCAACGCGTTCGGAACAAACGAGAATGATCCCAACGCGTTGTGAACAATGTGAAAAACGTTCAACGCTTTCGGAACAAAATTAAGATGTTTTTTAATGATTTCCATGACGCGAAATTAATGGCGAGAAAGTCCACCTGATGGGACAACCGTGACGTCATCGACAGCCAATCACAGCAGCCGTGACATCATCAACAGCCAATCACAGCACGACAAATGACGTCACGGTTGTCCCATCAGGTGTACCACCCAAATTCAGGTTTTTTAAATATTTTTTTAAAATTAGTTCCCGCACTCCAAAAAATCCGAAAAAATTCAGAAAAGCATAATTTTAGGCAAGGTTTCTTTATACAGGTTAAGACACGCACGCATTTCGTGCGTCAATTTCGTTAAATTTTCAGGCCACATTGTACCGCGAAATTTCAAAAATAGCATTGCATGATGGGCGCATTCAAAGTTTCGCGGCACGATGTGGCCAAAAATACTTGAACGTGATTGGCTTAGCCCTTTAACATTGGTCCAATCGGTGGCTTAACCTGTATAAAGGAACGTTGATTTTAGGTATAGTTTCTAATTATGAAATAAAAAAATTCAATCATTATTGTCTATTATGAAGATTAGATTTACAGGAAAATGTAGAAAGTAAAATAATGTTAAAAAATACATAAAAAGTTGAAAAACCATAAAATTATTACTTTTCATTCCCGTTATTAAATTTTAAATTAAATTGTGTATACAAAGTTGCACATTAAAAATGTGTTATTGAGTATATGTGCGTCAATAAATTCAATGATAAAAAAATACTATAATTATAGTCATTTTAATCGATGTATGTATTATTAGGCTTGCTCTTTTCAAGTTATTGGACCCAACATTAATCTTATATTCAACGATTATTTAACTGCCTGAGGATACTATAAGTACTCCTTACTCAAGAGTATACATACGAGAGATCATAAATTAATCACTAGGTCATGATTGATAAATAAAAAAAAAATGTGTACGCAAGCCAATTTGACATAAAATAAAAAGTATTGTGTTGTCCCTGTTATTAAAATTAAACTTGTACGTAGCAAGCCTTACATTTATTAAATATTAATTAGAAGCTATTTTTAACACGAGTTAGGTTTGCAAGTACCAATTGGCCTGAAAAACTATGATGAATTAATATAATCATAGAAGCCAAGCAGCACTGGTTTACCTTGGTAAATTATAAATAAAAAAAAATCAGAAATAAAATAGTACGTGACATGAAGGCGTTAGCTGTGAAATTTACTGAGTCAAAAAAAAAACTGTTTAAATAGATTTTTTATTGTAATATAATTATTGTAGATTATCATCATGCAGTAATACAAGTTACATGGTACAGAAGAAAGCCAAAAAGTTGTTAACTCATAACTGAAGCATAATTATTATGATATTATAATAAGGCTTGTTCTTCTGATATAGTCGTATGTGATTTTTAAAGTATTCGACTCGCTACTCGCCCCGTCGTATGGTATATTTTTTAGGACGATCGAAAAGGCTATTTTATTGCAAAGGCATAACGGATTGTGTGCCTTTCAATTGCAGGCTTTCTGCAATTTTTAAGCAAATAAAATAATAATAATAATAAAAATTAATAAATAAATAAGTACTTAACAAAAATTAATGTATGAAAAAAATGCCATAAATTAATTACTAGTATTACTACTGAATAGCGTTACCTATATTTTCCTCTATATATAGAATACAATACGGTTTACTCTTGTTAAATCTAAATAATTCATTGCTTGATCATTTTCCAAAAACATCAAAATTTTTGATGATTTTACTTAATTTGATTCCTGGAAGCGTTTACTTCAAACAGTTAAAACTGATGTTTTTGTAGTATACATAGCTAGAAAAACTGTTTGAACGTAATTACGAGTATATTAAATTTCATTATGTACGTACCATATTATTTCTACGGAGTAATATTGATTAACTTCATAATAATTAACATAAAAAAACCTAGCTTAAAGACGTGCCACTACTCAATTTACAAGCGTCTTCAAAGATTTTAGTGAAGTGGAGAAGTTCGAGCTAGGGTTACGCAGATATATTTTAAAAAGAAGATTCTCATTTTGTGTTGCTGTTTTCACGTGCTGTTATGCAGGAAATGTTCCGTGAATACCCAAACTAAACTCACTTGCAAGTCAAAACATGCAATTTTGAGTTCTCTTAAAACATAAATAACATGATGACTTATTGCTGTTTGCTTTACATACAACTACTAAGAGCAAGTAAATTATAAGAGCTCCTTACAGTTATATAATTATTCTTGTTTGACAAAATAAATAGCGTTCATTTGCATCATGAAATCAAATAATATAGTTTTTGGAGGTCTGTTTGTAAATGCACAATCGATTAAAGAATAACAACTATTAATATATTATGAATTATGAACCATTAATATAAAATACATTTGATTTTTTATTATTTTATTATTATTTGGGTTTTTGACTCCCAACCAAGTTGGGGTGGTTATGTGCCAGCAACGGGCCCAATTGGGCCAAGACGAAGGCGCCCGCTAGATCCTGTTGGGGATGCTACGATTCAGCGTCTCCTACTCGGCTCCGGGCCAATGAGGGCTTCCCGGGTCCACCCGCAAATAGCCCATCACACAGCCTTTCGGGCAAGTCCTCTCCTAGGCGCAGTGAGACACGTCATTTCCGCGAGCACTCTGGATGCCGGATGTCTTTTACCAGGGCACTTGGAGGTGGGGATGCTCTTGGGCTTCCCAAACCAATGCCCTGGCCGCCCTAAGATTCAAGAACCACAGGCTACGGGCCGGAGGTCACACTCGCAAGGCAACCCCCAACCCGCATGTCCTTCCTGGGCGCGGGGGGAAGCGTATTGCGAACCAAGACAAGAGCCTACGCCATGGCCGGATGCCCGTATTTTATTTAATAATAATATTATTATTTTTTAATAGGAAAAACCTCATGAGTTTGAAGCTCGAGGCGAATTAATGGGTAGGATTAAGGGAGGGAATTGAAATTATTGATGTATTGACTTCGGGTCTATAGCCGGTATTAAGCCGGTATTACATGGTACAATTTTTCTAACTATTGCATACAATTTTTCCTTACAAGAAAACTTGAACTCCATTTGTTTGTATGGAGATGAAATTTTTTTGTAAGAAAAAATTGTAAGCAAAATTGTATCGTGTAAAGCCTATATAACACGATACAATTTTGCATACAATTTTTCCTTACAAGAAAATTTCATCTCAATACAAACAAATGGGGTTAACTTTTTCTTGTAGGGAAAAATTGTATGCTAAATTGTATCGTCTAAAGCCGGTATTACACGATACAATTTTTCTAATTATATTTGTGTACAATTTTTCCTTGCAAGAAAAATTCAAATCCATGTATTTATATGGGTAGGAAATTTTCTTGTAAGCAAAAATTGTACGCAAAATTGTATCGTGTAATAACGGCTTAATACCGGCTTAATATGGATTCGACCAAGCAGTCATTGCCCGTCATTGTCATTGGGAGGGAAAGGATGGTGGCCACGGCCTGTTACACGTCCCAGCATTCGCTGAGGTGAGACTGAGGGAATCGTGGAAAACTTCAGTCAGGGAGGACACCTTTACTTTTTATCAATGTACCAAAGTGATGTCAAGTGCATCACTGCACTATAGACGGAAAGCGAGATGCACATGAATTTATATACCACAGGAGGGGAACAACGAAAATTTTACTTCAAACCGTCACCCATCCGGGCCATCCGAATACTATAATCACGTTTGGTGTTGCTTGACTTCAGTGATCTAACGAGAACTGGCCATGCAATGCACTGTGCCATGCTCTATCTTGAATATCATTTGATTGTGCAGTAATTACCAATAAACCTAACCCTATATATACTGTATAACTTAACTTGATGGCATGTTCACAAATTTCATAACTTTCTTTCGTTATGACTTTAAAGTAACGCATAACTAACTGAAAAGTGCAGTTTCTTTTTTTGAGTTAACTTCTTATATATTACACTTGAACGCACGTTATGTTTACTGTATACAACACAACCAACTACGCGCGTGCTCTCTTACTTATCTTCAAATAAGCTTCCATCTGTCAGGTGGTCTATATGAGCACAATACATGCACGAATACACATCATTTTTGAATGCGAACTTTACAAGCAAAAATCATAATAACATTATACGTGTCATACTTGAAAAACATGCTTGTTCAGACAAAAAATATTACCACACTTCACAGCTGTATACAGAGTTTTTTTTTATAATATTAGTAAATATTACAAAGAACATATTTATTTTGTTCCAGTCTTTCGACATTAGAATCAGTAATACTAATACAATCATGATGTTGGTTATAAACATAAAATAGTTATATCTATCCACACGCGCAACACATACTTATATATATGTGGCTTATTAGGGATTGTACTATTATTATTATTGTACAGATTAGGTTATAAAGAGTAGGACAAAGCAATTGATAAAGCGCATACACGCTGTCCCACTAAAAATTCGACCGCGACTGTACATAAGGGAAAATCACAAAACAGTATATTATCGTTCCTTGTCCGCAATAATGAGCTATCTGCTATATCATGTGAGCGCAATTAAGAGCTGTAAAAATATATAATATAAAGCTTATTGTTGTGCTCACCTGAAATAGCTTATAGCTCATTATTATTGCACACGAGATCATGGTAGGCAGATAGCTCATTATTGCGAAATTTGCGGACGAGGGACGATACAATTAAGACTGGATTACGGGACTGAATATTTTCTCTAAATTTTATTCATAATTTTGTTGTTAGTTATAATATGCATAATAATTTACCCATTAAAATCTTTAAATAGCATAAATAATTTTAACTATAATATTATATTATATATTATCAGAACAAAAAAAAAAATATATATATATATATAATATATATTAAAATATTACAGCTAGTAACTCATAATTATATGCATGAGAATGATTTTTTTTTCTCATTTTTTTCTAGCATTTCTTTAATGTCGTAAGTACTTCGTGTTCATACAGTATAAATACCATAATGGCAGTGTTGTTTCATTGGACGCGTGATATGACGTGACGCCACGGCGTATTGTTGCAGGCTCCCGAGCCGCTGATGCCGTGGCACGGTGAACTCGACGCCACCAAGGACGCTCCCATGTGCATTCAGAAGGACTTCTTGCTGGCTGATCCCGTTGTCGAAGGTCAAGAGGATTGCCTCTACCTCAACGTCTACACGCCCTGGGTGAGTTCATTACAGCTGCTCACTCGCACCCTTTAAGAACATGAAAATAAATAATTAGAGGACTGTTGATGAGATATGTAAATTACATACCAACAGAATACAAAATATACGATTTAAAATCAATGTTCTGGGTATTTTTGGATTTGTTTGGAGTTAGCAATTATTTAGCAAAATACGTACGTCCAAACAATCATTCACGAATAATTATATTTCGTGAATAAGACCTATAGCGGTATACTACATGCAGTGTTATTGTTTACTCTTATTTGCCTATTTTGAAAGAATTATTCTGAAATTGGGATGCGACTGTTCTCAGCTCTTAATTGATACTCCAGTCCTTTCACCTATACGCGATGCCCTCTATCTCTTTTTCACTAAATCCAAAAAAATCTAGCCATAACTTTGCTACGATTTTCGTGTGATTGCAGCTCGACACGTCCAACGGTAACGTCTCATTGTTGCCCGTGATGGTGTACATCCACGGCGGAGGCTTCTTCGGCGGTACAGGCAGCAGCCAGGTCCACGGTCCTGAGTTCTTCCTGGCCAGGGACATCGTGCTCGTCACCTTCAACTACAGGCTCGGAGCTATGGGTGGGTACAGCCGTAACGTATTAATGTATATAGTGCCTGTTATAATATCTCAGATATAAAACAGTATACTATATTTTAAGGGTAAGATAACGCCACCAATGTTAAAAAAAAATCCCTCACAAGAAAATTCTGAAAAAAATTTAAAATGTTCTCCTCTGTTCTTCTCCTCTAGTAGCTAAAATATCAGGTATACAAATACGATCTAGTTTTTGAGTTATGAATTTTTAAAGTTGACTACTTTAAAACATGACTACATTAAACTTCCATGTTAAATTAGTCAACTTTAAAAATTCATAACTAAAAAACTAGATCGTATTTGTATACCTGATATTTTAGCTACTAGAGGAGAAGAACAGAGGAGAACATTTTAAATTTTTTTCAGAATTTTCGTGTGAGGGATTTTTTTTAACATTGGTGGCGTTATCTTACCCTTAATCAAATTTTCTGTTATCTAAAAGGTTTATTTTTTTGAATTATTATATTTTTCTCGCCGATAATTACGTGTCATGAAAATTCAACAGCGTAAAAAAATATAATTTTCCTGATTTAATAGAATTAATTAAATATGAATAATTTATAATAATTAGGAAATAACTATTCAAAAACATATTAATTTTGGTATTAAAAATATAGTAATGATTTGGAGTTCATTTTCTGGAAATACTTTATAAAATTGAAAAAAAATTCACTTTAAAAAATAAACATGCAAATTAAAACCGATAAAAATATTTTATCTAAACCGTTGTATTTTTTTTTTTTTTTTTTTTTAATTTACTAACAAAAAATTGATTGCGTTGAATTAAATGATGAAGTTGTTACATTGATATCGAACTTTGCATCATAATAGAACAAACTTTTTTTTATTTTCTTTTTTATATGAAACATCATCTGAATTCGTATTTTGGTGCTTATTATCACTAAACACATTTATCTTATCATTATTTTCTTCATAAGTTTATCACGATCAGACCAGCGAAGTAGCAGGAAGTCAAATCATCATTTGATCATTCTAGTCAGTAAACAATTTTTTTCTCTTTTAATGTCCTCTCTCTATCTATTAGCAAATCTCGCCAAATATTAAATCAACAGCGATGTCTAAACATATTTATTTCCTATAAAATAGGGAATTATTTGTTTATATATATATCTTGTTTTCATAACAGCAAAGTTTTTATTGATTGAACAGCATATTTATAGAATTAAACATACTTGTAAAGTATCCGTGGGAGATTCGGGATTGACTTACATAAAGAAAACAGCATTTCCATACATTAAATGGCTATGATTTATTGTATTAAATAATTATATAATTTTGTTTCGTATTAATTAACATTTTAGGTAGCACCATAAATGGGCAGTTTATTGAAAACGTCACCGTACCTCTAACAATGTTATAAATAATGTTGCACCAATTATTATTACTCTCGATCCTTTCCTGTTGCAGGTTTCCTCAGTTCAGGAACTGCTCACGCTCCGGGAAACGCAGGAATGAAGGACCAGGTGGCCGTGCTCAGGTGGGTTCAGCAGAATGCAGAGGCATTCGGCGGAAACTCCAAGAGCGTCACCATCTTCGGACAAAGCGCTGGTGGAGCAAGTGTGCACCACCATATGATGTCACCGATGTCCAATGGTAAGTATCTTAATGCATCTCTGTATGCATGTGTACGCATCTGCGTTATATGCCAAGTAGAATTATATAATTGCCCTTGTAAGCAGGCTCGGACTGGGAAGCTAGGGGCCAGTCAGGGCCATATAGGCATTACAGGCAGCAGGGGTCACTTTTCAGGGAGTCTGAGGCCACTCTTTCTATGCTCCTGTGTTAAAAATCTGAGGGGCCAGTCAAGGATCCCTGACCCAGCCTTATGGTCAGTCCGAGCCTGCTTGTAAGTTATTATTTGTTATATGTTCTAAATTATACGAATTATTTTAAATTATAATTAAATGTCATGATTACTTGAACATATAAAAATATTCAACAATTAATACTAATAAAAAAAAAACAATGAAAATAGCGGGGATGTAATGTGTAAATTAAAATATTATGGAATTTATACTGTATAATACATAACTGGTTACTGGTATACAAATTAATCATTGGTACAGTACACATTTTCATTTTGATAAAATTAATTGCAAACTAAAATAGTTTATTGATTTTATTTCTAGTTCTATAATTTTATATAAGAGCCATTTTTTCCCGGGGATGCAAACTTTATAATATAAATATTTCTAAATTGATATGATATAATAACTATCATGTGTTATGTTTTATACATGCTCACCTCGAGACACGATTACAAGCACCGTACTCTTCGCGTTCTATAAATATTATATAACTGTTAGTAGCACCGAAATTATCTCCTCAATGCAGTGTTAATCAAAATGTTATGATACCGTACGATATGTGTTACTATAATACAGTATGTTTATATATTTATTTATATTTGCATAGTACGTAACAACGTAATTATTATTAATGTTTATTTAGAAGGTGAATTTCTTGAATTACAGTTAGTTTTATTTACTTTATTCGTAAAGCAAAAAGAGAGTTGCACTTTATTCCAGTATTTCATTTCTGTTAATACAAAATATCAGACACTCGAATTAATATGTAATATTTACTATTAAATTTATATACTTTATATTATATATAAATTATAGTTACGTATATATAAATTATAGTTACATATATATAATTTATATTTTATAATATATAACGTATTTAAATGCTTTTGTGCTATTAAATTGTAGCATTTTAAAAAAGTTCACAATATTGGAGAAGCTGTAAAAGAGTCTTTCAATTCCTCGTTCTTTTAATTTTAGTTGTTAAATACATATATTACAAAAATAATTTAATCTATGTGGTTACCTCAGAATGCAAATCACGTATAAAAGTTCCAAATTTTTTTATATAAACCTTGCTTGACCTTTGAGCATTATGTTGGATTAAATAAGGCATAAAGTTAAATGCATATATATATATATATATATATATATATATATATATATATATATATATATATAATTTTTTTTGCGCTTAACGTGATTTTTAATTTTGGAGTGACCATATTTTACGTTAAATGATGACTACATAAATTAACTGTAATATAACTGGCTCCTCAATTGAAATATTACCTGCGTCAATTACATGATATTTAAGCATGTAGTTAATGATTTTGCATGGAATTTTCCCGACATTATAATGACTCCGGAACTCAATAATTATGATGGATATGCTGATGGCTGATGTTTTATATATATATAATATATATATATATATATATATATATATAACTCGTTTTTAATCCTGCTTTTAGTTTAGTCTGTCATAAATATTAAAATATTCTATGCGCTTCGCTTATTGTAGGTCCTTTAATCATTTAATTATAAATTTAGTCAGGTTTGCTTGGGGGTATTATCACTTAAATTTCAATATTAATTTATAAAAATTCGTGGGGATTTTTTTTAAGATACCGAAAACCGTGGTTGTAATATGAGAATAAAAAATACATTTTAAAGTTTCTTCTTCTTGTGATATTTGCAATGTTAAAAAAGTGAACAAAGTTCAGCTTTCATGTGTTTATGCAATTAAATGTCAAATCTTTATATTTTTATGATATAACACTTAATGGGTGCGATTCACGAAGAAGTTAACCAGGTTTCTAACCACATTTAGCTTAACCACGTTTAACTATACCTGTTTTACGTGTTAAACCACCTATATAGTTAAACGTGGTTAAGCTAAACATGGCTAGAAACCTGGCTAACTGCTTCGTGAATCGCGCCCAATATTTCGAGAACTTTCGATTTTTTTTTTTTTTTTTTTTTTTTTACTTGATTAAAGTAGACAATTAATATAAATCCCAAGCAAGGCATTTTTTTTTGTCATTTTGTTAATATGTTTCATAATCATATTACAATAAACTTAGAAGGTAGCCCCCAAAAGTACAATAGATATTAGATAATTTTACAAAGTATAGCAGGCTAAAAGATAAAGCAACAAGATTGGTGTTAAAGAAAGGACATGTTTATTTTTCATGGAATTTTAATCAAATTTATAAGTGTAGTTTAATTCATAGAGTAGAAGCGAACACTATTAATAGTTTTAATTGATAAATATAATTATAATATATTATAAATTACATATAGTCAATATAGGAATGGAATAATAGAATTATAAAATTTTGCACCCAATACCTTAATGAAAATATTTGTCCAGCTTTGGAGTATAATAAATAAAATAATTTATATTATAAGACTATCAAAAATTAATATTTACGATATATAGTTTTGCTTTCAATGTTTAAAGAGATAATAAAAACTAATATCAGAAAGTTTAATTCTGGTGAAAGTCTGCATGGTTTTGCATCCCTATAATTATGATCTCATGTATATTATGTCATTCACAGTAATTATGTATACAATTTTAATGGTAGTTTTGATTTAGAATAATGCACTTAAAATTAAAGAACAATTAGCATTGTGGATCATTACGTACACTTCTAGCTTCTAGACAGTACGAACTTTACTCTTGCCTCACTTGCTAGGGCTGTAGCTTCAGGAAAAAAAAAAAGATATAAAAATTTGAAAATTTTGCTAGATGTAAATAAACTTAGTTTTGGTTCCATAGACTACGTATATAACGCCTACAAACAAAGCAGGAGTAGAGTTGGTGGTGTCCAGAGATGTTCTTAATCATATATAATAATTATGTGACAAAAATGCATGATGGGGAATTAATGTTCCAGGTCTGTTCCACCGCGCAATCCCTCAGAGTGGTGTGAGTCTGAGTGTTTGGTCATGGGGCAGCTTATTGGGACCGTACATCGCCATGCAGCAGGCGTTACTTGTCGGCTGTCCAACCATCCCCGTGGAGGACATGGTCAAGTGCCTGCAAGCTACTGACGCTACCACACTTGTCGATTCTACCTCCAAGTTCCAGGTAAAATCATTGTGTGCACTTTATTTTCAAAACTCGACTGTGCTACGCATCCTCTTACAAAAAAAAAAAAAAAAAAAAAAAAAAAAAAAAAAAAAAAAAAATAGTAAAAAATAAAAAAATTAAAAATTAAAAGTTTCTTAAATATTTCGTTACACTGATAGCATGGCATTTAATTTCCATGGTGCGAAAAGACGATATTTATATAGAACTTAAAAAAAAATTAAAACAACTACAAAGTAATGCTAATTAATTAATTAATTGAATTAAAAATTAATTCATTAATTAATTATTAGGATTTAATTAACCTTAAATTTGTACTCAATATTTAGTAAATTTTCATAGATACATATATACCTACAGCATTTTCAATGAAAGTTTACTATACATTATGTACGTGTATTACATAATATAAGCGCGTATGCGTGAGACGTATGAAAAGTTGCATATATGTAAGGGGATTATATAGAAGTCAAGCATTATATCAAATTTGTAATCCTAAAAAGCAAGGTTGTGGAGCTATGGGAGAAGGAGGCTAAAGAAAAAGGGGAGGAAAGAAGAGGAGCAGAAATTAAAAGGAGTTGCCTTCACGCAAATTGTTCAAAGCATTTTATAAAAGGCAGTGCAATTTGAAAGTGGGTTGGGGGTATATAATATAATTATCAGCTTTTCATTTTGCTTTTATGCCTCCTCCTTCTTTTCCAATTTATTTTCTCTTTTGACATAAGTGTCAACACTACAGAATGTGCAAGCAGCAGTGCAAGGGTACTGTTGTATCTCACTACATGCTTGAAATTGCAGACTTGGGGTCGCGACCCATTTGTGATGTACTCGCCAGTGATTGAACCTCCCACCAACTCAATCACTGAGGAACGCTTCCTCACCGTGAGTCCATTCAACAACATCGAGCAGAACAATGTGCATCCTGTACCCATGATGGTCGGCACTGTCATTAACGAGGGAACTGTTCGCGCTGGAGGTGAGTGAATACGTAATAATGGCTTTTCTAATTAATAACGATTTCATTAAATAAGGTTAAATAAGGGCTGAGACATAAAAGAAGCTGAGATGATCAGTAACATTTCCACGATGCCATCAGAATTTTTTTTAAGGAGGAAGGTTTTGGAAATGACGGGGACCAGAAATTTGAGGGGGGCATGCATTTTTTTTCTCCACATTTTTTTTTTAAATTAATTTTATTTCATTTTAATTTTTATCTTTGTGGGCTCGAAACTTCTGCATACTGTATAATGGACATAATGTAGTGGACCTAATTAATTATATTGCAGCACTTTTTTTATTAGCATTTAAATTGATATATGATGGTAAATTATGTTGCAGCAATCTTGAAGGACAAGGCACTGATGGAGGACTTCAATTCGCGTCCTGAGGAACTTGGTCCTTTCATCCTTGGGCTGATTTTGAGTGTTGAGAACGGCTCCATGGAGACCCAACAGGCCATCTGGGCGAACATCTCAGATTTCTTCTTCCAGAAAGAGCAAATCACAGAGAAAAATGAACTGCAGTTTGTTGAGGTAAAAATACTGTCAATATTATAATTATATAATATATATTATATTAATAATTATTTTGTGCAAAAAATCTATCTCCCTTCCCAAACAAATATTTTTCTATCGTATTTGTGTTTCTTATCTTCTTTTTTAAACAAATACATAATATATATATAATGTATATATATATATATATATATATATATATATATATATATATATATATATATATATATATATATATACCCTGCTCAAAAATCTTGAGCCAAGATCTTGTAAGATCTTGGCAGATCTTGGCAAGATTATGCTGATGATAATCTTGCAAGATCTTGCAAGATCTTTCCCAAGATCTTGCACAAGATCTTGCAAGATCTTGCAAGATCTTAGGTAAGATCTTGAGCAAGACATATCACAATATCTTGAGCAATTGTTATCTTGCTTAAGATCTTGCAAGATCTTGCAAGATCTTGTGCAAGATCTTGGGAAAGATCTTGCAAGATCTTGCAAGATAATATTTGCTCAAGATCTTGTGATATTATCTTGCTCAAGATAATATTTGCTCAAGATCTTGTAACAGCATCTTGCTCAAGATCTTGCAAGATCTTGTGCAAGATCTTGGGAAAGATCTTGCAAGATCTTGCAAGATAATATTTGCTCAAGATCTTGTGATATTATCTTGCTCAAGATAATATTTGCTCAAGATCTTGTGACAGCATCTTGCTCAAGAACTTGCAAGATCTTGCAAGATCTTGTGCAAGATCTTGGGAAAGATCTTGCAAGATCTTGCAAGATAATATTTGCTCAAGATCTTGTGATATTATCTTGCGCAAGATAATATTTGCTCAAGATCTTGTGATAGTATCTTGCTCAAGATCTTGCATTATCTTGTCAAGATAATATTTGCTCAAGATCAAAATAATTGCGCAAGATCTTGTGCAATGCTGTCGGTTGGTTTTATATCCGTTGAAAGGCAGCCATGTTGGGTCAGTAATGTAGCGGCAATTCCAAGTAGCAATCTCCGAGTCACATAGCCAACATGACGTCTGAAAAAAAAACAAAAACAAACAAAGTTAGTATTCTGTTAGTTGCAGCTAGTTTTCGTTAAATAAGGAAGTCTCACGATGCATGGTTTCATTTCTGTATGGATATGTTCATCATTTTGCTTCCTTCCACCTCTCCGTTCAATAATTCTTTTACTCCGCGGGCCATGCTATGTATTTTCTCCTTCAGCTAGGCTCGGTGGAACCTGGGGGTCAAAAACAAAGAAATTCGTCAATAAAATTAGGCACAAATCTAGAAAGTTCTTGTTCAAGACATTTCCTATAGAAATTTAGCAAATCTTGCACAAGATCTTGCAAGATTTTGATCATGCAAATTATCATACATTGCAGTATTTTATACATACCTTTTTCAAAATATCACAAACAAAACCCTGCAATGCAATTAATCTCTATGACATGTTGCTTTATGCATACAACAAGCAGCAGGTTGTCCTCAGTATATTCATCATTCCAGGTTTGCAAGCAGTTGCAAGGCAAACAGGAAGCAGGTCCGGCCATCCGAATTTCATGAAAAAACATAAAATACTCTATGAGCTTAACAATATATTAAACAAAAACAACTAAACATAAGTTTAAGCTTACCTGGAACTGTGTATAAAGTACTAAATTAGCACAAATGAACACAAAATCTTCATGTTTCTTCTTCAGCTCTTACGTTCACCAACCGTCCATTTTCAGTTTCAACACATGTTATAAAAACGCGTATCGCATTGCATTTGTTTCCCAACGTTTTCTAGCGCGCCGTCGCGCGCAATTTTGAAAACGAATAAAAATGCACCGATCAAGCTGAAAACTTGTATCCAGAGGTTAATTGGCAAGCTGAATTTAATGATGGCTATTAAATTAACCCTGAATAATTATTGGGGGTGCTGTTACCCTTATTTAAAAAAAAATTGAATATTGCGATTTTGAATAGAAAAAAAATCTGCAAACGGGTGCGATCGATCGGCAAAAAAATTATATGACCATGGGGAGGTTTTCACCCTTACTAAAATCTTGCGTAAGAAATTACTTCTTGAACAAGATTGCCATTTTAAACAAGAAAAATCTTGCCATAACTATGAAAAGAAGTGTAAAGTTTTTTCTTGCTCGAGTCTATTACTTGTCCAAGATGTAAATTTTGGGTACAAGATGGTAGTTAATCTTGGGTAAGAAATGATTTTTTGGCCAAGATTGCCATCTTACGCTAGATGATAACTTACCCAAGAAAAAATCTTGCGATAACTATGAAAAAAAGCGTAAGATTTTTTCTTGCTCGAGTCTATTACTTGCTTAAGATTGAAATCTTGGGTATAAGAAATGATTTCGTGCACAAGATTGCCATCTTACGCAAGACGGTAATACCCAAGAAAAAATCTTGCGATAACTTTGAAAACAAGCGTAAGATTTTTTCTTGCTTGAGTCCATTACTGGCCCAAGATGGATCTCTTGGGTAAGAAATGATTTCTTGGCCAAGATTGCCATCTTACGAAAGACGGTAACTTACCCAAGAAAAAATCTTGCGATAACTATGAAAACAAGCGTAAGATTTTTTCTTGTTCGTGTCTATTACTTGCCCAAGATGGAAATCTTGGGTAAGAAATGATTTCTTGCACAAGATTGCCATCTTACGCAAGACGGTAATTTTTACCCAAGAAAAAATCTTGAGAAAATTTTGAACAAGCAAGCAAGATTTTTTCTTGCGTAAGTCTATTACCTGCCCAAGATGAATCTCTTTGGTAAGAAATGATTTCTTGGCCAAGATTGCCATCTTACGCAAGACGGTAATTTACCCAAGAAAAAAATCTTGCGTTAACTATGAAAACAAGCCTAAGATTTTTTCTTGCTCGAGTCTATTACTTGCCCAAGATGGAAATCTTGGGTAAGAAATGATTTCGTGCACAAGATTGCCATCTTGCACAAGACAGTAACTTACCCAAGAAAATATCTTGTGATAACTATGAAAACAAGCGTAAGATTTGTTCTTGCACGAGTCTATTAATTGCCCAAGATGGATTTCTTGGGTACAAGATGGAAATCTTGGGTAAGAAATGATTTCTTGGCCAAGATTGCCATCTTACGCAAGACGGTAACTTACCCAAAAAAAATCTTGAGATAACTATGAAAACAAGCGTAAGATTTTTTCTTGTTCGTGTCTATTACTTGCCCAAGATGGAAATCTTGGGTAAGAAATGATTTTTTGCACAAGATTGCCATCTTACGCAAGACGGTAACTTACCCAAGAAAAAATCTTGAGAAAATTTTGATCACGCGAGCAAGATTTTTTCTTGCTTAAGTCTAATACTTGCCCAAGATGGAAATCTTGGGTAAGAAATGATTTCTTGGCCAAGATTGCCATCTTACGCAAGACGGTAACTTACCCAAGAAAAAATCTTGCGTTAACTATGAAAACAAGCGTAAGATTTTTTCTTGTTCGTGTCTATTACTTGCCCAAGATGGAAATCTTGGGTAAGAAATGATTTTTTGCACAAGATTGCCATCTTACGCAAGACGGTAACTTACCCAAGAAAAAATCTTGAGAAAATTTTGAACACGCGCGCCAGATTTTTTCTTGCTTAAGTCTATTACTTGCCCAAGATGGAAATCTTGGGTAAGAAATGATTTCTTGGCCAAGATTGCCATCTTACGCAAGACGGTAACTTACCCAAGAAAAAATCTTGCGATAACTATGAGAACAAGCGTAAGATTTTTTCTTGTTCGAGTCTATTACTTGCCCAAGATGGAAATCTTGGGTAAGAAATGATTTCTTGCACAAGATTGCGATCTTACGCAAGACGGGAACTTACCCAAGAAAAAATCTTGAGAAAATTTTGAACACGCGCGCAAGATTTTTTCTTGAGCAAGTTAATTACTTGCCAAGATGTCTATCTTGCGTAAGAAATGACTTCTTGAGCAAGATTACCATCGTGCGCAAGCCATAAACTAGCTCAAAAAATAATCTTGCAAAAAATTCGAAAACACGCGCAAGATTTTCTATCTTGCAAGATATTTTTTCTTGCGCAAGTAAGTTTCTTGCCAAGATGTCGATCTTACGTAAGAAATGACGTCTTGAACAAGATTATTATCTTGCTCAAGATCTTTTTAAACCAAAAATATCTTATTTTTTGACTTTTCCCAAATTTTTTGGTTAAATATTATTTTTAGAAGGATAATATATATTCCTGACCAGCATTGATTACTGTCTTGCCTCTTTTTTGGACTTCTTGAGTTCACTTGACAAGATCATAAAAGATCTTGTAAGATTTTGCTTAAGATTTTTGAGCAGGGTATATATGTAATATTTTAAATGCAATTTGCTATGTTGTCCCACCAAATCCCTACCATATTCATCATTAGGCTTTTCGATCCTTTCGTAAAACTCGTCAAGGGTGGATCCAGCTTAGCCCCCTAGGCTTTGTAATTTTACGTTTTGGATGCTAGCTGGGATTCGTAGGTGGGAGGAGTGACTGGGGGCCAAGTATTTTTGGGGGACCTTAATTCTAAGTGAAACAAGCTTTCCTCCTCCCCTTCTCCCCTCATATATCCTTTCCCATCTTTTGCCTCCCATGAAGCAACACTTGTCTAGGACCTTCTCGCTTTTCCTCGCCGCTTCTTCCTATTCTGATTGATCCATTGCATAAAAAAATGGTGATAGGAAAATAGTATATGTATGGAGGCTGCACTAAAAGGTCATTGGTGAATGGTGATGTTGCAGATGTATGGTGAACGACTTTTCACTCATGCCATCTACCACACTGCTAGGATGCACGCAGCCCTCCAGTCCTCTCCAGTCTACCTTTACAAATTCTCGTACGAGGGCATGTACAGCTTCACCCCACTTTTTTCCCATGACATCAATACGAGATATGGTAAGTTAGAGATCGAGAGAGCGTTTATATATTATATATAATAGTAACATTTTTTTATTCCTCATTAAATATAATTTTATATATACTTGCCAATTCTATATATATTATATACAGAGTATACACACACACACACACATATATACATAATATCAATTTTTGGTGTTAATTTAATTAAGGGCAAGCTCCCAGTTAATTTATTCTCCAAATGGACCATACTCAATTACATAAAGGAGAATATTTCATCCTTAATAATTTTCGTTGAAATCCATCATTGGGTTCAAATTAAAAATTACACAACAGCTTTTTAAAAAGGACAATTATATTAAAGAGGACATTTTAGCTCGGGGGTCTAAAAATTTAATAATATATAATATGGTATAGTTACAAAAATAGCTCTATTTCCAGCTATTTTTCACTGACAATGTTATAATGTTGAATAGTTATAAACTGCATTTCATGTTTCAGGAGTTGGCCATTGTGATGACCTGATTTACCTCTTCAGCAATCCCTCACTGTTTCCCTTGTGGCCGGAAGGTCATCCCGATCATGCAATGAGAGATCTTATGATTCTGCTGTGGACCAACTTTGCACAATATGGGTGAGTTAAGACTTGGTAACTAGCAAATTGAGGATATCCCCTGATGAGATCAAATATTTATTTTCATCATGAATTTAAATGTGGATGTTATAAATTATATATATATATATATATATATATATATATATTTATGGTGAAAGTAGTTTCAATTTCTTACCAGTGCGCTTCAGATAGAGGCCTGAAGGGCCCGAACCCCCGCCGGAGGCGCGATTTTTGGGAAAAAGGGGCGTGGCTTATTTTCTTTTCATTGAAAAGTTGCACTAAAATTGATTTATAATACCTTTTTTTTTTTTTTTTTTTTTACAAGGATATGCACCCCTAAGAAATTTTTTTTAACTAGAGTGAGGGGTTAACTTTTTTTTTTTTTTTTTTAAGAATTTGTTTTCTAAAAATATTTTCTGCCCTCTATCTAGAAATTAAAAACAAAAAAGTCCCAAAGTTGGTGCTTCGGAGGCTTAAATTTTTAACATGCAAATTTATGGCACGGAATGCAGCATTTTACTGTTAACTCACACTTCATCTGAACTATGGAACCAATATTAAAAAAATATCTAACAATAAAAGTAATTTATGATGAATTTCTTTAATAGATTTTCGATTTACAAATAAAATATTTTTTTACGGAGCCATTTTTCTGGAAAAAATATTGGAAATCCTTATGAGAATTAACCCACAAATTAAGTAAAATTAAATACTTTTTCAAACTTTTTAACAGAGTAAAAAAAATTATAGTGTCACACTAAATTGATGAAAAAAATATTAAAAAATATTTCCTGTGCTGCATAGTGAAAATTTAAATATAAATTTTTATAGAAAAAAAAATCACAAACAAGCAATTCGTTGTTCGTTGCCTATATGCGTATCTAGCAGCAGTGTTAATTCAGTAAAAATATTTTAATTAACTGTTTCACAATTCAGAATGTTTTATTTTTTTAATAAATGTTTTACATTTTTTTTAAATAAATAAATTATTGTTTTAAATGCCTCGAAAATTAATTTAAACAAAATATTCCAAAAAGATGAAAGGTTACAATTTTAAAAAAGTGCTATAACGATTACCACTTCCATGATCATGTAATAAAACTTATAAATAAACATCATGATCACTTCATATAAAATTGAAGATAAAATAGTAAACAATAAACCTAGAGATATTTAAAAAAAAAATTATAAAAATATTTCTTTGATTTAAAATTCTAAGAAAATAATATAATAAATAAATCTGCTCCAAGGCTCTCACCATAAAAAATGCATTTATGAAAAAATATTATAATTAACTTTTTAAACATAGTCTTTTATAATAATGTTTACTGCAGCACTTACTATTTATTTACAACGCAACAATTTCATACCTCAAATTATTAATTCGTTTTTATTTTTTACGCAATGAAAAAATAAATAAAAGTAAATAGAGTAAATTTCAATTATTTTTTTAGAACAAATTTTAAAAGAAAGTGCCATGCAAGTTAAAACTTCGTGAGAGAAAAAAAAAAAATACAATAACTATCATGCATTGAGCATGTTTATAATGTTATCTGTTCACACTTGCAAATATATATATATATTTTTTTTATTAAAAATTATTGATTTTTTTGGTAAATTTCGATCAGTGTCTTACCAGTGCGCCGCACTGGCGTCAAATGTCTTACCAGTGCGGCGCACTGGTGCGCACCGGCTTACTTTCACCAATATATATATATATATATATATATATACATACATATATAAATACAGATCGAGAAATATATTAATGGAGTATCGACCTTAATTTTTTTTTATTGCAGAAATGGATAGAGCTACAAAGTTTAGCTACCCTGATTTTTTTCAGATTTTTTAGAGCTCTGGAACTATTTTTAAAAAATTATTGAAAGTACTATTAAGCTCATGCAAAATTAAAATTGTCAATAGTTGTTTGTATATATAACGTGCTGTAATAAATAAATAAATAAATAAATAAATAAACAAATAAATAAATAAATAAATAAATAAATAAATAAATAAATAAATAAATAAATAAATAAATAAATAAATAAATAAATAAATAAATAAATAAATAAATAAATAAATAAATAAATAAATAAATAAATAAATAAGTAAATAAGTAAATAAGTAAATAAGTAAATAAGTAAATAAGTAAATAAATAAATAAATAAATAAATAAATAAATAAATAAATAAATAAATAAATAAATAAATAAATAAATAAATAAATAAATAAATAAATAAATAAATAAATAAATAAATAAATAAATAAATAAATAAATAAATAAATACTTTTTGTGACGTCACGAGACGCCGCTCCTTAAGAAAAAGATAGGACTTGCCACCTCGTGACGTCACAAAAAGGACTTTCAATAATTTTTTAAAAATAGTTCCAGGGCTCTAAAAAATCTGAAAAAAATCAGGGTAGCATAACTTTGCACCCTCTATCCATTTCTGCAATAAAAAAAAATTGAAGTCCATACTCCATTAACTAAAAAATGCACTATAGCTAGGAGTTGTTTGAGGCCAAAGTTATTTAGTATTTATTATAAATATTTTATTATTTTAACTTAATTGCTCAGTATTGAGTAAGAAAATTATATTATGAGAATTGTGCTTTTTGTAGCTTCCATTTATATTAATCCAATAAAATAAAACACAACTAAAACTCTAAGAATTAAGTAAGTCAACTTGCCCTTATTTAATTGAGTTCATTTCATGGGTTTTCTGCCCTTTTTCATTTATTAAAATCATGATAGAGTGAATACTAATTTCATTAATTTGAATACTACCGTTGTTCGTTGTATAATGACAAGAAAATAATAATTTGCATAATTTTGTTTGTGTTTTTTAAATGAATTTTTACATTTATAAAGAACAATAAATGTTATACTGTAAAAGTGTGGTATGAACTTTGATTTTTTCTTAATAATTCTGATTCTCAAATTCATATTTATAGATTATTTTCAATATTTAATATTTTATTCAAAACTTGATCATATATAAGCATGGCACAAGAGAAGTGTAATGTATTTTAGTGGCGTAACTACAGAGGGGGCCGAGGGGGCCAAGGGCCCCGGGCCCGTGCATCAAAGGGGGCCTTTTCAGTTAAGCTCATCGAAGATGTTTCAATTGAGCGTGACAAAAAAAAACTAACACTTTTAAACTATAGGCATATATGTTTTTTTTTCCGTAAGCAAAAGTGTTTTAATGTTTGCCACAAATATGAAGACCAGGAGCGAGCATTATCTTTTTCATTTATTTGGGGATGGGGAGAACAATAGCTCATACGTGCTCCTCATCTGACCCATATATCTCTCTCTGTTTTATGACATTTAAGATTCGAATGAACCACCCCAAATTCAGTTGACGTAATGTCGTCAAAGCACGCGTGTGCAGTTGAAACAATAGTCTTTCTAATAAGTAAAAATTGTGCTTCAATTATAGACATTTTTTATGTGATAGTATACCATTCGTGTTAATTAGTAATTCATATTTATAATTATGTTATAGTAGATTAAAATGAACTAATATGAATTTTAATACTTTAAATATTTTTACAGCACAATAGTTATATACTGTGTTTTTTTTATTTTCGTTTTAATTTATAAAATATTGCGCAAGTCTAATTTCATTAAAATATGTAATTTTCTTCATTAAAAAAAAGTGCCACGCCCACATTTTCTAAAAAAAAACGCCTCTGGCGGGGATCCTGCCCCCCCTCCCTCCCCCCGAAGTCGCCGCTTCGCGGCGAAGGGGCCCAAGAGGACCTTCGGCCCCCTGGCCCACATTTTGTAGTTACGCCACTGCAGTAATGTATTTTAGTAATTGATTGATATATCACTCCTCATAAAAGTTAATATTATATAATATATACTGGCACACAGCATCAATAAATCTTGACACTTCGTTAAGAAAACAAGATATTTTAAGCCTCTGTATTTTTTGTTCTGATAGAACACCAACACCTGTGGGCTCCGAACTCCTGTGGCTCCCCCTGAGTGCTTGTGGTCCACTCCGCTTTGCAGACATTAATGCCAAGATGACAACCGAGAACACCGACTTCTTCAATGACCGTATGAACTTCTGGGAGCAACAGCAACTCTCCGAGAACTCCCTGGCCGCGGTATTGAATGGGGATGATGTTGATGGTTTCTACGGGTGTGATAAGACAGGATCTGGATCTGGGGCTGGGTTAGACATTAAGTCAGGCTTGGGTGAAAAAGGCTTCGGTGCATTTGATGACACTCTGTATGAAATTGAACACTCTCCATGCTATGTGGATGATGAGGACTGTGAGCTGGAGCTAAAAGAAGGGGACTGTTTTTTGAAACTCAACTAAATACTGCAAATCAATATGATAATTAAGTAATTCGTTTACCAACCAACATAAATTTAACATTCATTTTATGTATTCCTTATTATGCTTTACATAGAAATTGGATTTGAATGTGTTCAAATACATAAATTAATTATTGATTAACTTGATATTTTAATTACAATTATATGATATATGCAATATTAATATTTCACTCCATTTCACTTAATGAAATAAAACTAACTAATAAAATTAATGAAAGTAACTTATAACATTTTATAAGAATAATTTATTTTGACTAAACTTTTTACTATCAATTCCAAAATCTAGTAGAGCTGAAGTATAATAAAATTATGATTTACCATCATATCAAGGTCTGCAATGCCATCTAGCTTGCATATATGGGATCGAATTTTGTAATACAATTTAATGTAACAAATATACGAGTTAAGAAAAAAAAAAAAAAAAAAAAAAAAAGAAAAAGAAAAAGAAAAGAAAAAGAAATTTAAAGGTTGGAAACAAATTACTATTATCTAAAACTACACATCATTGCTTTAATTTTAAGCCTTATTTGCAGTTGAATATATATATATATATATATATATATATATATATATATATATATATATATATATATATATATATATATATATATATATATATATATATATATACATATGAAATGCACTATATATGTTACTTAACTAACTTAACTACACTGCCAGAAATTATAAATATTTATAGACATATAACATATTCAATTGAAATCAAAATTAAGAATTAATGTTTCACTTTTCATTTCATATAATTCAATAATAAAAAATTTAATTCAAGATCATTGCATTGTTCTAAAAACATCAATTCTTCTCAAATTTTATTTCTTTTTCTATTTTACTTTTTTTACTCATGTAGTTGAAATAATAGTCAAAAAAGGCTTAGAATTGAAGAATCATATTGCAAGGTGTGAGGTGTAAAGGATTGGAGAGGTTCTTGGTATATGGAATATGTTATTATTGGTAACATTTGATGCCGGTGGTGTGGATTCATGTCAGGCTCGGACTGGGAAGCTAGACTAGGGGCCAGTCAGGGCCATATAGGCAGTATGTATAAGGCATCGGAGACTACCTATAAAAGGGGATCTGAGTCCATTTTTTTAATGCTCTCTGTATTAAAAAGTAGAGAGGCCAGTCAGGAATCCCTGACCCATGCACCCAGCCTTATGGCCAGTCTGAGCCTGATTCATGTTATATGAAATTGCTTGGGATGTTTATGGGCTTAGTATGGTGTGCACATACAGCCTTTAACTTTCTTGTAAGTTACAGAAGCTGTGAAAAGACACTTGACCAGTGGTATGTTGTTTAAATATATGAATGTTGGAGTGATGAACTATTGTGGTTAAAAATCATCATCATCATCACACTTGGTGTTGGATTGTAAAAAAAAAAAAAAAAAAAAAAGTGATAAAATAATAACAAATTAAGTGGTGAAGGGGGTGAAAAAGGGGTTAAAATATTGGATACTAATTTTTTAAATTTTTGATCATGGAGTCGAACAAATATTTTTTAAATATTTTATTTAAACTCAATTTTATCACTTTTTCTTGCTTAAAACGGAAAGGTTTATGCTTGGTATTCGTTGTGGGTTTCATAATTAATTTATGTTGCGTAATTTCATGTTATGTTTTATGTTATAATAAGCTAGCTGAACACTATAATTTAAATTCATTTGTTTAAGATTATTTTCTCAATAATATATATCCTATATATTATCCAGAATAAACCATGCAATGTAACATATATTTGACATATGGATATATCATTCACCCTTTTCATCGTGAATGCAAATATTTTTGTTTGTTTTTTCTGTCTCAATACTTTTAAAATGAGTTAGAAGTAATAATATAAAAATCTTGAAGGCAAGTTTTATGAAACTGAAGCTCCATTTTTTTTTTTTTTTTTAAATTAAACATAAAAACATTTGAAATTAAATTGTGATGTTGATTAATGTGTAATTTTAAGTTCATATATATTATGCTAGCTTTACTTATTTTTTACATATTGCCAGCTAAATAATGCCATTGAAAACACCCAGGGTATGGAGAGGTATCAAGAAGGGTGGAGATTGTGCACTTGATTCAATATCGTATGGCAGCTACCATGCTGGCAAGATAAATTCGCTTCTTGCACTGCAGAGAGACTTTCCAGCCCTGCTTGATAGCATTCCATTAACATAGACCTTAACTTTTTGTATTAGTAGACATTAGATACATTGATCAATAGAAACGAGAATTAAAGAACATAAATTTTGGAGTTATTCGAGTTTTTGTTTGTTGCACTGTGTACTTTTATGTTTATTTTAATGGAATATTTAGCTGGTCAAACTATATTATACATCAATGTATTTTATGTTATTTTATTATTAATTTTAGTAGTAGTTAATAGTACTAACAGTAAGTAGTAGTTCATAACTTTTGAACTTTTGTTTTTTTTTAACCTTAAAAAGATAAATAATATTATAATTTTAAAATAACTATTGCCTTGTATCAATAATAATAGTTATATATATAATTGTATGACAAAAAAAGTGAAAATTCTGCTCAAAATTGTGCCTTATAAACTTTATTCTTTAAAAATAATTGAATGAAAATAATGTTATAAATTACATTACATAATATTTTTAAATGTTTACTGCAGAGTGCCTTTTTTGTCTTTAAAGAAAACTCTTGCTTTCTACTTTGATAAATTTGCTAAATATTTTTTATTCATCAATGTGCACAGTTAAAGAAAATATATATAACGGGGGATAAAATCTGAATGTAAAATTTATTGTTCAAAATTTTTTGCTTTAAAAAGATTTTTTTTTTTCTAATATAGAATCATTATTATGAACTTAATCTGACAGTCCTCATGTTGCTGTAGGTGTCACGAATAGGAGTGTCTTCTCAGCGGAACTGCACCACCAGTCACCCCAGAAGCACCTCACGGCGTTAACCTCTGGCGCAGAGGACTCCATGCAGCGAGCAGGCGAGCACCAACACAGCATCACTGGTGTTATAAATTAATATTTCATCATAACAAAAATGTACACAATGATTTTATACCAATTTGTCATATATATGTTAATTCAATATAAGGTTCAGATTTGTATGATTTAAAGTTGTATATTTTTTATGCTGATATATATTATATGTATTCAAGTGCCATTAATATTCTTAAATTGAAAAGAAAAGTTATCCATAATATTTCTGTTTTTGTGGCTGAAGAATCAAATCTAAGAAATACAAAAATTGTGATATTTTTTTTTCTAATTTCATTGAACTTTTTGTTTTATATTATTATTAAATTTATCAAACAAATCCTATTGTTAAAATGTTACGTTTTTGACCATTTTGTTTCTATTTTGAGTGTATGATAATAATTTTATTATTATTTTTACATGGTTTGGGTTTGCTTATTTTTTGTATTAAATACTTATAATTTTCAATGCTTTATTTGTATTAATAAAAAATAAATTTTAAATATTTTTGTGTGTAAACAATTCCTCATTTAAATAGCACATTATAATTAATTAGTTTTTATAATCTTTACGTGTGCGTTTTGATGCACTTAAAACAATGTTATAATTGTTCACTATAATATATATAAAAAAAAAGTCAGCTGTCAATTATTAATTTCACAACTGCCATAGTTAATGAAAAGAAATGAAGTTTATTGATAGCTTTCGCTATAATAAGATTATATCATTATATAGTAGTTAAGAAGAAGAAATATAATATGCTAATTAAATTATTTCATGAGCCTTCTTACGTTCTCTTGGACAAATATTACAATATACTATATTTTTTTTAGATACATAAAGGAAGGAGACGTTATTCACAAATCTCTATTCAATCGAAATTCTTTTTATTCATGGTTATATAATTTTAAACTTTATATGCAATACATGTACATACATGTATATATATTCTGAAAAGTGTAGTTCCAGTTATTAGATAAAATGCATAGAGTAAAATATTTACAAGAATTTATTAGTAAAAAAGATGGAAGTGAAAAAAAAAAAAAAAACATTTTGGTATCTCGTTCATTAGGTCGATTAGCCCACTTTCTAGATTGATTAAATATTTGCAAAAACTACGGGAATTATATTTAATTAAAATATTAAATTTAAATTGATTAACATATTATAATATATACGAGTAGAATACTATATGTACTGTACACATTATATTATATATAATATATGACAATATATGTATAAATATATATTATCACACATGCAGTACGTCTATCATATATATATACAGTTATATTATATAGTTGAAATATAACAATAATGTATAATTGTATATGCATGAAAGCATATTATAGCTACATTTTCTCGCTTAAATTAATAATATATAATAAAGAGATGACTCGAGATGAGAATCATTAGCATACAATAAATAAATATTAATATCCTTAGAAAGTTAAGACAAATTTGCACCATTTTTTTTTTTTTTACCTGCACAATGACAGTCAGATATAGTGTCAAAAAATCAGCTAATGGGCATGTATTGAATATATAATGTAACATGTTTATGAAATGCCTTGAATTTTTATTATGAGAGTTTAATAAATTAAATTATAAAACAACGCACATGCAAAAAGTGTTAAGTTTAAGTCTCAATACTTACCATATCTTGTAATGAATAATTTTAAGACCAATTATATGCTAGCTATTTAATGGAATAATTACTTATGGCATACTTTTGTGGGGCTCATCTACCCATGCTGACACTGTATTTGCAAGTCAAAAGAAAATAATTAGAAGCATGATTCAAGCCAAAGCAGGTCAGAGTTGTAAAAAAATATGGGAGAAACTTAGTATATATATTGAATTTCCCAAGTATTTAATTGTATTTTTTTATGATTATGTATGTTGAAAGAAATTATTACTTAGTTCAAAACAACAAAGATGTGACTATTATAGACGTAATACTAGACAGTCTAACGTATTACATAAAAAGTTTGGAGGATATGAGCAAACTAAAAGAGACCATTGTTATTTGAGCCTATATATATAGCTTAGTATTATACAATAACCTTCCAGATTATAAAAAAAAAAAAAAAAAATTAAAGTATACCTGCATGTTTATAAGAAACAACTGTTTGCCTATCTTATTAAAAAAAAAAAATTATTACTCCATTAAGCTCATGCAAAACGAAAAATGTCAATAATTATTTGTAATTTTATATAATTATAATATACCGTGTTGTAATAATTGAATATTATTATTTTGAGCTATTTTGTAATATTTTTAATGTTTGTCTATGATTGTATATTACTTATATATATATATATATATATATATATATATATATATATATATATATATATATATATATATATATATATATATATATATATATATATATATATATATATATATATATATATATATATATATATATATATATATATATATATATATATATATATATATATATATTACACCTATATATTTCCAATCTATTAAATATTTAGTATGTGAGAGTCACAATGTATGAACTGATATTTATTGTGAATAAATTAAAAAAAAAATAAATAAATAAATAAATAAATAAATAAATAAATAAATAAATAAATAAATAAATAAATAAATAAATAAATAAATAAATAAATAAATAAATAAATAAATAAATTATATATATTATATAATATATATCACCAAAAACCGAATTCGGGCAAAAGCCGAAAAAAAAAATAAAATAAATGAGCAAAACTAGTTTTGTGCATCAAGTTATGATCAAAACCCAAAACAATCGATTATTTCGGGATTTAATCATAATTTGATGCGCAGAACTAGTTTTGCTTAATTAAATCAAAGTGAGCAAAACCCGACGAAGACTTTTACATCGTTTTTTTGTGTATTTTTGTTTGAGCAAAATTAGTTTTGCGCCCGCGCAGCTAGGCACGGACTGGGCTGAAATTTCCTACCGAACGAGACAAAAGGACGGCCCACAGAGGCGGAGTCCAGCACTCAAAAGGGGGGCTGGGGGCGGAGCCCCCCAGTAGCCCGCCGCAGGCGCGATTTTTTTTAGGATTTCACTAGATTTTTTACTAAATTTCACTAGATTTTTTACTAAAGTTCACTAAAATATCCTCAAATCGCCTAAAACATTTTTCGCAGGCGCGATTTTTTTTTAGGATTCCTTTGAAAAATTTTTGAGAGGCAGATATTAGTGCCTAAAAGCCATAGAAAAAAATTCAAAACAATTTAACCAGACGATTTTTTTTAAATTAATTCTTTTAATTTTCAGCATAGGGCTTTCCCATGGAGAGCCAAACTAAAAAATTAATTTAAAAAAATTGGCTCGTTAAATGTTTTTGAAACTTTTTCTATGGCTTTTAGGCACTAATATCTGCCTCTCGAAAAAATTTCTGAATTTTTGTCAATTTGCTAAGGTTTACATGTTAATCAAAGGGAATTACGTCGAACAGCTATTCGACGTTATCTCTACCTTAAGGTAGAGATAATACGGATCAGCTGGCCCAATGCTAAAAAAAATCCCATTCATAAAAATTATGAAAAAATTTTAAAATGTTCTCCTCTACATCCCCTATCAGTAGAGGATGTAGAGAAGTTGTATCAGATGTATCAGATGTATCAGAAGTTCTCTAATTTAACATGGAGAAATGGAACTTCCATGTTAAATTAGTCGACTTTAAAAATTAATAGCTCGAAAACTAGCTCGTTTTTGTATACCTGATATTTTACCTACTGATAGGGGAGGTAGAGGAGAACATTTTAATTTTTTTCATAATTTTTATGAATGGGCCAGCTGATCCGTGTTATTTCTACCTTAAGGGCATTGGGTGTAGCACCGGTAGTTGGCAACACTGACGTATCTTCACCATGTTAACTTTTGATCATTGCTCCTCGGAGTAATTTTTATGCTAGAGCTAAACTGATTGCTGTAGTATCAAGATAATTAGTAGCCCAAGTGCACAATTTGGCTAAATAAAGCCTGATTTAAAGAAAAGTATTTTTTAGTAATTTTTTAAATTTACATGCATTTTTCTAAAATATAAAAAAAATACTTTTCTTTAAATCAGGCTTTATTTAGCCAAATTGTGCACTTGGGCTACTAATTATCTTGATACTACAGCAATCAGCTTAGCTCTAGCATAAAAATTACTCCGAGGAACAAGGATAAAAAATTAACATGGTGAAGATACGTCAGTGTTGCCAACTACCGGTGCTACACCCAATGCCCTTAAGTTCACTAAAATATCCTCAAATCGCCTAAAACATTTTTTTTCCTTATTCTTAGCTATACAATTAAGGGTAAGGTAACACGGATCAGCTGTTTTTTTAGTCCCATTTGATTAACATGTTGTAAACCTTATATAGCAAATTCACAAATATTCTGAAATTTTTTCGAGTCGAGAAGAGCTCGAGACAGATTTTAGTACCTAAGAGACACAGCAAAAATTTCAAAACAATTATTCGAGCCGATTTTTTTTATTAATTTTTTAGTTTTGCTCTCCATGAGAAAGTTCTTTGCTGAAAATTAAAAATCATAATAATAATTTAAAAAAAAAAAAAAAAGTCGGCTTGAAAATTTGTTTTGAAATTTTTTCTGTGACTTTCAGGTATAAAAAATTTTACTAGGCAAACTTGGTAAGAAATACATTTACAATCTTTTTGTTGAATTGTACAGCAAATCTTGTAAATTTTTACTACGGGCTTTGCAAAATTTACAATCTCAGCATTGTAAAAAATACTTGGTAAAAGTTTACCATTTTGTAAGTGATATTTACAATGTTCGCAAGTTAGCGCTAGCATATTATAACGTCATAAAATGTTACTATCGAATGTTAGTAAAAGTTTACCACGTAGTAGCTAAAACCTACAATGTTCGCAAGTTGGTGCTAGCATGTTGTAATGCCTTAAATTGTTAAGCGCGAATGTTGGTAAAAATTTACTATTTATAAGTAGCTGATATTTACAACGTCCACAGCACGTTGGCGCTAGCACGTTAAACGTTGTAAAAAGAACATAACTGAATTGTAAAATCTTACCATACATGGTAAAATTTTGCAAACTACAACATCCTGTTTTCAAAAAAACCGTTGGGATTCTTCATTTGGCTTGTGCGATTTGAGCAAACTGGTTGCAAAAACTTTCTGTGCTGAAATATATCTAATTAAAAGTGCTCCAAGTACCCCAGGAATAAGCAAATTATCGATAAATGACTATGATCATCAAGCTGATCATCAGGCTGATTAATTATATTATAAGGTAAGCAAATATGATAATTTGTTGATTTTTCTTGTGTTTTAGAAGTATGCAATGTACATACAGTCGATCATTACAATTTTTGTAGAATTTCTTTGTTATTTCTGTTTAGTTACTTTAATTTGTCACAGGAGATTTGTATTGCAAGTTTGTATATTGCAAAATTCACTATAACTACGTTCACATGACGGTGTTTAATACATATCCGTTGACGACACCTCATAAGAAAAAACATTCACTATATCACAATAACTGTTGTGTACGGATCCGTACTAAACAGCGTCATGTGAACGTAATTGTAACTTGTAAACGCACGTCAGAGTACGAAAATATTTATATAGGGCTACAAAAGTAGAGTGTACCATATCAAAAATATTGTTGGGTAATGTAACGTTCATTGCATTAATTGTACCGAGTCTAATTATTATCATGTTTGCAGGACAACGATGCGTGGTTTGGTGTGACATCGCGATGAGGGATGAGTCTTTTCTGTTGCCAACCGCAGACCTAGATCGCACCATCACCTTACAGCGAACTATCCACGGCGTCCACACATATCAGTAACCGACCCTCGCCCACTGATTGACCCACACGGCATCCACGACCCACGACTGACCCACGTACGGTACCCTCGCGCGCGGGGACATTCTTCTCTACACTGGGTACTGTACTGGAGATACGGCAGTCATCGTTTTAATTGTTTCAAAAGACTTACACGGATTATAAAATTTTATTATTTAAAGTGGTTTTAAATCAAACTTTATTTTTTTGTAAATCTGAGTTTTCATCAGCCAATAAATGCATTAACTTAAATTCTTAAATTTTTTTTGTAATTATTATAAAAGTGTTCCCGTCCTTAATAATTTTTAATTTTAATTAACTTATTAGCACTCGATGATTATTTTAAAGTAGGATATCAAATATTTATTTTTATTACAAATTTCTTGTGATTTGTGTGTGTGATCATGTGATCAATACATGACAATAAGTAGTAGTAATAAAAAAAAAACATAATTTTTAACATTAGCTCTATTAAGTGAAAATATTTTTTACGCAAAGAGTCGGTTTTAAATTTTACATACTTATTTGTTACTAAATTTCTTCCACTGATTTGCAAAGATGAGGTCAAACTTTAAGTCCGGATTACTTTGTTGATTTTTATTGTTGCATCAATCGAAATCAACAAAGTTAATCCGGACTTAAAGTTTGACCTCATCTTTGCATATAGACGGTAGATATTTAGTAACAATTAAAAGTATGTAAAATTTAAAAGCCCAAGGTATGCAAAAAATTACCAACATTTAGTTAGTAAAATCCTGCAGTAAAAGGAAGAACAATTTTACTAGCACTGCCAGTTAAATTTTACCAAGTTACTAACCTTCTATTTTACCAACATGCCGTAAAATTTTACTACGCAACACATTTTTAACTTCTACGTCATCATTAGTGTAATATTTTACTGCAAAAGTTAGTAAATTTTATCTACTTTTCAGTATACAAAATTTAGCAAACTCAAAAATTAAATTTTTACACAGCTACTGTCTTAGTGAGATTCGACCCGCCTTTTGTTAGTAAAATCTTACTAACCGTTGGCTAAATTTTTTGTCCGTGGTACTAAAATCTGCATGTAAAAAAAAAAAAAAGCAAAGAAAAAAAATATATATATATATATATATTTGTGAATTTGCTAAGGTTTACGCATGTACAGTACATGTTAATCAAATGGTACTAAGAAAACAGCTGATCTGTGTTACTTTACCCTTAATAAAATGTCTATTAGTTCCTATTTTTTTTTTTTTTTTAATCGCAGGTCCAACTCAAAATGTTATAATTAAAAATTGAGATGTCATATGTACTGTATACGATTTCGTAAGAAAATGCAATTTTTTTTATTCCCGCCTTCATCCTTTTCTTTTTTCTCTTCTTCTCTCCTCTTTCTCCCTTTTTTTTTTTTTTTTTTTTTTTTTTTTTGTGGCCGGCGGCCCACATTTGGCCCGGCGGCCCACCGAACGGCGTTCGGTGGTTCAGCGGGCCAGTCCGTCGCCTTTTGCGCATCGATTTTGACCAAAATCCGAAATGAGATTTTATTTCAACTTTTGAGCAAAATGTGAGCAAAAATAGTTCTGCGTATTTATCACAGATAAATTTATTTTAATTCAAATGATTAATTTTGGTACAGCATATGCCACGTGCTAAATAGTATATGTGAATAATTGTATTCTTTATTTATCTACTGCGGCGTAATTTGTTCATTGCTTGTTATTTATTGAATTAATTATATATTCTTTACGGTTTTTATTTTAATATTTCTAATTGTCATTGCCCTAGCTGTCATTGTCATTGGCGTTTAGTCTGCATCCTTTTATTAAGAAGCGATTCCTATTTATTGTATGCTTTCGCTCTGTACTTATTTCACTTTGAGAAAATACTTATATAATAAAGCTGATCCCCCCGTCCCCCCTATAATGCAAGAATTCAGCAATAATTAATTTAATACATACAATATTCAATGGGCTGCCATGTATTGCAATTTATGATAATGCATGGTATTGTTCAATATCAGGTAAACTGTTTCTAAAGGTGAAGTCTAAAACAAGATATACTTTATTTGAAAGTTTAAATTTCTTGATTTGCACTGGCGTCGCGCAAAGTTGAATTCAATGAATATCCAAATTATTATTTATTCAGCAACAGTTACAAGACCAATTTAATATACCAAATATGGCAAATATAATAGAGTAAACAAAATGTAACATGCATTAACAGTTAACAATGAAGTCTGAATGTTTTCATTAAATATTAAGGAATGACACCTCATCCATGCAGTGACGCTTGTTAGAAAAGTATTTTACAATAAATTTTATCATGCATAATATCACATTCTTGAGAAAAATGAAAATAAAATAAGCTTTAAAATAATTGTTTTTATAGCTAGGTAAAAAAAAATATATGTTATAAATTAAAAGTTTCATGCTAAACTAAATTATCAACCCCTTAACATAATCATATAATATACAGGTATACAATCATTTTGTCAAAATATTGTGAAAAATATATTAAATTTACGGATAAATAATTTAAATTTACAACAATTTTCAGCATTGTAATTAATACTAGCTATTTTTTTAAACAATTAATTTTATGTATTTATGTCTTTTCATTGTCTTCTACATAAAATAAATGAACGTACGTTGCTCTTATGTTATTCTGTATTCTGTATTAATTAATATACAATTAATTATTTGAATGATATAACATTATCAGGCGAAGTAAACATAATAAACTATATAGGTTTTACATACACAAAAATGGTATGTAAAACCTATATAGTTAATTAATTATTTGTTTGCCAATGGACAACCTGCATGGACAATTTTTAATGCATATTTGAATAAGACCTCGAGTTATATATTATAATGTATTCTCAATTGTTTTTTTTTTCAGATCTTTCCGAAAATCGTGACTCCGTGACGTTATATATATAGTAGTGCAAATATTTAACATGCAAACATATAAGAGAATGACATTAAATTCAGACGTTTCATGACTAAGACGTCACATATCCCCTATTTTAAATGTTAATATGGTTTAAAAAAATTGTAATTTTTTTTTTAGTTGTTTTATCCACAAATATGTAACAAATAAAAAATTTCATGTAAGTTGTCCATTTCTATAGATAGAAAACACATAATATAATAAATAAGTTAATTTTGTATTCATCATATCATCACAGTTTATTATATTATGGATTTTCATTTTAGATCTAACGAAAAAATAGTTTATTCAAATTTTTATCACAATTTCTTATGAATTCCGCAATAGTTAATTTCGATTTAGCACTATTAGCTCTTGCATAACTTCACTCAGGTATAAAAAAATTAAATAAATAAATTAAATTAAAAGAAACAGTACTAAAATAATTATATTTGCTAATTATCTTGATGTTGGAATCTGTATCGTTAAAATTGGCAGCCATTTTATGTATTAGCGAAAATGCCATAAAATGTGTTAGTAGCTAGTAGTAGTATGATGCATGCATGCTGAATGTGCAGTACTGCATTTTCGACGTTAGTATATGACAGCGAGCGCTCGAGTTAACATCGCATAGTTAAGTTTACACATTTAGTTTAATTTATATACGCAGTAGAACTTCCATCAATTCCGTGATACACTGAAGAATAAATCATCTCACGGTAAGTACCTCAATTAATACCTCATATGTTTGAATTTAAGGGAGGAAATATTATAACTTTTAAGAGTTGTATTGTTATATTATCTTAAAATAGCCCCAATGGAGGTCCCCTTAAATGAAAAATTGGTGCACATCGAATAAAATTTGTGTATCATTTTGATTTGGTGCAGGATGTTTGCACCGATTTCCCTTAATGACCGCCACTTCACCGCGTGGTTTTGTACTACAATTATTAACGCAGTACAGGTCCTTGCGCTGTTGACGATAGGACATTTTTGCGCCGCTGCCCAGATAGCAGAGAACATTGCTAGGACGATTGCGTCACCCGGTTTTTAGACTGTGATGCATGCTGGAACTTGACTTTAATTTTAAACTTTTTTGTATTAATTAAGTTCCATATATTTGCATTTTATTCATTAATTGAATCAAAACATTCATAATTATTAATTATTATGGTGTCGCACACAATTTTATGACGAGACCATTTAACTAAAAATCATGCAGTGATAAAATTTATAATAATTTTATTATAAAGAATCAATATGTTAAAAATATGTTAAACTGCAATGAAATGACATCGCTATCTTTTTATTAAAAAAATACGTGATTAGAGTATTTATTTTGTTTTTAAATATATAATAGAAGTAAATAAACTACATTAAAAATACGTTAAACCTGATGCAGTCACATCAGCCAGGCAGTGCAATCGCGTCCTCTTCATTTGACCGGAGACATTTTGACCGTAGCGCAAAAAGGCTACAGTTAGCCCTTTGATTCAACCAGATTTAACATTGAAATCCCGCAAGGGAAATAATTATTGGGTTCGAGACCCTATTATAGCTCATATAAGGGTTTAAAAAATATATATACCGCAACTTTACCACTAGAATTATAACAAAGGCATCTCATATGTACTCGTATTTGGGTACAAAGTTTCAAAACTCAAAAAACCAATTAACTCTTCACATGCAAAATCAATAACCTAAAAGAGTCCACAAATTATGGCTCACCTTATATATAATAGAATATAATTATAATATGTAACATCGTAATTTGAGAACGGTAACTATACATATATTAACTATATAAACGTGACGTAAATCGTAAATATGTATTATATTTAAGCTACATAAATTTTTTTTCACGACATGCAGCATAAATAATAATGTGTATATATTGTAGTCGTAACATATGTAAGTATTGTATATATATGATATATTTCGTCAAGGCTCTTGTGACGAGTGGTCACGTATATCGATTATATCGCATGCACAAGCAGCAAATTTAATTTTCGATCCAACCTTTCGTTTCGGGAGAGTTAGGGGGTCATCAGGTATATAGGGGGTAGGGGGCATATTGTAAAATCAAATTTAAGAATTTAAGTAGAGTGACAAAACTTCAATGCATTTTGGGACCATTATATTATACTGGCGATCCCCTATTTTGATCGTTAGATTCGCCACCGTACGATATATTATGCAGCAATGCATGTTCTTCAGGAAAGGCGACGATACTCGTGGTCGTAATACTAACATATTTGGGGGGGGGGGGGGGGGGATTTCGTCACGCCTCACCATCATCGTGGATTCACGCTTTTATTACTTATCGATCCGTTAATATTTCATAAAGGCAAAGAAAAAAAAAAAAAAAATGTAATTTTCTATTATTAAATTTTATCCAATGAGAACATTAATAGACAATAATGGTTGCATTTTTTTATTTCATAATTAGAAAATATACATAAAATTATGCTTTTCTGAATTTTTTTCAGATTTTTTGGAGTGCGGGAACTAATTTTTAAAAAATATTTAAAATATCTGAATTAGGGTGGTACATCTGATGGGACAACCGTGACGTCATCAATAGCCAATCACTGCAACCGTGATGTCATCAATAGCCAATCACAGCATGACAAATGACGTCACGGTTGTCCCATCAGGTGTACCACCCTAATTCAGAGATTTTAAATATTTTTTTAAAATTAGTTCCCGCACTCCAAAAAATCTGAAAAAGTTCAGAAAAGCATAATTTTAGGTATATTTTCTAATTATGAAATAAAAAAATGCAACCATTATTGTCTATTTGCACTTCCCGTGCATCATAGCAAGCTAGCAGCTAGCCACATGCATGTAATAAGAGATGCTTTAATTTTGAAACTGCAAGATAACTAGCGGATGCATGAATGTACATGCATGTCGTGTTTCTGCAGCGGTGTGTTTATTTTGGGCATGTATCTAAAAATTATAATATAATATATGCGCGTGGTCTTTGATAAAATTAGTTGAAATTTTGTGATTATGCATCTTTTTCTTTTTAAAGTTTAATATTTCCTGCTACATTTTACTGAGCCATTTTCTTTTTAAATTGTTTTTCTCGATTCATCGATCTTATATTATATTCTCGGCAAACAACTCAAACATTTTAACTCGATCGATATATGCATTGTATTTACAATGCTCTATACAAGCTATAAATGTATTTATATATGTGTATTTGAGGATAATTATTAATTATATTTATATCCAGTCAACATGTTCTTTATATGCATAATTAAAATATATTCATTTCCTAATAAAAATTTGAAAGAAAATATCTATTTAGTCTTATTTAGAGGTGGTCATATGGTATATTATAACGTTAAAAATTAAAGAAAAATGTGCATGCAGTTTCAAGTAAAGCAGTGTTATCATATTTTTTTATGGGCAGTTATTATTTGACTTAAAGAAAAAGTTAAAAATATCCACTATAATTAAATGAGCTTGATTGAATTTACATAAAGAATGTATCTTTGGCACCGGCCGGCAAGCTTTATTAAAGCTTTGGCTGGACAATAACTTGTATAATTTAATAAAAGAATAAAATAATAATAATATTTTTTTTCTTTTTTCTCTATAATATATTTGTCATGCGTCAGTGGCTTAACTACAAAATGTGGGCCCGGGGGCCGAAGGGCCGTTCGGGCCCCGTCATCACAAAGCGGCCGCGGCCCCGGGGAGGGGGGGGGGGGAGGACGGAATCCCCACCGGAGACGAATTTTTTTAGAAAATGTGGGCGTGGCAATATTCTTTAATTAAGAAAATTGCATAATTTAATGCAAAATATTAGATTTGTACAAAATTTATTAAATTGTTAAAATCCTTATTAATTTAAATCTGCCAGATCTGAAATATTTTGCATTCAATGCATAATGACTAGTTTTATGCAGCAATCGGCAATTTTAAAACAAATTATAAAAAATAACGCAGTATGGTGTTGTAAAAATATTAAAATTGGTAATAGTTCAGTTTCAACTGCACACGCGCGCGTGCCGCGTGTGCTTCGACGACATGGTGAACTGAATTTGGGATGGTTCATTCGAATTTTAAATGTCATAAAACAGGAAGATATGAGCAAGATGAGGAGTACGTGTGAGATTTTGTTCTCCCCATCCCCAAGTGATAATGACAATGCTCGCTCCCGGTCTTCATATTTTTGACAAACATTTAAAAACTTTTGTTTACGGAAAAAAATTAAAACATGCCTATTTTAAAAAGTTGTTTTTTGTTTTTTGTCACGCTCAATTGAAATTTCTTCAATAGCTTAACTGAAAAGGCCCCCTTTGATGCACGGGCCCGGGGCCCCCTCTGTAGTTACGCCACTGGTCATGCGTCAGTTTGTACGAACACAACACACACATGCATTGCACAGTGGGTATTTTGGTAGCAGCAAAATTTACACTGCGCATTTTATTTGAAAACACATTTATATATATTATATAAATAACCACGTAATAAACCGTTATTCGGGCATAATTTGTGCCAATTTTAAGTTAAGTGTAATTAAAAAAATATAAATGTTAAACCTGTAAAACTACCATAAAATTAGTATTTTTTATATTAAATTAAACTTAAACATTTTTAGCTGCTTTTTTTATATTATATATTTTACTAAAGTTTGTATACTTTTGTAATTGCAGTAATTCTATAATAGTTGCATCATCATTATAACATGATCCACTAATTACATCATGATAAAGAAAAGTAGATGTATATATATCAGCCGATGTAAATATATGCATTACACATGCAGCTCTTGATATAAGAGCTATATAAGAGTTATATAATATAATATAATGTAATGTAATGTAATGTAATGTAATGTAATGTAATGTAATGTAATGTAATGTAATGTAATGTAATGTAATGTAATGTAATGTAATGTAATGTAATATAATGTAATATAATGTAATATAATATAATATATAATATAATATAATATAATATAATATAATATAATATAATATAATATAATATAATATAATATAATATAATATAATATAATATAATATAATATAATATAATATAATATAATATAATATAATATAATATAATATAATATAATATAATATAATATAATATAATATAATATAATATAATATAATATAATATAACATAATATGTCAATATAAGAGTCCGCTTATCTAAAAAAATGTAACATTAATGGATCGATTTTTTAATCAACTGTTCAAAGATATCAATTAAAGGTCAGTTCTTTCTTTCTTCTTCTCTTAGATCTTCACTGCATTTTGGCACTTTTTCGAATTAAAATCAGCTTTCTCTACATGCATGGTCCGTCCTGCAATTAAGAACTGTAGACTACAAGATATCAATGATGTCAAATTTTTAATTTAAATTAAGGAATGTACACCTCGAGACAGCACCCCTCTTCCCTCTGTCTCATTTGATAGCGCTGCAGCAGGAATGCATCTCCAACAGACAAAGAGATGCAGATTTGTAATTTTTTGGAAGCGATATATATATATTATATATATATATATATATATATATATATATATATAGGTTAAGTAAGAAGAGCACCCATCCCACCCATAGTCTATATACGAGTAGATACTCTATAGAAGATATCCCGAACGAAAAGGTCAATTTCACTACGTTTCAGCAGACTGCGTGGCAATTAACGCCTTCAAACAAAACAGGGGTTAATTTTTTTTACGTAAATAGGAAACGTGCATCTCAGACAGTGTGAATTAAAGTACCTGCAATGTTTGCAAATCATTCATATTTATTATTTACATATTGACTAAATTATGTGTTTTTACAGTTAAAAATTTTTAACGGGCGTTGGAAGGTGAATAAAAAATACACTATGTATCAATTGTGTAACGTATTATTGACATTGATTTATTGTGTGATAATAATATATAGTGTACGCATATCGCATATACGCTACTTTTTAGTTTATAAATATTTGTGTCAAAAAGAACGCGTTAAATTCATTATATACTTTATACGTAATAGAGTCTACGTCAAAAGAACGAAAAATAAAAGAACGAAAACAATTTAAACGAAAGGCATTACACCGAAAACAAAAAGGACGAGAGTAATTTAACACGAAAACATTTTAAACGAAAATATAATTAACCGAAATGGAAAATGTGCGAATGCATTTATAACGAAACTTAAAAAACACGAAAGCATTTACAGCGAAAACATTTTAGCCGAATTCAATAATCACGAAAACCATTTGGCCGATAGTTATTTGAACGAATTGGAAAACAACGAAAGTAAATTAGATCGAAAACATTTAAAACGAAATAAAATATTCACGAAAACAATTTGGCCGAAAGTTATTTGAACGAAAACATTTTAGACGAATCAAAAAATAACGAAAACAATTTGACCGAAAGTTATTTGAACGAAAACATTTAAGACGAATCAAAAAAGAACGAAAACAATTTGACCGACAGTTATTTGAACGAAAACATTTAAAACGAATGGAAAAATCACGAATACAATTTGAACGAACGCTATTGGACCGAAATAAAAAACACCAATGAAGAAAAATATTAATAAAAAATTATAAAAAAAAAATGTAAATTAAAACGAATGCAATAAAGAAGTATATATATTATACAGACTGAGCCAGAAATGGTGTTCCGAACCCATGCTAAAATTTGGGCAGGTTAACTTATTTGAGCTAGAAATTTGAAATTTGGCATACGTAAAGCCAAAGGGTTCCAGATTCTTTTGACATGTACGTGTTAAACAATTTTTAAAATTAATATTTCCTACCGTTTTAGGGGTTGATTCACGATTTGTATTTCTTCCTTATGGGATTTCCATGTTAAATTAAGTTGATAGAAAAATTTTAGTCGATTTGCACCAAAATTAGTTTTTAAGGTTTTCAGAGCACGTTGAATTTAATGGTGTAATTTAAAAAGTGGTGAAAACGACCCCTAATGAGATAATGACCCATACTACATGAAAAAATGATGCTATCAAAATTTTGATTATTTCCACTGAAACGGACCTATTTTTTTACCCCATAAACAACCTTTGAAATTTTTGAATTGAATCCGAGCAAGTTAACGATTTAATTTTTAGTGGTGAGGAAACACCATTAAACAGCGTGCTCTGAAAACCTTAAAAACTAATTTTGGTGCAAATCGGCTAAAATTTTTCTATCAACTTAATTTAACATGGAAATCCCATAAGGAAGAAATGCAAATCGTGAATCAACCCCTAAAACGGTAGGAAATATTAATTTTAAAAATTGTTTAACACGTACATGTCAAAAGAATCTGGAACCCTTGGCTTTACGTATGCCAAATTTCAAATTTCTAGCTCAAATAAGTTAACCTGCCCAAATTTTAGCATGGGTTCGGAACACCACACCATTTCTGGCTCAGTCTGTATAATATATATACTTCTTTATTGCATTCGTTTTAATTTACATTTTTTTTTTTTTTTTTATAATTTTTTATTAATATTTTTCTTCATCGGTGTTTTTTATTTCGGTCCAATAGCGTTCGTTCAAATTGTATTCGTGATTTTTCCATTCGTTTTAAATGTTTTCGTTCAAATAACTGTCGGTAAAATTGTTTTCGTTCTTTTTTGATTCGTCTTAAATGTTTTCGTTCAAATAACTTTCGGTCAAATTGTTTTCGTTATTTTTTGATTCGTCTAAAATGTTTTCGTTCGAATAACTTTTCAGTCAAATTGTTTTCGTGGTGTTTGTATTCGTCTTAAATGTTTTCGTTCAAATAACTTTCGGTCAAATTGTTTTCGTACTTATTGAATTCGTATTAAAATAATTTCATTCTAAAATTTACTTTCGTCCTTTTTAATTTCGGTCAAATTACTTTCGTACAAATTGTTCTCGTTATTATTTTGTTTCGTGTTAATTTAATTTCGTGGTAATGATTTCGTTTATATTTGTTTTCGATGTAATTGTTTTCGGGATAAAATCAGTCGTTGAAAATGCTTTCGTGATTTTTGTTTTCGTTGTTTTGACGTGATACCACGTAATAATATGCATGTGAAATCAATTACAACTATATAATAAATATATAATTAATAATTTAATATATATTATACATTTATACACCAGGAAACATAAAATTTATTTTAAACGTTTATGCATTTTTCAGAAGTTAAATAAATTAGAAGTAAATGATAATTATTTTTATTTTGTTATGTATGTTATATATGCATAATTATATAGTTATATATATAGTTGTTAAATTCTAGATTTAAGAAAACGGATACGCGTGCATCACTTAAAATTATGCACGCGTAGTCTTGTACTTATAATACCTGCGAGTACAACTTAATACGGCATGTTAGCTATATATATGCTACATTCAAGTTGCTAGCTGCAGCCCGCAGAGTAATAATAAACTAATTTTAACCTCTTCTCCATGGCGACCGCCGTGACCATGACTGTGCTGTCAGAATTTTTAACGCTAAGGCCGCGTACATTATCAACTTTTTCCATGACGTATGCAGAAACTGCTTTTGCACATGATTGTATCCTCGTAAAAATTATTGCAATTACTGCAATCATGCAAATACAATTAATTTAATTATTTTAGTAAATTTGCATAATTGAGTAACATTTATAAATTTTAATTAGTTTTTCTGCTAATCTTTATATTCGTATTATTATACTTTTAAAGGTGTAGATCGAGGTTTTCAAATATAAATATAGAGCAGCACTGTTGACGTCTTTTGCATAAAATTTAATTATTTTTTATAATTCTTGGTTTATTCTTTATTTATCTATTTAAAGTAAAAAAGTTTTATTACTTGCAAGTTATATATAATATCATGACACAAAATATTTAAATAAGAAACAGCAATTATATTTCATTCTTATATGGTATAATATTGAAAAACGATTAATCGAGTAAGTGATTAAACGGATTGAAACAAATTCATTTTTTTATAGACATGTTTTTATGTATTATAGTGGTCATAGTATTACACAGGTGTATATAATTCTCACTAAGTACCCTAGCTTGCTTGCATATAGTCACATTATAATATGATAATTGCAACAGTTGGAATTAAAAGGGTAAAAGAAAAGAATTGCCAATTCTCCATGATATACAATGTTTCATTAGAATTGCCAATTCTCCATGATATACAATGTTTCATAGAGTTGGTATTTAATTAGGCCGTATGATGAACTTATACCCTGTTGATTCCAATGATGACTATATAAACTTAATTACACGTATATATCACTCATTGCTTTACACTAATACAAAAAAAAAAAAAAAAAAAAGGTCAGTAAGGAAATGAAAAGAACAGAAAGATTCCCAAGACAGTAATAAAATCAAGCATTAAGAATTCATTAGAGAATATAAATATTTCAGATTTAAAATATGCATTCATGCAGTTTCCATTTAATTTAATACATAGCCATTAGAATTGCACAAAAATATGTATAATAAAATCATTTAGTCATTTATAAAAAATGTGATTATTAATTAATATAACTCTGGCTTCGGTGAATATTTTTTTGAGTTAGAACGATGATGTATCTTGATGCATATATCATCACAAAAAGTGGTTGGTTGGTTACCAACGGCGAAACTTGTTTTTCAACATTGTTTACAGAGAGTGCTCTTGTCAATGTAACTGTCAAATTGTCAATGTTATTTCCTCATTGCAAAATATAGAATTTGGGAGTAATGTCTTACTGTCTCTATGCAGTTCTGCAGTTAGTTTATTTTAGGCATTCTCGGTACAGCCTTGAATATATGTTTACTCTATGGACATTGCAGCCAAATTGTGCCATCAGAAACATCATTGGTTTTAGTGACTGCTGGATGTGGTAGGCACAGGTGGGCAGAGGTGATTTTAATGATTACTCTCGACAGTTAAGTATTTCACACTTAAGAATGAAGCCGCTCCCCAATCCAATATTACAGATTACTGTCAAATCCTAGATTTGCTTTGTTATATAGAGACAGGAATATTGTCCCTCGTCCGGAATAATGAGCTATCTGCGTACTGCAATTTCGTTGCAATAATGAGCTATCTGCTATTTCAGGTGAGCGCAATTATGAGCTGTAAATTTTTATAAAATAAAGCTCATAATTGCGCTCACCTAAAATTGCAGATAGCTCATTATTTTGGACGAGGGACGATATATGTAGTCACAAGAAAATATTATTGATATTATAATATTAAATTAGGATATTATGGTTTTGAATGTTACAAAACATCCTGTAAATCTTTAGAATTAATCAATGCAGTTTATTAAAAACTTGTTATCACATGCAACATGCAAGTCGCGGAAGTACAAAAAAGTTGATTATTGAGAAAAGGTTCAGACTTGCATCAAATTGTTTTTTGTACTTATGCAACTTGCATTCTGAGACAACGACATGTTGATAATAGGGGCTTCAAGTGTTGTGGATTTTCATTTTTCACTTACTCATATTCTTTAAAATGAAACACAGCCGTGGTGTGATGGCATTTGAACTGAATCCATTTAGTTATAAAATCTAGGCCCAAAAATATAGTGAAGTATAAAGATTTCATATTTTTATGACCATTAGAGTATCAACCTAAAAAACTTTATTGCAGAAATAGAGGGTGCATAGTTATGTCACTATGATTATTTTTAGAGGCCAGGAAGGAAGTATTAATAAAAAGTTATTTAAAGTTCAGGTTTGAACCTGCCTGCTCATTTTAGTCCTATCCTTTTTATTAAAAAGTGATGCCTAGCTCTCCCTGTACTTTCATTTTATTTCATTTCATTTCATTTCATTTCATTTCATTTCATTTCATTTTTTTTTTTTTTTTTTTTTTTTAGTAAAATAGTTCCTGGGCTTTACAAATTCTCAAAAAAATCAGAGTAGCATATATAACTTTGCACCCTCTATTCATTGCTGCAGTAACAAACTTTGAGGATGATACTCCTTCAGCAGAAAAAAGTTATCAAACTCAAATTGCTGTGATTTTTCAAGTCTGAGAGATAGACTTTACTTACATTAGTGAGTATCATGAGTATAGCGACTTCAGCCTTGAAAAAAGAGACTTAATTTTAAGTTTTACAATTTTACACTGTGTCACTGCATAGAGAGAGATACAGTATGCAGTCTAGAAAAAAATAAAATGTATTTAAATTCAAATTTCTACAAAACAAAGGTTTGTACAAGGATTTTACAAGGTTTTTGGTTTAAGAATCTGTTCTTACTATATCGTCCCTCATCTGGAAATATAAGATATCGGCCTGCTACGATCAAGCACTATAATACAATGAGCTATCTGCTATATCAGATGGGCAAAATTATGATTGGTACAGCACAAGACTCATTGTTGCACTTATCTGATATAGCAGGTCATTATTTGCAAATACACCTGATGGTGGTAGGCAGATAGGTCATTATATTCGGGATGAGAGGTGATATATGATCTTCTGTACTTGGAATATAATGGTGTGGAATGTAGCAAGCAAGCATTTACAATCACAACAATGGACAAGATAAAGAAATATAAAGCCAAGATTAAGTAGTAAAAATTATAATCATCCGTGTGATGTTTGTTGGGGAAATATATACTCTTGTACATTTAAAAAATAAAAAATTCTTTTAGTAACAAATACATGCATACAAGGAAACACTAATGTCTTGAAACATAATTAAAGGGACAGGGTACAATAATTTTCATGTTGCATAAAAAGTTTCATATTGAAATAACAAAATTAAAAATACATGATATTTCGGGTTTGAATAGTACCAATAATTTAGTTAAATTAAATAAATTTGTATGGCCTCAGGCACCAGCAACATTACACGGAGAATAGCATGCAGAAGAGTGAGAGATAGAGTGGGGGGATCAATAAGGAGAGATATGCTGTGCGGTGTTGCCAGTGCAAGCAACGGAACGTGACTTCACGTTCCTTCGTTCATGCCAATTATTACGTGCTTACACTGATGCGTTTGGGACAGTGCAGCATGTACTCTGTTAGAAAGTATTTTTTGAATAAAAAATACCTAATTTTAGGGTCCCCTGTCCCTTTAATTAAATTACAAAAAAGAGGAAATATTTCGTTATTTTTTTTTACATAAAAAATGTCAAATATGTCATAAGACTGATGTTAGCAAAAATTTTTGTACTAAAGTTTTTAAAAAAATTTAAATATTAAAAAAAAAAAAAAAAAAATGTGCCATAATTATGCATATTTAATTGACACTGTATGGTATGTAGTGAAACCTGTTCCAAAGTGATACACTTTGAAGCTCTTTAATTTAGGAAGTTCATATTGAATGAAATGCAGAATAGATAAACTCCCTAACTTATACATTTTTCATGCATTTTAAATAAATAATATAAATAAAATTTGAATGCAAAGGATTAAGTTTAAATGCTGTACATTTAATTTTATATTCAAGTAATTAAATCACATGCCCAGCTACTTTTTACTCCTTTAATTAGTATACCATATTTAAGTGCTTAAAGTTTAGCTAATGTTACAAAATTAATCTTGTCCTTACAAGTTCTAAAATTAAAAAATGTCTTTGAAATATCAATAAATTAACTCATTAGAAAATGTATATAACATCTGCCAAACAATGTTTTATAAATAAACAATTTTTAGTGGAAAAGAATTGTACGTAATGCAAATTTACTTTTCGACATTTGATTATCCGATTAGGCACAGAAATTGTCTTGTTAAAAATTAGGAAGAAGTATTTCTGAATAAAGAAATCAACTCCCATTTGAAGAACTAAATCAAACAAAACTAAACATATAAAATATATTCATAAGCAGATGAGACTGCATCAACCATATCCCATTATTTTTATTTCTTACCTTTTCTTTGGTATTAAGAATTCTACATTCTAACTAAAAGAACTATATATTTTTTTAATGAAAAATCGTCTATGTGATACTATTTCAATAAAAGAAAAGAATAGAAATGACCCATGAAAATACAAATTATCGAAAGATGATAAATTCTATATTCAGAGGGGCCATAAAAATTAATTAATTAAATAAAATAAATAAATTAAAAATTATAAAAATTAATTATTTTTTTAATTTCTATGGCTCCTCTGGCAATAATTTCTGTTTTTATGGGTCTTTTCTGTCCTTTTCTTTTATATATTTTTTAAAACTAGTAGAACATTAAAAAAATAAAAATCTATATAAATTATATTACTCTCAGAAAATGAACACTAACCATTTTAATAAAAAAATGAAATTACATAGTGCAATGAAAATCTTAATCTATTATGAATTATGACTTAACATTCCATGTTCTATCAAGGAGAGATTAGGCAAGCATAATTTTAAACAGACAATATTTATATTGTTCAACCGGAGTTTGCAATTTAAAGTAGAGTGAGCGATTGCATTTTTTTCAATATTTTATTTTCTAAAAATAGTTTAAGCTGCCCTCTATTGAGAAATGAAAACCAAAAAATTCCATCTCGAATAGTTTCACCACAAAAAATTCCCAAAGTTGGTGTTTCGGAGGCCTTTGACGTGCAGCCTTATGGAACATAAAACCGCGTTTTACTCCAACATTTTCTGAACTATGCTACCATATAAAAAATACCTACGTAATCTATGATGAATTCTTTAATAGATTTTTAAATAAAAAAAAAAATTACGGAGCTGTTTTTTCGGAAAAAAATCTTTAAGTTTTTGTGGTTTAATTCCCATAAGGATTTTCATGATTTTTTTCCAAGAAAACGACCCCGTAATTTTTTTTTTTATTTGAAAATTTATTAAAGAATTTATCATAGATTACGTAAGTATTTTTTAAATGGTACCATAGTTCAGAAAAAGTTGGAGTAAAACGCGGTTTTATGTTCCATAAGGCTGCACGTTAAAGGCCTCCAAAACACCAACTTTGGGAATTTTTTGTGGTGAAACTATTTGAGATGGAATTTTTTGGTTTTCATTTTTCAATGGAGGGCAGCTTAAACTATTTTTAAAAAATAAAATATTAAAAAAAATGAACTCGCTCACTCTACTTTAAATTAGTGCATGCAGAGTTAATGTTCAGAGAACTTGAACATTCATAATATTTACATTCACATTGCAGCCAAACTTACATTACTTTACAGTTTACATACTGTACTAGTACTTTAAATAAAAATATTAATAAATAAAATTGTAGCTTTATCATTTGCATTAAATAAGAAATATGCAATTTTGCACTGCACTACAAGCTGTGAAGTTAGTATTATGTATTACTTGAGTGCATGAAAATGCAGTTATTTAAGTAATACATTTTTTTAGAGTTCTTGCATATTAAAACCTTATTTTGCATGCTTACAGATACATACTGTAGTGAATTAATTTTTAAACAAACATTCATACATAATAACATGGTAGAAAAAATTGACAAAAAGCTTCTCATTAATTAACATCAAATTTAAATTATAATTGTAATACATATTTTAATACAGTCAAAGTGAAAAATAATCACCGGTACTATTGTTTTTCACATTAGTAGCAGAGTACAAAAGATATTTTGAGGGTTGGATCACAAGTTGCAGTTCTTAGAGGATGACCTCAGCAAGCGCAGAGTACGTGGCAGGTGACAGGTAGAACGTCAGTAGCCAGCACGCTCCAGCTCTTGCAGTTGACGGTGAAGCTTCTCTTCCTTGACACGACGGCCATGGCTCAGCTGTCAATCATACAAGTCAAGCAATTTAGTATACGCGTATTACGGGCAATGACTGCTTGGTCTGCTGACTCGAAGTCAATATATCAATCAATTCAATGAAGCAATTTAGCTCTCAAAAAATGTATAAAACACACCATAAAAAAAAGGAGCAAACAAACAATGAAAATAATGTATAATAATGTTACGATAAATTTCTTTTGTCAGAAGTTCTGTAAGTTAATATTTATTTAGCACAAAGTGGGCTGTGGGACTGTACCATCTACAATTACAGTAGAAAAGTTTGAACTAATTTTATTTTATTTGAACACTTAAAACTTCTGCAGATATCATCTGAAAATGACAGCATTCTTACCCATATAAAGAGAAAACTCATAACACCATTGAACCAGTGCCAACCACTTCTGCCTAAATTACATAAGCTAAAAAAAAAAAAAAAAAAAAAAAAAAAAAAAAAAAAAAAAAAAAAAAAAAAAAAAAAAAAAAAATCCATGCATGCATGCTTCTTGAGACTTCTTTTAAAAAATATTGTTTTTTAATTTTCAATTTTAAACTGTTGAATAATAGAGAATGTATAGCTTATTAACTATTTTTTTTTGTACGCAGCAAAAAACTTCCGAATATGATAATCTCTATGGTTAATATTACTCACCATTCTTTTACTAATGTAGGACTCAAGGAAAAGGTCTGCATCCATTTCACCTGCGAGGAACTTTTCTGCCAGCTTCTCACTCTGTTGGTCACTAAGGGTTGCTGCTTCTCGCAATGCTTCCTGCAACACATACAGTAGAGCTGTCAGTAAGTGATGCTGTTGTGTGAGGTAATGGGCTATGTCAGAACATAATGACATTTGTAGGGGTCTAAAGCATTACGGTCAATAATATGGGCTTCAGCTGTAATCTATATTTAATGCTATACAAGTAACTGATCTAAGTCCATGAATATTCAGAGGGTGAGGAGACGATGGGGTTTATCCCTATCTCTCTGAATAGGTCCAAATACTATATGGCTAATACTTGATCGAGAGGTGCGTAAATGATAAATGCTAAATCTACTCCTTTGCTTTAGCCAAAGTATCTGCTCTCTGATTATATTAATTTGTATTCAAGTGAAGGTTAATATTATTAATAGAAGTTTTCTTTAAAACAATGGATTTTTTTTCTTATTGCAAAGGTTGTGTAAAAGGAATGAAAGGATTAGGCAGACCAATTAATAAACATTTGGTTACAAAATGTTTGAAGAGCAGGAGTGTTATGCAATAGAGTGTAGAACGCAATATGCACTTGATACCTTTATACAGACAGGTGTGTACTTGTCTGAGAGTGACTGGTAGTCGTGACTGAGCTGCTCGTACTGGCTGCGTAGACCCTCTGCCTGGCTTGCCTTCTCACCCACCTCAAGACGAAGACGCTCGAGCACCGGCTCAGTGTTGACCGCCTCTCCTGACAACACATTCACAGCTGTAGTTCCTGAGAGGAGATTCATTACTTCTAATTATTGACCCAAGCACATGCAAAGTTGATCTCATGGTCTTTGGTAATGTCTATAGCTTCATTATTCACCAAAATAGAGTAAAATACAGTATCTACAATAGATTCAAATCTAAATTATTTAAAATTCTCTAATTAAGAATTAGATACCCTGCATAAAAAAATACAGCACTTGCACTAATAATATAATAATATCTGTAATATCATCTTATTTAATATTATTATGATAATTATGATTTAGAGGGAATTGAAGAGGGCCACTGTGGCCAAGGTCCATATGTGGTTACATAGACACCTTCTGTAGTTACGCTTTTCTCTCCAACACCAGCCTCACAAGACGTACAGTAGTACGGCAAGAAGAAGTCAAAAGTTATAACAAGTAAACAACAATAAGTGTAAAAGTTTAATGCAGGTGTTATGAGAATTTTTAACAGGTTTAAACCAGTCAAAGTTTGTTTTAGCTGGTTTAAACTATTGATCTGGCTAAAAATAGACAAATCCAGCTTTTTTTGCAAACCCTAGGTAATGGTCAATGATTCTACTGCAATTTAAAGCTATAAAAATGTTGCTACGAGGAAAAAGCAGAGTGGTGAACCATCACATACGTACTTGCCAGCTGCTCATTCTCAGCAGTAAGTCTCTCTATCTCTGCATCGAGGGTTTTCAATGGCGGTAGCTGCTCAATCAACTCGTCACAAAGGTCCTCACTTGCATCTAACTGCTGCAGTTGTGTCACACTCAACCTCGCCAGCGCGCACTGCAGGAGGCTCTGCTCAGTCTCACTCTCTGCTGGCATGGCACTTGGCACGCCAGAGGACGCGGCACCCCCCAGCATGTGAGTCATGTGCCGAGACAGCTCTCTGATGATGGCTTGCACTACACGGCCCAGGTCAGAGTGAACGCTGAACTGAAATCCAAATGTCAGTAAGTTTATGGTACAAAAAATCAATGAAAATAATACAGTAGTATTATTAGTAATGAAGTATTTTAAATTTGTTCTGCTTTGCAGTTATTTATTTGAATTTTCTGTATTTGTTTTTAAAATGATCTCGAAGCAGTTGAGAAACTAAAATTAATTAAAAATAATACTTAACTTAATTTCCCTTTACTGATACTTTCTACAGTACTCTACTAGTACTATATCTGCATAGTTAATTGCCACACACTATACAATAAAGAACACAAACAAACAAAAAGTAACCCTCTAAATAAAGGCCTTAACTGTGAGGCTTTAATTAATAAACTATTACTGTATTTAATTTTCATTTTGAATTACAGTAATATTTCTGTAAATTTTCAAATATGAATTTACATAATCATTTACTAATTAAGGTAATCATTCAAAGGTCTGTTTGTAAATGTCAAATTGATTCATGAATCAAGAATCAGATGAACCATTTGTACAGAGAACAATTAAGGGAAACTATCATGATTGATTCTCATTTGATTATGTACAAGCATTAAATTTTTGATTTATTGAACTCAGTCTATAAAGCAATTGAAAGTAAAAAATACTGCTTAGCAATTTTTTTCGATTTGTCTAAAACTTTTGACTGCCTTGATAAAGGGATCATTTTATCAAAGTTAAAAAAAAATTGGTTCTGATGAAAATAGCTTAAAGTTAATTGATTCGTATTTGACAGATCGTTTTCAATATGTAGAGTTAAATTACGAGCAGAATAATCAGAAATTAAATGTAAAATCTAATTTATTACCAGTTTTGCATGGCGTTCCTCAAGGGGGAAAGTTATCATGTAATCTTTATGGAACAGGAACAAACGACCTTCCAAATTTTATACCTAATGCAAAAATTGTAAAATACGCGGATGATAAAACCGCCATTGTTACTGCAGAGTCCGAGGAAGAACTTATTTTTAAGACAAAAATTACTGTTAGAGAAATGCAGCAATGGTGTATTCACAATAAGTTGTTGCTAAATATATGCAGATAAAACTGCATATATGCAATTTCACTCTCCAAGAAATGTGCCAATTTGTAGCTACTTTTTTCATTTAAATAATAAATTTATTCAAAGGGTCAATAATATAAAATTTCTTGGTTTAAATATTAATGAAAGTTTAGATTGTACTCTGCATGTAGAGGGTGTTAAAAAGAAAATAAACTCTGCAAATTTTGTATTGTATTCAATAAGGGATGTTGTATCACACGAATCATTAATTGCAGTGTATTATGCCTATGTTTACTCTCATTTGGCGTATGGAATAATATTTTATGGATCAAGTAATAAATTACTTCATAAGCTTTTTATTTAACAAAAGCATTCTTTACGAACAATGTTAAAATTTAAAAAAAGAGATTCGTGTGTTACACATTTCCACATTTCAAAAGTAATAAAATTTTAACTGTTCCATGCATGTATATTGTTCATTGTGCAATGTTTAAGAGGAATCATCCTGAGCTGTTTATAATAGCTGATACAGTCCATTGTTATAATACAAGAAATAAGAACAACCCTCGGGTTGGAAAACAGAGTTCAGTGTTTGCTGAGGGGAATCCTCATTTTCAATGTGCAAAAATTTACGATTTTCTTCATCAGTATTAATTGATAAAGAATTTTATTCTGTTAAAAGTTTTTTTGCTACTAAATTGTCTGAGAATTGTTTAAATCTATAATTTAAATTTCAATGCTAGGCTTTTTTTTTTTTTTTTTTATGATGAAATTTGTGGCTGTTTTGTTTGTTAGTATAATATGTGATTTGTTTTTGTATAGTTATTAGTATTTTGGTATCTTGTGACATTTGACGTGATGTATGTTGCCTTGTGCAACCTTTAACTTCGAAATAAAATTATTATTATTACTGTATTATTTACAGACAAACTTATTGTACTGTAATCAGGCCTGCCAAGATTTTTTATTACTGTATTGGATTTATTAATGATATGGTTTATTTACATTTTCATATTTTTCTTTCAAATGCCAATGTCACAGCCACAAGAGTCGCTTAAGGTTCATAATTATATTAGTTTGTACAGAAAAGTGGCAGTAAAGAGAGTATCTACTTGATGGTCTGGCAATCAAACGGGTTTAAATACAATTGCGTTATCTCATTTCACAGCTGTAGTGAATATAATGGCTTTTAAACCTATTGAAACTTTAAAACTAAAATTACATTATTTAGTGAAACATATATGCTTGCTTACGTTTATCAATCCTGGTGCTCTGGTGATTTCCCCACTTGGGTTGTCAACCCAGGGATGTGCTATTACTGGTGAGACCTTGAGTAGGGGTCGTTCTAGAGGAAACTTGGGTGGCAGTGTGACCTGCAGCGCCACCTCCCCGCTTCCAGCCGTGAAGTCTACTCGGTACTCATCACCTGCTCGCAGCTCTGTCACTCTACACACAACATGCAACTTCATCAGGGAACTTGAATTTGTACAAACAATCGAGTAGAAATAGAATGAGTAAAGAAGAAATGAATATTATAAGAGCATAAAAAATAATGTGTGATGTACAATATTTCAAACCTTAGCTTATGTTTGGTCATACAGAGTACATATAATTCGCTGGTAATTTGTATCTTTTCTATATAAACTATAAACCAAAGCTCAACAGGGAATCTATGATGTTTTTCTCTGTGAATATTATTATATTCTGTGCCTGCATAATTAAAGCATGTTTAAGGTAGAGATAATACAGATCAGCTGGCCCAATGCTAAAAAAATCCCATTCATAAAATTATGAAAAAAATTTAAAATGTTCTCCTCTACATCCCTTATCAGTAGGTAAAATATCAGGTATACAAAAACGAACTAGTTTTCAAGTTATAAATTTTTAAAGTTGACTACTTTAACATGGAGAAATGGAACTTCCATGTTAAATTAGTCAACTTTAAAAATTAATAACTCAAAAACTAGCTCATTTTTGTACACCTGATATTTTACCTACAGATGGGGGATGTAGAGGAGAACATTTTAAATTTTTTTCATAATTTTTATGAATGGGATTTTTTTAGCATTGGGCCAGCTGATTCATATTATCTCTACCTTAAACGTCACAAATGTGTCTTTTTTTTTTTTTTCAAAAAAACAAACCATTTCCAAATGTAAACAAAAGTTTGAAATACATACTATAGGAATGCTCGTTTAATCAATAAAAGAAAAATAATTAAAATAAATACTACCGGCACAGATGAAGCTGAATGAATTAATGGACAGTAACAAATGGTTGTGATTTGTGAAAAATAGTACAATTAATTATAAAGTTGAGACAGTGAATCATTTCTATGACAAATTTTTTTATAGATTCTGCTGTGGAAAACTAACTTTTTTTACAAGATACTTTCCCCATATAATACCCGCTTGCCCATTTTTTTTTTTTTTTTTTGTTTTCTTCAAATGATTGAATGTATCTGTATGTGTAATTCGTTTCAACTGTGTCAATATTTTAATTGTAAATATTATGGCACTCACGCAATCGATATCTTGATTTTAACAACTCGCATCGAGACACCGATACACAGAATTTTTTGTTTGGGTTATAATTATTCCCTTCCAAACTTCGAAACTTCGATCCCCAGCATTTATGTATATATTATGCATATTAAATACCTAGTTAATTGCGACTGAAGCCTCAAGAACCATGTGATCGAATCCATGCACAGTGAAAGCGAAGATTAAATTAACTCACGGCCAGCCGACTAACTTAATTAATGCTTTCAATCCTGACAGAATGTTCTTCGAACACGTCCTTCTTCGAACCACAGTCTATGTTCAAACTACATTTTTTATTTATTAGTTTTTCAACCAACGATTACTGCAGACATGCCTAAATTGTACTCACTTATCATTGAATACTTTTAGAGTATCTATCTGCTTCTTTCTTTTATCAGATCCTTCTTCATTTCCTCCAAATATGCGAGAAAACATGCTGGGAAGTCCAAATTATTAATTTAATTTCTCCCAAGTCTCCCAACACCAACAGCACAACATAACATAACCCAACATAACCCAAGCAGCTGATACGCAACCACTCGCAACCTAAAAATGTTGTAACCAATGAGAATAAAGCAAATTATTATTTCGATGTCCCCATTATGCCACGAGATGGCAGCAGCTACTGGCAGCTTCGTTGAAAAGTTTTGGCGCGAACAATTTTCTGCGGTACAAAACGTTGTCCAAGTCCTCGTAATCTTTTGCATTTGGCTTAATTAATTGGAACAGAGAGCACATCAGAGTGGGAGCGGGTAAACGAATCGAAAAGTAAACGAATCGAAAAGTAAACAAAATTTACCATATTTAAGTAAAGAAAACTTCTTCTGATTTGGCCATTATAAAAATGGCCAAAAACTGCAGATTTTGGTGCTATTTTCATATTTAGAATCGTAGGTTAGTAACATATTGAAATCTGTGTGTGAAAATCGTGAATTTCCCATAAGGTCCAATGTATAAGCAAAATTTATACACATAATAAAAACAACAATGAACTGGGGTCACTTTTCTTTGTTTACTTTTTGCTAAAAATGGGGTTTTGCAAGTCGTCTATTAAATCAACAGTTAAAAATTTTTGAAAAATTCAGAGTTAATTTGACGATTGTTGTAAAAGTCCACAAAATTAATTTGAAGACCATCAGTTCTAACGAAACTTTCATCAAATTTCTCAGGTAACTTAAGTAACTGCAGTAAATTTAATTCTTCACCCTTTTCGTCAGTCATGCATGTGTGTACAAAAATAATTCAATTCCTTCTTTATATATTTATAAAGTTTGTTTATGTTAGCTTTTATAGCCTACAAATAACACAATGTTTTAAAAAAAATTGTGCTTCTTTTCATGACCCCATAGATGAAACTTTATAATTATGCCTGCTTCCTCATACCCCCCAAATAGGCAACTTGAGTATTCAGAATATTTATTTTCATGGTACTGTGTTGTTGATATTTTAATTGAAGTTTAATCTTACTATATACTTTTCAAATTTTTGTATATGAATTAATAATACCACGGTCGCATATACATTTTACATAATACTCGTATCATTATATAATAATTATATCTGATCCAACACATATTATATTTAAAAATAGCTGGAAACAATCACAATTTTAATGGTTACATTTAAACTTTAAAGTATTATAATACTAATTATATATATTATGGTTTATAAAGTTTTAGAGGGGTCACAAATGCTTTATTGCTTTGCATTATTATTGTTTTGTATATTAAAAAAAAAAAAACATTTTCATATATTATTATAATGTAAAATTATATGGCTAAAGAGGGATTAAATTCCCTAAATAGCCTCAGCCCTAGAGGCTGAATGTACAATGAATAAATATTATAAATGTATTCTATGTAGCATGTATCTTCGTTCATGTTTGAAATAAAAATTAATTGCATTTAAAAGAGTAATTAAAGGTTAATCTATATAGTTTAGTCAATATTGAGTATCTTACTTTTAAAATAGCATCTTTAATTAATTACCTAAGAAAGTACTCAATTTTGTCCGAATTAACTATATATAAGGCCCAACATTAAATTTATACTGTCTCAATTGTAAATAATCTTGAAATTTAATCTTGATTTCAAAGATAGGCATACTGATTAAAAAGTTATTCAAATAGAATACATATAATAACACATATAATATATATTATGCATTCGTGACACTTCTAAATGTTAATGTATAAACTTTATAAACCGCATATATATATATATATATATATATATGTATATATATATATATATATATAATATGTTTTCCATATATTATAAGAGTTCCTGTCAGAAAAAAAGCTAAGTTTTCTAAAAATAGTTCAAGTAGTCCTCCATATCAAACCAAAATTTAAAAAAATTCTATCTCAAATATAGGTTTGCCAGAAAAAAATTACAAAATCAGAGTGAACGCGTCGCTTAACATGGGGCCAGTGATGGGGCCTTATCTGACAAAGACCCTCGAATATCTCGAAAAAATACACCATTAGGTGGCATGAAAAAAATATAGTGATGTTCTATGACCCAAGCTTTAATCAAAAAAATTGTCCCTCGAATCCATTTTTCCGTAAGGAAGAATTTTTTTTTACGGAAAAATGGATTCGAGCGAAAATTTTTTAATCGGTTCTTGGTTAAAGTTTGGGTCATAGAACATCACTATATTTTTTTCATACCACCTAACGGTGTATTTTTTTTTTTTTTTTAGATATATGAGGATCTTTGTCAGGTAAGGCCCCATGTTAAGCGACGCGTTCACTCTGACATTTTTTTTTTCTGGCAAAACTATGTGAGATAGAATTTTTTGGATTTCAGTTTAATATGCAGGACTACTTCAGCTATTTTTAGAAAATAATATAACTAAACCTTTTTTTCTCATAGCAACTCTACTTTATATCCTGGATATCTCAAAAACTAGACCGACCATTGCTCCATTTTTTTGGCTGGATATTTATCAACGACTATATTATACTGCATGGTAGTAAATAGTTCTTGGATATTTAATTATTTATGTTATAATATAAGGAAGATTTATTATAATTTTCAGTTCACCATCTCCTAAGGCTAGTGACAAAATAATCCTTAGCAAACACTCTAATACATACAATTAAATTTAATGTATATATATTATAGTACACGACGCAATATAGTAATAGGGAGAAAAGAAGCGAGAGCGAGTGTTTCGCACTTCGCAGAGCTGTTGAGAAATACTCGTAAATAATATAAGTTCAAAAATACAAGCTTGAAAATAATCCAAATAAAGTGATTGTTGTATTTAAAAGTAAACCAATCGAAAAGGAAACGAATCGAAAAGTAAACCAATCGAAAAGGAAACGAATCGAAAATATACCAATCGAAAAGCTAGTAAATGAATAGAAAAGGAAACGAATCGAAAGGTAAACGAATCGAAAAAGAAACGAATCGAAAAGTAAACCAATCGAAAAATAAACGAATCGAAAGGGAAACAAATCGAAAAGTAAACCAATCGAAAAGGAAACGAATCGAAAATTATACAGTGTTGCCAGTTTTTAAAATTTCAACCCACCAGGAGGCGTACGTGGCGAGGGCGTGGTTATGTAAATTTTTCGATTCGTTTATTATACTTTTCGATTTGTTTACTTTTCGATTAGTTTCCCTTTCGATTCGTTTACTTTTCGATTCGTTTCTTTTTCGATTCGTTTATTTTTCGATTGGTTTACCTTTCGATTCGTTTCTTTTCGATTCGATTCACCTGTCCTCACAGAGTGAACAGTGAACAATCGCTAGCTTTTTTTTCAAATGTGTTTATTCATAAACAGACATATAGTACATATTACAATAAAATATCTTATAGCTAGACCACAAGAGTTTGAAAAACTCGTACGGGGGAACGTCATTAATTCATTTATGGCAAGATATATGGCAAAAGATAATTTTAAATTAAATTTAGTTCGATCATTCTTAAAATACAAGTAAATTTTTGTCACACTAATAAACAAGATTATATTTTATATATTAAGTCAATTTTTAAGAGAGACTACACATTTTAAACATTATTATTAGTAAAATCTATAAATATTATTTCAAAAAATTAATTTTACCGATTTTACTTTTAAATTTTAATTCAAGACTGCATGAGAACATAACCATAAAAAACATAGCTAGCATGTATTCATAATTATGAATATATTATATATTTTATGAATTATCAACCAAAAAAACTAATGATTATATGCAAATATTTTAAATTTACCTGTATATTAATTTAACTCATCATTATTGGAATGCATGGCAGTATAAGCTTACAACATACTTTTTAAAAAGTTTTTCAG